>CM070877.1:51751974-52979474 GCA_036365515.1 Torymus aiolomorphi
AGTGCTAGTGCGGCGTGCTGCTGCGCGCATATGTCCATGGTGTATTGGTGTGTGATGTCAACAATCGTGATTTTTAGAACTTCAACTCTCTTCGATTGTCCCCCAGAATAGGGACTGATCATGTGTTTTGTTGATTCCTAGTCTGAGGCAGTCTCTGATATTGAGACACAATTGACGGTCTCTGTCAGTACCATCCTCCCAGGTGGTGTCGTTACTTACGTAGTGGATCACTGTCAGATGATTCTCAGCGGACTGGCATCCATGGAGTAGTGCTAGCCTAGACCGTCCAGCCCTATTTTGCTGCTTCTGTAGCTCTAAGTGATCTTCGAGTGTTAGTGCTTTAGAGTATGAGGGGATAGGTAATACGAACTGGGGGATATCATAAAAGTGCTGTGCGTGTGGTTAAATGCGATACAGGTAGGTAGTTGTCCCTGGTAATATTAGCTCGTTTAGTTAATTTCTAAGTTTAGTCAGGGTGTAAGAACTCATTTCAGGGTATCTGTTGTATTAAAATACATCATTATATATTTCGCAGACTTCTACCCAGTGAGACTTGCCTATTTAATGGTTTTCTACGTACTGTAATACTGACTAAGTCAGCTAGAATATTGCATTCTTTATGCATTGAAATTTACCAGGTTACAAAATTTATAACACATACATTACACAAAAGTTTTTTTTGTAAATATGATATTACTTTAACATGTACTTATATAATATTACACAATTTTGATTCTTTTAGTTCAATCGCTTAGATCCTGGGAATATAGTTAATAGGTTAAGCTGTGTAATCTTGTATTAAACTTGTTAAATTTGTTATCAAAAGAGTAAGATAACATAATTATATATTTTTATCAACCCAATTTTTATACATTTTTCTAATTTTAATTCTACTACATTCTAAGCTCTCTAGATCATTTGACAAGGAACTATAAGTTTTGATAGCTTCTCTACGTAACAGTTTTTGTTAGTTATTGTTGTAGTTTTCTTTTGATATATGTACACTTCCATTTCTTGTATTAATTATTTTCTCTGATATTTAGTTTCTAGCAATGCTAGAAAAAGGTCTGAAAAGAAAATAATTATTTAATATTTAAAGGACATCCTTCAATCACAAAAGTATTTTTTTATTTCTATAAAATGGCTAAATTGATCTCCACGAGCAAATTCTCTTACAGTTAGTCGTAATACCTTTCCCAAATCGAAATAGTGTGCTACATTTTTATAGCCCGCACTATTTGATAGAAAATTTTAGCACACGGCGACACTGGTAAGAGAAGTATAGAAAATACTTTAATAAAAATTACAAATTTACAAAACACGGTGGACTCATCAGGAAGATCCCGGTAGACTTATCTTCGACGCCGAAAATAAATGTTACTTGGATTTATTTAAGGAAGTTGGAAAGTGATTTTATTTGTGGAAGCCAAGAAGTGGCAGCCACCTGGTGGATAAAGTAACAAAGATACAGATATAAATAAAATTTAGGCATGTTTGTGATCCAATGCCGTTTAAGTTTCTTAATAAATTTTATACGCTCGTAATAATATAGTTCTATAAAATGGCTAAATTGATCTCCACGAGCAAATTCTCTTACAGTTTGTCGTAATACCTTTCCCAAATCGAAATAGTGTGCTAGATTTTTATAGCCCGCACTATTTGATAGAAAATTTTAGCACACGGCGACACTAGTAAGAGAAGTATAGAAAATACTTTAATAAAAATTACAAATTTACAAAATACAGGGAACTGAAATGCGTTTCGTCCTTAGTCGTACCGGGTGGACTCATCAGGAAGATCCCGGTAGACTTATCTTCGACGCCGAAAATAAAATTTAAATTTATTATAGAACTATATTATTACGAGCGTAAAAAATTTATTAAGAAACTTAAACGGCATTGGATCACAAACATGCCTAAATTTTATTTATATCTGTATCTTTGTTACTTTATCCACCAGGTGGCTCCCACTTCTTGGCTTCCACAAATAAAATCACTTTCCAACTTTCTTAAATAAATCCAAGTAACATTTATTTTCGGCGTCGAAGATAAGTCTACCGGGATCTTCCTGATGAGTCCACCCGGTACGACTAAGGACGAAACGCATTTCAGTTCCCTGTATTTTGTAAATTTGTAATTTTTATTAAGGTATTTTCTATATTTCTCTTACTAGTGTCGCCGTATGCTAAAATTTTCTATCAAATAGTGCGGGCTATAAAAATGTAGCACACTATTTCGATTTGGGAAAGGTATTACGACTAACTGTAAGAGAATTTGCTCGTGGAGATCAATTTAGCCATTTTATAGAACTATATTATTACGAGCGTATAAAATTTATTAAGAAACTTAAACGGCATTGGATCACAAACATGCCTAAATTTTATTTATATCTGTATCTTTGTCACTCTATCCACCAGGTGGCTGCCACTTCTTGGCTTCCACAAATAAAATCACTTTCCAACTTCCTTAAATAAATCCAAGTAACATTTATTTTCGGCGTCGAAGATAAGTCTACCGGGATCTTCCTGATTAGTCCACCCGGTACGACTAAGGACGAAACGCATTTCAGTTCCCTGTATTTTGTAAATTTGTAATTTTTATTAAAGTATTTTCTATACTTCTCTTACCAGTGTCGCCGTGTGCTAAAATTTTCTATCAAATAGTGCGGGCTATAAAAATGTAGCACACTATTTCGATTTGGGAAAGGTATTACGACTAACTGTAAGAGAATTTGCTCGTGGAGATCAATTTAGCCATTTTATAGAACTATATTATTACGAGCGTATAAAATTTATTAAGATATTTTTTTATTTAATTTAAACAAATTTTTTTTGTAGATTTTTTAATGGTCTTAGACTATTCACATTGGTATAAAGAACCCAAAGCTATTATTCCATAATTTTTAATACTATTAAAAAGAGCATCAGTAGTATATGGGGGAATATAGGATAAAATGGCGGCCGTTTCCAAGATGGCGCTTGGGGGAATATAGGAAAATTTAGCAGCCGTTTCGGCTGGTTTCGGCGGCGGTCGAGTGCGGTCCCTTAATGAGCGTCGCCAGGGGTAATTAGCGGGAGTAATTAGCGAAGGTAGGGTTCGTTGGTGAGTCGGGCAGTGAGAGGTTGCATGGGGCGAGCGGGTGGTCGGTGGTACGAGGTTGCATGGGCTGAGCGGGGTGATGGGTGGCGAGCGGACTGGGAGGTGAGCGGCCGGATCGGTGGTGAGCGGGGTCGTGGGTGGTGAGCGGGCGGTGGATGGTGAGCGACCAGGTGGGTGGTGAGCGGATGTGGTGTGTGGCCGCATGGGTGGTGAGCGAATGGGGTGTGGTCGAGTCCCCTCGGTTGGATTTGGGAGCAGTTGGAGTGCGGTCGAGTCCCCTCGGTTGGGTTCGGGAGCGGTCGGTCCCTCGGAGAGTGCCGTCATGGGTAATTAGTGAGGGTCATTAGCGTGAATGTGAGGTTTCAGGTAAAGAAATATAAATCGAGAAAATACATTTGAAATTATTTTTATTGGATATTTAAATATTACACATAGTTATTATAATATAGTATACTAATATACTATAGTATATTATATTATAATATAGTATACTATACTATAATATAGTACAATAATATACTATATATTATAATATAATATATATACTATAGTATATTATATTATAATATAGTATACTATACTATAATATAGTACAATAATATACTATAGTAGCGGAACACCATAATTTTGATTTACATGATTGTACATAAAGTTTTCTATTTTTTCTACAGCCATTATCTATATGATAATTAAATTTATTTTTAGAATTTTGCTTCCTCATAGAGGAAGCTTTGTCTTTGTAGTAGTAAAATTTTAATTTTCTAAATTGCTCTAGAAACATGAATAAAGGTGTTAGAAGTTTGTGTCACATGATTTTAGAAAATGTCTGTATGGATGTGTGTGTGTGTGTGTGTGTGTGTGTGTGTGTGTGTGTGTGTGTGTGTGTGTGTGTGTGTGTGTGTGTGTGTGTGTGTGTGTGTGTGTGTGTGTGTGTGTGTGTGTACCGCTTTATTTTCGGATCTACGCGGTCGATTTTAACCGGACGGGTCTCATTTTTTTTGTTTTTTGATTCCGAATTCGGGAAAAAAATAATTTTGTACGACTAACTGATTCGTTTTTGTTTTATGTCGAATTTTTCATTTTTGAAAAATTTATTTTTGATTTTTTTAATGATTAGATATAAATTTTATAATCGGATGGGTAGCGTTCGAAAGAGCACAAAAAACCTATATTAAAAAAAAAAAATTTCTCTAGCTATCACGGTTATTTTGTTATTAACAAAACGTGTTTTTTTTAAGTGCTTATAACGCCCAAACTAAATGGTCAATTTTTTTGAGAAAAATCATGATAATGGAGATTATGAATAGCTACAATCTGTATAAAATTGAATCCATTCTGTTGGTTAGTTTTTGAGAAAAAAATTAAAAAATGAAAAAAAAACGTGATTTAGGTGGCGACAATTTACGGGAGTAAAATTGTGTTAATCGCTTCAAAATTCCTTTTAGAGGTAAATTTTTGGTTGCCACCTGCACCTTTCTTTGGAATAGATGATTGGTTCATAAATTTCAGAGATTTTTGAGGTTAAAATTTTTGTAACCTCTTTTTCGAATCGTAATTTCTCGAGAACGGCTGTATGTATCAGAATGGGATAGGTAGCATTTAAAAGATAATTAAAATACCTATATTTTCTAAAGAAAAAAAAGTTTCTAGCTATCACGGTTCTTTGGTTATTAACAAAAACGTAAAACATGAAAAATGAAAAAAATGAGTTTTGTATGTCCGACGATTCCAGAGGAAAAATTGTCGTAATTTCTTCAAAATTCCTTGTGGAGGTAGATTTTGGATAGCTCTTGGTCGAGTTCTTTGGGCAAAATAATTGGTCCATAAATTTCAGAGATATTTGAGGTTAAAATTTTTTAAACTTTTTTGTAAATCGTAATTTCTCGAGAACGGTTCTATGAATCAGCTACAGATTTCTAGACAATTTTGTATATGATATAGATATTATGTATGTGAATTTTCATCAAGATCGTACGATTACTTTTTGATATTCAAAATTTTCCTATTTTACAAAGTTATTTTATTTGTCGCCTGATAACTAGAGAAAACTTGTTTTAATTTTTTTTAATTTGGCGGAGATGTAGAGTGTATATTATTTATTATATGGGTTTTTAGAGTAAAAGAATTCGTTTATGAATTTCAGAGATATTCGAGGTTAAAACTGATTTAGCCTTCTTTTCAAATCGTAATTTTTTGGATATATCTATACTAGAAAATGGAAATAACACGTGCTATGCGTACGTGTTGTTCACTTGCTTTTGTTTTTTATTGAGGGTAATTTACAGCGCGATCAAGTTTTAACCACTTATTATACTCACTGAAGAATATATTTGGTTGAAATTTCAAAAGATTATCTTTATTTTTTACTCAAAATATAGAAATTTTTTGTATAGAACATTGATTGGAAAAACTTTGCATTTTACTTGCAGAATATGCCAGTATTTTTGTTGTAACGTTTTTGGAAAGTCTCTTGACTGATTGACTTGATTGGTGACTTTATAATAAGCATTCATATGTGTAATAAACGAATATATATGTAATACAGAGTTTGGTAATTTGTTCGAATTTATTTTTAAGGTTTCAAAATATTATGGATTTAAAATATTACCCAAAGTTGAAGGTGCACCATAAAAAATTATTCTGCTACTTTTTTTTGTGAAAATCATCAGATGATTCGGAAACGTGATGTAGAGACAAGTCAATAAAATATTATACACGTTATTTGAAAAGAAAAAAAAAAATTTAATTAATGAGCATTTTGTTGATGGTAATATAATAATAGGGTAAACGCAACCGTTGTCGGCCACTTATTTAATATGTTACAGATATTATTACTTAACATCATAAATTTTTATTGAAAAGTATTTAAATTATGTACATATTATTTTTGTAATATTTAAATCATCTTCACTCTGTTATTTATTATTAACGAAAATGTGCTCAAAATTATTTAATAAATTTTTTAAATAATAATTGATTTATCGACTTCAAGTTTTAACCACTTATTACACTCATTGAAGAATATATTTGATTGAAATTTCAAAATATTATGTTTATTTGTTTTTTAAAAAAACAATGTTTTATAAAAAAGTAGGAGTTTTGTTGTCACGCGATAACAATATTAAGAAAATCAACCAATAGTCCTAAAATTTGGGAGAGATATATTTTTTATATCTTCAAACTGAATTCGTTGCCCAATAAAATCGAACTATTACGACGAAAGATATTTGAGGTTTAAAATAAAACTAATTGAACATGTGATAATATTTTGAAAAAATTGATTTATAAAAATATCGGGTTGTCGCACGAAAAAAAAAGTAACAAGAATGAATTTTCGAAAAATATATATTAATTTATTACGAATATTCATAAAGAAAATTGGATATGATACAATTAATTATTGTTATAAAAAATTTTTTAAAAATGAATAAATACATTATTTTGAGGAAGCTAAGTGCCAATGTATTGGCAGCGGTTTTTCTACGTAATATGCCGCGAATGCGTTTATAAAAACGATCTGCAATTCTATCGTTTCTTGAATAGTTTGATGTAAATAATCTACAAAATTTTTCTTTTCATATAATCTAAAAACATTAAACAAAACTGTCCACATACTTTAGAATTTAAACTTTGTAATTGTTGGGTATTTCATCTGTATGAGATAGTATTTCGTTGTAAACATTTTAAATGTTGAGGAACTACTGGAGGCATTCTGTAGCTGTCGAAAAAAACTCCTCGTCCTCGCTTGTCTATGAACATGGCGACCCAATGAGATCCTGGTTGTGTGTGTATATCTGTGTTAAATACACAGTTCGTCGGTCTCGTCAATACCTTCGGAATCTTATCCGCCAGAAATACACCTGGTGATTGTACTTTTAGTAGCTGAAGAGCATCTCGCATCTGAATGGTGTTCATCTTGTTGTTTATACGGTGATTTGATGGTTCTTGGAATATAATATTTATTTTCGTCAATGTTCTCGTATATGTGCTCGTCTGCTTTGTTGTGTGGTGTAGGAGGCCTGTTCTTGATTTTTCTGTTTGGCTTTGTGGGTTTATTAGATAAATCCTGAGGCTCGTCCGAGTCAGGCTCTGCATATGTACTGTACGATGCACAGTCGACAACTGTTCTGTAAGCAGATGTTGCCCCTGTATTCTCGTAGTGATGTCTATAATGATTACTATTCAATGTTGTCATGAGAGTGATGATTTTATTAATCCAGGTTTTTATTCTTACTGCATTATTTAACGCGCACATAAAAGCTTCTGTTCATTGAGCACCGTGAAAACAACAAAAAATTTCGCTTTTATTTAATTGATGCAATGGAGGGCAGTTATAATTTTCCAAGTTTTCAACATATCGTGTAGTAATACTTTGAATGAGCGCACTTTGTTGTGCAGCTTTTACAAAAGTTTGTCTTGCTGAACGTGTTAGCTCACGTAAATTTGCATGAAGCTGTCGATGAGGTAAGTCTCCATCAAACCATTCTATACCGTGATGATTACCAGTGAGCCAATTATTGTAGACTTGAATTTTAATTGGTAAGTCAGAGAATGAATGAGGTGCTGCCGCTATCCAATGTGCTATGTACTCTTTTTCTAGAGCTACGACGGCTACTTCCCTTAGGACGAATTTATTATGACTGTCGCGGAAGCCTAGAACCTCGATAATATAATCCATTTTCGTGGGCGGGTTGTTCGAACGAGGTGAACACGTTGAAAGCTGAATGCGTTCTACACTGCATGGACTCGAGCTATTTTCATTTTATAGGCTAGATTCAGAACTTTCTAACATTTTTTTCCAAGGTAATTAACAGTAATTTGATAATATGAAAAATAGCTTAAATTATGAATCACGTAACTTTCAAAATATTTAAGCTGAAAAATCCATAATAATTTGACGTGATGAGTCTATTTCGAGCACGTTATCATATTCTGTATAAACAAGACAATTAACAGAGTGATAAAGTTTTACCAAATCGTAATTCTAAACGTACAGAGCCAGTTATTACCAAATTCCAATGTGCATTACTATTTGCCGAAAGATCAGGTGTTAAATCAAAAGCATATAGGCAATAACCATGTGAGTATGATTCTCTTGAAATATTGTTTACTTCATTTGCAAAATGAATGCCTGTTCCACTAAATAAAGTCTGGAATGCATCGGAATACGTAGTCGGGTATTCAGGTTGAATGGGTTTACTGGGAACTTGCATACCATCGACAATTAGTGCAAGGTAAGTGAGGTCATAATGTTGAAAATTACATGGATTCTCTTTTTTATCTCCGTTAAATAACTTATTCGGTACAAAACCAATTATAATTCGTTCAGGTAACTGTCCCAAAATTATATTATTTAGCGTTTCACCACTCGAGTTAGTGTGTAGTGTAAATGATTTAACTTCTACACGCGTTAAAGGGTATTTAGCGGTCCCTCTTGCAAGTGCTTTAGAATGAGCTAGGAGAACACCTGGGTTAATCTTAGCTCGTCGTACCCTTAATGATGCTTCTAAAAGGCGTACCTTTACATTCTCATTTTCATAATTGATTAAGCAGAACACATCTTTTGAACGAATAAGCCTGACTCTCATTTTTACACCGTTAAGCAGAAATTTTTCTTGATTAAAAACATCACAATGTAGATGGCCTAGTAAATCCAGAGTTTTCCCTCCTTTTATAAAGCTATTACGTTTTTTAGCTCCCACATTAGCGGATAAATTTGGAGAAGTTGCAGTTACTTTCGTCAAAGGTGCGTTCATCTGTCCGGGTGTGTCTTCGTACCATAAAGATGAAGTTAAATGTGATTTTTTAGCCTCATTGCTGTAATTTAATAATGTCTCAATATACGCGCGATACGCATAATCATTACTCGGAGGAAATACTGCTTTTTGATTGAGAAATACGTCGACTTGATTAAATAAACTGTGTAAAAAATTGTTTACTGGAGCAACTAAAGTATCGTCTTCTATTTCTTCACCATTTTGCTCAAGTCGTAGACCAACACTAATCATTGTATGTGCTAAATCAATGTAATCCTCGGAAATTCCAGGTATAAGAAATTCTAAATACGAGTCCTCTGAAATTGTAGCAACAGGTTTGTATTCAATCCATTGAGCAGATTCTATAGATGTTTATGGCGGTTGTAGTGTGAACAAATCCAATTCGGACTTTGTACACTCACATGAGCGGGTGTGTAAAAAAGCCATTTTTTATATTATGCCGGTCCGAAAATATCGCTAACTGAGCGTTTCTTTTTATTTTTCTTTGATTTTATTTTCTTCGATTTTTTTATTTTGCGAGTTACGCGCTCATGCGCGCGAGACGTTAGCCTCTTACGACGTTTGGTTTTTGACTGATTCGTACACTTGTGTGCCTGTCTTTTATAGCCAGATCCCTTCATAAGACTTACCATTTTCTCTTCAGCTTTGCATTTCAGCTTATTACCAGACTCGTGAACTCTACTTCGTAATGACTCTTTAAAAGGTATTTGATGAGAACTAACATCATCAATAATATTCATACCAGCTCGGAGAGCTTCTTCACCCACTGCTCGCGCTTCACGTTTTAAAAAAGGGAGTACCTCACGAAAAAGACCACCGAGAAATCTACCTATCCCACCGTGCCCTCTCTGAAATGGAGACCTGCGTAAACTTGCTCAATGCCACCATTTCCAACCTGCGCATCGTAATATTCTATGTAGTGACTCATTTTTTAATTTTTAATTTTTATTTTTATTGATACTTTAATGAGCCCATCTAAAATGAAGCGTCACTGTTGAAGTTCCACACTCGAATGGTACAACACGGCCAAGGTGATCTCTTATATCTATTACAACAGTTCTAAAACTATTTCTTATAACGGGGACGTAACTCACAGGTGTAAAAGTGTGATGCTGATTGGAGCCAAAAACGTAATCTTTGAAATTTACAGGCACTATGCGTAATAGAGGTGATTGTACATTTCCAACTATACAAGGTTCACAAATATCCGAATAAATAAACAGTTGACGTGGCATAGCATTTAAAACATTTGCAGGGCGAGTAGCTACAGCCGGATTGGAATCAACATTTAAATAACTTTCCACATCGACAAAACCAAGAATATCTAAAATGGCACGGCTTATTTTCAACGAATATTCATATCTACATGTTTGAAGTGTGCACGTTCTCTCGGCAAATAGAAAAGTATTATTACGCTCTACTGGAAATTTAAATACAATATGAATAGCATCTATTGCAATGTTTAGTACTTGTAGAAATTCCACAATGTCTACGTATATTCCATAAGGAATTTTCAATTTTTTCACAATAATGTCATTATTTGTGGCTTTATGTGTATCTCTAAATATTGATGATAAATTATACATAGCTGCAATGTCTCTTTCTTCTTCACGGATATGTAGAAATGAGCGAGGAAAATGAATTTCTGTTATACCCACTTCCCAATTACCACGTAAATTAACTTCTTGAGATAGTTTCGTTGTATAACATGCAGTAGTATTATCGGGAAATGTGTTCATGGTACTGTTACTCGGTAGAATCATATAAAATTGATTTTTCATTTTTAGATATTTTGCACGTTTGAAGACAGTACCCAAGAATTAAATGTACTCGGGTATCCCACCCAACTAACAGAATATTTTTTTCTCGAAGCAGTTCCACTCGTTTTTAGAATCTTATCAATTTTATAACTTGCATTCGATATATTTTTATCAATGACTGATAGTTCTTCTTCATAAAATATACCATCTACAGTTTCACCATTCAAATCTTCTATTTCATAAACAGATGGTTTTCTATGTTTTAAAATACGGAATATTTTAAAAATTTCTTCGGACCAATTAGCCATATAACCTTTCTGAAAGGTTCTTTTCGTTCGACTGATACGAACTAGATTACCTACAACGTATTTAGCCTTTCTCTCGACTGTTTTGTAACGAGAATCCATATTTTTCTTGGCTATAGAAGCATTAAAAACTGTCACACATGACGGCGACATCTTTATAGTAGAATGATAAGCATTGTTGTAGCCTGTAACAAGATCTTGTAAAAAATCTATGTAACATCTTGAATTTTTGTATGTAAAATATCGCCTCATTCTTTCTTTGAGTATACGATTAAACCTTTCAACAATTGCAGCCTTAATATCGGGATTACGGGTCACACGGTGAAGAATATTTTGAGATTTTAAAAACGGCTACATAACTGTACCTGTGAATTCTTTTCCTTTATCAGTTTGAAATAACCCAGGAACTCTTTCACTACTTTTAGAAAGTATGTTTTTGAATGCCTTAGTAACTTGTGAGCATGACTTATCTTTTAACGGCTCTACCCATATGTATTTACTTAAAATGTTAATAACAACGAGTATGTATGAAAATTCATCATTATATGATTTCAATGCGCGAAGTTCTATAAGATCGCCTTGCCACACAGAGTCGATTTCATTGACTCTATAATGAAGTCTTTGAAATTATCGATGTACTGGTTTATGTAAAGTATAAGCATCTTGAGCACGAAACCATTTACAAATTTTATTTTTATCCACCTTAATTCTTATTTTATGTACAATACGTCGCGCACCTGCAATTCCAACCTCGTTTGATGGTTCATAGTAGATTTTACAAAGTTCTCCATTTTCGTCGTCAGCCATTTTTTTTATTTTATTTTTATCTTTTTATTTTATTTTATTTTTTGTTATTTTATTAGAAAGACAAAGTTAACCATCCACCTTTTTGATTTGGATATTTTTTACTTTTCTGTCTAGTGCTGCTCCTTCTAGTCATTAGGAATGAACCATTCCCATCACTGGCGGCCTCTCTATTTATAATAGTATTCTTGCCTTCTGCTTCGCTTTCAAGAGATGCATTGCTTATGAGGTTTCTAGGCATTGGCATGGAGTTATGTATATATGCACCAGATGTATGTAAACGCGAATCTGAAAAACTCACATGAGGTGATGAAGATGATATATTGTTAAAATGTTGTGCTTCCTTATACAAACGCGTATTTCTAATAAATTCTAGTGGCATTCCAATGTCTCGTAAAAACCATGAAAAATAATCTCTACCAATGGCTTTTACATCTTTTCTACTACGAACATCATCATTTATAAGATCTATAATATTTGAACCATCGAGTACTCTATTGTCAATAGAAACTATTCCTTTATTGTTCCATGTAATGCGTGAGGATATGCCTGGGTTTTTTGAGTACTGCATCATCAACTCAGTCTTAGGCCTGTACGTCACGAGTACAGATGATGTTATTATATCAATACTTACACCGGTTAACGTTTCTTGTTGAATTTTTGACTCAGCGGTGTTAACACTATTTCTCAAATTTTCCAAATAAGTTAAATACCGTTGTAAAGTTTGTTGATATTTTGTCCACTTTGTACGTTCGTTAAATTCATTCGAATTCAAAATTTCACTCATTTCAGAATCCAATCTTGTTAAATGGCTGCCAAGTGTTTGAGTTGTTTCAATATTTTTACTGTTGTCATAATTTTTATTACCATTTTGTAAACTCCCAGTTTCATTTGTTCCAAAAAGTTTACCAATACTATCTTGCGCTACAAGAACTATTTTCCTGGCGTGTTCCATTATTATTATTATTATTATTATTAGTTATCAGAACGAGAAGGTAAAAGAACTGATAAAACAGTTGATAATACAGGGGCCAGCAAGACCGTGAGAAAACCCTCACCTTTTTGCACAATCAAACGTTTTTTACTTTTCCAGGAACGACAGTTTTTATCACACAATCTTCTTAGTATGTGTCTATGTTTTATTAATTTTTTTTTGGGCTAGTGTGATAGTAATTGTACCTTTTAATGTATTTAAGCATACTCGGAAATACCTTTAATCATACGATGATTTGCCGATTTTAAAATAGTCTTTCTCTGCTGTTTGTTTAAATGATACAGTGCATGTATTCCGATTGAGTGTCTTCCTTGTTCTTGACGACGTCATTATATACGCAATACTGGATATTCAGAATCTCCGCTATCTCTTTTTATATTTTTAGGAACATAAACATATTGGTGAATATCATCGGGGAATATACTGGTGCTCACCCTACAACTTTCAGGTGTATTTTGTTTCAAGTCTAATAATAAATATCCATGTGGTTTAAATGTAGCATCGTGATAAGCTTCTTGTAAAAATTTTGAATTTTCAGGATAAACTTGTCGAGCCATATGCTGTATTTAGGCACGATCTCTAGAATTTTTAAAAATAACAATATAGTTAGCATTAAGCGAAATATTTCTTTGTTTTGGATCTTGATGATTTTTGTGATGACTTCCTTTCGTAAATAAATCAGCCACTGTATTATTGGACGATTCACGCATTAAATCGGCAATTACAACCAGCTTTGGTCGCAGATCCGATGAAAAATCCTCATTTTGTAGTAAGCTCTCGTGAAATTCTACATCTTTCTCATATTCTAAATAACAATCCTGCCACTCTGAATAGTACAACATTTTACGGGCAAAAGCAGTGTCTGAAATACGATCAATGAAACGAAAAAATCTTTTTACAAAATAAGTTTTCCCACCTGAAAAACACCAATTCACGTAAAATACATCATCATTTACGAGTAAGATGCTTTTCACCTGAATTGTTGAATTTAAAATTAATGTTTGTAACCGATTTCCGTCACGAATGACCTCAGTCGTCCTCATATTGTCGCGTTAACCAAACTTACCCCAAAATGAATTTAAACATAATTTTGAAAGTGAGCGTAAACCAGGGTTTCTTTCAATTTTACACTCTCCCAAGTAAACGTTTTCTTTCTCAGCATATTCTCTGATATACTGTCTACGCGATTGCTCGTCAATGCAGTCACTAGGCCACCCACTAGCTTGCTGTTTAATTTTTAGAAAAGTATTAATATACTCTACGAATAACCCATTCATTTGGTTAGAGCTATCTTCTGAGGGGACGTATCGGTATGTATTATATTGCCAAATTTCAAACATATTCGTTATAATGTACCCTAGTTCTACCGCTTTTTTTAACTCATCAGACACCCATGTACCTGTGAGTTCTCTCTCCCAATCATTATCATGCATGCACTTACCAACGTTTAAGTTTTCACAACAAGACCGGCAGAGCGGAAGCATTAATTTAATGTGTATTTTCACCGGCAACACAGGTAAAAATAAATGCATTGGTGGAAGCACTGTACATTTAATGAATCCTTCCACATTTTCTAAATTAAAAGACGCGCCTGTTAATATTTTACATTCATCCCCAACATAAATTTGCGGATGCCCTATAGGGAATTTACCGGATTTACAAAATATATGGATACAATGAACAGATGTTAACGTAACTTATGCTTTCGCTACCACAAGTCTCTACGTTCGCTACAATATTCTCCGTGCACCTTCCAAAAAAAGCATCACGGGGTTTTAAAATATCATTAAAAATCATTGGGGAATTGTTAACGAAGTTTTGTACTTCAGGGTTATCTCTTTTCTTTTTACTGAAATCACATTCCCACATTTCTGTTAAAATATACCCTAAAGATCTAATTCGAGTCGATAATTCTGTTGTTTTATGAAACCGATCGTTACGAGAGTCACCATGACCTTCGATTTGTCTACACGGTGACCCATTTTAATCGCCGCACCCGGATTTCTCGGAACCTAAGCCAGATAGAGAAAAATGGTTCAGACAAAAGTTATAGGGGTCAAAGGGGGCCACATAATGGCGCTAACGCCTTTGACCTTGAACTTGACCTTTGAGGTTATTTCAAGGTCAAAGTGGTTTTTTCATATGGAAACACCTAGTTTTGACCCCGGATTCGGAAAGAGCGGGAAATTTTACATTCAAAATCATATTGAGAAATTTTTTCCAAGGTCATTTCAAGGTCAAATCTAGGTCAAACTCAGAGAAGTCCGTTTAAAATCGTTTTTTTCCATGAACCACAGGCTAAGCTGGTTCAAATTGATCGTAGGCTTAATAGAGGAACCCACACACCAAGGGGACTCACTATAATCAAGCACCACGAACAGTGAGAGGCAAGGGGACTCACTATAATCAAGCACCCCGACCAGTGAGAGGCAAGGGGACTCACTTTAATTAAGCATCCCAAAGGAAACAATCCTTACTACGTCGACGTCATTGTTTCTGGGTAGCGCAAAAAGTAAGGTTAATACATTTATAACAGAAGCTTCAACGATCTTAAAGTTTCCGTTAAAAAATCATTTTGCCCTTGAGAAAAATTTTTCAGGGTTCAGGATGTGTGGGTTTGAGGTGTATGGGATTTGGATGCGCGGGTTAGGGATGTGTGGGACTGGGGGGTGTGGGGTATGGTTGTGGGACCGGGGTGTAACTGATCAGCATCTGTGGGCATAAAGTGTATGGGGTTAGGATGTGCGAGTTTGAGTTTTGTTTACTAGGATGTGTATGTTTTGAGTGTGTGGGTTAATTTAAGCCTACGATCAATTCAGGCTCTATTAAGCCTACGATCAATTTGAACCAGCTTAGCCTGTGGTTCATGGAAAAAACGATTTTAAACGGACTTTTCTGAGTTTGACCTAGATTTGGCCTTGAAATGACCTTGGAAAAAATTTCTCAATATGATTTTGAACGTAAAATTTCCCGCTCTTTCCGAATCCGGGGTCAAAACTAGGTGTTTCCATATGAGAAAACCACTTTCACCTTGAAATAACCTCAAAGGTCAAGTTCAAGGTCAAAGACGTTAGCGCCATTATGTGGCCCCCTTTGTCCCCTATAACTTTTGTCTGAACCATTTTTCTCTATCTGGCTTAGGTTCCGAGAAATCCGGGTGCGGCGATTAAAATGGGTCACCGTGTATATCTTTTCTCACCTACAAAACACTTATCGCAACCATGCCAGAAACATCCATGAAATAAATATAAATATTTCAAACCGTTTTCATTTTCATGATATCCGTCTTCAAGAATATTTTCTTTTAGCCGGAATTCATGATTTTTCCCAGCATGGATAATGTTATGACCAGTTTCTTTTTCAACAATAAGTAACCATTCCAAAGATACCCTAGAATGGTTACTTGTTTTTCTATAGCCGCCTGGTGGAATAATACCAATGACATTATCCTTTAAAAAATTTTTACGATATAATTTTGAGCATACGCTGGCTACTGTCGAAGCCTCGGTAAACGGACACGTTTCCCCCACCTCTATAAAATTTTTTCGAAATTTCGAACATGCTTTTGTTAAAATTTCCACGTCAGTTAGACAATATTTTAAAATATCTGTTTCAAAATTAAAAATATAATTATTACCGAGGGCATCAAGATACCACTCTTCAAATTTTAATCTATCAGCATTATCCATGTTCTCAGGAGCATAAAACTCCCTAGAAGGTATAGGATCCGAATAATGCTGATTTTCAGATTTATTGAATAAATGTGAGAACCATCCTTTAGCATTTTGATCTTCAAAACCAAAAGCTTTAGGCAGAGCCGAAAGTCTCATATGAAAATAATTTAAACTGTCTAAAAATTTAATGCTTCTACCTATACTCATGACCATTATTTTTGTCCCATTTAAAATTATTTTCGGTATTATGTACATATTCTCAACTAAATATTTTAAAATAAACTGCCCGTCAAAACCTTTACTGTTATGAGCAATACAAATTAATTCTTTAATGTTACTTGGACGTGATTTATTATCCAAAATAAAATCGATAACATTTTTTAAACAGTTATTTTTAAATAACAAATTTCTTCCACCGCCACAGAACTCACAACCCGACGCCATATCAGAATCTATACACTTTTGACAACATAATTGTGCTACGCACAAATTAACATTGTGGAAAGTGCACGATTGAGCGCTGTCAACATGTTTTAAATCCTGCGTGGTTTCGAAATCATAGAAAAGAAAAGCGTGTTCGGATACATCGTGCGACGGCTGATTTTTTTTTTACGCTAGACATAAAACATTGGTTATTATACGGACGATCACGAGTGCATGTTCGACAATACATAATCCCGCATGTATGTCTACTAATCTCTATCGATATAATTTTTCTACAAATACTACATTTTTTAATGCATCGCAGACACTAACATTTTTTTTAAATTATCGCTTAATTCATGTTGGCGAAAACATTCGTCGCCATAAAACTCGCGTAGACATTTCGTACACTTGAGAAGGGAACTTTGCTTATCACATAAATTTGTATGTAGACATTTATCACAGCGCCCCGGAGATTTATGTATTGATACATGCTTTATACCAACGATACAAATTTTACAATAATTATCACACGCCGTGATTACTAGCATACTTATTATTACGTCGTAATATTGGTCTTCAGGGGTAAGTAAAATGTTTAACGTAAAATTAATTCTAATTTTTTCGTTTATTAAAATTAGTACCCCATTAAATAACGGGGGCTCACCATTATCGACAAAATCGCGGTTATACACCACAATCGTGATTTCCTCTTTTTTACCCAAACGTTTTCAAGAATGAAATTAATACGCGCTGATTTTATAAGAGCATCAGCTCTTTCATGCTGGCTTTAATTACCGGTTTTTCGAATGTTACCCCATTCGGTATATAATTCCTGCATGCAATTGTCACCGGAAGCGAGTTTCCTCGCATGTACCAGGGCGACAACTAATGCGCGGGGTAAACAAACATTATCGACAAAATCGCGTTTATACACCACAATCGTGATTCCCTCTTTTTTACCCAACCGTTTTCAAGAATGAAATTAATACGCGCTGATTTTATAAGAGCATCAGCTCTTTCATGCTGGCTTTCATTACCGGTTTTTCGAATGTTACCCCATTCGGTATATAATTCCTGCATGCAATTGTCACCGGAAGCGAGTTTCCTCGCATGTACCAGGGCGACAACTAATGCGCGGGGTAAACATTATGGGAATTACTGATTTGGACTAACGACTTAGATTTTATTAAATTAGTATTAGACGGTCTACTACTACGGTCAAAATCCACGGGTGCTCTAATGCGTATGATTTTTATAATAAAACTATTATCAATTTTAAACTCGCGCGCGCTTTGCGAAACAGCGCTAATCAACTCCCACATTTCTTGATCAGAATAATTTTTTTATTTTTTTAATGAATGAATTGGCCCCAACGGTAGTGTAACGGTGGATAAGGATATCGTGATATAATCCTCAGGATCATATTGCCGTATTATGTAACGAAATAAATTTTCAATACATGAGTCTAAGTCGGAAATGACGTCCCCTGTTATATTCTCATTTTTTAATTTTAAAATTATTTCACGCGCACTTGTTGAAAACCTACTATATTCCGTTTCCCTTTCGTCGAGGACATTGAAAAACTCACCGTTAATACTTGGTCCTCCTCCTCCTCTCTGCTGCTGCTCCTGCGGCTGCTGCTCTTGCGGTGCTGCTCCTGCGGCTGTTGCTCTTGCGGTTGCTGCTCAACTTGCTGGTGTTCCTGATGTTGTTGTTGTACAGCTTGCTGTTGCTGCTCCTGCGGCTGTTGCTCTGGTTGCTGCTCATGCACCACTTCCTGCTGTTTTGACTGCGCATCTTCTTGGAGGAACTCATTATTTTTTCCTAGTTCTATGAAAAGAGAAAAAGTTTAAAATAATTTATATAATTTAAAATTAATATATTGTAAAAATGTTGTAAGATAAATATTTTTAAACTCACCTCGCAACAGACTTCCGTAAGCACCTAATAGAGATTGTGCTCTCTGCCTCTCATCATTTCTACGGGTGAAGAGCTGTATCGCAACGATTTCCAGAAACTCCGGGTATTCCTTAAAAATACCATGTCTGTATGTGCGATCCAAAATTTCTGCACTCCGAGTTCTCATAAATTCCTTAAAATTTGTCGTCTCATCGCCCACTCGGTGTCTAAAAATTACTATACACTTATTACCGCCACTACTAACGTGTGTTCTTAACTCACCAGCACGCCGCCGTAAAATGCATAGCAAATGTTATATAATATCTTTTTTTCCATCCGAATCAAGCGAAGCTAATCTCGCATGCTGGACCTGTTCCAGCATTGCCCTGAAAATGATGAACATTCGTGGTAGTGGACAAGACATTTTCACGTTTTTAGAAAATAACTTGAGAAAACTTCAAGAAAAAAATTGAAACCGAAAATGGCAGCGTGCTAACGGATAGACGAGTACACTGCTCGACAGAAAACTTGTGAATAATGAAAAAATCACGAGCTCCGGTTCATTTATACCAGAGGCGCAGCCATGCTTACCAAATTATTTGACAACGGTATATGAAATTAATTGAGAACGTTTTAGCAAATGATTTGTTTGAATAGCAATAAAACGATTGTAATGAGTAGGTGTCGCAGAACAGAAGTTTACCAAAACCTTATTCGTATAATCTTGGTCAGAATCTCCTCGCCCCATAATGCGGTTCGACCTCGCAGGGCAGCGGTTAGTAAAGTCCTTGTCTGCATTCTTATAATGTGTATCAGCAATTATAGGCGGCATCGATGCCATGTGTTGACATCATTAAAGAGCTTGGACACCGCTAAACGATCTTAGCAAATGATTTTACAATAGGGTAAATGAAAAACCGCTATATAAGCATTCTCATAATATTTATCGGCGATTATAGGCGGCGCCGCCGTGTCACCAGCAATGAGTATTGATACACTAAAAACCATTATACTTACTGTAGACAGTAGTGTACTCGTTAATGTAACTTATCTGAAAATAAACTCTCGGTTTTCTTTTTTAATTCTCTTTTAATGTACACCATCATAGAGAAGTGGTTATATGAATATAGCATACAGTTTTTAAATACTATACACTAATAAAATCATTAGTTACCCCGTTACCGGCATTCTTTCGTTCGCTCTGAAATTTTGAAGAGAAAAACAATGTTATTAACGGCCCTAGTGAAACCCCTGTTGAAACGGCCCTATAGAACCTTATAAAACTGCATAAAATATCTACGATTATAATCAGCCAAAAAAAAATTCCCATTAAATATTTTATAAGGTTATATGAGGTTTATCATATTTTATGTGTATTAATCGGGAAATACAATATAGCAATTTCTACAGTACAAACGTACATGGATTTATAAGGAAAATCTCATTAAAAAAGTATGGGTTTCTATAAGTAAATTAAATTCATAGGGATAATATAGTATGTCCTACTAAAACATTTATAATAGTTATTAGTAAAATCCAATTTATGAAAAGAATACCAGCGTAGAAATATTATATGAGATTTAATAGGATATTCGGTTGAGCGCTCGTAGCGAAAGGAGCTCCTCGCGAGGCTGTGCATAAACAAGTGAGAGAAACCCCGGAAAAGTGCAAAAAAGTAGAGTAAAAAGCAGCGAAAAGCAAAGAGAAAAGTCTAAGGAAGGAGTGTAATTAAAGGCAGCTGAAAGAAAGGTGCGGGAGGAGAGTGAGAGTAAAAAGAAGTGTCGGACGGACTTGGAGGTTAGGCAGATAACAGAAATGGCGGGAAAGCAAGGCGCGAGCGGCGAGCTGAGCTCTAACGAGAAGGAGTCAGGGAGCAACAATGAACCGAGGAAGTTAAGGGGGAGGCCGACAAAGAAGGCAGAAGCACCGCAGGAGAAAGAAACAATAAGGAGGTTTCTGTCCTCAAGCAATGCGAATAAGGACGGGAAAGAGAACGGTATGGACAAAGAATACGGAGAGGAAGAGGCGAAAGAGAGTGACCACGAGGAGGACGGAGGCGCGGCCGTCGGTAAAACAGGCACGGACGGAACCGACGGGGTTAACGTCGAAAATAACGAAAGAGACGACAGACAGAGGGAGATGGAGAAGGGAGTAACAAAAAGGCAAGGCAACGGGAGCGACGAATCTCAACCGGAGGAAAAAGAGAAAGACCAGCAGTCAGCTGCAACAAAACAATGGGAAGAGTGGCAAGAGCGGATAGGGAAAGAGAAAAAATGCAACTGCGAGAAATTGACGGAGGAATTAATAGAGTTCGAAGAAAGGATAAGTAAGATGGAGGAAATCGTAATAACATTATTGGAAGACAAGAATAAAAAGGAAAATCAGGTAGAATGGCTAACGAGGAAACTGTCAACAGAAAGAGAGGAAGTAAGGAAAATGAGAAAGGAGGACAAAGAGGTATTTAAGGAATTGGAAAAGAAATTGGAAGAACAGAGGAAAACAAGTGAGAGAAACGAAAGGAAATTGGAAGGGACACGCAACCAGATAAGTGTGCTCAAACTAGAGCTAGGCAAGTTGGAAGAGAATAGCCGCAGGAGGATGGACAGTTTCATGGAAAGAATAGAGGCAAGACAAGAGGGCAAGAGGAAGGAGAGTAATAGGAAAGACAAAAACGACAACGAGGTGGACGGAAAGAGATGCAGTGAGGTAAGCAGGTATAAGAAACCGAAGAAGTTGGAAGAAACAGAGCTGGAGAAGGAGATGGCATGGAGAGCAGATAACAAAAACAACATTTTGATAAGAGGAGTGACCTGCAGGACGGAAAGAGACTTTAAAGAGGTAGTGAGTACGATAAGAGAAAGGCTCGGAGTAGCACTGGAGGTGAAAGATGTATGGGAAATGGACGAAGGACTCGTTATCAGAGTGGCGGATATGTGGCAGAAAATTAAGGTTATGCAAAATAAACATAAGATGAGAGGGACAAGGATAGTATTAAAGGATTTACTAACAATAAGAGAGAAGGAAGTAACGGAATGGATTGAGGAATTCGCACAGTCGCTCAGAGATGAAGGAAAGGAGACGCAAACAGGTTATTTAAAGATTAAAATAAATGATATGTGGTTGGAGTGGAACGAGGAGGAAGGAGATCTCAGCCCTAGCAGGGAGAGATTTCAAAGGAGGTACTAAAACAAGCAATATAAAAAGTATTTCATGGAACTTGGCAGGAATCAGGAAAGTGTTCGATGCATGGGAATATTTAAAAGGATTCGACATAATTATGTTGCAGGAAACCTGGCTCGAGGAGGACAGAAGGAAAGGAACCATAGGCAAGTTGAGTAAGGAGTACACCTGGAAAGTCAAAGTGGCAACCAGGGAGAACAGGAAAGGCAGAGCTAAAGGAGGGATATTGGTAGGAGTAAGGAAGAAAAATCTGAACAACGTCGAAATGGAGGAATGGGAGTATGGAATATTGGTGAAAGGATTAAGGACAGTCGAAGGAACATGTATCATTATCATTATTTACAACAATGCAGGAGTAGATAAGGTTGAAGAAAGTATAAGGAAGGTATGCAAGGAATTGGATGCTAACGAATATGTATTGATTGCAGGAGATTGGAATGCAAGAATTGGAGAGAGACAAGTAAATGGAGGAGGAACTGAAAGGCAAGGCAGGAGCAGGAGATCGGAAGATAAGACAATAAATGCAGAAGGCATAAAACTGCTGAGAATAGGAGAAGATCTAGGTTTGGAAATAAGGAATGGAAACACAGAAGGCGACTGGAAAGGGGAAGCAACATATGTAGGATGTAACGCAGGGTCAGTAATTGACCTACTATTGGAAAGAAGAGATGGGAAACCATCGGTGGTAAAGGAAATGAGAATAGAGGAAAGAATTGAATCAGACCATCTGCCGGTAAGCTTCATAATCAAGGGAAGGGAAATAGTAAGAAGAAAAAATAAGCACAGCGGGGAAGAGACAACAGGGGAACCACAGCAACTAAAGTGGAATGAGAAGAAAAAGGAACAGTATGAAAAAAAGATGGAGGAGAAGGAGGATATTAAAATGGTGGGAATAAATATCCCGAAGGAAAAATGGAGAAACATGCTAAACTGTATAAAAGAAACTGGTAAGGAACTAAGAATGGTAAGAAAGAAAGGGACCCAGGAGCGAAGGAAGGCAGAATTTGAAGGGGAGGCGAGGCAGCAGAGGAGATTAGTATGGAAGTGTTTAAAAGATTATTTGAAAACAAAGGGAGAAGAGGAAAAGGCAAAGCTGAATCAGGAAAGGAAGAAACAGGTCAGACTAAGGATCAGGCAGGAAAGCGCAGAGGAAAAATGGAGGAAAGTAGCACACAGCAGAAATGCTAATGAGTTCTGGGAAGCCGTTAGAGAGTACAAACCAAGGAAAAAACCCAGCATGGAAGAAATAGGAAAGGATCAATGGCTGGAACATTTTAAAAAACTTGAACGGAAAGAGTGAAGAGGAACAGACCAGCGGAAAGGAGAAGGAGGAGGACAGAAAACGTGAAGGAACTGGCACGCAGCAAGAATGGCCTATGAATGAAGAGGAAAGTCTGAATAAGGATATTGAGCAGGGAGAGATAGAAAGAGCGTTGAGAAGATTAAGAAGGAACAAGGCAGCAGGAGAGGATGGAATCCAGGGTGAATTTCTAAAGAACATGTCGGAAGGATGGAAACAAGCGTTCAAAGATGTGTTAAACGAACTATGGAAAGAGGGAAAAATAATCGACGGTTGGAAAACGGCTAGGATATACCCAATACATAAAGGAGGAGAGGAAAATGAAACAGCGAACTACAGGGGAGTCTCGTTATTAGACATTGGCTACAAAGTTCTGACTAACATAATGAATGTTAGACTGAGGGACTGGTTGGAGAAGAATAATGGATGGAGGGAAAGCCAAGCAGGTTTCCGAAGAAACAGGAGTACAAGGGATCATATCTTCACACTGAACAGCCTAATAGGAAACAAACTGAGAAGAAGGAAAGGGAGACTCTATATAGCATATATTGATTTTAAAACAGCGTTTGATGTGATAGATAGAGGAATTTTGCTGGAAAAGCTAGAAGGAAAGGGGGTGAACGGAAGGATGTTGAAAATGATTGGGAGTATTTACGAAACAACGAGAAATGAAGTCATAACGAAGGAAGGTATTACGGAAAGTTTCAGAACAAAGAAAGGAGTTAGGCAAGGCTGCCCACTCAGCCCAACTCTGTTCAGCGTGTATATTGATGACCTAGATGAAAGATGGGAGAGATACAAGGAAGGAGGTACGGTAATAGGAAAGAGGAAGATATACAGGCTGAAATTTGCAGACGATGTCACGATGGTATCGGACACAGGAGAAGGACTGCAGTGGATGTTAAATGACTTGGAAAGATATGCGGAAGAGAACAGGATGGAGGTTAACATAAAGAAGACGAAAATAATGGTATGTAGAAACGGAAGAGCACTGAAGAAAGGGGAGAGGTGGAATTATAAAGGAAAGGAATTGGAAAGTGTAAGCGATTTCAAATATCTGGGATACTGGTTCAACTGCAGAGGAAGGAACGACACACAAGTGAGAAAGCTCGAGGAAAGATCAAGGAAAGCAACTAACGCAGCGTGGGGAATCATGAAAAGGGCAAAGGTCAACACCTTGAGAAGAAGGATACTGTTAATGGATGCGTTAGCCAAGGCAGGAGGGCTATACGGAGTGGAGGTATGGGGCTGGAGGAAATGGAAAGAGATGGAAAGAACCAAAGGAAGATTTGTAAAGATGGCGATGGGCATAAACACTAACACGCCAGGGTACATGTGGAGAACAGAGGCAGGGGAAAGAAGTATGGAAATTGAAACAAGACGGAGAGCGGGAGGATACCTACTTAAGATAATGGAGATGGAAGAAGAGAGATGGCCCAAAATATGCCTAAGAGAAGAAGCGAGAAATATCCTAAATGGAGAGCCAACGGCGTGGGGAAGAGAGCTGGAAGAAGCAATGAAGGAAACAGGGGGAAAAAGCTGGCAAGAATGATCTGGAACAGAGAAGTAACAGGAGAGGTGGAAAGTTATCTGAACGGAAAGAACCAGGACAAAGCGGAACAGGAAATGAAGGAATAAGGAAAGCATCGACGGATCGGAATATTGGAAATACTACAGGAGATGGCTACCGGAGGTGAAAGGAGGCAGTTATTGGAAGGACAAGGATACGGAGGGCAGGGCAAAAGAAATATGGGCAAGGATAAGGGTAGGAAACATAAGCAAGGAGAGCAGGAAAGGATTCAGAGAAATGAAATGTAGGGTTTGTGATGCAGAGGACGAAACCTTAAAGCATGTTTGGACCTGTAGGATAGCAAAGGAGGAGGTAAAAGAGGAAAGCAGAAATTGGATTGAGGAGTGGATTAAGGGCAAGGAGGAGGAAGACTGGTTAAAAGAACTGGAGGAAGAACTCAGAGGGAAAGTTAACTGTAGGATGTGTAAGTACGTAGAGGAATTCGAAAGTCTAGGCAAAAAGAAAAGTGAGGAAAGAAGGAAAGCCATGGAAAAAATAACTAACCTAGAAGGAATTTTTGGAGACTGAAGAAAAACTTGAAGACTGAGAAGGAAGTAAAGGGGGAGGAAGTAAGAAGGTATTAGTAATAAGGAAAAAAAAGGAATAAGAATGAAAAGCAAAGCAGAGAGATTGAGTGACAAAATTTTAAGTATAGGCAGGAAATATTTTTTAGGTACGGTCAGTATTAAGTGTGATTTAAGATAAGGAGTGAATGAGAAAGCATATGTTCCGTAAATAAGAAATGTCGGGAACCAAAGATGTAAAAATTCTGTATCTTAGCTAAGTAAGAAAAGTAATATTATTAATGATGTTCATGAATCCTATGTAAAAAGCGCTAAGCTGTACTGGAGGGAATTAATAAATAAATAATAATATATGAGATTTAATAAGTTTTTACCATTTGAAATTTTATAACATTATATAGTATTGTTCTCATTTATTGAGCCTTAATTGATTGAGCTTTAACAAGGATATGCATATAAAAAGTAAATAAGAATTTATGATGGATATATGAAAAGTTTAATAGGCTTTTATGTGAATAGTGCATAACAATATAAAAATGGAATTACACAGAAATTTCGGGTGCAAATACTCACATTAAAAAGCTTATTGTATATGAATCTATATGCAATATAAATATTGGAAACAACTATATAATACGTATTAAATAAAATAGTATATGTTTAAAACAGAATATACTTAATACAAATGCTCAATTACAAATTGTTTTTATAATATATGTATTTTCTGTTACACAACAAACGTTACTTTATCAAAAAACATGTACAATTTATATAAAAGTATAATCTATTTTATGAGGTGTTATGCGTTTTCAAATAATTTTGTAAATAATTATCTTATTCGCGTGTAAGATAAGACGAAAACAAAAGCGAAGGTCAGAAATTCCTAGAAGTCGCGGCAGTTACGCGGTGGGAAGGGGAGAGAGCGCTTGAGCCACGTGGAGAGCCCGAGAGCGTCCGAGCGGCGCACAGTGGGCTGAAATGGACCTCTTGTTTCAAAATAAAATATCTCAGCCGGGAATCGACCGATTTGGACGATTTTTTTTTAAATACTGGTAATAAGAAGTACTTCAAAGGAAAACTATAGACAAATTGAATAAAAAATTTTTTAGGTCATTTTTTAGATCAAAAGTGATTTTTTGTTTTTTTCAATAGCCAATCCCGCGTAAAAATAATTCATATATGGGAGCGTCCAACAGAAACGAGCCACCGAGCGCGCGCGGTGCCTTTTTTCGCGTAAAAGGCGCTCTGTTTAACTCGTTCATAATCGTATGCTGCGTCTTTGAAAAAAAAAACAAGGACCTATATCGATAGATTTTTTCCTGCTCTTACCAATGGTGCCATTGTTTTTATTGCGAAATGCTTTCTTCCGGACGAAAACTCGAGTTGAATATTGAAAGCCATTTTCCTCAAAGTATACCATGTTTTTTTTTCAAAATAAACTACACGACTGGAAAGTACAACTCTTCAGCTTCAAAACCCTATCTTGGAGAAGTTGGAGAAATAAAGGGTTTAAAAGTAACAACATGAAAAAGACAGCGCCGAGGGTCCGCGCGAGCCCCTCGCGCCCGTGCGTACGGCACCTTTAAGTGCACGCTCTATTCAATTCGCTAATAATCGTGTACCAAGTCTCTGAAAAAAGAACTAAGGACATATATCGATAGATTTTTTCCTGCTCTTTACAATTTAAAGGAAAAGGTAATATTGTTATGCCAGATTAAACAATCTATAAGGTTATTTTAAATTTCTGTTTCACTGCTTTCAGTGCGTTCATGGATATTTTTATGTTTAATATATTATGTTTTTCAAATTTTGTTATATAAATGAACAAAGTTCATTGTAATATTATACTAACTGTTACAACTAGATCCACAAAATTATGTCCACGCATTGGCATTGTAAGTTACAAAACATTTTATATTTACAAAAAAGAAAGGGCGAAATAGCACATCGCGTGTATTAATCCGCCCTTGAGCATAGCGTAAAAAGTTCGGGCAGCCGCTGTCTTTTTGATCTTACTATTTTTGAACTTTTCATGTTTCAACTTAAAAATATAATATTTTATAGTTTAAGACTTGTACTTTTGAAGAATATAATTCATTTTGAAGAAAAGACTGATATTTTATTGAAAAAATAGAGTTTAAACATTCAAATGGAATTTTCAACTAGAAGGAAGCATTTCGGAATAAAAATAATAGCATCATTGGAAAGAGCAGGAAAAATCTATCGATATATGTCCTTAGTTCTTCTTTCAGAGACTTGGTACACGATTATTAGCGAATTGAATAGAGCGTGCACTTAAAGGTGCCGTACGCACGGGCGCGAGGGGCTCGCGCGGACCCTCGGCGCTGTCTTTTTCATGTTGTTACTTTTAAACCCTTTATTTCTCCAACTTCTCCAAGATAAGGTTTTGAAGCTTAAGAGTTGTACTTTCCAATGGTGTAGTTTATTTTGAAAAAAAACATGATATACTTTGAGAAAAATGGCTTTCAATATTCAACTCGAGTTTTCGTCCGGAAGAACGCGTTTCGCAATAAAAACAATGGCGCAATTGGAAAGAGCAGAAAAAAATCTATCGATATAGGTCCTTGGTTTTTTTTTCAAAGACGCAGCATACGATTATGAGCGAGTTAAACAGAGCGCCTTTTACGCGGAAAAAGGCACCGCGCGCGCTCGGTGGCCCGTTTCTGCTGGACGCTCCCATATACTTATATATTACATATACTTATATATTTCATATATATATATATATTATATATATATAATCATATGAACATGGGCTTATACTGACAGCAATGTATAAGACCACGTGACCCGTCTGCATAAGTGTAATACCGTTTATACAAGTGTCTGCACAAGTCTTGCGTGACTAAAGAAATAAAAGAAATAATCTCTCTATTTATGCTGACGTCTGCATAAATCGGTCTCTGTCTGCATAAGTCTATTTCAATTCCGGAAAGTGTCTGCATTACTAGCGTTTCATATATTTATATTCATATAAACTTATATATTATATATACTTATATATTCATATATACTTATATGTGCAATTCCTCCAAAATAGATACAAAAATGGTGTTGAAGAAGGAAAAAAAAATTTTGGGGCACACCTAAAAAAGAATAAAAGTTGAAGAATAAAGCTTTAATTGGAGATGTGAATCGTTAAAATCGGTCGATTCTGTGCAAAGTTACGTGAATTTTAAAATGTCGATAAATGACAAAAATGCGCGATTTTTTTAAAATCCACGTAATTCTTCAAATTTTTGTCATTTATCGACATTTTAAAATTCACGTAACTTTGCACAGAATCGACCGATTTTAACGATTCACATCTCCAATTAAAGCTTTATTCTTCAACTTTTATTCTTTTTTAGGTGTGCCCCAAAATTTTTTTTTCCTTCTTCAACACCATTTTTGTGTCTGTTTTGGAGGAATTGCACATATAAATGTATATGAATATATAAGTATATATAATATATAAGTTTATATGACTATATATATATATATATATTAGGCTAGTAAGTTTGAGGAGCTCAACCCCGGTCGGTCAGAGTGGCTAAAGAAATAATAACCCTCAGGTTACCGACTCTAGACAAATAGACTCTAGAAAACCCCTCAAACTTCCGCTCGGATGCTGAATATATAGATTGGAAGTTTGAGGAGGCTCCTCAAACTTCCCATAACCCCTCAAACTTCCAAGCGGGTGCTGAATATAATCCTCAAACTTCCAGAATTTCATATTTATATATATATATATATATATATATATATATGAAATATATAAGTATATATGAATATAAATATATGAAACGCTAGTAATGCAGACACTTTCCGGAATTGAAATAGACTTATGCAGACAGAGACCGACTTATGCAGACGGGTCACGTGGTATTATACATTGCTGTCAGTATAAGTCCATATTCATATGATTATACATATATATACATACATACACACACACACACACACACATATATATATATATATATATATATATATATATATAAATATATATATATATATATATATATATATATATATATATATATATATATATATATATATATATATATATATATATATATATATATATATATATATATATATATATATATATATATACATTTGTTTTAACAGATTTATGGAGTCCTTTTATACACATAAGCATATTTATGGAGCCCGTTTTCTTTTATGGAGCCCGGGTCTCATAAAATATTTTTCTCGGGCGTTTATGGAGCCCGATCTAGAGTCTATAACCCCAGGGTCCATTATTTCTTTAGTCACTTGCCATAGGGATCTCTGGGCTGTAGGTACTAATATACAGGGATGGGCTCCATAAACGGATGGGGGGATAATTATATATATATATATACATATATATATATATATATATATATATATATATATATATATATATATATATATATATATATGAAATATATATGAGTATATATAATATATAAGTATATATGAATTATTTTTACGCGGGATTGGTTATTGAAAAAAACAAAAAATCACTTTTGATCTAAGGAATGACCTAAAAAATTTTTTATTAAATTTGTTTATAGTTTTCCTTTGAAGTACTTCTTATTACCTGTATTTAAAAAAAATTCGTCCAAATCGGTCGTTTCCCGGCTGAGATATTTTATTTTGAAACAAGAGATCCATTTCAGCCCACTGTGCGGCGTAGGGCGCCGGTTCGGTGGGGGATGCGCCGGGGGTGGGAAGCACACACGATGTGCGGAATGCGCGGAAACTCGCGGGCCGCATGCGCTTGCTCAGTCAGTCGCGCTCGAGCTCCGGTCGAGTCAACAACGATCACGTGGAAGGTACGTGTGATCGTAGTTGTGAGTTCATGCCTGGCCCAGTATAGTAGGGTATTATGAGTGTTACGAGGAGATAATCGGGCAGTGCCGGTAGTGGGGTCACTAGGATCCCGCGATGACGACGATCCAGGTGCTCCGCAATGGATCCATGAGATCACAGCGATGATGCACCGGATAATAGTCGCCAGTTCAAAAACGCATTGCACGCCCGTATCATCGCCACGCGACAACGGTCCCATAGATAGGTATCCGGAGACGGGACCGATCTCATCGAACAACAGCAGGAATTGTAATTATGACATAGCACGGAGCGTGAGGGATTCGGATAAATTAACGAACGCGTGTGAAATAATACGTTTTCTAGCGTCTAACGCAGAGTCTGTCCGCACTATGCCTTACTGACGAGTCCAGCGGACAGACTCGGGACGAAACGCTATTTATTCGAAAGAGCAGACATTAGTGGGATCGAATATGGTTCGCGTTTCGTCTTGCATGTTGGGGAGTTCATGTCGCTTTGTGTGGAGCACAGCTCACTCATTTTCGTGTGTTACAAAACTATTGCCACTTCTAATCGCGATTTGTGTACAAGAAACTAAAGTGCCACTTGAATATATTAATTCCCGATTAAGATCGTTACAAGAGATAATCATTTTGCAAAGGTAGAGTGAAGCATAGTTTATAGCATTTAATGACAAACCAAGATTTTCCTATGAGGGTAAATGAGGTTTTATGAGTACTTGTATAACTTGTACAAGTCGAATCATAAATACATAACGTTTTATTAATTTGGACTTGTTTTTTTTATTTACATCGAAAAAGACTCATCATAAAAAATTACAAAGACTTTCTAGTCAGCAAATACGCAATTTATAAAAAAAAACCAAAACTATGTTTTTTATGGGTTTTAAATGGGGACTTCCTACATAATTCTATAAGGATATTTGCTAATTCTATAAGACCTCTATAAAGTATTGCTTTGATCTATGCATTGAAAAGATTATAGCAAAGTTTATAATACATATTTTAATGTATTTTCAATGCATTATCATTGTTATGTGTAAAATCTATAAAAATCCTATAATCCTAAGAAAAATTTATTAATGTGTGATATCCACATCAATTCGCAATGTAAACATTGTATTTTAATACATTATCATTGTTATGGGTAAAATCGATAAAAATCTTATAATCCTATGAAATTTTTTAATATGTGATATCCACATTAATTCACAATGAAAACATTGTATTTTTAATACATTATCATTGTTATGGGTAAGATCTATAAAAATCCTATAAACAGAAAATTTTCATTTAATCCTCATATATTTTAGTACATGTATAAGTTTTATGTGGAAATACTCAATAGTTCAGTATTAATGTTTACTTAGACTTGGTTTTTATAAGTCAATCTTTTCCTCCACATAAGGTACAATAAATTCTTATTAACTTTACTTGTTATGAAATTATTTACATTATAGTGACTTTAATGTGTACGTGCGGGTGCAGAAACCTATATTATCAATTATTTTATATGGTTTTATGGGGCGGTTTCAACACGGACCATATACTCATTTATTTAAAAGCTATTACATATAACAGTTTTCTATTTTCATTACTCATGCGCACGTTTTTCTCTTTCTCTAACTCTATTTTTCTTAATTAGTACAGACCAGTATTTAAGCGGAAGCCAGAATTGTACGAGCCACATATTAGTTTGTGCTTCGGTTAACGTAACATCTTATTCTTACTCAACTGTAAACTTAAAGAACGCATCAAGTAAAATATTTTAGTTTTTTACATAATGTCTAAATCAACGAATCTCAAACGTATAAAAATGACTTCGTTTAACTCGAGAGAAGAAGCAACGCATTATTTAATAAATGCACGAGTTCATCCTATAAATGCATCCTGTACAAAGAAAATTTTAACCGAACTCAGCTCTCAAGAAAACGGCGATTTTATAAATGCTGTGAAAATTATAAATCATTCATTTTTTGGAATCACGTTTACAAAACAAGCTTGGGGTGTATTCAAGTTATTTTTTAAAGATATCAGTGAATATTTTAATATCAAAAACTGTACTATGCCTCAGAAAAAAACATTTATAGCACGGTGTGACCTAAGTCTGCACTTAGGTCACGCCTATCCGTGACTTAAGTAGTCGATTATTGCACCGTGTTTATCGCGCTCGCTGCGCTCGCGCGCTAACCTCACGGTGCAAAAATGGACTGCTTAAGGCACGAATAGGCGACAGCGGACTTAGGTAAACGTGCTATAAAATAATATACGATACTTATGACTTGAGTGGCTCATCACACGACGTGAATTATCGCCCTCGCTACGCTCGGGTGCTAACCTCACGCCGTACAATAATGGGGCACTTAAGTTACACGTATTGTAATGTACTATTAATGGAATCAATTTAGCATATAGTGCAACGTTTGGTATAAAAACCATCGTTCTCGACAGAGAAGACTCACCGAGTACTAGTTTACTAGATTCAGATGATGAAAATTCAACATATTCTAAAAAGAGGAAAATTTATACACCAGCTATAGTTATGCAGGAAACATCGTTCGAAGGAATCATTGCATTATCAAAGTGCATAGATAGCTGCATACAAGTCAACGAAAAATTGTTACCACTAGTTTCAAAATGTAACAAAAATATTAGAGCCGATGTGTGTACAAAATTTAATGAAAATGTATTTCTGCCAGAGGCAGATGTGTTTTTGAAACAGTATTTAACCTCTCACGATGAGAAAATTAAAAATAACATCACAACTCTAATTAATAATAATGAGTTTTCCGAATATTATTTTGATATTATATTTTATGAACTGATTAGTTTACACGCAAATTCAATAATTAAAAATGTCATTTCTCATCTCACTACTTAATAATAAAACAAGTATAAGAAATATATATATATATATATATATATATATATATGTGTGTGTGTTTTATGTTAGTTTCAGGACATTCCAGATGTTTAACGTTGGTTTCGGGGACATTTATTAGTTTTGGGGACAGTCCCTGAATCTACATATGTTTAACGTCAGTTTTGAAGACATCGGCCCCCATAAGAGACATTATTTCTTTAGTCACGTATAGGTATACAGTAACATGGGGTCCTGGGAACTAACGTTATACAAGTTTATATATATATATATATATATATATATATATATATATATATATATATATATATATATATATATATATATTTCTGTTCACCGCTATGTTTCAAGACATTTGCATGTTTTCAGGACTGTACTGAATTAGGAATATGTTTACCGCTACCTTTCAGGACATTTTTGTATTATTCAGGACATTTAGGGTTTCTTTCACAACATTTTTTCCGTAAAATTTTTCCGAAATCAACGTAAAATACTGCGGAACTGAAAGGGGGCGCCGCAGGCGTCGTGGTGTCAGTCAACACCCTAAGGGATATTATTTCTTTAGTCACTTATATACTGTTTAACGTTTTGTACCTACTCCTATTGCAGAAAACCTGTAGGTGTCCTGGAAGGTAGCGGTGTACTAAGTTATATATATATATATATATATATATATATATATATGTATATATATATATATATATATATATATATATATATATATATATTACTTAGTATATATACTTAGTATATATATATATATATATATAGACACACTTATCGGGGTTTATGGAGCCCAACCCTGTATATTAGTACCTACAGCCGAGAGTTCCCTATGGCAAGTGACTAAAGAAATAATGGACCCTGGGGTTATAGACTCTAGGTCGGGCCGCATAAACCCCTATATTTAGAAATATTATGAAGCCCGGGCTGCATAATCAAAATCGGGCTCGATAAACCCCTATATATAAAAAAACGGGCTTCATAAACCCCTTTCGAGAAATGTATATATATATTCAATAAAAATAATTTTAAATATATTTTCTGGAAGTATACACTTCTTTACCTGAACCTCACATCCACGCTAATGACCCTTACTAATTACCTATGCGGACGCTCATTAAGGGCAGCACCTGACCGCCGCCCGAACGTGCCCGAGGGGACTCGACCGCACGCAACCCACGCGGCGTCCTCACACCCGCTCACCACCCAACACCCGCTCACCACCCAACACCCGCTCATCACCCACCACCCGCTCTTCTCCCACCACCCGCTTACTGCCTACGTGACCTGCACTCTCACCACCCGCTTAGCCCATGCAGCCGTTCACCACCACCACCCGCTCACTACCCACCAGCTGCTCAGACCCATGCATTCGCTCACCACCCACGCACCCCACCACCATCCGCTTAGCGCATGCATCTGCTTACCACCCGACTCACTGAGGAGCCGTTCACCACCCATCACCCCGCTCACCACCCATCCGGCCGCTCACCACCCCACCGCTCGCTCACCACCCACCGTTCGCTCACCACCCATCACCCCGCTCAACACCACACCCGCTCATCACCCACCGCCCGCTCACCACCCACCCGGCCGCTCACCTCCCACCGCACGTTCGGAACCCACCACCTGCTCAGCCCATGCAACCTGTCACCGCCCGACTCACGAAGGAACCGTACCTACGCTAATTACCCCCACTAATTACCCCTGGCGACGCTCATTAAGGGACCGCATCCGACCACTGCGAAACCAGACGAAACAGGCGCCATTTTTTCCTATATTCCTCCAAGCGCCATCTTGGAAACGGCTGCCATTTTGTCCTATATTCCCCCATATACTACTAACATAATATAATGTTAACAATGTTTTAGTTTGCATAGTATTTGTCTTTTTGTATAAAATAAGAAAATAGATATTTCGTTCTTTAATTATTCTTCCAATGTTTTTATGCCATTGAATATTGTAATTAAATGTAATTTTGTACCTTATATTATGTTTTTGTAATCATATTATCTTTCGAATGTTATATGGATTTTTTCGATCTTATCTATAGATATTGTATCGAATATTTCTTTGTCAAATCGAATTCTGTTAAATAATAAGCGAAAATTCACTATACGAGGTGTATTGAAACATTAAAAATCATGTTTATAAGTTTAGATGATCCAGATGTGATTGTACATAAAAATGTTAATTGGAAATAAGTTTTGTTATCTATATGCTTTATATTTAACAGTTTTATTGAAAGCAAATCCTTGTACGATGAGCGAAAATCGATTACTTTAGGTGTATTTAGGCATTAAGAATCGTTTTTATAGGTCTAACAGGTCAGGAATCCATTTTATAGGAAAATGTTAAATGGGTAAAAGTTTTGTAAATATTATCTATAACTTTTGCATTAAACATTTTTGTGTAAAATCAAATCCTATCAAGTTATAGCCGAAAATTGGCCATTTTATGTATATTCTAGCGTTTAAAATCGTTTTTATCGGATTAGCTCGTTAGGAATTGATTTTACACAAAAATGTTAAATAGGAAAAAGTTTTTTTTTAATATTATTTACAACTTTTGTATTTAACATTTTTATGTAAAATTAAATCCCGTCAAGTTATAGACGAAAATCGACCATTTTTGACCTTTAGTGCCGTTTTTCGCAGTTATCTTGACAAATATTGTTCGTAGAAAAAAGTGTCCAATAGAAAAAAGGCGTATTTTAATTAGTTTTAGGAGATAGACCTGTACATATTAGCTTAAAGTTAATTTTTCTAGGCATTAAGCTTAAAAATCGATTTTTTTGAAATGTTTCTTTGTGCTCTCATTTTGAAAGTTTTTCATCGATCCTTCTCAATAAAGCACTTAGGTATAATTAGAGGAGTATTTTCACGGAATCTCCATAGAGTCGATTGAAAATTCATTAAGATAATCTGGAAACTTGATTACATACGGACGTACAGACATACATACATCTCAGAAAACGCTTAAAACGCACACATTTTGGGTGGAAAATACTTTTTATATATTAAATTGTTAGTTTTTGAAGTCAGACAATTTTCGCTATAGTGAAATTATAAGGCTCTACCGAGTAGCAGTCGTGCCTAAAAAAGCTATGCAAGATTGAAAATTCAATTTTTTTGCAATATTTGGTTAAAATCCAAGTTTATTCATTTTTTAACTCAAAATCTTGAAACTTTTTGTATTGTTGAACGAGATAACGCTTTCGAGTTCCCGCGTCTTGAGCGGCCATCTTTGGCGCGCGCGCGCGTGGTCGGAGCGCGCCGGCGCGTCGAAGCGCTCTCTTTGCAGCCTGCCCAGCGGCGCCCGCTGCCTATATAAGGCGTCTCACGGGCAAGCTCGAGTCAGTTGTCGTGTCGGAGCTGCTCCGGCAATACCTCCCAGCATTCGTGGAGCATCAGGAAGCGGCTGATTTAGCTACCACCTGGTCACAGCGGGCGGTTTGCTGCGCTCCGTTATCATCCTATTGCAGGATCGTTAGCGGTTCTCAGGTTTTTTTTTCTAATTTTCTGTTTTCTTCTAGGTATGTCTGTCCTTTATTGAAATATATACGAGTTTATGTTCCTTTGGCTTGGGAGCTAGTATGTACGTCTACCTGATATGTAATAATACGATGAATCGACGGTAACGATTGATTTAAATCTGACGACTCTCTCTCCCACCTAATCCGGCGTCCCATATGTTTGGGCATTTCATGTATAAAACATTGATTGGCATTTGCATTTTCTCTGTAGAATATGCCAGCATTTATTTTATGACCCTTTTTGAAAGTCTCTGATTGGCTGCTTCTTAGTATACCTTCATCGAAGGATATTGAGGCTGCGGCCAAATATTTTTTATTCGACAACATTTTTTTGTATTCTTCTTCGAAAACCCTTCAAAATGCTTTTTTGATCAATACTGGTCGAGCAAAAGGAAAAAAGTTACAATTTTTTGAAATATCAAGAAGAAGCCATAATTTCAATTTTTGATAACATGATTAATTTATTTATTTATTATTTATTTATTAAACCAGAACAAAATTACATAGAGTAAAGTCCTCAGAGATAGATATTAACTACCTGTACGAGGGCTGGTACATGAATACTTAAGACTATACTTATACACTAAAGCTTATATACTAAGTATTAAATATTTAAATCTTAAACATTTAATATTGTCAATAGAATTCTCAAAACTTAACGCAAGTAAAACAATATGTATACATTTGTTTATTATATATATTTTTTAGTTTATTTTTTAGTTCATGTTTCCTATTAACACTTTTGCAATAGAGCTTTTTTAAAATTTTCAATCTCACTGCCAAAGTTTGTATCACTTAAATTAAAAGTTTGTTGATCCCTCTTGCGTATTTTTGGTAGGCGAACTCAGGCTGAGGTCTTGTTGTGAGTAGAATCTAGATCTTGTTGTTATCGATGTAAGTGAAGACGAACTTCCAAGCCTGGGTTTTGCCAGTATTAATTCAGTTCCGCCCACCTGAGTTTGTAATGTAGTTGGTGATTTAGTTAACTCTTGCGTCCGTTTCTTGAAGTTATCTACCTTACCGAGGTATCTCGGTAAGTCAGGTTTTATTATATATTCAGTAGTGTTCATAGCCTTGTTTACCTTAGCATTCAAAATTTTGCATTCTTGTCTGTCAGTGGTAACATGATCAGTATTATAGTCGTTTCCAAATGTCTTATTTGAGAAGCTACAGTTGACGCAGCACTGTTTCTCTGATGTGCACTTTTCTGTTAGATGCGTTCCCGCACATTTTAAACAGGTTGGGCTGTTCTTACACCTTTGGCCATTATGACCCAATCTACCACACTTATAACATGGTTTCACATTTATTATATCGTAAACTTTGCAATTCTGATAACCAACGAATAATCTGTCTTTATTTTCTTTAATATGTTTGTGCATTTCACCCGTTATTTGCATGATGACCGTTACTTTACTGTTTTTGTCATTGCCAGCTACGTGTAATACGTTACCCTTTGTATCTAAATTTGAAAAATTTCTTTGGTTTATGTCATTTTCGATTGCTTTTATATCAGACTTGAATTCATTTTCGATGCCAGTTATTCTTATGACAGGCTTACTAAGCTGTTCTTCTTCAACCTTGTAGAGGTGGTTGAGCTTGGCGTCTAGTAATCTTTTTGCTGGCACTTTCCTCGTTCATGCATGTTATTGAAATTACATCTTTACTTTTCATATCAATTTTTTTCGTTTGGATTGATTTTTCTTTAAGTAGATAGTGGAATACTTTTTCCTTTATCACAGATTTCTCTTCTTTGTCTTTCCTTGTCACTACAATTTTCGGCACTTTTTTGGATTGTGGTATGTGTATCTTTTTTGACATTATATCTGCATATGTTTCCTTGTATTTACTCGGTTGTTCTTTTTCTTTCGTTAGAATTTCGTTTAAAAGCAGATTTTTATGTTTCAATTCAGTATTTAGTTCCCTAAGCAGCTGGTTCTCTGTTATTAGTCCACTTACTTTATCACTGTCCTTGTCTTTGCATGTAGTCTCATCCAGCTCATCAACTTGCATTCTGTTTTCTTGAAGGAGGCCTTCATAGTTGATTTTAAGTTTACTGTACTCTGATTCTATTTTCCTATAGTTTTTACTAAGATTCTCAATCGCTTTAGTTTTGGTTTGCAGATCTTCTTGTAGTTTTAGTAACACAACACGTGTGGGATCTTGATTTGAGGTTATGCTCAAATCGTGTTCATCACAAACAACTAACACACTGTTTATGTATCTTACATTTTTTTTTCTATTAAAGCCACTTTTATGAAAAACATTGCAACACCATATACATACTACCGTTTTAACCGCTTGCGTATTGTGACATCGATAGTATATATCGGGAGGGACTGCCTCCGGTGGCAGCCCACTATCCTCCATCTTGGAATCCTCCATAATGTAACTGAATATTATTCATACATCTTATGGCATGGACCGTATCACTGAATTTTGTTAGAGCATCAAATAGAACATTATATATATCTATTTTCAATAATATTAGGCTTACACAATAAGCGATACCAAATTATGAATTAATAATAAATTAAGCTATAGAGGTTAATTACTACAAAGCTGTCAAAATAAAATCAGGCAACAGACAGTTATGCAGTATATTTTCCAATAACAAGACACAAATACTGCTCTATTCTGAATTTTATTTATAATATTATTTATAATTTGTAATTTGTTTTTTTTTAATTTACAATTTTTTGAAATATCAAGAAAAAGCCATAATTTCAATTTTTTATAACATGATTAATGAAACTGAATATTATTCATACATCTTATGGCATGGATCGTACCACTGAATTTTGTTACAGCATCAAATAGAACATTATAAATATCGATTTTCAATAATATTAGGTTTACACAATAAGCGATACGTAATTATGAATGAAATTATGAGTCTGTAGCTTGATTCGATTTTGACAGCTTTATAGTAATTAACCTCTGTAGCTTAATTTATTATTAATTTATAATTAGGTATCGCTTATTGTGTAAACCTAATATTATTGAAAATAGATATATACACGGTGACCCATTTTAATCGCCGCACCCGGATTTCTCAGAACCTAAGCCAGATAGAGAAAAATGGTTCAGACAAAAGTTATAGGAAACAAAGGGGGCCACATAATGGCGCTAACGTCTTTGTCCTTGAACTTGACCTTTGAGGTTATTTCAAGGTCAAAGTGGTTTTTTTCATATGGGAACACTTAGTTTTGACCCCGGATTCGGAAAGAGCGGGAAATTTTACGTTCAAAATCATATTGAGAAATTTTTTCCAAGGTCATTTCAAGGTCAAATCTAGGTCAAACTCAGAAAAGTCCGTTTAAAATCGTTTTTTCCATGAACCACAGGCTAAGCTGGTTCACATTGATCGTAGGCTTAATAGAGGAACCCAAAACTTACACATCCTATTAAACAAAACTCAAACTCGCACATCCTAATCCCATACACTTCATGCCCTCAAATGCTGAACTGTTACACCCCGGTCCCACAACCGTACCCGACACCCCCCAGTTCCACACATCCCTACTCCACGCATGCTAATCCCACACATCCTGAACCCTGAAAAATTTTTCTCAAGGGCAAACTGATTTTTTAAAGGAAACTTTAAGATCGTTGAAGCTTCTGTTATAAATGTATTAACCTTACTTTTTGCGCTACCCAGAAACAACGACGTGGACGTAGTAAGGATTGTTTCCTTTGGGGTGCTTAATTAAAGTGAGTCCCCTAGCCTCTCACTGTTCGGAGTGCTTGATTAAAGTGAGTCCCCTTGCCTCTCACTGTTCGGGATGCTTGATTATAGTGAGTCCCCTTGCCTCTCACTGTTCGAGGTGCTTGATTATAGTGAGTCCCCTCACCTCTCACTAATGTAAATAAATTTTTATTTAACCTCGAAGCAAGTGTTCGAAATGACGACCATTTGCTTCAAGGCACATAGTCAAACGCCTTTGAAAATGGCGAACTGTGTTCTGCAAAGTTTGTCTCGGAATGGCAGCGCATGCTCGACGAATCCTATCCTGCATATCTGCTCTTGTAGTGGGTTGTTGCTCAAAAATAGCATTTTTCAAATACCCCCATAAACAAAAGTCTGATGGTGAAGTATGGGATGAAGAAGCAAGCCATTTCACCGGACCTCCTCAACCAAGCCATCTAAAACTAAAGTGTTTATTAAAAAATGCTGTTATTATGAGCGTGAAATGTGGTGCTCCACTATCCTGCTAGAACCTGAAAAATAAATTTAAAAGAACCATTGAGGGAACCTATTTTCTTCGTAGATGTGTTTTTAAAGATTAGATTATCAAAATTAGTATTTCTGAAATTCGAACGCTACTAATTCACATTATTTACATAAAACAAAAAAAATAAAAGGAAGTTTTAGTTTTATTTACAATTAAAATAATAAATAATGCTTTATTGAATTGAATACCTTTAATGTTTTAACGATTATTTTATTTTAAAATTTAAAATTAAAAAAGTGTGACAAACGAAGTATTTATGGCAATTACAGTTAGCTAATTAAAGTTACCGTAATTTTCCAACGTTTTTCCTTTTTAGGCGCGACCGTATACGGGCGAGACTTATAATTATTGATATTTTTGATACCATTTTACTATTTAAATTTAATAGTAATTAATAGCCGGCTCTGAAATGGCTGACTATCCGCCCAACGAGATCGTTGATATGATTTTGGTTTTAGAAGCAAGCCAAAATAATTATCGTGGTGCGGCAAGACTTTATGCTGAACGCTAGCTTGACAGACCACATCCTGACGATAGAGCTATCAGCCGTTTAACTCAAAGAGCTCGTGGTGGACACATGGTTCGCCAACGTAGGCGCCATGAGTATGATGAAAATGATAATCGAGTTGTAACTATCCTTGCAATAATTCATCTAGACCCACACATTAGCGCTCGTCGAGTCAAAAGGGAAATTGGTATTCCAAGAAATACTTTTTTAAGAATTATGAAGGTGCTTCAATATCACGCGTATCATATTACTTTGGTTCAAGAGCTACAGTTTCAGCATTTCCAACAGCGTATTGTGTTTTGCCAATGGGCTTTACAAATGATAGAAAATGATCCAAACTTTTTTAACTTTGTTCTTTTTTCTGATGAGGCACAATTTCAAAGTGATGGGGAACTGAATAGGCATAATTGCCGTTATTGGTCTGATGTGAATCCTCATTGGATCAGAACTGTAAGCCATCAAAGACGTTGGAGTATTATGGTATTGTGCGGGATTATCAATGGATATTTGATTGGCCCTTATTTTTTTGAAGCAAATGTAAATGAACATACCTATTTGACGCTAATAAGAGATGAACTACCTGGATTGATGGAAGATGTTGATTTAGAAACGCGACGAAGAATGTGGCTCCAGCAGGACGGCGCAGCACCACATTTCGCTCGAATTGTAAGGGCTTTTTTGAATGAATTGAAGCACTATGGTAACAGATGGATTGGTCGAGGAGGTCCGGTCAACTGACCTGCTTGCTCACGCGATCTTACATCACCAAATTTCTATTTATGGGGATATTTAGAAAATGCTGTTTTTGAGCAACAACCCACTACAAGAACAGATAGGCAGAACACAGTTCGCCATTTTCAAAGGCGTTTGACTATGTGCCTTGAAGCAAATGGTCGTCATTTCGAACACTTGCTTCGAGGTTAAATAAAAATTTATTTACATTAGTGAGAGGCGAGGTGACTCACTATAATCAAGCACCCCGAACAGTGAGAGGCAAGGGGACTCACTTTAATTAAGCACCCCAAAGGAAACAATCCTTACTACGTCGACGTCGTTGTTTCTGGCTAGCGCAAAAAGTAAGGTTAATACATTTATAACAGAAGCTTCAATGATCTTAAAGTTTCCGTTAGAAAATCATTTTGCCTTTGAGAAAAATTTTTCAGGTTTCAGGATGTGTGTGTTTGGGGCGTATGGGATTAGCATGCGTGGGGGTAGGGATGTGTGGGACTGGGGGGTGTGGGGTATGGTTGTGGAACCGGGGTGTAACAGTTCAGCATGTGAGGGCATGAAGTGTATGGGGTTAGGATGTGCGTGTTTGAGTTTTGGTTACTAGGATGTGTAAGTTTTGGGTGTGTGGGTTTGGGGTGTGTTGGTTTTGTGTTCTATTCAGCCTACGATCAATTTGAACCAGCTTAGCCTGTGGTTCACGGAAAAAAACGATTTTAAACGGACTTTTCTGAGTTTGACCTAGATTTGACCTTTAAATGACCTTGGAAAAAATTTCTCAATATGATTTTGAAAGTAAAATTTCCCGCTCTTTCCGAATCCGGGGTCAAAACTAGGTGTTTCCATATGAAAAAACCACTTTGACTTTGAAACAACCTCAAAGGTCAAGTTCAAGATCAAATACGTTAGCGCCATTATATGGTCCCCTTTGTCCCCTATAACTTTTGTCTGAACCATTTTTCGCTATCTGGCTTAGGTTCCGAGAAATCCGGGTGCGGCGATTAAAATGGGTCACCGTGTATAATGTTCTATTTGATGCTCTAACAAAATTCAGTGTTACGGTCCATGCCATAAGATGTATGAATAATATTCAGTTTTATTAATCATGTTATCAAAAATTGAAATTATGGGTTTTTCTTGATATTTCAAGAAATTGTAACTTTTTTCCCTTTGCTCGGCCAGTATTGATCAAAAAAGCGTTTTGAAGGGTTTTCGAAGAAGAATACAAAAAAATTTTGTCGAATATAAAATATTTGGCCGCAGCCTCAATATTCTTCGATGAAAGTATATTAAGAAGCAGCCAATCAGAGACTTTCAAAAAGGGTCGTAAAATAAGTACTGGCACATTCTACAGAAAAATGCAAACTTTTTGCCAATCAATGTTCTATACAAAAAGTTTCAAGATTTTGAGTTAAAAAATGAATAAACTTGGATTTTAACCAAAAATTGCAAAAAAATTGAATTTTCAATCTTGCGTAACTTCTTTATTTTTGCACATATCGACCTAAAATTTGAGGAACATTTTTTTTTTCATAAAAAACTAAAAGAAAACTAGTTTTGAGCGATTTTAAAATTTTGAGTTGCTGACTATACCTGAAATATCCCATATATATGTTATATATATATATATATATATATATATTGTAACGGGATGGCTATTGGGGGAAAATCCCAAATAGCCACAGGCCAGCGATGCCCTAGAACACGGTTTCGCGGGTGTCAGACTAAAATTACTTGCCTGGGGATCTGCTTCTGAAATCCCAAACAACACGAAGATCGCAGGTGAACTTCGCTTTCCTACTAATTGGATCGCTGAGTGAAAAGTGCATGCTCAAAGAGTAAAGCGCGCGGCCGCTATGCTCAGATATGAAAACGAACGTCGGAGTCGTTTTCCCGAGGCGGCGGTATCCGGGAGAAGGACGGGTTGTAATGAACAACGCGAGGAGTAACGAGATATCACAGTATATTAAAACACAAATATGTATAAGCATTATGCAAGTGCTGTGAAAACAATAAGTTAGTTCGCACGCGAACGGTTATGATTCAAACGCGCGAACGTTGCGGCGCGCGGCGAAGCTGCAATAAAATACGCGCGCATTTGTTAAGTACGGCGGGCTGACACACACCCACACGTACACGGAACAGAAAACGTGTACGGGGCGATTTCCGTGCAAGCCTTTACAATAAACGCGAGACATGAGAACAGAAAACTTACGTATAGAAGGAGCAGTCGGTGCACTCGACTCTCTCTCGCCCTCTGTCGCTCGCACAGCAGTTGCTCTCTCTCTCTCTCTCTCTCTCTCTCTCTCTCTCTCTCTCTCTCTCTCTCTCTCTCTCTCTCTCTCTCTCTCTCTCTCTCTCTCTCTCTCTCTCTCTCTCTCTCTCTCTCTCTCTCTCTCTCTCTCTCTCCCACACACACACACACATGCACGTGGCTCGGCGCCTCCACTTCACTCAAGGTATATATATAACAAGAGGACGGCGCGGACGCGGTAAAACTTGAGAGAGACGTGGCACGATGTGAATCGTACGGTAGCACACACGGAGATGGATGATGTGACTCGCGAAAAGTAGTAAGCAGATTCGCGACGGATGACGGGAATAATACGCGTCCCGAGACAGATTTGATAGAATAGTATAGTCACTTGTAAATAAATATCATTTACAAACGGTATATAAAAACATTCTTGAATAAATCGTGTATAAGTATAAATACAAATAAATTGTGCATATAATACAATAAAATAAAATCTATAAAATACAATACGTGTTTGGCATAGTCGACTAGATACTCTGAGTCTATTTTGAAATACATAATATCACAGCAAATTCTTAATAGCTAATAATACTGAAAAGTAAGTCAAAAACTAGAATTAGTGATATCACAGATGACTAGAAAATTTAGTTGACTAGAAAATAAAATACACGAGAATGACTATTGCAGTGAAGAACGTAAAAGATCGCTGGCATAGCCAGGTTGTACAAAATAAGATTTATATCTAAAAATTAAAAGTTAGCTAAGATACTAATCTCACACTTACACTCGCACTCACCACTCACCCTAATAAGTACATTCATTCGTGTAAATGGGATAAAACATTGTATACATTTACATACAAAGTCGCCCATTTTGTGCGAGTGGTTAATCGAGGTCAAGGAGATACCCTCTCAAAGCAGTTTTGAACCTGCTAAGCGATGGAAGAATTCTAACGTTAGCAGACAGAGAATTGTATAGGTGCGTACCTTGTACACCCGAGGGACTTTGATTCTCGTGGAACGTTCCGAGAAAATGGCGTCCTCAAAACAGTTCACGTTCGAAGAGTCCCATCTAGACTAGCTGCTAACCTATGGCGTATCGAATAAATGGATTTTTAATTCTAAATAATAGAACACATGACCTGGTGTCCATATTAATGACTTTAATTAATAAAATTATGTATATTACGCACGTATGGTATGTTGGGAAAAATTTTGCAGTCGACAATTCATATAAATTTTCATCCGAGCCGAAACTGGTCAATATTCCTTGCGTGTTGCATAATTTATTTTAAGTTAAAAGAGTAGATTACAAAAAAATATTTAGTAAACAGTGAATAATAAATTGATTCGAAATTAAGGATACTTGTTTGTGTCACTAAAAAATTTTAAATATATATCTTTTGTTAAAAACGCATTGGTTGCACTATTTTGCGTCCAGTGACAATTTTAGACCATATTGTGAAAACTTATATTAATATTTTTTTCTTTAGCTTTCTATTTTTTAAGTTAATTTTTGTTTATCTCGACCGCCCAGCGAACAGCGGGATTTTATTTCATGTCAATTTTGATTAAATAAATAAATAAATGAATAAATAAAGACTAATCAAATATTTATCATTGAATTTTATATTAAATATTACATTAAATTCCTTTTCAAGGACCAGTCCAAGACAATATTATTTTTTTCTTCTTCAGATGATGGAATACATTGAAATTGTATACAAAAATTTATCTGGTATCGCTTCATTACTCATATCTATTAAATGTTTAATAAAATTATCTAAATTATTTTCTTCTATAGATATTTTTTCAATATATATTTCTGCATCATCCATTGCTTTATGAGTTGGTGATGTTGATTTAAGGGCTCTCATTTCTCCTGCAATATTGGCATAAATGATTAATAATTTTATTATAATTTAAATGTTATGAGGATCCTCGTGAGGGCCAATTCCCAGAAATAAATTTTAAAACAATCTTGACTATTAGATTGCAACGTTTCGTCAGGAAGTTCCCTGACCTCTTCAGGCTTTATTAAAAATATACAGAGTTAGAACACATACAAAAATAAAAATAAAAAACTGCTCAAATAAATTAAACACAATCTATGCAAAAACATTTACCTATAAATAGCTAAGTCGATACTGGTAAGATATACCAGTAGAGTCGAGATAGTACAGAACATAATGCACACTTCGCTGGGGTTTATATATTATCACGCTTGTTTACCTTTTTAAATGTAACGTTCTTAACAGCTTTTTGTATATATTATTTAAATTTTGTGTATCTTCTATTCTATTGATCGTGTTATGATTTAAATTAATATGTAACATTTCGGAAATAATTCGTTTCGTGTAATTGTTTTCCCTGTCTAAAATTTGGATGTTTTTCCAGTCAACGATGTGTTTCATAGTTCTTTGGTGTGTTGCTATTACTGATTTGTTATCCTTATCTCTTTCATGTTCTTTAATCCTATCTAAGATCATTTACAACGAGTTAAAAAATTGCATTCCGAAACCGCTTTCTCATATTAATAATAGTTTCGAGATGAAAGATAAAATCAGTGAAATTATAATACCCAGTACATATGTACTTCTATCTCTGGACGTTTGCTCTCTGTTTACAAATATATCGTGCGATTTAGTATTAGAAAGCATAGACAGACGGTTACACACATATTCACAATAAATGCAAAATTCCTTTTCATGAGATTCGGAATATAGTCTGTTTTTTATTTGACAACACATATTTCAATTTCAACAATAGAACTTATAAACAAATATTTGGCACACCTATGGGTTCTCCTATCTCACCATTATTCGCTGACATGGTTATGGAAGATTTAGAAATAGACTGCTTGCGCGAATTAAAAATTACACACGATTGTATTCCGCTCTTTTACTTTAGATATGTAGACGACACAATTTTATGTATAAAAAGCGATCAAGTTGATACAGTTCTACAAATGTTTAACAAGTATAATACTCATCTTAAATTTACATTCGAATCTGAAATAGACAATAGTATACATTTTTTAGATCTAAGTCTTACGAGAAAAAACAATCAAATTTTGACCAATTGGTATCAAAAAACAACAGCATCATCGAGACCGTTAAATTATAATTCTAACCACACCATACAACAAAAAATAAACATCGTTGCGAACCTGGTAGATAGAGCAATTCTTTTATCAGATACTTGTTTTCATGACGCGAATATACACAAAATTACAGAACTTCTCTTATGTAACGATTATCCTTCCGAATTTATAAACATACACATACAAAATAGACTTCGAAAACTCAAATATTACGATAAAAAGACTAATAATGTGAACCGTCCACTAACTACAATATCCATTCTGTATAATAATACTTTTTATAAAAAATGTTCGTATATTTTAAACAAATATAACATCCGCACAGTACCTTTGATCAACAAAAAATTGAAAAATATAATTAAATTAGGAAAGGATAAAATAGAAAAATCAGAAACATGTGGCGTAGTCTATAAGATAAATTGTATGTCTTGTACATCGACTTATATTGGCGAAACTAAGCGAATGTTAAAAGCTAGGATTAAAGAACATGAAAGAGATAAGGATAACAAATCAGTAATAGCAACACACCAAAGAACTATGAAACACATCGTTGACTGGAAAAACATCCAAATTTTAGACAGGGAAAACAATTACACGAAACGAATTATTTCCGAAATGTTACATACTAATTTAAATCATAACACGATAAATAGAATAGAAGATACACAAAATTTAAATAATATATACAAAAAGCTGTTAAGAACGTTACATTTAAAACGGTAAACAAGCGTGATAATATATAAACCCCAGCGAAGCGTGCATTATGTTCTGTACTATCTCGACTCTACTGTATATCTTACCAGTATCGACTTAGCTATTTATAGGTAAATGTTTTTGCATAGATTGTGTTTAAGGGGATGTGAGTACCGACGTTATTTTTTAAACGAGCATAACTCACTCAAATATCAATAGAATTATCCAGAAAAAAATCTGCATATAGTGTTTGCGTATACGGAGCGCTTGACAGCCGTCTTTTTCCAAATAAATGTTTGAATGTTGATTTAAAAAAATATTGAAATTAGGGTTGCACATCCCCTTAATTTATTTAAGCAGTTTTTTATTTTTATTTTTGTATGTGTTCTAACTCTGTATATTTTTAATAAAGCCTGAAGAGGTCAGGGAACTTCCTGACGAAACGTTGCAATCTAATAATCAAGATTGTTTTAAAATTTATTTCTGGGAATTGGCCCTCACGAGGATCCTCATAACATTTAAATTATTAAACATGGAGGGTGCCACTCAACATAATAATTTTATTATAAATTTTATTTATTTTTTAATAAAAATATCTTTTTAAGTTTTACCTTGTAATGATAGTAAAAATTATCTCCGTGCAGGTAACATATGTGCACATTCTGTCCAAACATCACCACCAGGTGGTCCCAATATTGGTGGCACTTTTAATTCAAAGCCTTTACGAAAACGGCCTCTAAAAAAAGTTGACGGAACAATTATGGCCCTCCACAGTATGGAAGGGAATGCAATTAACATCTAATGGATTTGCAGACTGTATTTTTTTTTGACGCAGTTAATGCTTCTCCAATAAGGACAATATATGTATATGCAAGCTTCTGCTGGATCAAAAGTCAAATGTGCATTGTAATCTGGAAAAATAAAAATTAAATTTCAGTAAAAATGAAGAAATATGAAACTCTCGACAAATTTTATTGAGTTTTTCAAACTAAATATTTTTTTTTTAATAAATATTGGTGATATAACTAAAGTATGCTTAATGTATATTTTTAAAAATCCATCAATATCCCAGCCAGGGTTGACAACGGAGAATTCTTCTAGATTGTAAAGATATACAGGAAAACCACTAGTCATGGCACAGCGGCTATGATCAAAGCAATTGAACATCCTACAAGTTCGCGAATTTGAATTTAATGGAAGAATTTCTGGTGTAGAATCAGTTAAAATTCTCTTTGGTGGTGCTAATTCTGGAGTGTTATGGAAAACCACTAGTCATTGCACAGCGGCTATGATCAAAGCAATTGAATATCCTACAAGTTCGCGAATTTGAATTTAATGGAAGAATTTCTGGTGTAGAATCAGTTAAAATTCTCTTTGGTGGTGCTAATTCTGGAGTGTTATGTTCAACGGCTTCTCTTTGAGCTGCTTGGGCTTGTATCACACTAATTTTTAATCTATCCAGATCCATTTGTTGATGCAGCAACTCTTGTTTCAGTTCATCAATCTGTTGTGTTGGACTACTAACATATGCATGAAGCCCTCTACGTTTGGCCTCAAGATCTCTCAATTCATTGATAATGGATTGCTTTATTCGCAGAATTTCCTCTATGCAAAGTTTCAAATCAGCTGCCCCCATCGAGGTTAAGTCGTGAAAATCTTCTAACCTGGATCGAGTTTGATGAATGTCCAAGTTTGATAAGTCGGCCTCTACCTAAAATCAATAACAGTAAATCTTCATTAATACGTAATAACTATTAAATATTGTATTTATCCAAATAAAATATCAATTTATTTGTGAATTTTATATATTCACATATAAAAAGAAAATTTTATACTGCAAAACATTTTGCTCTATAAAATCAAGTCAATAGATTATATATAAATAAAATAAATAATGACCAATGTTTCAAAGATAAAATAAACCAGATAATGTAGAACGCATATAGAAAATCAAGTTTTACCTTTGATAAGTAGTAATGTGTCAAGAGTGGTATTACGCAAAGCAGTACCAAGACTACCATAACGATGGTAATGATACAGTCGGAGCAGAAGCGGTGCAGGCACTTCTTTGTCATCAGCGTTTTCTTGTTCTTGAATTCTGTTAAAGCCTTATATAAAAGCGAATCATCATTCTTTAATCGATGGGGTTCATCTACTAAAAGTACAGCGCAAATGATAAGGCCTAAAAAGGCCTTGTGCTTCAAAACAATTTCATATGTTGTTAGTATAGCATTAAATTTAAGTCTTTTTTGGCTTGGTCTTTTTTGCTGCTTTTCTAAACTCTATATCATCACTTAGTTTTACTTATGCACCGTTACCTGATAATGAATTGATTAAAAATAATAAATGATTTAAATAGTATACTAGCTGCATATAATAGAGCATTATTTAATAATTAAGTAAAAAGTTAATAATTAAGTATTGAAAACAATACTATTTATTTACATAGTTCATAACTTCTACACACGTTTAACAATACTGTTTTTGAGCACAGTAAAACAGAACCTCTCTTAAGTGATATCCGAAAGGATTAATCCATTGTCTCCAACATAATAATAACACCTTCGCATCCCTCCAAATTATCAACATCTCAAAACACTGCTTTAGTTGGCTCCAAAACTCAAAAAGACCTTTGCACTTATTAAAAAAAAACGTTATCACCACTGGCCTAACCTCTATCTACCCATTCCATCTTCTCCACCACTTCCCCACACCTTACCCACTTCAGCCATTTCCCAACCACCAAGACAACCTTCTACAAGAGCACCCCACACACACGCACCTTGTTACCACTCCTGAGGGCGTTGATGATGCATTCGGAGCAGAAGCGGCGCAGGCACTACTTTGTCGTCATCGTCTTCTTGACCATGTCCATGCAGATGGGACCCATGAGCTCGCTGTGATAGCCTCCTTGGACGTGCGATGGGGCTCGTAAAGCGACAGCTCCCAGGTCTTGTTCAGTCCGACCTGCCCCGTTGACGCCATGTGAACAGGTTATTACATAACCTTGTAGCCGGCGTACTCCAGTGTCAGTGCAAGCGTTGCAGACGAAAAGCGGCACCCGCGCCGGCGCGTGCGACTGCGATTGCGCGTAGCGTAGCGCCGCTCCACGTGCAGGGTACAGACTGAATGGGGCGACAAATTTTAAAAAGTTGATAGTTTATTACGGCGAGGTTGCAGCTTTTTAAAAACTTCAAGGAAAGGATATATTGGCAGCTAATATCTAACCAAACAATGTATATTTTAATCTTATTTTTAAATATTTAATATAAAAAAAAATCAATAAATATATTTCTAATAAAATTTTTATTCTTTTTTCAAAAGATGAACGCAGACGAACGTGCATGTTTTCGCATACTCATATTTCAAGAGATGGAAAGAGCCATAGCTCAATTAGAAGAACAAGAGGTCTAACCCACGTTGAATAGGGTCACCCCTATAATTGCTTCAAAACTGTCCGCAAGAAGGGATTGTTTTAATAGAAATATTACAGGTATTAAAATTCATTTTAATATATTTATATGTTAGATATTGATGAGATGAAGCGATTTTGATGTTTGGATTCTAGTTATTTTTCTCACCCTTGACAGATATGCATCATTCATATCATCAATTCGTCATTTATTTATTAATTTATTTATTTATTTATTTATTTATACCAATTTATTTTTAGATATAGATGTTTGTAATTACTGGTCGGCATTGAAAATCGTTTATTTTGAGACTGAAACTACATTTAAGTAGTTAAATTTAATGCCCGCCGATATATCCATAAGAAAATGGAATTTGTTGAAGGATTTTAGAAGATTAAAATATATTTTGTAAATATATAGTTTAATAAATTAATTCAATTTCATTCGCGGTGTTTAATATTTATTTATTTATTTATTTATTTATTTCTTTATTTATTTATTTATTTATTTATTTATTTCTTTATTTATTTATTTATTTATTTATTTATTTATTTATTTATTTATTTATTTCTTTATTTATTTATTTATTTATTTACTTATTATTCCTGATAGAAAATTAACCAGAAGTTGACTAGAATATGGTTAATCATATTCTGGTTAACCACATTCTGGTTAACTTATGGTTAATTTTCTACCAGGGATTTTGTTAGTTTGTAGAAAACTCTTGTACAAAGCTTATTCGATTAAGTGTGCATCAAGAGCGACTTTACGCATTTTTCAAAATTTTAAAATCTCTTTTACACCACCTATATCGAAAAATATCGTTCGATACACGTTATAAAGATGATTCTACGCTCGTGTGATCCTCACACTCGTGCTAAATCAACACTTTCGCACTTGTATCAATAACTACTATTACATAGCTATTTCTATTATTTATTTTTTTGTCATTTTGGTATATATCATTATATATAAAAAAATAAAAAATGAAAGAATTAGAATAATCTAATTATTATAATATAATAATTTAATAATTTAGGTATTACTGTTTGTTTTTTATTTCATAATATATAGTTGCTAATTTCATATTTATAATGACATAAAGTCATAAAAATTGATGAAAATATCTATTTTAGATAATATATATTATTAAAATATTATAATAGAATAATCACTAAGGTCTCCTCAAATATAAGCTTGAAAGTCTTTTGTAAATGAGGTAAACATGGAGCCATAAATTAAACAATAATAATATTAATATTTATGGAGTCGTAAATTAAACAATTTATGACTTTTCTTTTTAGAAAAGTATTCGTACGAGCTTTCAGTTACTATGCTTAATGTAACTTTTTCAAATTTGCCGCCTCATTCAGTCTGTACCCTGCGCACGGAGCGGCGCTACGCGCAATCGCAGTCGCACGCGCTCGTGCCGTGTTACGTCTGCAACGCCTGCACCGACACCGAAGCACGCCGGCTACAAGGTTATGTAATAACTTGTTGATAATATCTTATGTAATAAGATAGTCGTCCATCTCCGCCTGGACATTCTCAAGAAGACGCTGATGACAAAGGAGTACCTGCACCGTTTCTGCTCCGACTGTATCATCACCATCATTATTGTAGTCTTGGTACTGCTTTGCATAATACCACTCTTGACACATTACCACTTATCAAAAGTAAAACTTGATTTTTTATATGCGTTTTACTTTATCTGGTTTATTTTATCTTGATTTTGTAGAGCAAAATGTTTTGCAGTATAAAATTTTCTTTTTATATGTGAATATATAAAATTCACAAATAAATTGATGTTCTATTTTGATAAATACAATATTTAATAGTTATTACGTATTAATGAAGACTTACTGTTATTGATTTTAGGTAGAGGACGACTTATCAAATTTGGACATTCATCAAACTCGTTCCAGGTTAGAAGGTTTTCACGACTTAACCTCGATGAGGGCAGTTGATTTGAAACTTTGCATAGAGGAAATGCTGCGAATAAAGCAATCCATTATCAATGAATCAGAGATCTTGAGGCCAAACGTAGAGGGCTTCATGCATATGTTAGTAGTCTAACAGAACAGATTGATGAACTGAAACAAGAGTTGCTGCATCAACAAATAGATCTGGATAGATTAAAAATTAGTGTGATACAAGCCCAAGCAGCTCAAAGAGAAGCCATTGAACATAACACTTTAGAATTAGCACCAACAAAGAGAATTTTAACTAATTCTACACCAGAAATTCTTCCATTAAATTCAAATTCGCGAACTTGTAGGATGTTCAATTGCTTTGATCATAGCCGCTGAGCAATGACTAGTGGTTTTCCTGTATATCTTTACAATCTAGAAGAATTCTCCGTTGTCAACCCTGGCTGGGATATTGATGGATTTTTAAAAACATACATTAAGCATACTTTAGTTATATCACCAATATTTATTAAAAAAAATATTTAGTTTGAAAAACTCAATAAAATTTGTCGAGAGTTTCATATTTCTTCATTTTTACTGAAATTTAATTTTTATTTTTCCAGATTACAATGCACATTTGACTTTTGATCCAGCAGAAGCTTGCATATATATTGTCCTTATTGGACAAGCATTAACTGCGTCAAAAAAAAAAAATACAGTCTGCAAATCCATTAGATGTTAATTGAATTCCCTTCCATACTGTGGAGGGCCATAATTGTTCAGTCAACTTTTTTTAGAGACCGTATTCGTAAAGGCTTTGAATTAATAGTTCCACCAATATTGAGACCACCTGGTGGTGATGTTTGGACAGAATGTGCACATATATTACCTGCACGGAGATAATTTTTACTATCATTACAAGGTAAAACTTAAAAAGATATTTTTATTAAAAAATAAATAAAATTTATAATAAAATTATTAATCATTTATGTCAATATTGCAGGAGAAATGAGAGCCCTTAAATCAACATCACCAACTCATAAAGCAATGGATGATGCAGAAATAGATATTGAAAAAATATCTATATAAGAAAATAATTTAGATAATTTTATTATTCAACATTTAATAGATATGAGTAATGAAGCGACATCAGATAAAGTTTTTTTTACAATTTCAATGTATTCCATCATCTGAAGAAGAAAAAAATAATATTGTCTTGGACTGGTCCTTGAAAAGGAATTTAATGTAATATTTAATATAAAATTCAATGATAAATATTTGATTAGTCTTTATTTATTCATTTATTTATTTATTTAATCAAAATTGACATGAAATAAAATCCCGCTGAGGTAAACGCAGTTACCTGTTCGCTGGGCGGTCGAGATAAACAAAAATTAACTTCAAAAATAGAAAGCTAAAGAATAAAATATTGATATAAGTTTTCATAATATGGTCTAAAATTGTCACTGGATGCAAAATAGTGCAACCAATGCGTTTTTAACAAAAGATATATATTTAAAATTTTTTAGTGACACAAACAAGTATCCTTAATTTCGAATCAATTTATTATTCACTGTTTACTATTTTTTGGTAATTATAATATATTTTTGGTAATCTACTCTTTTAACTTAAAATAATTTATGCAACACGCAAAGAAAATTGACCAGTTTCGGCTCGGGTGAAAATTTATATGAATTGTCGACTGCAAAATTTTTCCCAACATACCATACGTGCGTAATATACATAATTTTATTAATTAAAGTCATTAATATGGACTTCAGGTCATGTCGAATATCATCCGTTAGTTTGAGTAACGCCGTCTGAGTCGAGTGATGTTTTTTGAAACCCATCTGTAGAGGGTCAAGGAATTTGGTGGTTATAAGAAACTCTTGCATCTGGTCTAGAGCTATCTTCTCCAAGACCTTTGAAAGAAAGCATAAAATCGAGATTGGCCTCAATTCTGATGAACTTTTAGGTGCAGAGCACTTCTTTAAAGGTGTTATGCGCGCCTTCTTCCAAAGGTTTGGAAAAACACCCTGCGCAAATGAGCAGTTAAATAGTCGCACAAGATGTTCCCCGATTATGGAGAGAGCTTTAGCTGCAACGCTTTGAGGAATGTCATCCTCGCCACGAGCCTGAGACGAAAAATGGGCGACTGCAAGAATAACATCTGCCAGGCCAACCTCTTTGAACCTAAACCCTCAGAATTTACAGTATTCAAGATATTCTTGCAATCTCCATATATGTCCTGCGGCGAGATTGACACGCCAGCAAATTGTTGATTCAGCTGATCAGCCGCGAAGCCATTTAAATCCCCATTTGGTTTGGATAGCAGCCCTAGGTCTTTCAGCTCCTTCCAACATTACCATTTACAAGAGCCTCCGACAGTCGATTGTTGTAGTAAGATGTCCTGGCTTCTGTCAATTTTTCGTGAACAGTTTGTCGGAGTGCCAGAAATTGCTCAAGATAAATAGTCTTCCCTGTCCTCTTATAACGTTTGTAAGTGGCGTCACATTTTTCTGCATCCTGGTTAGCTCTGCTCCAATCCATGGTAGCTGATGCCCTTTTTTGGCTTTAGCATTTTAACGGGAGCAAGTTCATTAATCGCTTTTGTAAGGTTGTCACAAAGATGACCAAGTGCAGTCTCAGTATCATTACTAACAGTATTTGTAAATGGCAACCAGTCGCAAGCAGACAGAAATTCAGCCAATGCAGATGGAGTCATTTCTCTATAGTTTCTATATTCAATGGGTTCCAAAATTTTGTTATGGCTGTATTATCCATGGAAGAGATATGTCTATTATGTTATGACTGTTGCGATAGGTCGCCGGGATGTTGCGTGCGGCAAGTATTGTGTCATTTTCGTCGGCAAGGATTACGTCAATCCATGTATGAGATGTGCGGGTGTGAATCGTCGCACCATGCTGAGCCAACTGTAAAGATAATTCTGCAGACAACTTGCGAAGATAGTTGGCTTCATAATCATCTTGCAGAAGGTTGACATTCAGATCGCCCATTATGATCTTTCTAGAATAATTACTACAATGAAATTTCAGTTTATCAGCGAAATCAGCGAAGTCCCTGAGGAGAAGCCGGAGCGGGCTCGAAACGTTGGGCAATTTGGTGGTGGGGGGCAGTCAGATCGTCCTTTGCTAACAAAGTTTTTTCCAGGTTTTAATTAAGTTTTTATTTCAGATTCTGCGGGGGTGATTATAAACAAGGGCAATCTGACTGCCATAAATATTAATTATTTTAATTTAATTTGCAAGACTGTAGGACCGATGGAAAAATTCTTATCAGTTGATAGTAAATTGCAGTCGACATAAGTAATATTTTTAACGAAATCTGTGTTCTTTATAAAGGGTACATCAGGAGATCTATATATGACAAAAACCAACATGGGCTCATTGCTCCCGTTTTTGAGGGAACAGAAAATGTATTCAGGCTTCACTGGCTTATCGCATACTTGCGTGTCAGACGATTCTAAAATCTCACATGTGAAGTTGCTCCGAACATAAAGGGCAACTCCTCCTCCATGCTGATTTCTGTCCTGTCTAAAAACTTTGAAACCTTCGATCTGAATGACATCATCTGCAACAGATGGATCAAACCTGGCCTCAGTAACACCAAATAAGTGATAAGACGGGTTCTCACGTAGAAAAATACGAATTTGATTAATATGCTTCTTTAAGGAAGTCGCATTAATAAAAAATGCTCTCAGCACTCTCCGATTTCTCTTGCAACTTCCAGTGGAGACTAGGTTTAGTCGTATGGGCGATGATACACTTTGTTTCGACTTTTTACACGTGTTTGTATTCTTTTTCTTACTTTTACTTTTCACATTAGTTTTGTTTTAATTTTATTTCGTTCTTGTTTGATTTCGGGGACAATGTTATTATTCCCTTCATCGTCAATCGAAACATTAATATCACTAAAAGTTACTGCCTTCACATTCTTTTTCTTTTTATTTATTTTTTCTTTGTTAGTATTATCATTAGGATTTCGATTTAGATTTTCCATTATTTTATTTAGGTCGGTTTTGGTAACAAATGTGAAGGCCCTCGCCCTATCTCCCATCTTGATGAGAAACTTTTTGCCATTGTGCCATACGTACTTAAAACCAATAGTCTTTGCATATGCCCTTAGTTGTGTGAATTCTTTGTATTGATCCTTCTTTAAATCATAATTAATAAAAATATTAGTTTGTTTTAAATTGTTTGTTGAACTCTCACCAAGAAGGGAGGGATTCAAGTCTACTAGAGAAAAACTAGTAAAGCGTTTCTTTTCTTTGAAAATTTGTGTAACTAATTTTCCACTGGATAGTCTAACTAACAGTGAGAAGGGACTTCTTGGACCGTCAACGACTGTTTGTGTTATTGTTGAAGTAGAAAGTGAGTTATTATGTAATGTGAGAGCTTCTGATTTATTATTAGGTTTTGATAAGACGTGGGTTTTCTGAATATCCATTTTAGTGATGGATGAGAGTATCGTGTTGAGGACAGCGAAAACGAAGTCCACTGATGGCATATCAGGCAAAATGCAATCTATGCCGCAGATCACGATCTCGCTGCTCCCCTCACGGGACTTGGCCATGTCTCCATCAAGAATATCCTCAGTTTCCACAGTATTTAGTTTTCGAATGGGTTATGGTATGTGTTTTGCATGTGACGTGTGTTGTTCGATTCGCATATAGGAAAGTCGTTGACGGTCTGTTTAATTGTACAATTTGTAATTGAGTTTACAGCCGCAGTGAAATTTTTCTCAAGCGTAACGAATTTCGCATCAAATACAGTGGTTTGATTAATGATTAACTCGCGGAGTTGTTTACATTCATTCGTAATCGCTTCTACTTTGTTATTTCGGTGAACCAGCAGGGCTTCGAAAGAGTTCATCTTTGATTCGAGACCGCTGATTTTCTGTGTTAAGCTTGGTAAAACAATCAGAACACCAACAATCTTCACAAGCTTGGATTCAATCGATCCCTGCTTGGAGGTAATTACTCTTTCTACTGTGTCGCGAATCGAGTTGGCGTACGTTACCATAGATGAGATGATGCGTCTAGACGACTGGTGTTGCGCACTAGTGAAGATGACGTGGCAGTGGTTTCAAATGCACTTGCAGATGCGCGCAAGGGCGTGGGTGTGAATGTGCTCATTCGCAAGCGCGGCAACTGAACACAATTGAATCTGGACGAGTCACTGAGGTGTTTTATGACTTCCTTCTCACTTGTGGTGCTGTTGTTGCCGTTGTTGTTACTGCTGTTGTTACTGATGTTGTTACTGCTATTGTTACTGCTGTTGTTCCTCTCTAGGGTACCATTGCTGTTGCTCTTTTTACCCATATTCGTCACAGACGTGCTCAGCTCCCGATTTAACGAAGCCTTTACAGTTTCAACCCGCTTTGCTATGGCTGGCGCCTTTGTAGTGGCAACCGGGTGAACAGGCGTCGAAACATGGAAATAGAGATTCGGTAGCTGCTCCTGCGAGTTACATAATCCTTTCTTCGCTATTGAATGTTTCAGGTTTGCAGAAAGCTCCGAACTCTTACAAATTTTACATATGTGTAGTGTAATGGGGCCGTTGCTTGTAGATCTTTGTATTATAGTCATTGGTCGACATATGTCATGAAATGACTTTGTGAATTTATAGCAATTCAAAATAGTGCCATCTTTTCTAGGCACTTTTTTGCAGATGTAGCATGATTTGGATACCTTAAATTCTTTAGGTGCTATTCCGCAAGTCTTGAGGTGCGGTACATGCACGGAAACTTGATACGCGCAAATATGTGTGTTTAGGATTTGTGAAGAATACAAAAAATGGCGAATGAGCAGACCTAATACGTCATTCTATGAGAGTTTCAGGCAGGAAACTCTCGACAGAGATCGTACGTAGGCGCTGCCTATATACTCTAGAGTCAGAGTTTTTAATAGCGTATTAAGACACTGACACTCTTTCTAGTGGTCGTAGACGAAAGCTGTCGGTGCTATCGTTTTCGTCTTGCAGGTATGTGTGACTGGCACAGTTGGTTGCTGCCTTATCAGCAAAGTCAAAATTTGTTTATAAAATACCTGCAAGACGTGGTAAGTGGCGCGATATTCAATAATAAATTGAATACGACCTTGGTTTCGTTGGTTGACATGCCTTATTTGTGGCCGCCAGTGCACATGCTATGCAGCACGCGTAGAAACTCCTCAGTAATGCAGGTGATGTAATCGATCGGTGACTGATGCCGATGATGTAATCGAATGGCGGAATGGCGAAAAGGCGGAGATGGACAAGGAAAGCGCGGCAGACGAAACCTCCGTGCTGCTGGTAGTGGCAGGATGGTGATTGCACTTTTCGTCTCTCCAGAGCGGTCTTCAGTCACCGAACACACTGCACTGCGCTACACTGGCTTCGCTGGATCAGAAGAAACAACAGTAATTTGCAACTTCGTCACACAACCGTTGAAAACCAGCCGAAAATACTTCAAAAATGCAGAGCCCAACTCGCAGGCATCGGTCCACTACGCGCCACCTGGTGGGATAAGCGCGGAGCGTAAGCGCGCTCGCGCGCGGGCCTCATTTCGACTGCGCAGGAGTTGCGTGCGCGCGCTCACTGCCTTCGCGCGGCAGGTTTATCTATATCATACAGTATATATATATTATATAGACGTCTCGAAAAAGTGTCAGTCGCAGCACCACTCACCCCCTTCGCGCCCCCTCGCCCCCTCCTCAGCCCCCCTCGCCACCTCCTCAGGGTTCCTTCAAAATAACGGAAAAATGTGATTATTTACATGTGCTTTGAGAATAGGAGCCATCCGCCTCAGTGCCCCCTCGATACCCCTCGTCCGTCCTCGCACCCCTCGCTGCCCCCTCGCCCCCTCCTCGCCACCGTCAAAATAATGTCATTATTTAAATAGTTTTCGTCTAATATTTCAAGTAGTATCCTTCGTCGGTTTCAACCTATTTTCGAAAAAATTACAACCATTTTCTAAAAAATTTGGAATATTTTTAGAAGAATATAAATATAAAAGTTATCAAAGGATATAAATACAATGAGGGATGAGTAAGACTAGGAGTTACCTAAGTGCAATGGTGACTTAAGAAATATGCGATAATCTTGACTCCTGTCAATGATGTCAGTACTGCGTCCTGATGTCCTTGATCATAACCGAAGCGTAGTCTCTCGTATTGCGATCTTATATATACATATATTTATATGAAATGCCGCTTTTGGCGATTACATAATTGACGAAATGTCGCTTTTGGCGAGTTTGTGACGCTTTTGACGAGCTCGTCATAACAGCAACGATACCGGAGTCCACTTTTGGCGAGTTTTATTAATACCTCAGCCCCAGAGAGGGATATTATTTCTTTAGTCAAGCATAGGAGACTCTGGCTGAAAAAACTATAGCTCGCCAAAGCGTTTCACCCACATACTTATATATATGGGTTATTACAGGTGAAGTCAGCAGCTCAAAATTTTAAAATCGCTCAAAACTCGTTTCCTTTTAGTTTCTTATAAAAAAAAAATGTTCCTCAAATTTTAGATCGATATTTGCAAAAATAAAAAAGCTATGCAAGATTGAAAATTCAATTTTTTTGCAATTTTTGGTTAAAATCCAAGATTACTCATTTTTTAACTCAAAATCTTGAAACTTTTTGTATAGAACATTGATTGGCAAAAAGTTTGCATTTTTTCTGTAGAATGTGCCAGTATTTATTTTATGACACTTTTTGAAGGTCTCTGATTGGCTGCTTCTTAGTATACATTTATCGAAGGATATTGAGGCTGCAGCCAAATATTTTTTATTCGACAAATTTTTTTTGTATTTTTCTTCGAAAACCCTTCAAAATGCTTTTTTGATCAATACTGGCCGAGCAAAGGGAAAAAATTTACAATTTTTTGAAATATCAAGAAAAATCTATAATTTCAATTTTTGATAACATGATTAATGAAACTGAATATTATTCATACATCTTATGGCATGGACCGTACCACCGAATTTTGTTAGAGTATCAAATAGAATATTATATATATCTATTTTCAATAATATTAGGCTTACACAATAAGCGATACCTAATTATGAATTAATAATAAATTAAGCTATAGAGGTTAATTACTATAAAGCTGTCAAAATGACATCAGGCTTCAGACTCTTAATTTCATTCATAATTAGGTATCGCTTATTGGGTAAACCTAATATTTTTGAAAATAGATATTTATAAAGTTCTATTTGATGCTCTAACAAAATTCAGTGGCACGATCCATGCCATAAGATGTAGGAATAATTTTCAGTTTCATTAATCATGTTATCAAAAATTGAAATTACGAATTTTGTTTGATATTTAAAAAAATTGTAAATTTTTTAAAAATAAAATTCGAAATTACAAATAAAATTATAAATAAAACTAGAAATAAAATTTATAATAGAGCAGTGTTTGTGTCTTATTATTGGAATATACACTGCATAACTGTCTGTTGCCTGATTTTATATTGACAATTTTATAGTAATTAACCTCTATAGCTTAATTTATTATGAATTCATAATTAGATATCGCTTATTCTGTAAGCCTAATATTATTGAAAATAGATATATATAATGTTCTATTTGATGCTCTAACAAAATTCCGTGGTACGGTCCATGCCATAAAATGTATGAATAATATTCAGTTTCATTAATCATGTTATCAAAAATTGAAATTATGGATTTTTCTTAATATTTCAAAAAATTGTAACTTTTTTCCTTTTGCTCGGCCAGTATTGATCAAAAAAGAATTTTGAAGGGTTTTCGAAGAAGAATATAAAAAAATTTTGTCGAATAAAAAATATTTGGACGCAGCCTCAATATCCTTCGATGAAGGTATACTAAGAAGCAGCCAATCAGAGACTTTCAAAAAGGGTCATAAAATAAATACTGGCATATTCTACAGAAAAAATGCAAACTTTTTGCCAATCAATGTTCTATACAAAAAGATTGAAGATATTGAGTTAAAAAATGAATAAACTTAGATTTTAACCAAAAATTGCAAAAAAAAATTGAATTTTCAATATTGCATAGGTTTTTTATTTTTGCAAATATCGACCTAAAATTTGAGGAACATTTTTTTTCATAAAAAACTAAAAGAAAACGAGTTTTGAGCGATTTTAAAATTTTGAGCTGCTGACTTCACCTGAAATATCCCATATATATATATATATATATATATATATATGTATGGGAGCGTCCAGCAGAAACGGGCCACCGAGCGCGCGCGGTGCCTTTTTTCGCGTAAAAGGCGCTCTGTTTAACTCGTTCATAATCGTATGCTGCGTCTTTGAAAAAAAAAACCAAGGACCTCTATCGATAGATTTTTTCCTGCTCTTTCCAATGGTGCCATTGTTTTTATTGCGAAACGCTTTCTTCCGGACGAAAACTCGAGTTGAATATTGAAAGCCATTTTTCTCAAAGTATATCATGTTTTTTTCAAAATAAACTACACCATTGGAAAGTACAACTCTTAAGCTTCAAAACCCTATCTTGGAGAAGTTGGAGAAATAAAGGGTTTAAAAATAACAACATGAAAAAGACGGCGCCGAGGGTCATACAAATATATATATATTTAACTTAGTACACCGCTACCTTCCAGGACACCTACAGGTTTTCTGCAATAGAAGTAGGTATAAAACGTTAAACAGTATATAAGTGACAGAAGAAATAATATCCCTCAGGGTGGTGACTAATACCACGACGCCTGCGGCTCCCCCTTTCAGTTCCGCAGTATTTTACGTTGATTTCGGAAAAATTTTACGGAAAAAAAACGTTGTGAAAGAAACCCTAAATGTCCTGAATAATACAAAAATGTCCTGAAAGGTAGCGGTAAACATATTCCTAATTCAGTACAGTCCTGAAAACATGCAATGTTCTGAAACATAGCGGTGAACAGAATTATATATATATATATATATATATATATATATATATATATATATATATATATATATATATATATATATATATATTCATTAAATGTATTAATAGCGAAGCAAATCTTCGATAATAGCGTAAATTTATTAATTAACTTTAATTAATATCTATAATATTCAAAATCACTATTGAAAGTAAAATATAGCTGAATAAAGTAATCTTAGTATATATAATATCAGAATATAGTCATGACAATTGAATTAGTAAGATTGAATAATAATAATTAATAAAATTTAATAATGGTTAAGTTGTAACAATGATTAAATTTTAATTGATAATACAGTGAGTAGGTCAGAAGACAGGATTGGCAGTGGAAAAACGATCAGGTATAATAAATAAGATACGATTATATTAAAGAATATTATTTTATTCAACCACTCTTACTTGAGTGGTTTTAAAGGAATATATATAATCATATGAACATGGACTTATACTGACAGCAATGTATAAGACCAAGTGACCCGTCTGCATAAGTGTAATACCATTTATACAAGTATCTGCACAAGTCTTGCATGACTAAAGAAATAATCTCTCTTTTTATGCTGACGTCTGCATAAGTGGGTCTCTTATCGGGGTTTATGTAGCCCAAGACTGTATATTAGTACCTACAGCCCAGAGTTCCCTATGGCAAGTGACTAAAGAAATAACGGACCCTGGGGTTATAGACTCTAGGTCGGGCCGCATAAACCCCTATATTTAGAAATATTATGAAGCCAGGGCTGCATAATCAAAATCGGGCTCGATAAACCCCTATATATAAAAAACGGGCTTTATAAACCCTTTTCGAGAAATGTATTATATATATATTGTAACGGGGTGAATTTAGAAGAGGGTATTAATCCCTCTCTGGGATGCGCCAGGCGATAAACGGGCGTCTACTACGCCCAGAGCAGCGCGCCGTTGTAGACGGACCCGTCGGCCGGCCGGAGCGCGTTGGCGCCGGCTCAGAACAAGCGCGCCCGGCTTTCGCTGTAGAAAGCTTAGGCCGCCTTCTACTAGACCCGGCACTGCGCTCTGCCGCTGCCGCTGACTTCGGCGCACAATTCACCGGCGGCTAGATATGCACTAGCCTGACCTACTCTCACCGGTGTTCCCGTACAACGTCGCTCAGGTTAACCTGAGCGACTTTCACTTACAATTTCCCCGTTGTCGTTGCTCCTCTAGGAGGTGAAGCCTCCGACTGCGCTGCAGCTGCTGAAAAGGTAGAGGGCGGTATTCGGGGGATAGGGAACGGTTACTCGCGAAATGACAGACTCGACACGAATAATGACAAGTAAAATAAATAGAGTTTATTCGTCGAAAGGAATCGCGCTAAGGGGCGCGAAGCCCGAACATCTCCTACAAAAACGAGCGCGCAGGCCGAGACTTACGCGGAGCCGGCCGGTCGCACGGCCGGCGTCACCGCGCCGCGAGACGCCACAAAATGGCCGCCGCGCTCTCGCACACGAGGCCGCTTGCCTCTACGCAGGCGGCGTCGGATTGCCGCGTAACACTTCTTACGCGTGGCCGCTCGCACGCAAAACCTACGCGGCAAAAGTACAAATGAAGCGCACACTTACTTTAGCGCTGGCCAGCGCGTCGCTCGAAGTCTACCTCTCTCTCTCTCTCTCTCTCACGTTCCCACGCTCTCGCCTTCTCGCTGCGAGGCGTCGGGCCTCGTGGCTCCTCGAGCCTCGGCTGCCGCCTCTTTCTCTCTCTCCTCCTCTCCCTTTCTGGGTGGCGGAGTGGCCCGGCCGGCGAGGCAGCCGGAGATGCATCGCTGCGGGGCTGGCGGCGGATCGGAGGCGCAAGGGCGGTTCTGCAGGGCGGTATGCGGCACTGGCGGGGCACTGCGAAGCACGGCACTGGTCTATGGCGGGAGCACACGTGCGCACCTGTTGCGCTACAGGACTAGACTGCCCATCAATGGCCGCGGCGTCCCTTCGGAGCGCTACGGCGGCGTCTTCTTCTTCTTCTTGCTTCGCCTCCCGCGCGTCCCGCTTGGCGCGCAGCGAGCCGCTGTACGTGCAAGCGCGCGCGATTCAAACCTCGCGGCGCGGTACACGCGGCTCTTTCGCCTTTATTGCCTGCACCCGTTACACCCCCCACCCAGATTTGGCGTACCCCGTACGCGACATCTGAAAAGAGGAAGGGCGCAGAAATAAGGCGAAAACAACGGGTTAGGTGGAGGCTCTTCCTTTTATTCCAGCCTCTCGGGCACATCACCTATACACTATATACAACAATAAGCGCTAGGCGCGCAGCGCTACGGAGGCTTGCGGGGACGACCGCGTCCCCTGCGAGGAGCATTCGGGGCTCGCTGTCCTACCGAAGTTGGTTCGGCGGGACCCGTAGTTGCGCCGCGCGCCCTTCGCGGTCTCCCCCGCGTGCTCTCGGGGGGCTCCCCTGTCCCCTGAGGGGCGGGTGGTTCGCTCACAGGCGTCCCCCTGGGGTCGCCTTCCGCGTCGACTCCATTCGACTCAGGCGACTCACCGCGATAGGGCTTAAGCTGGTCAGCGGCCACTATCTCCTCAATTTGGCCCCCCTCACCTACCAATCGGTAGGTGTTGGAGCCTAGCGCGGCCGTAATCCAATACGGCCCTTCAAACCTAGGCGCTAGTTTCGCCGCGACGCCCTTCGCGGCCGAGGAGAGTGGGTGGCTGCGCTTCCAGACCCTGTCTCCCGGCTTGAAATCTGGCTCTCGCCTGCCGGCATCATAATAGCTGGCTTGGCGATCTTGAGCCGCTCTCGCCTGCGAGGCGGCTCGTTGATGAAGGTTTGGAAGGGCGTCGAGCCGCTCCTTCCAACGAGCCAAACTTTCTTCTTGTGCCGGGGTCTCTGCCGCGACCTCTTGCAGCCTACGCTGCGTACCAGGGGGCTCTGGCTGCCTACCGTAAAGTAACATGGCCGGGCTGACTCCGGTAGAGCTATGCACCGCCGTATTCATGGCGAAGAGAAGTTCCGGAAGCTTCTCGTCCCATGTGGTGTGCCGCTCCTTAAGGTAAGAGGCGACCATCGTCTTTAAAGTACGATTGGCGCGCTCCACCGGATTAGCCTGCGGGTGGTAGGTGGGAGTGTTGGTGTGATGCACACCTCGCTCCCTCAAGAATTCCTCTACGACACGGTTCTTGAACTCTGTGCCGTTGTCGGAGAGGAACACTTCTGGGCAACCGAACCGGAGGAAAACCTTCCGGTCCAATTCTCCTACCACCGTCTTTGCGTTAGCCTTCCGTATCGGCGAAGCCTCCGCCCACCTGGAGAAAAGGTCTTGAAACACCACAATGTATTCAAAACCTTTAGAGGTGCGAGGCAGCGGTCCTATTATGTCTCCAGCGACGATCTGCCAGGGCCTGTCGACGACTCGTCGACCCATGAGGCCGGCTGGAGCTCTTTGTTCCACCTTAAACCGCTGGCACGTTTCGCAGTGGCGCACGTACTCTTTCGTTTCCTCGTAGTAACGTGGCCAGTAGTAGCGCAGGGCTACTCTGGCAAACGTCTTTTCTCGTCCGAGATGTCCAGCGGTGGCGTCGTCATGGCACTCTTGCAACACCTCGCGACGATGCTCCTCTGGTACTACCAGCTTCCAAGCATCCTCATCGTCGCCGAGGGCCGTGTCAACGTCCGGGTTCGGTCGGTACCGGTAAAGGTTGCCCGCGACGAGTTTGTAGGTTGGAAAATCGTTGGGTTGCTCTCGGACTTTGGCGCTTCACTCTCGATACCACGCGTCCTCGGTGTCCGTTGACCAGGACACCGCAGCCACCTCCGGGCCTTCCTCATCCTCGTACCTCCGGGAGAGGGCGTCGGCCACGTGGTTCAAGGCGCCTTTTCGATGCTCGATCGAAAACTTGTGGCCTTGCAACTTCGATGCAACTTCGATGTAAGGGCGAAACTTCTGTATCGCCCAGACCACCGCGAGGCACTCCCTCTCCGTAACGCTATAGTTTCGCTCTGCCGGGGTTAACACCCGGCTCGCGAACTCAATCACCCGCTCTTGGGTCTCTACTTCCTGAAGCAGCACCGCGCCAAGGCCTACATCGCTCGCATCGGTCTGCACGATGTAAAGGCCGCCGGGATCTGGGCGATGTAGGACCGGAGCGGTCATAATCATCGCCTTCAACAACTCGAAGGCGCGTTGCTGCTCGTCGAGCCACTCGTACTTCTGGTTCTTCTTCGTCAGACTCGTGAGCGACTCGGCGACCGTGGCATAGTTCGGGATGAACTTCCTATACCACGATGAAGTACCCAGGAATCGGCGCAGCTGCCTCAGGTTCCGCGGCTGCGGAAAATTCTTGATTGGCTCGATCTTGGCCGGGTTCGGCCTCGTGCCGTCCCGGTTAACCAAGAAGCCCAAGTATGCTACCTCTTGCTTGCAGAAAACACATTTTTCTGCGTTGAGGGTTAGCCCAGCGGCGACGAGCCTTTCCAGCACCCTTTTCAAGCACTTCTTATGCTCCTCGAACGTTTCTGCGACTACGATGATGTCGTCGAGGTAGGCGTAGACGTAAGGCTCCAGCTCGGGTCCGAGCACTTGGTCAATGAGCCGCTGGAAGGTGGCCGGCGCGTTCGTCAGTCCGTACGGCATCCGCCGGAACTGGAACAGGCCCAGCCCCGGCACCGTGAAAGCGGTGATGGGCCGCGCCTCCTCCGCTAACGGTATCTGATGATACGCGCTCTTGAGGTCAAGCGTGGAGATGAACTTCGCCTTCCTCAATTTCCGCAGAATATCCTGCATATTCGGCAGAGGATAGGCGTCGGGTTCGGTGACTGCATTCACCTTCCGCAGATCGTTGCAGAACCGTCGCGTGCCGTCACTCTTCGGCGCCATCACGACGGGGCTCGACCACCCGCTCTTGGAGGGCTCGATGATGCCTTGGTTCAGCATTTCGCAAACCTGGCGATGCATCTCCTCCTGCACCTTATCCGACACTGGATAATGGCGCTGCTTGATGGGTCGAGCGTTTCCTACATGAATCTCATGCTCCACGCCTCTGACGCAACCTAATCCTGGCGGGAGCTTGCCTAGGACCTCGTCCACCATGGCCTTCAGCTCCTCTCGCTGAAGGTCTGTAGCGTCCTCGAGCCCAATTGCCGCTACCGAGCTAGGATCTGGGGTCAAGCTGGCTACTTCCAGCTCGACGTAGGCTTCCGTCTCCTTACAGAATAGCCTATCCGTATCCGGGTCTAGTACGGCCCTGAACGCTCGTACAAAGTTGACTCCTAAGTAGCAGTCGGCATCTAAATTCGGCATTATGGCGACTCGGATATCGCGAGTGAGGCCAGCCACAGTGATGGGCAGCATCACGTGGCCTAGCAAGGGGCTGCGGCTTCCATCCGCTAGCCTTACCCCTTTCTTCTCGGACGCTACAAACTCCCGGTCCAGCGCTGTAGCTAGTTGGAGTCCGACGGAGCCCATCACCGTCGTGGATACTCCCGGGTCCAACAAAGCGCGGAGATTAAACTCGCCGACCTCAATTCGCAGCCACCACCTTGTTTCTGCGTCGGTCGGTTGCTTCGCCGAGGCCTCTCCTCGGTTCGCAACTGGCGAGGGTACCGCGGACTCTTTCGCGGCAGGGCGGCTATCGCACGCGGCCAAAACATCTTCGGTTTTGGGGACCTCGTCGGGGAGGGGGGCGGTAGTGATCCCCTCTACCCGCTCCCCTTCCCGTTTCCCGCACAATTAGGGCAGTAGCGCGCTATATATCCGACAAGGCCGCATGAGTAGCAACTCAGCGGCGGCCTTGGTCCCTTCAGAGGGCTACCCTCGGGGCTGGTGGAGGGCGCGGAGCCGTTCGGTGGGCTCGTCGCCTTCGCCCCCTGCCTCGGTTCTGGGGGCCTCCTTGCCCCGCCACGCCCAGATGGCTGGTTACCGCGCCCTCTGCGCGGCCCAGGGGGCGTATTTCGCCCGGAGCGCTCTCCTCCGGAGCCTCGCCGGTCGGAAAGACGCTCGCTTAGCACTCGCCGAAGCATTTCCTCCAAACCCTCCAGCTTGGCGTCCTTCTCGACCACCGCCGCAGCCACTTTGCCTTCCTTGGCATCGCCTTTCGGCTTTCGTGGCGCGTCGGTGTTTGCCGGGGGTTTGTACGCCATTTCCGGCAGTAGCGCCGCTGTTGGCGGTGGTGGAGGTCGGAACGTCTTGGAATTCTCCAACGTTTGCTCCGCGTCCACTGCCAACTCCAGTAGCTCCTCTACTGTGCTGAAGTCTGACCTACGGACCATCGCTTGCAGCTGGGGCCGTAGGTTTCGGTGCAGCTGATCCAGCTGTTGCTCCGAGCTGGGGGGCGGCGATATCTTCCTCACTATCGCAACGAGACACGTGATATAATCTCTCACGGCCTCGTCCGCCCCTTGGGTGCGGTTGTTCGCCTCTGCTATCAACCGCTGCTGGTACCTCTTCGTCGTCCCGTACCAGCGTTTCGCTGCAGTCACGAACTCTTGCCACGTGGCCCATTTCTCTTTCTCATTACGGTACCACGTGGCCGCCGTGTCAGTGAACAGCTCTGACAACGACGACAACACCTCTTCTTCGGAGAGGTTTGCCAGGACTCGACAGTCCTCCAGCCTCGCCAGGAATACATCGATACTCTGGCTCTTCGCCCCAGAGAATCGAATTTGCCATTTCCTCACGATTTGGCCTATGTCTCGCGAGTGGAACATACTCGACCTCGAGAAGTTCCCTGTCGCGCCTGGCGCGCCATATGTCGGCCAGCTCGAGCCTCTCTCCGAACTTCGGCGGTCACCCCCCACCCAGGCTGCGTTTACTCCTTGTAAATCAGCCTGACCATCACGCCGAGCTGGCGGTGGTGTCGATTGCGGACCGATCCACGTATCGTTGCCGGTGACGGTGTACGTGTCTTCAAACTGCACGTTGTGACCTTGCCTAGGTTCCGCTATGTGCGTGCTGGAAGCGGCGTGTCGCTGTTGGTTTAAAACCAACTCCTCCAGCGACCTTACTTTCGCTATTAATTCCGCTAATAGCGAGCCGACTTCCCGAGGGATATAAAACTCGGAGCCGTCCTTTGCCAGGAGGCGTAGCATCTCTCCTGGCTGCGCTTGTTGGTCGTCGCCGCGAGTTTCTTCTGCTTCGCTGTCCTGCTGCTGTAGAGGTAGCTGTGTGCGTTGCTCCTTTTGTTGTTGCGTAGTGTCCCGGTTACTGGCTGTGGTGTTTGGGTGTGGTGAGTGCTGGATGTCGGACACGGCTTCCGCCGTCGTCCTACGCAGTATCTCCAATATCTGCTCGCTTTTGAGCACTACGTCCAGGGGGTGTAAATCCCAACTGGACGCTTCGACGAAGGAGCCGTCGTCTTCTAAAAGGATCCTCCGTAAGAGGTTTTCCCTTAGTGCCATCCGCCGGGGATTACATCCCCGGCTCTTCCGGCTCCTCGAAGTCTTGAGGCGTGTAGTTACCCAGCACCCACTGGCTTAGCCTGTGCATTCTCAAGAATGTGGAGTCGTGTCGCCTCAATTGCAACTCCGACAGGTGGCTATCGATCTCGCTTGGCGAGATCGACCACACCAATCCTCCACCGCTTCCTGGATGTTGTATGACATCGTTCGCTGGTTGTGCGTGTGCAAGGGGATTCCTCTTCAATCCCGCAATTTACTATGCTTTTGCACGGCCAGTGGTATCCTTCACAAGGTACCTACTGGATTACCACTGGCTCAGGAAGTAACGATCTTCCCCAACTGGTGGTTTGGTCTTTACGCTATACCGAGGTTAACTCGTTTTTACCCACTTGCCTGGAGGTTATGTCGCTTTTGGCGTATTGCGCAAGCGTAATAGTCGTCCGCGCAACCGATTCCCGGTCAAAACTGAAATTCGCGATTTTCGGGCGCTGCGCATGCGCGGCACTAAAATCACTATGTGTATCCGTACCGCCGCCGCATGCGCAGACGATTCTGCGTGTAAAAACAAAAATTTGATCTTTCGACCTTTTGCGCATGCGCAAAACCGAAATTAGTGAATATGCCCACCTCCTCATGGGATGGGCAACCGAATTCGCGATAGCGATTTTTCACTTTTTATTTTCGGATTCTGCGCATGCGCGGGTCCAAAATTACTGCGCGCGCACCTTACGGTATCCCCCGCGCAGGCGTCTTCGCGAATTAAGCCCTAAATCCGAAAATCCAAACGAAATCCCCAGTATTTAAATACTGGGTGCGTAATCCGGTAGTTTACTCCCCGGTGTGCACGTGTGATGACGTACAAAGAGATAAAACGCTAGGACCTATATAAAACAATTTTAATAATATAATACATAATTAATAAATAATTGCTACCTAATCTCTTTGTCGTCCTCGCTAAATACTTCAACAAATGCTCGGCCTTCACAAGCAATGTTCCTCACTAAATACGTGCAGACCGGGTCAATTCCTCCAAGCAAGGTTAGAAACCACCAGTTGGTTACCCTTGCACACACTGTACACTTTGTAATAATTAATTATCACCGCGATAATTAATTATTCGCAACGCGCGTCTCGACCTGTTTCGACGATCAACCAATTACTGTAAAATTCGCCGTTCCCTAATCTAATGTGCTGCACACGTTAATGGGCGCCAGTTGTAACGGGGTGAATTTAGAAGAGGGTATTAATCCCTCTCTGGGATGCGCCAGGCGATAAACGGGCGTCTACTACGCCCAGAGCAGCGCGCCGTTGTAGACGGACCCGTCGGCCGGCCGGAGCGCGTTGGCGCCGGCTCAGAACAAGCGCGCCCGGCTTTCGCTGTAGAAAGCTTAGGCCGCCTTCTACTAGACCCGGCACTGCGCTCTGCCGCTGCCGCTGACTTCGGCGCACAATTCACCGGCGGCTAGATATGCACTAGCCTGACCTACTCTCACCGGTGTTCCCGTACAACGTCGCTCAGGTTAACCTGAGCGACTTTCACTTACAATTTCCCCGTTGACGTTGCTCCTCTAGGAGGTGAAGCCTCCGACTAGCTGCAGCTGCTGAAAAGGTAGAGGGCGGTATTCGGGGGGATAGGGAACGGTTACTCGCGAAATGACAGACTCGACACGAATAATGACAAGTAAAATAAATAGAGTTTATTCGTCGAAAGGAATCGCGCTAAGGGGCGCGAAGCCCGAACATCTCCTACAAAAACGAGCGCGCAGGCCGAGACTTACGCGGAGCCGGCCGGTCGCACGGCCGGCGTCACCGCGCCGCGAGACGCCACAAAATGGCCGCCGCGCTCTCGCACACGAGGCCGCTTGCCTCTACGCAGGCGGCGTCGGATTGCCGCGTAACACTTCTTACGCGTGGCCGCTCGCACGCAAAACCTACGCGGCAAAAGTACAAATGAAGCGCACACTTACTTTAGCGCTGGCCAGCGCGTCGCTCGAAGTCTACCTCTCTCTCTCTCTCTCTCTCACGTTCCCACGCTCTCGCCTTCTCGCTGCGAGGCGTCGGGCCTCGTGGCTCCTCGAGCCTCGGCTGCCGCCTCTTTCTCTCTCTCCTCCTCTCCCTTTCTGGGTGGCGGAGTGGCCCGGCCGGCGAGGCAGCCGGAGATGCATCGCTGCGGGGCTGGCGGCGGATCGGAGGCGCAAGGGCGGTTCTGCAGGGCGGTATGCGGCACTGGCGGGGCACTGCGAAGCACGGCACTGGTCTATGGCGGGAGCACACGTGCGCACCTGTTGCGCTACAGGACTAGACTGCCCATCAATGGCCGCGGCGTCCCTTCGGAGCGCTACGGCGGCGTCTTCTTCTTCTTCTTGCTTCGCCTCCCGCGCGTCCCGCTTGGCGCGCAGCGAGCCGCTGTACGTGCAAGCGCGCGCGATTCAAACCTCGCGGCGCGGTACACGCGGCTCTTTCGCCTTTATTGCCTGCACCCGTTACAATATATATATATATATATATATATATATATATATATATATATATATATATATATATATATATATATATATATATATATATATATATATATATATATATATATATATATATATATATATATATATATATATATAATGAGTACAAATATCAAATATACAAAAAAAAAATTTTCATTAATGATTCGATATAATAATAAAGAAGAACAATATGAAACAGAAAAAGAAACAGACTTTAATCTTTTTGTTATAAACAATCTAAACTAGCCTCTCAAACATTTGTACATGAATGACTATATCTATATATGGGCAGAGATTACTCCGAAGCCCTCGAGAAAATAAAAAAATTTATTTCAGGTATAAAACCTTATCAGGTATGAAAAAAATTTAGTCGACCTAATCACGTAGATATGTCTTCAGTACCATTAAAACCAAGAAATTTTCAAATCCGACCATAAAACGCGGAGATATCGTCGTTTAAAAAGTTACCTACTGCTATACGAAAAAAGAAAACCTACCGAAATATCGCCCCTTAAAATTTCACCTACTTTTATATGTATCGCGATGCCCGCCGAACATAAAAGAAGCTGGTCCTCGCGGTACGCGCACTTATCGATGGCTCAGATAATAAGCTGCACGCCGGTTTGGGCGAACGAACCCGACTCGGCCGATTTTCTCCCGGAGGATTAATCGTCGGCCTATGCAGATAAAATTCCCTTACGCTTTTCTGCTTCTTGATGAACGCTGTCGATATCCCCGCAAGTCCGTGCCGACCGATGTATCGACCCCGTCGCATACGTGGTTGAAGCTGCTACCTGACCCCCTGTGTCTGCCCTTGTGGCCCCCGGAGCGCACGTGGTGTAGTCCTCGCGGTATATGCGCACGAGTGTACAAAAAAACTGCCGGAACCGCTGCAGGACAGAGAGAGAGAGCTGCTGGCTACTGGAGTCTCCGACGAAGAATGAGCTTCCCCTCGTGCGCCGGCTATATATCCCTGGGACCCACCACCTGTGTGAACGGGATGCGCAGTTAACTCACTTCCGTAAGTGCTGGGTAATTAGTGCGCACCCCGGAGCGGTGTCCGCCCCCTCATTTCCCCTGACTTGGTAGGCAGCTATCCCTCTTTGCCCTCTGCTCGCCTAGAAACTCTATTTGTTTAATAGAGAGGTCCTAGATAACTTATGTGGAAAATGAAATAGACCATATTGTATTTATAACATCACACAACATGCTCAAGTATTAATCATCTAGGAAATATGATTAGCCACAAAGAAATTTCAATTCTTAAATAAATATTTATATACATAAAGTTATTGAATTAATTGCATGCAAGTATAGTTATTAACACATGATCTGGACACTCACACATCATGCTCGTATGTTAGTTTCCTGAAATATTTATTAAACTGTTTCAACTAATGAAGTTATATTTTATCAATAATCTCTTAAAAATCGAAATATCTGTTAAATAGATAAATGTTTGTTCAATCTCGGTAAGGTAGGATCATCCCACGTCATGCTCAAATATTACATCTTAACAACAAACGCTTAAAAGTTAAATTATTAAAATAATTAGATTTCATAAGTGATTCATTGAATATCACGCTACCGACTTAGATATAGCGATAATTGGATTCGTGACATTAAAATTAATCGAAAAATAGTTTTTGTTGGTGCTTGTGGATAGATAAATAATGAGAGTGGGTTAAAAAATATTTACATGTTCTATCTCACTCGCTCTCACGTAAGTGCTATAGTGTCGTCTCCGTCTAATTATATCAGTCACCACGTGAGCGCCCAAATGGCTATAGCTAGAGACCCGGCGCTATGAGTACCTCAAGCTTGGCGACGCGAGATTCAAACGTCAAAAAATTGAATTTTAGATTAGTACATAGTGCAGGCATAATTAGAGTTCTAGCATAAAAGATTACCACTAATTAGGTATGCATAGTACTTAGAATAAAATAATATATTTGTATCTGAAGTTCTGAACGTTCATCGTGAACGAAATATCGAAAATTTCCAAATTCGGTATTTTTGATATTATCTCCTAGAGATATGCATAGAACATGTATAAACTGCAAAATAAGTTATTTCCAAAGTGATCATCACCCCAAATCATCCGTAAAACCACCCCGACTAGAAAATATATTACAAACAAAATTGATGCAGTCTGAGTTTATTAATTTAAGACAAATTTTATGGCTCATATTTCTTCCAAATGCTGCCATAGCCTTGCAAAAAAATTGGGGATATGAAATTCGGTCCGCAACCTTTCGCCTAGCGGGTGCAAAGGGGCTAAAATAGCCGAAAATACACGAAATATAACGTGAAAAAATCATAGCTCGCGATTTTATTAATTTAAGACAAATTTTATGGCTGATATTTCTTCCAGATGTTGCCATAGCCTTGCAAAAAAGTTGGGGATATGAAATTCGATCCGGAACCTTTCGCTTGGAGGGTGCAAAGGGGCTAAAATAGCCGAAAATATACGAAAAATAACGTGAAAAAATCTTCTCTCGTGAGTTTATTAATTTAAGACAAATTTTATGGCTGATATTTCTTTCAGATGTTGCCATAGCCTTGCAAATAAATTGGGGATATGAATTTCGATACAGAACCTTTCGCTTGGGGGGTGCAAAGGGACTAAAATAGCGGAAAATACTCGCAAAACACCGAGAAAAAAATCATCTCTCGCGAGTTTATTAATTTAAGACAAATTTTATGGCTGATATTTCTTCCAGATGTTGTCATAGCCTTGCAAAAAAATTGGGGATATGAAATTCGATCCGGAACCTTTCGCTTGGGGGGTGCAAAGGGGCTAAAATAGCCGAAAATACACGAAAAATAGCGTGAAAAAATCATCTGTCGCGAGTTTATTAATTGAAGACAAATTTTATGGCTGATATTTCTTACAGATGTTGCCATAGCCTTGCAAAAAAATTGGGGATATGAAATTCGATCCGGAACGTTTCGCTTGGGGGGTGCAAAGGGGCTAAAATAGCCGAAAATACACGGAAATTACGTGAAAAAATAATCTCTCGCGAGTTTATTAATTTAAGACAAATTTTATGGCTGATATTTCTCCAAGTTGTTGCCATAGCCTTGCAAAAAAATTGGGTATTGTAACGGAGTAGGTTTTCTCCTCAGTCCCGCAAATCCCCGAAGCGGAATTGCCGATGAACGGCGCAGCAGTTGACAGGCGCGAGCACTGGCTCGTGCCAACCCTCGGCGAAATCTCCTCGCTCTCGCCGGCGCGCCGTCGCTCGCCATCGGCTGCCTTCGCGGCAGTCGTACCTACCGGCGTTACTACGCGCGACTTCGCTGTCGCGCTGTCTCTCTCGTGCGTGCTTCCTCGGCTGCTCAGATACGCGCGAGTGTTGCATACTCGCGCCCGCGGAGGCCGGTGGTATTCTATACCGCCGCGCCAGCGACGTGGAAAAGGGAAGGGAACGATGCGGCAATCACACGCGTTCTCGACTTTAACAAAAGACTGTGACTTTATTGCCCCGCGGGCTTAATAAGTTTCATACACGCGGCGCGTATCCTTTATACGCGCCGACACGGGTGGTGCGCCCGCGCACGCTATGTACGTGTGCGCGCGATTGCAGACACGTACTCGGCGAAGCGGCTCGCACCGACGTCGGTCGATCGCCGCGCACAATCGACACGTACGCGCGCGTCGGTGAGCCTCGCTCGCTCGCGCGGGTATCGCTCTCCGGACGCCCGTCGTCCGCGGGGAGAGCACGCTAGCGCCTGGCCAGGACTTACCTCGCGAAGACCCGGCTGATGCAGGTTGTTAGGCCGAGCGGTGCTGTACGCCTCGAGCGTCGTATCTCTCTCTCTCTCTCTCTCTCTCGCTCCTATGCGGGCAGTCCGGCTGTAGCAGAGGATCGGCCGACGTCTCTCTCTCTCCCTCTCACTCGGCCGCGGTAGCTGCAGACGCCGTCTCTCTCTCCCCCTCTGCTTCTCGGCTACGCTGCTCCGCCGCGCTCTCGCTCGCGCTCACTCTCTCGACTGCACTTAACTGCACTCGCGGGCACTATCTCGCACTCTTCTCTCTCTCTCTCTCTCTCAGTGTAGGCTATTGCTCGCGGCAATGGCCGAAACGATACTAATCCCCTGGTGCTTCGTCGGCACGCGCAAGCATCTCTCAGCCTTGTCCTTCGCGCAAGGTTGAGAGATGTTTACTTTTCGGGTATCTGTGCGTGCCGACGCGGTGTGCAGAGACTCGCCTCATGTCTCCTTCACGCACACCGATACACGCATACCCGCGCACGTACACGCGCAGGCCTTTACAGTATAACAAATTCCATCCGGAACGTCTCGCTTGGGGGGTGCAAAGGGACTAAAATAGCCCAAAATACACGAAAAATAACGTGAAAAAAAAATCTCTCGTCAGATTATTAATTTAAGACAAATTGTATTGATGATATTTCTAGCAGATGTTGCCATAGCTTTGTCAAAAAATTGGCCATAAGAAATTCGATCCGGAATGTCTCGCTTGGGTGGTGCAAAGGGACTAAAATAGCGGAAAATACTCGGAAAACATCGAGAAAAAAATCGTCTCTGGCGAGTTTATTAATTTAGGACAAATTTTATAGCTGAAATTTCTTTCAGATGTTGCCATAGCCTTGCAAGAAAATTGGGGGTATGAAATTCGATCCGGAAACTTTCGCTTAGAAGGTGCAAAGGGGCTAAAATAGCCGAAAATCCACGAAAAATAACGTGAAAAAATCATCTCTCGCGAGTTTATTAATTTAAGACAAAGTTTATGGCTGATATTTCTTTTAGATGTTGCCATAGCCTTGCAAAAAATTGGCGATAAGAAATTCGATCCGGAACATCTGGCTTGGTGGGTGCAACGGTACTAAAATAGCGAAAATTCTCGCAAAACACCGAGAAAATATCATCGCTCGCGAGTTTATTTATTTAAGACAAATATTATGGCTGATATTTCTTCCAGATGTTGTCATAGCCTTGCAAAAAACTTGGGGATATGAAATTCGATCCGGAACCTTTCACGTGGGGGGTGCAAACGGGATAAAATAGCCGAAAATACACGAAAAATAACGTGAAAAAATCATCTCTCGCGAGTTTATTAATTAAAGACAAATTTTATGGCTGATATTTCTTCAAGATGTTGCCATAGCCTTGCAAAAAAATTGGAGACATGAAATTCGATCCGGACACTTTCGCTTAGGTGGTGCAAAGGGACTAAAATAGCCGAAAAATAAAGTGAAAAAAATCATCTCTCGCGAGTTTATTAATTTAAGACGAATTATATGGCTGATATTTCTTCCAGATGTTGCTACAGCCTTGCAAAAAAATTGGGGTTATGAAATTCGATTCGGCACCTTTCGCTTCGGGGGTGCAAAGGGGCTAAAATAGCCGAAAATACACGAAAAATAACGTAAAAAAATCATCTCTCGTGACTTTATGATTGAAGACAAATTTTATGGCTGATATTTCTTCAAGATGTTCCCATAGCCTTGCAAACAAATTGGAGATAAAAAATTCGATCTGGAACGTTCGCTTGGGGGGTGCGAAGGGATTAAAATAGCGGAAAATACGCACAACACACCGAGAAAAAATCATCTGTCGCGAGTTTATTAATTTAAGACAAATATTATGGCTGATATTTCTTCCAGATATTGTCATAGCCTTGCAAAAAAATTGCGATAAGGAATTCCATACGGAAAATCTCGCAAAACACCGAGAAAAAAACATCGCTCGCGAGTTTATTAATTTAAGACAAATTTTATGGACGATATTTCTTCCAATTATTGCCATAGCCTTGCAAAAAAATTGGCGATAAGAAATTCGATCCGGAACGTCTCGCTTGGGGGGTGCAAAGGTACTAAAATAGCGAAAAATACTCGCAAAACACCGAGAAAAAATCATCTCTCGCGAGTTTAGTAATTTAAGACAAATATTATGGCTGATATTTCTTCCAGATGTTGTCATAGCCCTGAAAAAAATGGGGATATGAAATTCGATCCGGAACCTTTCGCTTGGCGGGTGCAAAGGGGCTAAAATAGCCTAAAATACACGAAAAAAATAACGTGAAAAAATCATCTCTCGCGTATCTATTAATTTCAGACCAATTTTATGACTGATATGTCTTCCAGATATTGCCAGAGCCTTGCAAAAAAATTGAAGATATGAAATTCGATCCGGAAACTTTCGCTTAGGTGGTGCAAAGGGGCTAAAATAGCCGAAAATATACGAAAAATAACGTGAAAAAAATTTCTCGTGAGTTTATTAATTTAAGACAAATTTATGGCTGATATTTCTTCTAGATGTTGCCATAGCCTTGCAAAAAAATTAGGGATATGAAATTCGATCCGGAACTTATCGCTTCGGGGGTGCAAAGGGCTAAAATAGCCGAAAATACACGAAAAATAATGTGAAAAAATCATCTCTCGTGAGTTTATTAATGTAAGACAAATTTTATGGCTGAGATTTCTTCAAGATGTTGCCATAGCCTTGCAAAAAATTGCGGATAAGAAATTCGATCCGGAACGTCTCGCTTAGGGGGTGCAAAGGGACCAATATAGCCGAAAATACACATAAAATAACGTGAAAAAAACATCTCTCGCGAGATTACTAATTTAAGACAAATTATATGGCTGATATTTCTAACAGATCTTGCCATAGCCTTGTAAAAAAATTGGCGATAAGAAATTCGATCCGGAACGACTCGCTTTGGGGGTGCAAAGGGAATAAAATAGCGGAAATACTCGCAAGACACCGAGAAAAAATGATCTCTCGCGAGTTTATTAATTTAAGACAAATTTTCTGGCCGATATTACTTCCAGATGTTGCCATAGCCTTGTAAAATAATTGGCGACAAGAAATTCGATCCGGAATGCCTCGTTTGGGGGGTGCAAAGGGGCTGAAATAGCCGAAAATACACAAAAAATAAAGTGAAAACATCATCTCTCGTGAGTTTATTAATTTAAGACAAATTTTATGGCTGATATTTCTTCAAGATGTTGCCATAGCCTTGCAAAAAATGGGGGATATGAAATTCGATCCAGAAACTCACGCTTAGGGGGTGCAAATAGGCTAAAATAGCCGCAAATACACGAAAAATAACGTGAAAAAATCATCTCTCACGAGTATATTAATTTAAGACAAATTTTATGGCTGATATTTCTTCAAGATGTTGCCATAGCCTTGTTAAAAAATTGGCGATATGAAATTCGATCGGGAACCTTTCGCTTCGTTGGTGCATAGGGGCTAATAGCCGAAAATACACGAAAAATAAAATGAAAACATCATCTCTCGTGAGTTTATTATTTTAAGACAAATTTTTATGGCTGATATTTCTTCAAGATGTTGCCATAGCCTTGTTAAAAAATTGGCGATATGAAATTCGATCCGGAACTTTTCCCTTCGGGGGTGCAAAGGGCTAAAATAGCCGAAAATACACGAAAAATAATGTGAAAAAATCATCTCTCGTGAGTTTATTAATTTAAGACAAATTTTATGGCTGATATTTCTTCTAGATGTTGCCATAGCCTTGCAAAAAAATTGGGGATATGATATTCGATCGGGAACCTTTCGCTTCGTTGGTGCATAGGGGGTAATAGCCGAAAATACACGAAAAATAAAATGAAAACATCATCTCTCGTGAGTTTATTATTTTAAGACAAATTTTATGGCTGATATTTCTTCAAGATGTTGCCATAGCCTTGCAAAAAAATTGGTGATATGAAATTCGATCCGGAACCTTTCGCTTGGTGGGTGCAAAGGAGCTAAAATAGCGGAAAATACACGAAAAATATCGAGACAAAATCATCTCTCGTGAGTTTATTAATTTAAGACAAATTTTATGGATGAAATTACTTCAGGAGGTTGCCATGGTCTTGTAAAAAAATTGGCGATATGAAAATCGATCCGGAACCTTTCGCTTGTAGTGTGAAAATGGGATAAAATAGCAAAAAATACACAAACAAGACTGAAAACAAATCCGCTCTCTTGTGTTTATGAATTTGAGTTATTTTTATGGCTGATAATTATTTATTGTGTTGCTATTAACTTGTGAAAAAATTGGGGAAAATATTTCATTATTCCAAACTTTGCGGGTTTTATTCGTCCCAATCAGTCAAGATCGTAAGTGAAAGTCACCGTCGACCAATTCTGGGCTCCTTTTAGACGGATTTGGCCAATCGAGAAAGGTTTTATTTCGACTTCACATTTCCTTCATCATTCTTTTAAGGGATAAATATATTCGTAATAATCGAGTAATATAAAATATATCTGAGAAAAATTATTTTTTACTTTAGTATGCCTAGTATTATTCCTTCGATATAATACTTTATTTGTAAAAATCAATTGACAAACAAAAATGTTTTTGGTTTCTCTATTTTTTCATACCTCCATTACGTTTCGGAAAATGTTCTTCAGAAAACTGTAAGCAAAATTAGTTTTTGATATACGTGTCCGTAATATTTGATGTTATCGACTCTTTTGCCGACGTAAAATACGATTTCACGTACCCGATTTTCGCGGGCGTGCAATTGCGTTTGTACGTTTGCAAACGAGTCCGTAAAATTGAATGACGGGCAAGCATATCCAAATAGCATATTGTGAAATATGGGCATAAAATGAGTTGAAAATTCCTTACCTGACTCTGAAATAGCTCTACTTTCCGTGACAAATCCATGTTAGGTCCTTTTTGTGTGCATGAAAGTTGTGTAGGCATAGGGAATCGCGCATTTCCAGTCATGTACTATGCAGTTACAAATCATTGCATTTTCTGTTTTTATTTGCACAGCTTATTACAAATATATGCACCCCCAAAGCGAAAGGTTCCAGATCGAATTTCATATCCCCAATTTTTTTGCAAGGCTATGGCAACATCTGGAAGAAATATCAGCCATAAAATTTGTCTTAAATTAATAAACTCGCGAGAGATGATTTTTTCACGTTATTTTTCGTGTATTTTCGGCTATTTTAGCCCCTTTGCACCCACCAAACGAGACATTCCGGATCGAATTTCTTATCGCCAATTTTTTTACAAGGCTATGGCAACATCTGGAAGAAATATCAGCAATAAAATTTGTCTTAAATTAATAAACTCGCGAGAGATGATTTTTTTCTCGGTGCTTTGCGAGTATTTTCAGCTATTTTAGTCCCTTTCCCCCCCCCCCCCCCCAAGCGAGACGTTCCAGATCGAATTTCTTATCCCCAATTTTTTTGCAAGGCTATGGCAACATCTTGCAGAAATATCAACAATAAAATTTGTCTTAAATTAATAAACACAAGAGAGATGATCTTTTCACGTTATTTTTCGTGTATTTTCGGCTATTTGAGCCCCTTTGCACCCCCGAAGCGAAAGGTTCCGGATCGAATTTCTTATCGCCAATTTCTTTACAAGGCTATGGCAACATCTGGAAGAAATGTTAGCCATAAAATTTGTCTTAAATTAATAATCTCACTAGAGATGATTTTTCAAGTCATTTTTCGTGTATTTTCGGCTATTTTAGCCCCTTTGCACCCCCCAAGCGAGACGTTCCGGATCGAATTTCTTATCGCCAATTTTTTTACAAGGCTATGGCAACATCTGGAAGAAATATCAGCAATAAAATTTGTCTTAAATTGGTAAACTCGCGAGAGATGATTTTTTTTCTCGGTGTCTTGCGTGTATTTTCCGCTATTTTGGTCCTTTGCACCGCCCAAGCGAGACGTTCCGGATTGAATTTCTTATCGCCAATTTTTTTGCATGGCTATGGCAACATCTGTTAGAAATATCAGCCATAAAATTTATCTTAAATTAATAATCTCACGAGAGACGATTTTCACGTTATTTTTCGTTTATTTTCGGCTATTTTGGCCCCTTTGCACCCCCCAAACGAGACGTTCCGGATCGAATTTCTTATCGCCAATTTCTTTAGAAGGCTATGGCAACATCTTGCAGAAATATCAGCAATAAAATTTGTCTTAAATTAATAAACACAAGAGAGATGATCTTTTCACGTTATTTTTCGTGTATTTTCGGCTATTTGAGCCCCTTTGCACCCCCGAAGCGAAAGGTTCCGGATCGAATTTCTTATCGCCAATTTCTTTACAAGGCTATGGCAACATCTGGAAGAAATATCAGCAATAAAATTTGTCTTAAATTAATAAACTCGCGAGAGATGATTTTCACGTTATTTTTCGTTTATTTTCGGCTATTTTGGCCCCTTTGCACCCCCCAAACGAGACGTTCCGGATCGAATTTCTTATCGCCAATTTCTTTAGAAGGCTATGGCAACATCTTGCAGAAATATCAGCAATAAAATTTGTCTTAAATTAATAAACACAAGAGAGATGATCTTTTCACGTTATTTTTCGTGTATTTTCGGCTATTTGAGCCCCTTTGCACCCCCGAAGCGAAAGGTTCCGGATCGAATTTCTTATCGCCAATTTTTTTACAAGGCTATGGCAACATCTGGAAGAAATATCAGCAATAAAATTTGTCTTAAATTAATAAACTCGCGAGAGATGATTTTTTTCTCGGTGCTTTGCGAGTATTTTCAGCTATTTTAGTCTCTTTGCCCCCCCCCCCCCCAAGCGAGACGTTCCAGATCGAATTTCTTATCCCCAATTTTTTTGCAAGGCTATGGCAACATCTTGCAGAAATATCAACAATAAAATTTGTCTTAAATTAATAAACACAAGAGAGATGATCTTTTCACGTTATTTTTCGTGTATTTTCGGCTATTTGAGCCCCTCTGCACCTCGGAAGGGAAAGGTTCCGGATCGAATTTCTTATCGCCAATTTCTTTACAAGGCTATGGCAACATCTGGAAGAAATGTTAGCCATAAAATTTGTCTTAAATTAATAATCTCACTAGAGATGATTTTTCAAGTCATTTTTCGTGTATTTTCGCCTATTTTAGCCCCTTTGCACCCCCAAGCGAGACGTTCCGGATCGAATTTCTTATCGCCAATTTTTTTACAAGGCTATGGCAACATCTGGAAGAAATATCAGCAATAAAATTTGTCTTAAATTGGTAAACTCGCGAGAGATGATTTTTTTTCTCGGTGTCTTGCGTGTATTTTCCGCTATTTTGGTCCTTTGCACCGCCCAAGCGAGACGTTCCGGATTGAATTTCTTATCGCCAATTTTTTTGCATGGCTATGGCAACATCTGTTAGAAATATCAGCCATAAAATTTATCTTAAATTAATAATCTCACGAGAGACGATTTTCACGTTATTTTTCGTTTATTTTCGGCTATTTTGGCCCCTTTGCACCCCCCAAACGAGACGTTCCGGATCGAATTTCTTATCGCCAATTTCTTTAGAAGGCTATGGCAACATCTTGCAGAAATATCAGCAATAAAATTTGTCTTAAATTAATAAACACAAGAGAGATGATCTTTTCACGTTATTTTTCGTGTATTTTCGGCTATTTGAGCCCCTTTGCACCCCCGAAGCGAAAGGTTCCGGATCGAATTTCTTATCGCCAATTTCTTTACAAGGCTATGGCAACATCTGGAAGAAATGTTAGCCATAAAATTTGTCTTAAATTAATAATCTCACTAGAGATGATTTTTCAAGTCATTTTTCGTGTATTTTCGGCTATTTTAACCCCTTTGCACCCCCCAAGCGAGACGTTCCGGATCGAATTTCTTATCGCCAATTTTTTTACAAGGCTATGGCAACATCTCGAAGAAATATCAGCAATAAAATTTGTCTTAAATTGGTAAACTAGCGAGAGATGATTTTTTTTCTCGGTGTCTTGCGTGTATTTTCCGCTATTTTGGTCCTTTGCACCGCCCAAGCGAGACGTTCCGGATTGAATTTCTTATCGCCAATTTTTTTGCAAGGCTATGGCAACATCTGTTAGAAATATCAGCCATAAAATTTGTCTTAAATTAATAATCTCACGAGAGACGATTTTCACGTTATTTTTCGTTTATTTTCGGCTATTTTGGCCCCTTCGCACCCCCCAAACGAGACGTTCCGGATCGAATTTCTTATCGCCAATTTCTTTAGAAGGCTATTTCAACATCTGGAAGAAATATCAGCCATAAAATTTGTCTTCAATTAATAAACTCGCGAGAGATGATTTTTTCACGTTATTATTCGTGTATTTTCGGCTATTTTAGCTCCTTTGCACCCCCCAAGCGAAAGGTTCCGGATCGAATTTCTTATCGCCAATTTTTTTACAAGGCTATGGCAACATCTGGAAGAAATATCAGCAATAAAATTTGTCTTAAATTGGTAAACTCGCGAGAGATGATTTTTTTTCTCGGTGTCTTGCGTGTATTTTCCGCTATTTTGGTCCTTTGCACGTCCCAAGCGAGACGTTCCGGATTGAATTTCTTATTGCCAATTTTTTTGCAAGGCTATGGCAACATCTGATAGTAATATCAGCCATAAAATTTGTCTTTAATTAATAAACTCACGAGAGACGATTTTCACGTTATTTTTCGTTTATTTTCGGCTATTTTGGCCCCTTTGCACCCCCCAAACGAGACGTTTCGGATCGAATTTCTTATCGCCAATTTCTTTAGAAGGCTATGGCAACATCTGGAAGAAATATCAGCCATAAAATTTGTCTTAAATTAATAATCTCACGAGAGATGATTTTTTCACGTTATTTTTCGTGTATTTTCGGCTATTTTAGCTCCTTTGCACCTCCTAAGCGAAAGGTTCCGGATCGAATTTCATATCCCCAATTTTTTTGCAAGGCTATGGCAACATCTGGAAGAAATATCAGCCATAAAATTTGTCTTAAATTAATAAACTCAGACGGTATCAATTTTTTTTTGTAATGTATTGTCTAGTCGGAGTCGTTTTAGGGATGATTTGGGGGGATGATCACTTTGGAAATAATTTATTTTGCAAGTTTATACATATTTTATGCATATCTCTAGGAGATAATATCAAAAAACCGAATTTGGAAATTTTCGATATTTCGTTCACGATGAACGTTCAGAACTTCAGACACATATATATTTAAAGGAATGTAAAACACAAAAGGCTTTACTTTGAATCAGTAATCAGAATTCCTTATAGAGTGCAATGTGAGGGCACTTGTGACCGTTGCAGTAATTATTTCAATAGTTAAACAGTACCTCCAGTGTGGCGTGTAAAACTGTTTTTTGTTGCTTATGGTAACAATTATTAAAATAATAAATTATCTATGACTTTATCAAACAGTAATTTATATCAAAATATATAATTTAAAACATTCTGTATTATATTAATTTTTTCAATACATCGGGGGTTGGCGAACGGAGCGAGCAGGGGGGCGAAGCCCAACTAGGATATATATCTCTATATTATATAGATGTTAGTGTTGTTTTTGAACATTAGCCCCCCCTTACCCGCCCCTCACCCCCTCTCTGCCCGCTCCTCCGCCCGCGCCTCAGCTCGCCCCCAAAATCCTCTCTTAAAAAAGTGATGGCCGGATGTTGTGAAGCCTCGAAAACGTGAACGTGATTGGTCCACTTATTTTGTTTCTACACGGAAAAAAATGTTTGGCTACCAGTGCTGTATTTCATAGCTGTGGCGCCACTACGCATGTTAGTAGCAGTTCTCTTGTCACTCGGGACTGAGTACCCTTGAGACGGCACGACCGTGCGTTCGCCTCGTGCAAGGGCATCCGATGTTTATTTTTATGACATTGAGTTGATTCAGTCTCATTCGCTCGGCCTTCAGTCCCGTTCGCTCGGGACTCATTACCAGATCGCATCGAAGAGCAGCTTTCATTCACAAACAGACGAAAAAGGGAACTAGTCCTGAATATTTTTTTCCGTGTAGATTCAAGAACCGCGAATCTAAATTTAAATTCTAAATTTAAATGAAAATGATGAAAATGATGATAAATGAAAATAAAAATACAGAATTAAATTATAGAATTTGATTTACTAAATATATTTATATATAAATAATATTTTAGTAAAAAAGTTTTCAAGAGTATAATTTATATAGTAAGTTAGTTGAAAAATTTCCATGAGCACTTCCGGACGAATTCCAATGTTCCGCAATACCGCGACAATTTACCCTTGATTCCGTCGTCCAGCTTCGCATACCCTTCTTCGTAAATAAAGTGCTGAACAAGAGTACAAGACGAAGGCCAACATTATCGCTGCGGTATTCACTAGGTAAGTATTGAAAACTGAAAATACTTTAAATTTAATTGATAATTCGTAGCATAAAATTCGTAGCATCATGAACGTTTTCGAAAATTTAGTTTTTTATTCTCAAATTTTAGGCCGAAGACCAACCTAACCTCTCGACCATATTTTACATTTTTCAGAGAGTTACGTAGCTTCATCTGCTCTGTCCAAGCAAGATTCCAACAACAGATTCTCAAATTACTTAAATTGGCTTAAGTAATAGCTCGAAGAAAGTGCAATTGGCAATATCAGGATTACTATTAATCAAGCTTGACCAGTCTAACATAATTATTAACAAGGTAAGTTTTTACCTTTATCTTTCTCTCTCTCTCTCTCCCCTATCTCTCTTGATAATACTTTTATTTAACATAATAAATATTAATATTTTTTTATTTTGTTTATAGATTATTCATCTGGATGGTGCATATTGTAAAGCTTTGAGGCTCTATCACGCTCTCAAAGGAGATGGCTATTACTTATTCAATTCAAGATTGTTATACAAGCCAGCACTGTTTGTAACAACTGGAGGGATGCATGAGCCGGTTCAAGCGTCACCAGGAGTACCTTTAGGTACAGAGGTGACTTTTGAGGACGTTAGCAATCAAGCTCGGGGAAATATAGGTAAAGATTATTTTTAGATGATCAATAAATTTGTTATTCTTTTATACTTTATATAAAAAAATATAAAAATTAACACTCAATTTATTTTACAATTACAATGAAAAAAAAATTACCACTAAATAAAATCAAAACAATAATGAAAAATATATCACTAGAATCAGATGAATGCTTTATTAGATAAAATAGCGACGTGGTTAGCATTTAATAACCTGTCTCTAAATATATCCAAGACTAAATTTATAACTTTTGAAAATTACTAAGACAGCATTCCTTTAGATATAAATGTTGAAATACAAAAACAAAAAATTACAAGAACTGAAAATTATAAATATCTCGGTATATATTTCGATTATAATATGAAGTGGCAAAAAAATATTGTATATATAATAAATAGAACTAAATATTTGATCTTCATTTTTGCGAAAATAAGAAAATTTATGGATACCAATACACTCATGAAAATATATTATGCTTTTTTTCATAGTATAATAAGTTATGGAATTATAGCTTGGGGCGGTGCATACAAAACCCCCATAAATCTACTGCAAAATATTCAAACAAAGTTACTAAAAATTATCAACAAAACCCGTTTTTCTACAGATAAACCACATCATATTAAACAAATATTCACACTAGAGTCAGTTATGTATCATTATGATAAACTTAAAAATACATAATTCTTAAGTGAGTCTAAGACTAGAAATAAGAGTATAATACTACCAAAAATGGAAAAAGCTATAAGTGATAAAAGTAGCTATATAAAGGCTGTAAAAACTTTTAACACTTTACTAAAGAAATTAAAGTGTTTAAATATAAGTAAAATAAATATTAAAAAAAGCATTAAGAAATTTATAAAGTCTATGTAGATGTTTATTACAAATGTTGGGTAAATATTTGTTGTAGTTAATCTTGTAAATTTTATAGATATGTTGTTAAATTGGGATACTAGTTTTAAGTTAGTTTTTAAGGATTTTTATTCCAGTCTATGTACAGATAACTGCGTTTACCTCTGTAGGGTTTACTTTTTGTAATCAATCTGGTTAAATAAATAAATAAATAAATAAATAAATAAATAAAATCTTTTAACTAGATGGAATGTAATCTATTTTATTTTATTTTATAATATGCGAATAGAAATTTGATTGACCTGTATACATATTCTATATTGTTCCTAATCAAATTTATTCTATTGTATATAATGAATTTGACTATAATAAATATATAGTTGATAAATTTGGTTAGAAGCAAGATAGATTATGTATACGGTTTAATCAATTTTCCATTCGTATATTATAAAAGAAAATTGATTTATACAATTACAAGATAACTTAACTAGAATTTTAATAATAAATAAAATGATCTCTTTTATATTATAATTACAAATTGCAATTACAATTTTATTACAATTACAAGTAAAATAAAAAATATGTGACTACAATTTAATAATAAATAATAAATAAATAAATTTGATAATAAATAAAAGAAATAAATTTGACTAGAAGCATGACTAGAACAAAGTTATAGTGATTAAAAATAATACTTGAATATATTTTTTTTTTATTTCAGTAATTATTAATGGATATGTCAAAATGAAATTTACTTCAATACCAAGTCGTTTTGAGGATACAAGCTACCTACGGCTGTGGCTCAATAACTGATGGAAAATGGAAAATTACAGTATGTGTAAGAAATTTTGTACCTACTGACTTGGAAAAAGGAGCAGCTGTCAGAGTAATCGGAGAAGTTGATAACAACGGCAGTAAATATTATTTATATTTTTATTATTATTTCTTAAATGTCTGTAATTGCTATTATTAACTTTAATTATCGTTTCATCATTTTATTATATATATCCTTATTTTTTATGTTTAGATATGCCACTCATTATAACCAGCCAAGACAAGACCTGCATACAAAGAAGGGAGAATGTTCCACCTATGTCCAAAGTCGACATGATACACGGGGATCAAGAATGATGAAAAGACGAGCACCTCCCGCCTAACGATTTGATTATTTTAGTTTTCTTTTATTTTCAGTATTTAGTTTTTTATCTTAAAATAAAAATCTTTGTTAAAATCTCTATTAATAAAATTTTTATTAAAAATAAAAATTTTGAATGTTACACATTTTGTTAAAAAATGTTGATAGAACTTAATTTTGCAATAATCTATATAAAACATTATTTATAAATAAATAAAACAAAAATCTTGCATTTACATTTATTTATTTAATAAAAACCCCAACTTTAATTCCTAAAAAATAAAAATAAATACAACTATACATTTTTTTAAATAAAACAATTCCTAACATCAAAACATTCAACTATACGAGGGTCATTTGGCAAGTACCTAGCCTCACCGCCAGATGGTGCCACTATCGCACCAGAAATACACTACAGTGCAATATCTTCCTGTAAACGATTACAGACGAAATTTCAGCCGGATCGGAGTTGTAGTTTATTTTTGAGAGCGTGTGAAAGCAAATGTGTCCGTTGATTTTTGAAAAAATGGAGAAAGAACAATATCGGTCGGTGATTCGATTCTTGTTTTTGGAAGGGAAATCGCGCAGTGAAATTAAAGAACGCTTGGATGTAGTGTATGGGGATGCTTCTCCTTCGATGGCGACCGTTAAATTTTGGTATAACGAGTTTCAACGTGGTCGTACGTCGGTTTTTGATGATCCACGCCCAGGTGCTCCGAAAACAGCCACTACGGAGGAGAACGTGACAAAAATACACGATATCGTTTTGTCAGACCGCCGATTAAAGGTGCACGAGATAGCTGCGATAGTAGGCATCTCAGAAGAACGCGTGTGGCATATCCTACATGAGATTTTAGGCATGAGGAAGCTGTCAGCAAGGTGGGTGCCGCGTTTGCTGACTGCAGACAACAAGCGCATCCGTGTGACCAGTTCAGAGCAGTGTTTGGAGCTGTTTAATCGCAATCCAAAAGAGTTTTTGCGTCGTTACGTGACCGTCGACGAAACATGGATTCACTACTACACTCCAGAGACCAAGGAGCAGTCAAAACAGTGGACCTTACCCGGTGAACCTGCTCCGAAGAAGGCGAAGACGGCCCCGTCGGCCGGAAAGGTGATGGCCACTGTTTTCTGGGATTCTCAAGGTGTGATTTTTATTGACTATCTGAAGAAGGGCAAAACGGTCACAGGACAGTACTACGCCAAACTATTGAGCCGATTTGACGCCGTGTTAGAAGAAAAACGTCCCCATTTGTCTAAAAAGAAAGTGCTTTTCCACCACGATAATGCACCGGCTCACACTTCTGCACTCGCCACGGCTAAATTGGTCGAATTACGCTACGAACTGCTGCCCCATCCACCGTATTCTCCAGATTTGGCTCCGTGCGACTTTTTTTTGTTTCCGAACCTAAAAAATTCGCTCGCCGGGAAGAGATTCCACTCCAATAACGAAATAATCGCCGCCACGGAGGCCTATTTTGCAAACCAAGAGAAAACATTTTTTTCAACGGGGTTAAAAAAATTGGAACACCGCTGGACCAAGTGTATTCAACTAAAAGGAGACTACATTGAAAAATAAATTTTATTTTTTGTAAAATTTTGGTGTTTTCATTTGTAGGCTAGGTACTTATCAAATGACCCTCGTATGTATATTTTAAATGACTGATGACTGACTAGACGACTTTTTTTATTAGAGAATGGAAAGTTTACTACACTTTGTATTTGTAACTGACTAGAAAAATTTACTAGATTTTGTAACTGACTAGAAAAATTGACTGACTACAAAAATTGACTAGATTAGACTGACTATAAATAATAAATAAATAGAATCAAAATTTTGCACTCTGTGTACATATTTTCAATAAAAATGACTCGATTTTAATGGTTTTTATTACAGAAATGGGAAATTGAATCTAAACAATATCTGAACAATTTATTCGAAAACTTTTTGTAGTTGTAAGTTTCCATGAACACTTCCGGTTGAATTTCAGTATTTCGCAATGCAGCGACAATTATCTTAAATTCCGTTGTTCAGTTCCACTTCCGTCCGTATACCCTTCGTAAGTGCTGAATAAGACGGACACGTTGTCCTTGCGCATAGCCCTTGCATCCAACCTCATCGCTGTGATATTCATTAGGTAAATATTGAAAACATCTTAAATTTATTGAATTTATCTCTAAATATTCGTTGCATCATAAAGTTTTTGTTAATTTCGTTTTTTATTCTTAGTTTGTGCCGAAGATCAACCTAACCTCTCGACCACGTGTACTGACGCAACGAGCTGCAACGCCTGTACCATCATACGCAACGTAAGCAATAAAAGAGAGCAGAAATGGAAAACTCAAATCTACTCTTTTCTTTAGACGACGATTTCGATCAGTTGACAGACAAGGATCGTACTGTGTAAGTTTTTTTTATTATTTTGTTATGATTTATGCACATTTTTATTTTGTGGGAAATTTTTTGAAGCTTAATGAAAGTGAGTGCTTCAAGAGAGCTTTTTCTCGACTCATTTTGTAATTTTCATTGCTTTATATCTTCATTGTTTTGTTTCTCCAATGAGAAATAAAAAATAACTAGGAATGAAAAATTGACTAGATTTTCAGACTGAATAGAAATTTATTTTACATGAAAACACACATGACATTTTACATGACATTAATTTTTTACACGAAAAAAGTTGATTCCTAACAAAAAAATGATTACATGTATTTATTAAATAAAAAACAATTTTTAACAAAGAAAATATATACATATTTTTAATTGCAATGACTAGATTTATGACTATTCTTTGTATTTGGCATTTTCAGAGAGTTACGTGGCTTCGTCTGCTCTGTTCAAGCAGCAACTGAGGTTGGAAGCACGGTTAAATACAAATTACTTAAATTTGGCTTAAGTAACGGCACAAAAAAGGTGCAATGTCTAATATGGGGATTACCATTAATCGAGCTTCATCAGTCTAACATAATTATTAACAAGGTAAGTCTCTGTCTCTCTCTCTCTCTCTCTCTCTCTCTCTCTCTCTCTCTCTCTCTCTCTCTCTCTCTCTCTCTCTCTCTCTCTCTCTCTCTCTCTCTCTCTCTCTCTCTCTCTCTCTCTCTCTCTCTCTCTCTCTCTCTCTCTCTCTCTCTCTCTCTCTCTCTCTCTCTCTCTCTCTCTCTCTCTCTCTCTCTCTCTCTCTCTCTCTCTCGATAAACAAACTTTTATTTAACATAATTAATATTAATATTTTCTATTTTGTTTATAGATTATACATCTAGATAGTGCCCATTGCAAAGCGTTGAGGCTCTCTTATACCCTCGAAGGAGACGGCTAGTGCCCCTTCGAGATTATTATTCAAGCCAGCACTGTCATAACATTTGGAAGAATGCATGAGCCAGTTCATGCGTTGCCAGAAGCACCTATAGCTAAAGAGGTCACTTTTTAAGACATAAATCATGCCCAAGGAAAAATAGGTAAAGATTTTTTTTTTAACGGTTCAATAAATATTTTTTCTTTTATATTTCACAATTGATTTATTTTACAATTGAAAACAAAAGTAAAAACAGAAAACTATTAAATCTTTTAAATAGGTCAAATGTAATTTTTTTATTTCATATAATATACGAATAGAAAATTGATTGAATTGTATACATATTCTATATTGTTTTTAATGAAAGGCTATAGCCGGATAAGCATGTTAAAATTGCCCCCAACGTAATCGACAAACTAACTTTACTGGTCGATAGAACATGTAAAAAGAACTACTGCGCTAAATTTTTAGACCATAATACCTTTCCCATGACTAATTAACACCAAAAACGTGTTTTTTCGATTTTATTTTTTTCCGAGTGTCAGTTAACTTTTAAAAATCTGAAAAAATTCAGAGAGATGTATATGTAGGTCCCAAATAACCATGAATTTTTTCAGATTATGCTAATTTAAATTGTGCTCTAAAAAAATTCCTAAAGATTTGTATTGATTTTTTAAATTGGTTCCCTATCAATGGCTAACTTCCAATACCATTATTTTTTTGTATTTTTTTTCGCTCTTTTGATTTCCATTATAAAATCTGTGATAAAACGGGGTGGAACACCATCAAAAATCAAAAAAACCGTTTTTTTCTTCATTTTTGGCATGTTCTTTTATCCAAGCGTCAAAAATAACCCCAAGAATCGAATCAGCACATAAAAAACTCCTCTAGAATAAAGTAAAAATATAAAAATCGTCATAACCAACTTAATACCAACGAAAAAAATTCTATATTAATCGTGTAAAACCATGTAAACAACGATTTAGCCTAAGAAATAACTCCATAAATCAATTTAGTGCATCAAAAAATCTCCTAAAATACAGAAAAAATATAAAACTTCTTATAACTTACCTTACACCACTGAAAAAACTCTGTATTAGTCGTATGAAACGATAATAAGCGTGGTTTAGCCTAAAAGTAACTCCATAAATCAATTCAGTTCATAAAAAAATCTCTTAGAATATACTCGTAGTTAAAATATAAAAATTATGATAACCCAGCTATTTGCAATGAGAAATCTTTATCTTATTTGTGTAAAGAGATAGATGCTATTATATAATCTCAACAATAACTATTAATGTTGTGCACACCTGGACTCCGCAAAAAAATGATACTTTACTCCTTAAGTGGATAAATTCTAATTCAAATGTCAGCCAAAAGTGGGATAACATCTGGATATAGGAATTAGTGAGCAGTAGATAAAAAAGATAGAAACAAATGTTTTATAAAAAGATGTTTTATAATAGAACACTATACGATAAGTAAGAACAATAGTTGTAATTTAAATAACTAGCGATCGAGCTGCGCTTCGCGCCGATATTAGTTTTGGACATATTATATTCAAAATCATTACATTTTGCATTTATAATAGAGAGGTATCAAACTTTAATTTTTGAGGTTAGAATTTCAAACAGAACGTCACGTTCTATCAATCGAGGTTTCTGTCGTCGTCTTCTTAACATAAAACAAAAAAATTCAATTGATTGAATAAATAATTATTTGGTTTATTTAAACATACATGAATATTAAAAAAACTACAATAATATTATTATTTCTAATCAGAAATATTAGAATATAATATTGTAATTTTATATTAAAAATCACATTAAAATTAATATTAGATTCATATATTACGTTAGAAATTATCTCAAGAATTGAAGATATGTATTATATGTAATGTCATATATTTGGAAAACAATAGAATTGGGCAATATCACACTAATTGCAAGAACTATTTCATTTTTATTTTTCCCGAATTTGCTCTATATTAAAACTATTCGGTAAAAGAAATGTTAAAAGTTCAATGTTGTTCAATTAATTAAGAATTATTTTTCAGCAACATTTATCTAAATGTTAAAAAAATCTAGTATTGTACCAATACTGATCCAATACTGATCCAATACACCATGTTTTTGTACATTTGTGATTGATTTATAAAAAATGTATGCCTTTCTTCATACTTAAAAGCCGAAACAATATTTTTTTTAAATTAATTGCATTTCTTAGAAATAAATGTTGTGAATAAAAGAACAACCAATGAATAACAACTATTTATATGAAACCATCGAAGTCCTCATTATATATTTTATTAAAAATTCTTCTATTTAAAAATGTAATTGAGACAATTTAATTTAATGATATATTTTTTCCTTTTCATATTGGAAAACAAAATAATTCATTTATTACAAATGTTTACATATTTTATACACAACATTAAAAGGTTACCTAAAAAAACGGCCAAAAAAATCACTTGGGTTGCTAAATGTGATGTTTCTCGAGTTCAAATATTATTTTTATCTTTTTCTCAATCGGTAAGTGATTTTATAATTCAATTTATACATTTATTTTTGCTCCTTTTTAATTAATTTTTTAGTTACTTGCACCGTCAACAGATAAAGTTAGTATATTTATAGTGTTAGTGTATACACGTGTATATTACACGTGTACACGTGTACATTAAGTATAATATAGTAGAGACAGAAAAATCTATCATCTGACAATGTAAATATACTTATAGTTACAACTAAATAATTAATTATTAAATTGATAAATAAGTGAGAATCAAATTACAAAAATTAAAAATATTTAAAATAAATAAATTAAATTAATAAATTGAATTAGTAAATTAATAAATTAAATTATTAATTGCCAGCTGATATGAATTACTCATACACTCATGTGAGCGTAAACTGTGGAAGTGCTGAATAAATATTCTATAAACATAAATATCGAATGTGCGCGTTTGCATATAGATACAGACATACTTAATGTAATTTTGATTCTAATTAAGTATATTTATAGCACTCTAACCTCAAAATATGGCAACTATAATGCCAATTTTAGGCCCTCTTGCTGTAAAATACTATATAAAACTGGTGTGTAAGTGATCATTGGCTCGTGCGACTTTTCACCATCGCTTTGCTCGGGCGCCGACATGCGGGTCAATTCTGCACATATTTCGTAATCTATATAATTTGAGTATCACTTGTTGACTATAAAATTACCAATTCTGTCTGTTACACTCAATTTCTTATTAGCTACATATACAGGGAGTACTAACGGTTTTTTATATACGAGTATTAACAGTATTGTAGAACTTTCTATATGTGCTGAATCGATTTATGGACTTACTTTTAGGCTAAATCACGTTTATCATCGCTTCATACGATTAATACAGATTTTCTTCGTTGGTGTAAGAAGTTTTAAGAAGTTTTATATTTTTTTCTGTATTTTAGGAGATTTTTTGATGCACTAAATTGATTTACGGAGTTATTTCTTAGGCTAAATCGTTGTTTACATGGTTTTACACGATTAATATAGAATTTTTTTCGTTGGTATTAAGTTGGTTATGACGATTTTTATATTTTTACTTTATTCTAGAGGAGTTTTTTATGTGCTGATTCGATTCTTGGGGTTATTTTTGACGCTTGGATAAAAGAACATGCCAAAAATGAAGAAAAAAACGGTTTTTTTGATTTTTGATGGTGTTCCACCCCATTTTATCACAGTTTTTATAATGGAAATCGAAAGAGCGAAAAAAAATACAAAAAAATAATGGTATTGGAAGTTAGCCATTGATAGGGAACCAATTAAAAAAATCAATACAAATCTTTAGGAATTTTTTTAGAGCACAATTTAAATTAGCATAATCTGAAAAAATTCATGGTTATTTGGGACCTACATATACATCTCTCTGAATTTTTTCAGATTTTTAAAAGTTAACTGACGCTCGGAAAAAAATAAAATCGAAAAAACACGTTTTTGGTGTTAATTAGTCATGGGAAAGATATTATGGTCTAAAAATTTAGCGCAGAAGTTCTTTTTACATGTTCTATCGACCAGTAAAGTTAGTTTGTCGATTACGTTGCGGGCACTTTTAACATGCTTATCCGGCTATAGCCTTTATCAATTATATATTTATTATAGTCAATTACAAATTTATTAATATAAATGTGACTATAATAAGTATATAATAGATAAATTTGGTTAGAAGCAAGATAGAACATGTATACGGTTGAATCAATTTTCTATTCGTATGTTATAAAAAAATATTGATTTATAGAATTACAAGTTAAATTAAAAATACTTGATAAAATGATGACTAGAAATATGACTAGAATTAATAGTAAATAAAATAAATAAATGTGACTAGAATCATGACTAGAAGAAAGTTAGTAGTGATTAAATATTTTTGTTTCAATTTTACAGCCATTAATGGATTCGTCAGAATGAAATTCACTTCAATACCAAGCCGTTTTGAGAACTCAAGCTACGGCTGTGGCTCAATAACAGATGGCCAATTCAAAATTACAATGCATATAAGTAATTACGTACCTACTGATTTGGAAAAAGGAGTAGCTGTCAGAGTTATCCGAGAAGTTGATAACAACAGCAGTAAATATAATTTATATTTTTATTATTATTCTTTAAATGTTTCTAATTGCTACATTTACATATTCTTCATATTTAGATACTCCACTCATTATCACCTGTAAAGACATGAGTTGCATACAAAGAAGGAAGGACGTTGAACCTATGTCCGAAGTCGACTTGATACATGGATCAAGAACGCTGAAACGACGAGCACCTCCCGCCTAAGGTTTTTATTATTTTAGTTTTCCTTTCTTTTCAGTATTTTATGTTTATTTTAAAATTTTAGTGATTTTCTAACTAAATATTGTAGTTACCAATAAATTGGATTGTGATACGTTAAAAAAATAAGAAAAGTAACACTAACTTTGTATTTTTAAGAATAACTGTAATGCGATACTTAAAAATTTCCAATTTTTAATGTTAAAATATTTAGTTATTCTAATTTATTACATGTAAACAGGGTTGCAAACTTGAACGAATTATTTACAACGTTCCGTTCCCTGAACGGAGCAAAATTTTTAGAACGTATAATGATTATAGAGTAAAATATTAATATTAATATTATCGATTACTCCTCTCTAAACTGAACAATGCGCCAGAAAAGCTACGATACTCCGCTCAAATTCACATTCCTTCTACATTTAAAGCAGACCGTTCTGATGTGACTTAAATTTTTCCGACCATGTAACGATAAAAATCATTACATTATTATAAATTGGGTTGTTGGTTACTTCCAAACGACCAAGTGATTTAAGAAATAAATAAAAACCTACATTGATAACCAAATTGTCTTTCATATTTAGCATACGATCATTCTTAACCAAAAATTATATGGCATGAGCCGGACACGCTCATTTTTGAGTAACACTTTGCTTAACGATGTACAGGTGGTGCGCACCATAGCTTTTTGCGTTTATATATCCAAACACATCGAAGGCGTCGTCTAGGGGTTTAAGGTAGCCGATGACGATGTCCAGGTGGTGCGTACCATAGCTTTCCACGTCTATATATCAAAACACATCGAAGGCATCGTCTAGGTGTTTAAGGTGGCCGATGACGATGTCCAGGTGGTGGGCACCTTAGCTTTTCGGCTCTATACCTCAAAACTGCTCGAGTACGGCGGCTAGGTGTTTAAAGTGGCCGATGACGATGTCCATGTGGTGCGTACCAGAGCTTTTCACGTCTATGTATCAAAACACATCGAAGGGGTCGTCTACGGTTTTAAGGTGGCCGATCACGATGTTCAGGTGGTGCGCTCCATAGCTTTTCACGTCTATGTATCAAAACACATCGAAGGGGTTTAAGGTGGCCGATCACGATGTTCAGGTGGTGCGCTCCATAGCTTTTCACGTCTATATATCAAACACATCGAAGGCGTCGTCTAGGTTTTTAAGGTGGCCGATGACGATGTCCAGGTAGTGCGCACCATAGCTTTTTGCGTCTTTATGTCAAAACATATTGAAAGCGTCGTCTAGGTGTTTAAGGTGGCCGAAGACGATGTCCAGGTGGTGCGCACCAGAGCTTTTCGGCTCTATATGTCAAAACTGCTCAAGTGCGGCGGCTAGGTGTTTAAACTGGCCGATGACGATGTTGAGGTGGTGCGCTGCATAGCTTTTCACGTCTATATATCAAAACACATTAAAGGCGTCGTCTAGGTGTTTAAGGTGGCCGATGACGATGTCCAGGTAGTGCGCACCATAGCTTTTTGCGTCATTATGTCGAAACATATTGAAGGCGTCGTCTAGGTGTTTAAGGTGGCCGATGACGATGTCCAGGTCGTGCGCACCATAGCTTTTCGCGTCTTTATGTCAAAAAATATCGAAGGCGTCGTTTAGGTGTTTAAGGTGGCCGAAGACGATGTCCAGGTGGTGGGCACCATAGCTTTTCGGCTCTATACCTCAAAACTGCTCGAGTACGGCGGCTAGGTGTTTAAAGTGCTCGCTTCGCTCGTGCAAAATGTCACACGAACAAAATAGTCGACTTCCCCACCTGTGTCGAAATGTACTATTTAATTGAATATTAATATGTTGCTAATATACGATTATTTTCAAGCATAAAAGACTTAATATCACTGTTATTTGAGTAATTATAAGCCAAAGTAGTATTAGCATACTTTTCTTATAAGAAAAATGTATTTTTAAGCTCATATTTAAAAGCAAAAAGAAAAACAAAGATCAAATTTAGTCTTAATATTCAAAGTCTTTTAATAAAGTTCTGTAATGATGTACTTCAAAATAGTTCCTTTAAAGTTAAAATAACAAAGAACTTTGAATATTAAATTAAGTTTATTTACATTTTAATTCAATATTTGGTTTTTGTGGAATCGAAGAATACTGTAAATTGAAAATTACTTAGCAGCGCACCGCAATTTTAAATTAAAACTAATATAATATTAAATAAAAATGACTAGTGAATAAGATGATAAATTTTTTTGCGTTATACTTATACCGTATAAAACTTTATTTTGAGATCTCTACTCATTATTTTCCTTTCTATTTTTTCTTGTTTTTTCACAAGATTAACAAGAAAAATATTTGATATAAAAAATATTATCAAATTTTGTCTGATTCCATATTAATTAGTTTTATATAATTGTTTGTAGCAAATATTGAAATCTTTATATTTACCATTATTACTTACCTAACTATTAAGTTTTTAGAAATAGTACATTATGATATTAAATCAATCCGTGAAAAAAATAATTTTGACAAGGGCCAAGGTCGTTCTATCAAGTTGCGGGCAATACCCATCGAGGCATTGTCATTGCCTCGAATATATAACCAATGCATTTCATGTATTATTACATCTAGACGCGCAAAGCCAAGGTGTTGCGAAGTATTTTTTGCAAAAAGCTACGTAGCATACGATCTGGTCTTTGTCTTTGGCAGCAGTGGACACCCAGACGACGTATTTGATATGTTCCGAAGTGTAGACCCGAAAAACCACACAGCGCATCCCCTATAGACAACACATTCGCTGTGTTGGGCAGGTAGGCGCAAAAAGCTGCGAAGCTTACCACCTGGATATCATCTTCGGCCACCTCCAAAACCTAAAAACGTATTTGATGCATTTGACTTTTGGCGTAGATACACGAAAAGCTACGGAGTGCAGTACCTCGACATTGTCATCGGTCACCTCGAGCACCTAGATTCCACACTGAACGTGTCTTAACGTATACATGGAAAACAAAAATACAAAGTGGACGTCGTCTTCGGCCACCTTAAACATCTAAACGAAGCCTCAGAATTATTTCAAAGTGCGCCACACACAATGAGTTTTGACGTATAGACGCTAAAAGCTATGGTGCGCACCACCTGGACATCGTCTTCGGCCACCTTAAACACCTAAACGACGCCTTCAACATATTTTGACATAAAGACGCGAAAAGCTATGGTGCGCACCACCTGGACATTATCATCGGCCACTTTAAAAGCCTAGCCGCCACACTTCGAACACCTTGATGACGCAGTAACCATGTAGAAAACGTTTTGACTTGGTTTAATTAATTCATGTTCCGTTCTGTCAGGAGCATTTCTTGAACACTAAATAACAGTTTTGTTGAACGAAATACAATACCCTTTTATTTAAAAACGGTTTGATTTAGACTAAACAATTTTTAATAAAAGAATGGTTTAGAATGCATTATTTTTGTTAAGTTATTTAACGGTGTAGTATAGAGTAGAACATTTTGATTATAATTTAAAGTTTCTTTGGTTTAGAACATATTACTTTTCAATCCTTTAGTTCAGAAGTGAACATTTTTTTTACAATTCGAAGTCGGTTTTGTTCAAAAAGGAACGTTTTTATTAAAATTATAAACGGTTGAATTGCAAGAAAACCAAAGTATGAGCGTTTAAAAGAGCGAAATTCATGTAAACATACTTTAATTATTGATTAACATTATTTTGTTTTTATAGTTATTTCATAGCAACTAATATGATTATAGTTAAGTATATTAAAAGCTATGAATATTAGTCAATAATCAAAGTACGTAATACATATTAATTTTGAATATTTTAAATTTGTTCAAATATATTTATTATCAAATAAAAATAATTAATAGATGTAAGGAAATTTTTATAGATTAATCTATAAAAAATGATGATATTCAATTTTGTAAGTTTGTATTAAACATGATTATTATAAATAAATAAAAGAAAAATCTTGCATTTACATTAATTTTTTACATGAAAACAAATATCCTACTATATATATTTTTTAAATGACTGAGTAGACTTGACTTTTTTATTAGAGACTGACTAGACTTGATTTTTTTATTAGAGACTGACTAGACTTGATTTTTTATTAGACTCACTAGACTTGACTTTTTTTATTAGAGACTGACTAGACTTAACATTTTATTAGAGAATGGAATATTACTTACTAGATTTTGAAACTGACTAGAAAAATTGACTAGATATTTAAAATGACTACAAAAATTGACTAGATTAGACTGAATAGAAATAATAAATAAATAGAACTAACTTTTTAAATAACAATTTCTAAAGAAAACACCGAACTATATATAGTTTTTAAATAACAATTACAGACTAGATTAGTTACATACTAGATTAGATATTTTTTTAGTAGAGAAATAAAACATTGACTAAAAACAATAAATTTACTATATAATTATAATTACTATTAAGTACTCTACTACAAAGTCGGATCATAGCGGCTTTCGTAACGCCATATACCATGTGATCACATGACTCTTAATCTCATAAAGCCTTTAAAATAAATTTACATGACTCGCGGTTCTGTCATCTGTATAGATCTGTGTAGAAATAGAAAGTGCCGCGTTGAAGCTAAGCGTAATTCTATAGGATAATTTAATAATAAGTGCCCTGTTGAAGCTGATTTTAATTAAGGACGTAGCCTGGTAACTCTGAGATACCTTTTGGAGTTGAAAAAAAAAGCATAATTAACGTTATGTAAAATATACATAACGGCCGTGTTCAGTAATAGTAGTCACTACTGGATCTACGATTCACACTAGAGCAGCTCTGAATTTGATTTCAATCACATAATCAAGGTATACCAGCTATTATTAATAAATTTTACTATATTTCCATAGAATTTCTTTGTCACTCATTATGAAATAGTTTTGGAAAGGTTCAATGTTAATGAGTACATTGAGTTACTATTTATGCAACAAATAGTAACTCAATGTACTCATTAACATCGAACCTTTCCAAAACTAAATTTTACTATAATTGTTTTAGCTAAGAATAACAAATTCTTAGGTTATTTTTTTTAACATGTTTTTTTCCTCTGTTTTCAGATTTGTTCTGTGAAACTCAGATAACTGCATACAAACTACCACCAAAAGACTACGTCATTAGAAAAAATTGATTATGTGCAGCACTATTGTGGGATACTAAATTCAAGTTTCATCCAAAGAGCCAGGTTTTGTAAGTATTAATTGGCAGTTTTAGGATAATTTTATTTTTATGTATTAAAATGTATTAAATAATAACTGTAATTTTTTTTTAACGTAAAGCCTTCAATATAGTTTTGTTGTACGCCTTTTTATTGCAGTAACATAAAAGTACTAAGAGGTACTATTTGCTTACAATAACTAAGCTATTATGTTAAATTTCATTTAAATATTCCCCAATAAGCACTGGTCATAAGCCGCTTATTGATCTCATTGGATTGTTTTAAACATTTTCATTTCATGTATTTTATAAGGTTAGTTTGGATATTTTTTCCATATTAATTACATCATTTTACTTTGTTTCAGATTATTTGATAAATATAAAACATTTTGATATGACGAGAAAGAAGGTAAATCTACAATAAAACAATTAAACAGTATAAGTGTTCATTAAAAATATCGGAAGTAAACTTGAATTATATCTTATATATTTTTTTGAATGAGTGTATTTCTTGAAAAATAAAAATTGAATTTTAAGAATTGAAAAATATTGTTTCATTTATTTCATGCCATAATTTATGAACCTATAAATAATATATAAATAAATATTAACTAACTAGCCTACATAACTACAATTACCATTACCTACAACCTATGAAAAACTACAACCGAAAACAAACCTACAACCGAAAATAAACCTACAACCGCAAATAAATTTACAAACCAAAAATAAATTTACGAAACAAAAATTAACCTACAATCAAACCTATTTCATATATAATATTATTTATTCATACAAAATACATATTTTCCATTATTCATTTTTACTAAACCGTAAAATCGTTCTTTTCAAATAGATATTTTAGATCGTTATTAATATTAATTTTTATTATACATTGAGAAAGATTTTATTGATATACCTAAGTATATATCTATTTATTTTTAACACTTTCTATTCATTCAAAAATAACAATATGCCTCGCGGAATCTTTCGTAAAGAAGAAGAAGAAATAGAATACCAAAGAAATCGACGAGAAAAAAGGGCTGAAAACCAAAGACATAGACGACAGGCTGCACGCGATGCAATTATTTATGAGTCTCGAAATAATGCAACACCTAATGTTGAACAAAACAAATTGGATAATCTTTGTGAACCTATAACTCAGGATTATTTAGGCCCGATGAATATTTTATGTATACATTGCCAAGTAAAGCATTTTGTTTCGGAAAAAGTTTCGAATAAAGGTTTATCTTTTCCAGATTGTTGTAGTCATGGAGCTACTCTTTTAGAAGCTACACCTATAATTCCTAAGGATCTCCTTGATTCGTTTAATGGATCTCATACAAAATCGAATGATTTTTTTTCAACACATTCGTATTTACAATAATTCATTATCATTTGCTTCTTTCAATGCTAACTTAGTAAATTTTAATTCAAGACGCCAAGAACCGTATTGTTACAAAATTCAAGGACAAATATATTATCACATTAATACTGCCCTATATCCACAAGAAAATGAATATCCTTCGTATGGACAACTTTTCATTATAGATCCATTAGAAGCTATAGATTTCAGAATGCAACAAAATGCTAGTCTTCAATATGAAACGTTGGAAATATTAGATAAAGTCATCAGAGAGAATAATGTATTTGCTAAATCATAAGAAATGATGAAGCAAGAAATATATAATCAACAATCTTTGTTAAATCGTAATGAAACAGTTCCAGAATTGCAATTATTATTTACATTAAAACCAGGTGCTGATAGACGAAGATACAACTTTCAGCAAACTAATGAAGTAGCCGCTATTTTTTCTACAACGGCTGATGGCGAAATTCCAGAATCTTACGTAACAATTCGAAACAAAAACACTAAAACGTTACAGTACCTTAGTACAATAGATCCTAATGTTATACACTATTTTATCCTTACGGATCTCAAGGATGGCATCAAAATTTACAACGCATAAATAGAAACAATGATGATAATAATCGGCGTGTAACACGTTTAGCTTATACGAGATATAAAATAGCTGTTGCACCCAGCGAATTCAATCCTTTTATTTTGGGGCGTAGATTGTTTCAACAATATGTAGTAGATGCTTATGTAAAAATAGAAAAAGAGCGAATTATATATTGTAAAACTCATCAAAAAAAAATTAAAGCAGATATATATTGTAACAGGATGGCTGCTGGGGAAAAATCCCGAAAAGCCACAGGCCAGCGATGCCCTAGAACACGGTGCCGCGGGTGTCAAACTAAAATGACTTGCCCGGGGATCTGCTTCTGTAATCCTGAAAACAACGCGAAGATCGCACACGAACTTAGCTTTCCAACTAAATGGATCGCTGAGTAAAATACGCGCGCTCAAAGAGTAAAGCGCGCGGCCGCTAAGTTCAGCTATGAAAACGATTACAACATAAACGCATCGCGTTGCGCGCCGACAAGAAGACGTGATCCGCTTGCGGCGCGGGCGGATCAATGTATTTATTCTCGCTGGGCCGGTGAACGCAACACCGGCCGCTCGTCGCAGGGAGCCGAAAATACAAATAAAACGCTGCGCGGAAAATACTCGAAGAGTCTTACCGGGAGGGGAGTGCACTCCCCTCGTCGCTCGCTCACGAATCCGCTCCTGCGTCTGGCCTTATCCTCCGGTCGACTTCGGAGTGTTCAGACCGAGTCCTAAAATCCAGCGTTGACCTACAGACGCTTCGGACCCCAGGAGTGGCTCGGATTGCTCACGTGCGCTGCTCTTCGTGGTCGGTACGTGGACTGGCGCTGCGCTGCACCGGTGAGGACGCACGATACCGTTTTCTTCACGGACGATCAAATTAACTCACGTACGCGCGGTTTGACAGCCCCAGAGAATCTGATTCAAAAAGTATCGGGCGCGACTTAGCAACGGTCAAAGTCGCGCCTGCCCCGCGCGTAGCTAACGCGAATACATCGTCCGAGCGATGTCAATACTCGCTCGAGATATACGAATTCGCGGGAACGAGAGCCTAACGAGTTCGATAGAATACGGAGGACCGAGATGCTTATCTTCTCCGTATTTTATCTTGGAACCTCGTTATACCCCTCTCCCAGACGTTGCGTAGCGGGAGAGAAGCAACTCGATACTGAGGCTCTCGTTCGATTCGACTTTAAGTCGTCGTCGGCGGCAGAGACGACAGTTCCGGATACGCGCGGATCAGCTCGTGTACTAAACGGCTGATCAGACGATCCACGTCGAGGGATCGTCCGCACGCACACGGTGGGTCGCTCATCACCGTAATTCCGCTGAATTCCACCGGCGGTCGAGACCAATCCCAAGACGATTGATGGACCGGAGACTGTTGGCACTTCTGGCGCTGGGGCTCCGGTCGACAACTGCCGTAATTCCTCCAAGGTTGACTTGGCAGATCATCTCGCCTTCTTCTTGTCTTCTTCTTCGGGCCCTCTTTCCGCTCTGGGCAGGCCCAGTGAAGGTGCGTTGGTGACCTACACGTCCAACACAATTTTCTGGTTGGACTCGGTGGTGGGGAGTTATATGCTCCGAGCGCGTTCCTCGATCTTGACGAGCGGTATACTCGACTATCCAACCCCTGCTGGATATACCGCTGTTTGGGACGTCGAGAGGCTACCGTCGTCCAAGGATTCTAACCTGTTCCTTGATTCGAACCCAGTCCACTCGAGGGTTTTCTGCCTTTATCTCTTTTGGATAACTTTGGAGGTTGTTGCATGGCCGCTGCATACGCCTCTTTTTTCCCTGTCGAGCTGGACTTTTGAAGACTTCGGGACGACTTCTTGTTGTCTTTAGTCCCTAGGTCCGATCGAGGTTGCTTTGCAGAGTGGTTGGCTGCACCTGCGGCTCGTTTCTTCTTAGGCGCAGCGGAATTATGAAGTGACGACATTTGCGCGCGTAGCTGGCGCAGCTCGTCGTGCAGTCGCCTCACTTCTTCGCTTAGGCGTCTAACTTTCTCCTCCTCCAATTTACGCGTCTGATTACATTCGCATTCGCAATGACGCTCGCCTTCTGCTTGCGTCGATACGTCGCGAAATTGCGAAGTAATCAGCGTTCGGTCCACCGGTTGCGCCGTCCCCAGACTATCGATCTCTTCCTCGTTGCTCCTTGGAAGGCTTGTCTGCTCTTCGTCTTCAGGAGTCTTTGAATGAGTAATACAGCCGTCCGATGCCGATATATTCCATAAACGGGCCATATCAGTCGCTTCGGACAGGGAGAAGCTTGGAAAATCTCCCTTCCCCCAGGCTGCATTTACTCCGTCGTCTTGGGCTTGGGAGTATTCAGCACAGCCGTTCGGTGCCCTCAGGCAGTCTGTATACGCCAAGCGACGTGAAGTATCTGTCTTCTCGAACAGGGGGAAGCTTGGAGAATCTCCCCTCCCCCAGGCTGTGCTTACTCCGACGTCGATTTCATGGATGGAAGCTGAAGATGATGGCGATGGTGCGGTTGCTGCACAGCTGTCCGAAATCCATGTGCGGTCTGCATTCCCCGAGTGACTCGCGTTCTCGGATTCTTCGGGCTGGAAGGAGATCGGGGAATCTCCCCTCCCCCAAGCTGTGCTGCACCTTAGGTGCACCTGGACTTCACCCGGTCCTCCCGCCGGAGATAAAGTGCTGCGTGGTGACGTAAGAGCCTCGTGTCTTACGTCGGGAGGACTGCCTGCTCTTTGGTTCCTCTGCAAGACATGTGTCCTTATGGAACTCAGCCAGTTGTTGTCGACTGCTTTGTTCGACGCCAATTGCTGAAACAGGCTGTGGGTTGAGGGATCGGCAATTCGGTTCACTTCTGGAGCGCCGCTTGTATTGAGGGTCGTCGTGTTGACGAACTTATTCCTGCAATCGAGCCTCCTTGTGAACTGCTCGTAATCACTTCCACTTATTTCTTGTGTGAAGTGGGCTGGGTTGTAACTTCCCATTAGCCATTGAGCGATTCGCTTAGAATCCCCCTCGAGATGTCCGGTGCTTCTTAAATCTAGAGCTATATTTGCTTCTATTACAGCTTCAAAGCTCAGCACTAGATTTTTGCGCCAATGCTCCATCTTATCGGCTAGTTCTTCTGGGGTCGATGATTCCATCTTGCGAAGCTAGACCGATTATATAAAAAATTTGGTGACGAATTGTGTGTGTATGCGCAACTAACTGCTGAGATTCTCTCTCTAATTGGCCGTCTGTTACGCAAATTACAATGTTAGAATTCTAACTACCACACACAATTGTCCCAAGCTGCTCGAGAATGACGTATCTCGATGCAGCTAGCTAGGGAGAGAGCGTGGCTATTCCAAAAAAAAATTCGCGACGATAACGATTTAAATAATTCCCGCAACCAAAAAAAAGGATGAAAGTATTCTCACTTTCGACCGGCTGCACGCACAGGCACGGTCAAACCAAAAAAAAATCGCGTGAAAATCGCTTTAAATCTCGCGTCAAAAAAAGGAATTTAATTCTCGCCACATATGACGACGAAAACAACGATAATCGTCGTTTAAATGCTCTCGCCCCGGCTTTACAGCAGTTTAAAAGACTCGGGACAAGTATACACAATACTGCCCGAGCATAAACATAAACACCTACAAAAACAAGCAATCTGCTGTTTTGTGTTTATGTTTCTATGCGCGCCGCGAGTCTTCTTGTCTGTTTGTTTACGCCCGGCACCTCGACTTGGCGAGTTTAAATCACTGCGCCTATCAGCTGTAACGGCTTATGGCCACTGGCCGTCTGCTGATTAGTCCGGTGCAGTGATTTGCGCGCGGGCGAATTTAAACGAAACGCGATTTGAATAGGCCGGTTTCGAATGTACCGGCCTCTAACCTTCTCCTTAAACCCAACACGTTAGGGGGCCATTGTAACAGATGAGTGAAAAAAAAAGACTTTACAGAAAAATAACGCATCGCGTTACGCGCCGACAACAAGACGTGATCCGCTGACGGCGCGGGCGGATCAATGTATTTATTCTCGCTGGGCCGGTGATCGCAACACCGGCCGCTCGTCGCAGCGAGCCGAAAATACAAATAAAACGCTGCGCGGAAAATACTCGAAGAGTCTTACCGGGAGGGGAGTGCACTCCCCTCGTCGCTCGCTCACGAATCCGCTCCTGCGTCAGGCCTTATCCTCCGGTCGACTTCGGAGTGTTCAGACCGAGTCCTAAAATCCAGCGTTGACTTACAGACGCTTCGGACCCCAGGAGTGGCTCGGATTGTTCACGTGCGCTGCTCTTCGTGGTCGGTAGGTGGACTGGCGCTGCGCTGCACCGGTGAGGACGCACGATACCGTTTTCTTCACGGACGATCAAATTAACTCACGTACGCGCGGTTTGACAGCCCGAGAGAATCTGATTCAAAAAGAATCGGGCGCGACTTAGCAACGGTCAAAGTCGCGCCTGCCCCACGCGTAGCTAACGCGAATACATCGTCCGAGCGATGTCAATACTCGCTCGAGATATACGAATTCGCGGGAACGAGAGCCTAACGGGTTCGATAGAATACGGAGGACCGAGATGCTTATCTTCTCCGTATTTTATCTTGGAACCTCGTTATAATATCAAGGATTGCATGATTATATGGCACGGTCTGCTAATTACATTAATGGGCAAGTTGGGAAAACAATAATTCTTCCATCAACATTCATCAGTACACCCCGCAACAACGTTATCAAGATGCAATGGCCATAATCAACCGCAAAGGTAAACCTGATATTTTTCTCAAAATCACGTGTAACCCCAGATGGCCAGAGACAGTAGAAAATCTTTTACCACATCAACAAACTTCTGATAGACGTGATATAGTAGCCGGAGTATTTCACCTGTTACGTCCGGAGACGTATTCTCATTTTAAAGAAAAAGCATAATTAGTATCAGATATTTTCTGACACATAAAAGCGAGAATGCAACTTAATACTACGCAGCGTTCTGCTTATGCGACCTTGTGACGTATAGAGTCATCCACTCAGGAAGACAACGCATGCAGTTTTTAACATACGGTCGAGCTAGAATCCAAGCCACCGAACTCCGCGGCAGTCGAAAGGCCACACTTTGCAATGCTCAGCATTTCGCAAGTACGACGACCCAGAAAACTTGTAATACATAAGTTGTCAAAAGATGAATTCGATACGTCACTGGGCTCATCTTTAACCTAATTATTTTGTATTATAAAAGAAGTGATGTGTGTCACGCGAGTCAGTCACAGCGTACAAGAAACCTGGCGAACTCCGTGTACCTCTACGACATCGAGAAGTTGAAACCGCAAGCCTTACACATCTAGTAAGCAGATTTTATAAGTTATTGAAATTGTAATCGTAAGCCTTACTCGTCTAGTAAGCAGATCGTATAAGTTATTTATAGTAAATTTATAAAAGCAAGTGTTATAGAAAAGAATTGTAATTGAAATTACAACGCATCGATCTACCAGAAGCCAGCAGATTGTATTGGTAATAAATTATTGTATTTTATATAATAAACCTACATAAAACCAATTGCTACTTATTTCCACTTATTCCCGGACTTCACACACCTAAAAAAAGAACGTTTGCTTGATTTGATCATTAAAAAAAATTTTTTTGGCGAGGCTGCAGCATGTATTGTAATGCGTGCGCGAAATAGGTAATTCGAGATTCGAATTACCCGCGCCGAGCAGGCGTGCTCACTGAGGGTGCGAGCGCGCGAGCATTCTAACCGGATTAGAACGGTCTCGCGACGCCTAATATGCCCATCGCGTACTCGCGAAGCTGCTACGGCGTTATGCAAGTCACGGCAGCCATTTTCGTGTCTGCCGTCATGCCGTTAACCTCTCTCCAGCGTGTCTCTCGTAAGTTACCTCGTCCGTGCCGTCCTATCTTTTTTAGAATTACCGCAAGTGTAGTGGAGGCGCCGAGATAGTGTAGACGTGTGAAAGGGAGACAGAGAGAGAGCGTTCCCGAGCCGTGTGAGCGACGCGAGACAGCGAGCGAGGAGACGGCAGACAGCCCACCTGCCGATCCAATTCTGCGAGTGCGAGAGAGAGAGAAAGAGAGCGCAACTGCTGTGCGAGCGACAGAGAGCGAGAGACAGCCGAGTGCACCGGCTGCTCCTTCTTAACGTAAGTTTTCTGCTCTCCCCTTGCGTGATTATTGTAAAGGCTCGCACGGAAATCGCCCCGTGCAAGATTTCTGTGCCGTGTACGAGCGGGTGTGTGTCAGCCCGCCGTACTTTAACACCGCGAGCGAGATTAGCAGTTTCGCCGCGCGCCGTATCGTTCGCGCCGCCTCCGCGGGAAAACGACTCCGCCGGTCGTTTTCATATCTGAGCGTAGCGGCCGCGCGCTTTACTCTTCGAGCGCGCGATTTTCACTCAGCGATCCAATTAGTTGGAAAGCGAAGTTCGCGTGCGAACTTCGCGTTGTTTTCGGGATTCCAGGAGCAGATCCCCGGGCAAGTCATTTTAGTCTGACACCCGCGGCACCGTGTTCTAGGGCATCGCTGGCCTGTGGCTTGTTGGGATTTTTCGCCACTAGCCATCCCGTTAAAACTGGCGCCACAACGTTTTGGGGGTGGAGAAGGACCCGCGGCCTGTACGTGATTCGCGGCGAAGCTTGGCGCGAAGAAGCTCAGCAGCGTAGCTGGGCGTAAGCTGCAAAGAAAGGCTCTTCATGCCGCAGCTCGTAGGCGCGTGTGTGCGTGTGCGTGACACAGCCGTGCTGTTGCGAGAGTGCGGTCGAGAGGTTAGGCGAGCGATAGCCAATAACCCTCGACCTAGAGTGCCAGCGAGGAGAGATCTCGATCGCGAAATTTTTGTACGTTGGATAATTGTTTTTAACAATTAAAATTGTTTTTTAATAACAATTAATTTTTTAACGATTAAAATTTTTTTAAGCGATAATTAATTTTTTTTAATTAATTTTTTCTCGACTGAGAAAATTTTTTTTCTTTTTTTCCCTCGTCTTTCTGGTAAAAATTACTTTTTTTTTTAAGAAAAATAAAATTTTTTTTCTTTTCTCGTGCAGTTAGGGGAAAATTGAGAGAAAGTCGGCAAGCACTCTCGGAACAAAAAGTTGACTGTGCGCCCGAGTAAAACCTCGAGCCCAAAAATCCCCTCGAACTTCAAAGTTGTTTTTATTTTTTTTAGGTGAAAATTGTATTTATTTTATGTGTTTTTTCGTGATATTGTCCGTTTTGACACATATATATATATTTTTTTTCACATATATTTATTTTAAAATTACAAGTGCGAGTAGTTGAGCGTAATTAATTACAAATAGTAATTAATTACAAAAATAGCTTTTATTTTTTTTAGAGTCGCATACGGGAAACCCTCGTGCGTTATCGAGGTTAAGAGCAACCGCCGTAGCTCTTAGAAAATAACCCGGGTTCGCGTTGAAAAAGCTAGCTCACGGGTTGAAAAGGCAAACTCTCTCTGCCATCAATCCGGATACTACTCGCGCTAGTAAAATAAGTTCGTGGGGAAGCGCACAGCCAATTGTCACCATGGCCCGATCATCGCAGTTTGCGGAATCTGAGATACTCAATTGGGCGTATACACAGCCCGAAGAGGAAATAAACGAGGCCATGCAAACCCTTGGTCAATAGCAGTCAGATCTGCAGTCAGTAAATATGCTGACAGCGATCAAGTGGCTTATGGGCGATTATAGTACCGCCGATTTCGTGCCGGAGCCGGAGCTGTCGGAGCAGCAAGACTATTGTGGATCCCAATACCGACCTAGACCAGCCGCACCCGTCGTAGCGCTCCTTGATGACCCGGTAGTGATGCAGAAACGCTCGGAGTCTCGGGGGATGAATGCTCCACAACAAGCACATAATGCAGTGGTGGAGCCAGCGGAAGAGGCAAACGGCCAGGAAGGTTCCGGGACAGAGCTATTGAGCTCTGCAGCACCCACCGGGAAATCTCCAGCCGAAGCCGAGGGAGAGCTTCAACAGCAACAAATGCCTCAGCAACAACTGCAGCAGCAGCAAATGCAGCAGCAGCAAATGCAGCAGCAGCAAATGCAGTAACAGCAGATGGAGCAGCAGCAGCAACGAAGGCTGGGGCAGCAGCGACGGCAGCAACAGCAACAACAGCAGCAGGAGCAGCGGCAGCGGCAGCAAGTGCTCCTGGAAGAGCAGCGCAGGCAACGACAATGCCAGCGCAACTACGAAGAAGAGTCGTTAGTACGAAATGGGCAGCACGAGTTCTGGCAGCAATCGCGAAACCCGCCACAGTCGCAAAACCTGGAGTGGCCGCGACAGCGTGAGTCGCGAACCGCTGGGATAGCAGTCGGAGACAGTATATTATCGGAGCAACTACGGGCGGTGATCAAAACACTCGTCGAGGAAGTTGAAGAGCTTAAAGAGAATGTATGAATACTTCAAGGAGTTCGACATCCAACCTCAAGTACGCACTTGGAAGGAGTTCAACCCCCAAGCACGGGCCGTAGACGAGGATCATCGCACGTGAACTTCCAAGACACGTTCACGTATGCGGAATTTAACAGTAGCAGCCCGAGTCTCCAGTCTGCAACAGAGGCTGGGAGGAATTATACTAGAAATTCTTCCCAGCGCCAGACAAAGAATGGCGCGACCCAGGACCCGTCGGAGAGGCATACGTATTTGCTTCAGCAGACGAACCGTGATGTGGGCCAGATAGTCTGAAAATGGCACATCAGGTTCTCAGGGTCCTTAAAGGAGCAGAGCGTCGAGTTATTCCTCACGAGAATAGAGGAATGCAGAACTCTAGCTAATCTGACACACGACGAGGTACTTTCGTCGTTGTCAGAGCTCCTAACGGGGGTAGCAGCCACCTGGTACAGAAGTGACCGCCACACATGGCGATCGTGGCCAGATTTCAAAGAGGCCACAACGCACATGTATGACGGGGACAGGGGACATCAGCAACGCATCCTGGCGGAAATAAACGCGAGGACTCAAGGAAGAAATGAACTTACGCGTGATTACGTAGTAAATCTACAAGCCATGGTCCTCAAGTTAGTTCCGGTGCCTAGCATTGCTCAACAGTTAGACATGTTGCACCGGAACATGCGGCCAGAACTGTAAAAGATGGTAATGCGAAATCAAATTACGGATTACAGAGGGCTCCTGGACCTGCCCCGGGAAGCCGAATTAGCGCTCGCAGCAGATAAGGTGTATCACTCGCCACCACTGCCCGAGCACACGTACATACCAGAATTTGCCTACGTGCCGACAGAGCCGCCCACGGATCAGCGGAAAAAGCAGAATCCAAGCGTGACGGCAATGGGGCACCAACAGCACGAGCCTCGAGAGAGCTTCGAGGCTATGTTCCAACGGGTCATAGCCGAATGCTTATCGGCCTTGACAAAGAAAGGCACCGACGAGAACAAGGGGCAAAAGCCTAGCCCGCCGCCAACCAGAAAACCAAAGAAGAAGGGTAACTGGGAAAATAGGCGGCGGGAGGGCGGGTAAATAACAAACCAGCCTAGTGGTGGTAGTAGCTCGACCCACCAGGCTAGTCCAAGAAATATCGGACCTCCACAAACGCCAGAGTACCAAAGAGAACCCGGATATGAGCAAAAGGGAGGCAACCAGAACAATGCTGCCGGAAACCAGCAGGGAAACGGCCAGGGGGCAGGTAAACACGATCACATACCCGCCCCCAGCTCTGTCACCAGAGACCAAGGGTAACTCGGTCCAATCGTCTGCAGTGGAAAGCGGAGAAGTGCCCGTGATTCAACCGAATGAAGTCTACCAAGAAACTTGCTCACGATGGTGGCTTCAGGTAGGTGTAGCCGGTTACAGGCTACGAGCACTCTTCGATACAGGAGCTTCCTGGACTGGGATGAATTCCATGGGCCTACAGCTCGCTATGGCCTGTGGAAAAGAGTTAATCCCAGCCAGCGGCCTAACGGCACTGGTGGAAAACGGGCAAAGCATAGCAGTGGTTGGCTATGTGTATCTGCCCATGGTCGTGGCTGGTGTGTACAAAGAAGTGCGGGTCACAATAATGCCAGATCTAGACACGGAGTGCTACTTGGGGGTAAACTTCATTAAGAAGTTTAGCGCCGTCTTAGACCCCACAGATAACATGCTGCATCTCAAGGATGAGGATGCAAGAGTAAAGTTAGAAGTAGCCGCCATAACCGCAAACAACACAGTGTCCGTATCAGCTATAGGGTTGGCGGACCCAACAGAGGAACAGCGCAAAGAGGTAGAAGCTTTAGTAGCTCAGCTGATCGGTAACAGCCTGGCACCAGTAGGGTGTATTTCGTGGATCGAGCATGCAATAGACGTCGGATCTACAAGACCCATTAAACAGAAGTACTACCCTGTATCTCAGAAACTCGAGGAAGAGATGCACAAACAGGTGGAGGAAATGCTAGTCGCGGGAATAATAGAACCCTCGACAAGTGACTGGTCAAGTCCTGTGGTAATGGTACGCAAGTCCAATAGGAAGTTCCGTTTCTGCGTGGACTTCGGAAAAGTGAACGTAGCGTCAAGGCCAGACGGGTACCCGTTACCATACATGGAAAGTATCTTGCGCAAACTGCAGAAAGCGCGATACATCTCCACGTTGGATTTAAGCAGTGCATACCACCAGATACCACTTAGTCCGGAGTCCAAAGAGACTACGGCCTTCAACATGCCAGGCAAAGGACTTTTCCAATTTATGAGAATGCCCTACGGTCTTTCGTATGCCGGAGCGTCCTTCCAGAGGCTGATTGACAAAGTCATCGGCCCCGAACTCGAACCCTCTGCTTACTCGTATCTCGACGATATAATAATAGTCAGAGAGACATTCGAGGAGCATAAAGAGATTCTAAGAAGAGTTCTGGACAGGATACAGGATGCGGGCCTCACACTAAATCGCGAGAAGAGCGTCTTCAGTCACGATGAGGTCCAATATCTCGGGGTCATAATAAATAGAGATGGTTTTTAGCCAGACCCCCCCGAGAAAATAAAGCCCATTATGGAGTATCCGGTACCGAAAAACCTCCGTCAGCTGAGACGCTTCTTAGGAAAGGCCTCGTGGTATAGAAAGTTTTATCGAAATTTGCCACAATTGCTGAACCACTGACCGAATTAACGAAGAAGGATCGGAAATATGAGTGGTCAACAGCACAAGAAGAGGCCTTCCAAAAGCTAAAAGCGCTAGTAGCTTCTGCACTGATTCTACACAGACCAGTATCTAACGCGCAGTTCGTGGTGCAAACTGACGCGAGCAATACAGGTCTGGGAGCGGTTCTATACCAAATAATTGACGGCGATGAAAGAGTCCTACAGTTCGCGAGTTGAACTCTTAGCGCAGCCGAGAGGAATTATAGCGTGACGGAACGAGAATGTCTAGAAATTATCTGGGCAATTAAAAAGTTCCGTCCGTATATAGAGGCCTACGACTTCAAGGTTATCATGGACCATAGCAGCTTGAAGTGGCTCCGTGTTCTCCAAAACCCGACCGGCAGGTTAGCTAGGTGGGCTTTGGAGCTGCAGAACCATAGTTTCACGGTCGAACATCGAAAGGGCTCGTTGAACAATGTCCCAGATGCCCTTTCAAGGATGTTCGAGGAAGAAGAGTCAGCGGTCGCCGCGTTAGAGCTCGAGCGCGATACAAACGACCACTGGTACCTCAAGATCGTGAAAGAGGTTCAACAGAAGCCGCGAGACTTCCCCACGTTCAAGCTGGCGGGGGGTGACTGTACAAGTACGAACCTAATGAAGACATAGACGAATCTCTCGGCGACGACGATGCATGGAAGTTAGCAGTCCCTCACGAAAAGCGACGCAAAGTACTGAGAGAATGCCATGACTTTCCAACTGCTGTACACTTGGGCCGCGAGAAAATTCCAGAGAGAGTAAGGCGGAAGTATTATTGGCCACACATGTCTCGAGATGTGGCCAGATACTTGAACCAGAGCCAAATTTTCCAGCAGTGCAAAGTTGAACAGTGCGCTCCAGCAGGATTCATGGGACGTCGTATAAGACAGCATCCATGGCAAATCGTGACTAGCGACATTATGGGACCCCTCCCTAAAACCAAGTATGGCCACGAATACATTCTCATCTTCCAGGACCTGTTCACACTCTGGATCGAAGTAATTCCGATAAAAAGGACAGATGGCAAATCGGTGATAAAAGGGTTCAATGAACGAGTATGTCTGCGGTTCGGAGTCCCCGTGGTGTTCCTCTCCGATAATGGGACTGAATTTAAGAATGCACCCTTGGAAACATTCTTAAAGGAGAGAAACGTGCATCACACGTTTACATAACCATATCACCCTCAAGCCAATCCTGTCGAGCGTGTGAACCGAACGGTGAAGGCCATGTTCATGTCTTACGCTGAGGAGAATCACCGGTCCTGAGATAAGCATCTGAACGAGCTGGCGTTCGCGTATAATACGGCCGAATACAGCTCTACCAAGATAAGTCTTGCCATGCTCATTTACGGCCGACAGCCTGATCCACGGAAGACACTAAGGCGGGAGGAAGACAGGTTAGCCGAAGAGAAAGGGCAGCAAGAGGCGATAAATAATTGGGTGGCGCGTACGGACAAGCTCCGCAAATTACACGTTCGGGCGGTGACGCGCAAGCGGAGCAGGCGAGACAAACCAAATATTATGATGCTCATCGTCGAACTCCAGAATTCTGTCTAGGCGATCGTGTATGGAGAGAGAATAAGATACTACCCTCTGCAGCTGAGGGCATTTCTGCCAAATTAGCCCCGAAATACGCGAGGCCATACACGAATGTGAATATTCTAGGCGAAAACACCTATGAGATCAAAAGTGAGGATGGTCGATAAGTCCCGTCCATGCACAGCAACTCAAGTGATACATCTCCGCAGAAGAGGCCAAGGACTACTTGGACAAAAGTAGTCCGGAAGTAGCCCCACCGAGGGACTCTTCAGTGGAACGTGTCGTACCAGCGGACGATAGAGGTATCCAATGTACAGCCTCGGGCGACGGCTAAGAGGCGCGGTCCACCTCGTAAGACCACGCTATTAGTTAGGCCAGAAAAGCGTGCAAGCGACGGCCGACCTACGCGTGTGGTCGGTCCAACATAGTCTAAGCGAGACCCAGGGAGGCCAAAGGGCTCAAAGAAGAAGCCTGCACCTACTGCTGCCGGGCCAATTAGCCCCCGTCGAACCCGAGCGTCCAAAAACCGCTAACTGTGCCGTCCAAGAATTGTGCCGTCCGTACTAGCCCATGTTCATCCTTGTTTTCCGATCCTCATACTCACCTCTTTGCGGGATCAATTTGCCTGTTGCAGGACATGCAAGGCCTGACTCCAGAGGTAGCGGAGACGGCGAAGCGGGTGATCGCTGGATTAATCCAGTGCCAACCTGACCCCGCCGTCATCGACTTCCTGGAGCAGGTGGTCGAGGGGATTGATGCGGTGATGCTGAAACCTCCACCAGTGAAAGAACCCTCCACCCTAGTGATTGAGGAGATAGAGGCACCGGAGCTAAGAAGGGGACCTTCGAGGCCGGCCGACACAGGTGCCGGTCCGTCCCCGCTTCGGCGACCTCGTCCCCCGAAGGAGCAGCGGGAGAAGAGCGGAACCCGGCCTCAAGAAGAGGCACCAGCCGAGCCGACTGGTGCTGGCCGAGTTCCCGGTGGAGCAGGCCCTTGAGGAGGCGCGGCGCCTCAGCAAGTCCTCGCGCGCTGTGGAGGACGCTGCCCTGGCCGCACTGGAGGATTTTCTCCAGTGCCACGGTGAGGCCGGCGAGCGGCAAGCCGGCAAATGGGTCGGAATGGCCTAAGGTCGGCGAGAAGAGCTCGCGGCCGCCGGGCTGCGCCGCGCCGCCTTGCGAAAGGAGGAAGAGGCTCGTCTGGCTCGTGCGTAGGAGCGCATGGAAGAAGCCAGGCGAGCCAGAGAAGAGGCGGAGGGAACGGCGCGCCGGGCTAAAGAAGAGGCCCAGCGCCGTCTCCAGGAAGAAGAGGAGCGCCTCCGGAAGGCGCTAAAGGAGGAGAAGGCTAACCGGGAGGCATTAGACGCGCAGGCGCTCCCCCGGTGCTTCATGTGTGGCGAGCTTGGGGTAAAGAAGTCGGAGTACTGCCCCAATCAAGCTCGCCACAAGGGGCGCCGGACTTACTCTCGGGCCAGCTGTAGAGGGCTAAGCCCCGAAGAGTTTTTTTATGTTTTAGTTAATAAAAATTAAAAAAAAAATCCAGTGACTCCAATTCTTCCTAATTCCCTTTTCGAACCTCCTTCTCCTAAAACCTTACCACCATACATATAGGTACGACGACGGTCATGGATGGCATAGGTCCTCTAAGCAGCGTCTGGCGCGGGGGTGTAACGCGTGCGCGAGTTAGGTAATTCGAGATTCGAATTACCCGCGCCGAGCAGGCATGCTCACTGGGGGCGCGAGCATTCTGACCGGATTAGAACGGTCTGGCTTCGCGTAATATGTCCGTCGCGTACCCGCGAAGCTGCTACGGCGTTATGCGAGTCACGGCAGCCATCTTCGTGTCTGCCGTCGTGCCGTGAACTTCTCTCCAGCGCGTCTCTCGTAAGTTACCTCATCCGTCCGATCTTTTTTAGAGTTACCGCGAGTATAGTGGAGGCGCCGAGATAGTGTAGACGTGTGAAAGGGAGACAGAGAGAGAGCGTTCCCGAGCCGCGTGAGCCACACGAGACAGCGAGCGAGGAGCCAGCAGCCAGCCCGCCTGCCGATCCAATTCTGCGAGTGCGAGAGAGAGAGAGAAAGAGAGCGCAACTGCTGTACGAGCGACAGAGAGCGAGAGAGAGCGAGTGCACCGGTCGCTCCTTCTTAACGTAAGTTTTCTACTCTCTACTCTCGTGGGTTTATTGTAAAGGCTCGCACGGAAATCGCCCCGTGCAAGCTTTCTGTGCCGTGTACGTGCGGGTGTGTGTCATCCCGCCGTACTTTAACACCGCGCGCGAGATTAGCAGCTTCGCCGCGCGCCGTATCGTTCGCGCGTTTGAATATTAACCGTCGCGTGCGAACTAACTTTTTCTTTTAATAAGCACATGCGTGGTGCATGCAATTATTATTGATTCTAATATACTGTGATATCTAGTTACTCATCGCGTTGTTCATTACAACCTGTCCTTCTCCCTGATACCGCCGCCTCCGCGGGAAAACGATTCCGCCGGTCGTTTTCATATCTGAGCATAGCGGCCGCGCGCTTTACTCTTCGAGCGCGCGCTTTTCACTCAGCGTTCCAATTAGTTGGAAAGCGAAGTTCGCGTGCGATCTTCGCGTTGTTTTCGGGATTCCAGGAGCAGAACCCCGGGCAAGTCATTTTAGTCTGACACCCGCGGCACCGTGTTCTAGGGCATCGCTGACCTGTGGCTTGTTGGGATTTTCCCCCACTAGCCATCCGGTTACAGTATACGTGATTAAATTTCAAAAAAGAGGTTTACCACATATGCACTTATTAATTACTTTAGCACATGGTTTTAAGATTACTACGCCAGAGGTTATTGATAAATTTATTTCTGCTGAAATTCCTGATGCACAAAAACCTATATTGCAAGAAATTGTTTTGAAAAATGTAATACATGGTCCATGTGGTAATTGGTGTCAGGTGGATGGAGAGTGCTCTAAAAAATTTCCTAAACGTTTTTTAAAGGAAACAAATATGGATGAAAATGGCTATCTGAATTATCGCGGAGAAGATAATGGAATTTCTTATGAGCAAACTAATGGCAATGTAGTTGATAATAGATGGGTTGTACCCGACTGTTCAGCTTTATTAGAGATATTTAACTGTCATATTAACGTAGAGGTAGTTACAAGTATTAGATCTGTTAAATATTTGTATAAATATATTTATAAAGGTCATGACGCAGCCACTGTGACAATTGGTGAATCTAACGAAAACAGACTAATTAACCACGATGAGATTCAAGATTTTCTAGAAGCTAGATATGTTGGACCTGTCGAAGCGTGTTACCGCATACTTAGTAAAGTATTACAAGATAAAAGTCATGTTATAATAAGATTGCCAGTACATTTACCCAATCAACAATATGTTATGATTGTTGGCAATGAACAGTGTATTAGAGAAAATCTAAATTGTTCAAGTAGTATGTTACTAAATTATTTCAAACTAAATTTAGAAAATCCGGAAGCAAGGCAGTATTTCTATGCAGACATTCCAAGTTCTTTTGTTCATAAAAAACATAAGGTTGGTGGTTCAACAGTTACAAGTTGGCAAGTCCGTAAACAACATTTTAATTCTATTGATCGTATGTATTCGATTAGTCCAACTTAATTAGAGTTATTTCATTTACGACTATTACTATTGCATGTAAATGGTGCTACAAGTTTCGATGATTTAAAAACTGTTAATGGTATCATACAACCTACATTTACAGCGGCATGTTTAGCTTTGGGTCTCATAGAAGACGATGAAGAATGGATTAGAGCTATGGACGAAGCAACCGTATGGATGATGCCCGTACAACTTCGTCGATTGTTTGTTCGTATCTTAATCCATTGTCAACCTGTTCATCCAGAAGAATTATGGGACAAATTGGAAAATACTATGTCTGAGGATTTTTTACAAACAAATGAAATAGCTATTAGTCATCAAAAAGCTTATGCTCACATTAATACCATATTAAACGTGGAAGGCAGAGCTTTGACTGATTTTCGTACCATGGAACAAAGAATAGAACAACATATATCAGATGATGATGATACTAGTAACACAACTTCAGGACAAATGGTGCAACTTGGCCTACAGCAATATATGCAATTAAATAATGAACAAAAGGATATTGTAGATACGATTCTTTGTGCAGTTGATATTAATAGTTATGACAGAAATAATTGCATATATATAGATGGACCAGGAGGATTTGCAAAGACTTTTATTTATACTACTATATATATAATATATTAACGTCAAAAAATATGAAAGTATATTCAATGGCTTTCACTGGAATTGCTGCGACATTACTTCCACATGGAAAGACAGTGCACAAAACGTTTAGCTTGCCAGTTCCCATGTACCACGATTCGTCGTCAAACATAAAGGCGCAATCTAAAGAAGGTCAATTTCTTAAAGAAGCTGATGTATTTATCTGGGATGAAGCTCCAATGGCTCCAAGATATGCTTTAGAAATTGCAAATCGAACATTACAACATATCATGAACAATGATTTGCCATTTGGAGGAAAAATTATTATACTAGGAGGAGATTTCCGACAACTTCTTCCAATTAAAATTAGAGGAACTCGATGCGAAACCCTTAATCTTTGCATTAAACAGAGCGAATTGTGGAAATATTTTCAAAAATTTACACTTACCATAAATATGAGAGTTATGCCAAATGAAATAAATTTTGCAAAATTTTTGTTAGAAGTTGGTAACGGAACACTAAATGATACACATGACAACATCAATCTTCCTGAACACTGCATTCTTGATGGGAATAATAATATTGCTTACCATTTATTCGGTAAATTAATTGAAGAAAAACGATTTGAAGATATGAGTAAATGTGCTATATTATCAGCTCGAAATATTGATGTTGATCAAATCAACAAACAAGTTACAGACTTATTAGATCTAACAAGTGAACGCATATATACTGGTATAGACAGCACTGATAATTGCAATAACGGTGAATTAAGTGAAATACTTTTGCCAGAATATTTTAATTCCTTACATCCATCCAGTCCGCCTCCTTATGAATTACGCTTGAGAAAACATTGTATTGTGATGCTTATTAGAAATATAAGTATCCATGAAGGCTTATGTAACGGTACAAGATTAAGAATTAGTATATTACGCAACTAGTGCGCAAAGCAGGTGATTCACGCACGTGTTGCGTATACTATTTTTTCACAGAAGTGTGCAAAATACGGCAAACCTATTAAAATAACAATACATAAAAATAAATAATAGGAAACGAAGCGCGAGTCGATTTTATCGCCCGAGCGACAGCAAGGGCGACAAAAAAGACGAGCAAGTAAATATAAAAAAGGTAAAAAAAAGGTAATAAAAGTATTATTTAACTTAAATGTGAATTATTATTACACGTTGATGTAACGCACTAAAAAGAGCCAGTTGCTCGACTGACCGCATGGAGCTCAGCACATTTTAAGTTTAACTAGTAAGATTGTTTGTTTTGATCAGGCTTAGTATGTAGCGGGTTAATTTTCGTGGAATACGTATCTACGAACTGTTATGTTTTGTTATTTGTTTTGAAGCGGTAGTGTGCGAAACCGTGTGCAAAGCAAACGCTTTGCGCACTCAGTGCACAAAGCAAGTGTTTTGCGCACTCAGTGTGCAAAGCAAGTGCTTTGCGCGCGCTTTCTCATAGAGTGTGTAAATCTAGTGCTTTGCGCACGGAAAACAAGCACGAAAAGCCGTGTTTTGCGCACGCTGTGTGAAAAATAGTACATTTCGATACTAGTGCGAGGATTTGATTTTCCCCTCGTGTGACTGTTTGCACCCGAGCGAAGCGAGGGTGAAAAGGTCACACGAGGCGAAAATCAACTTCTCACACAAGTGTCGAACCGTATTTTTTAACACGACGTGCGAGAAGTGAGATTTTTGCACGCATCGTTTAACGCAGCGTGCGAGAAATCGAACTTCTCGCACGGAGTTTCAAAAATAGATTTTTCGAACCGTTTACTTAATTTTTTTTTTTTTAGATAAGGTAATATCGATGTTAATGAGTTCAAAATGACGTAGTTTTTATTTGTGCAACATTTCGGTAGCTGATTCGCTACCCTTATCAAGCACTGAAATTTATTAGTACAAAATAGATACAAGGTCACAAATAAACAAAAAAATATAACATACAATATCCAAACTGCACGTCGAGCTTACCTAAAGATTTCTGTTAAATAATTAACACCGTCATATACAAAATACTACATACATTCTTCGTTCTGCAAAAATAGAGCCAATAATGTGAAATATATAAAACCTTTGCAGAGAGATCAGCTTCAAATAAATATAATTGTTACCTGATTTCTTAGGTAAAAGCAATCTAAATGTTAACGAAATCATTTTCACCTTCGTAAATCGAATAAATTAGGACGACACAGTAATAAATTAATAAATATAACACAACAATTTCATAAATTAACACCGAAGAGAAGCAAAGACAGTCAAAGTAAATAAAAGGAACGTAAACAAGTAGCTGTCTGATATACTATTTAAAATTATGGCAGCTGATATACTGATGTCAATAAATAAGTAATAACAAAGCAATTTACCCAGTAGATTGCAGTCATAATCTATAAAACTTATTTGACTATTAATTAAATAAATAATAGAAGAATTTCCTGTTAAAAGTCCTATTTTGTTAAAACAAAGGTCAATACTATTATAAAATAATAAAATACATCAAGTCAAACCTTAAAAAATTTTTTCCTTTTCTACACACACAGAAACTCATTTCAAATCTCACGGTCCACTGCAGGACACTACACCTTTGCACTGGCACTACTACCCAAAATCATGCGCACGCAGATACGCAGTGCCCCGAGTAACAATACTACAATCATGGTTATAATATATCTAACAAATCAATAGTAACAATTATATTCATTTTCTATCTGATTTCCCTTATTTTGTATAAAAGTTGTGAATAGTGACTGCTTAAATTTTATGTATCTTCTTTTATACTTATTGGGTTATCTTGTAATTTTATGTTTACCATTTCTGAGATTATTCTTTTTTTCCAACAGCTTTCAGTATCTAATATTTCTGTGTTATCAAAATCAAATTCGTGTTTACATTTTTTAATATGATTGTTAATTAAGAATTTTTTGACATCATCTTTCTTAGTATTTGCAATATGTTGCTTAATTCTTGTGCCAAGCATACGTTTACTTTCTCCTATATAACACGCATTACAATCTTTACAGGAAATCTTGTAAACAATGTTAGTATTTTCATTTTTATCTTGCTTATCTTTCCCTCTTACTATTATTTTGCTAAGATTATTGCTGATTTGTGGTACCGTTTTTATGCCATACTTTCTTAAATTATTAGAGACCTCTTCATAGGCGTCTGGAATATATGGTAGGTTTAATAATCCTTTCCTTGTATACTCTTTATTGTTATTATTATTATTATTGTTAAATTTGATTCTGTTCAATCTCTTATTCAAATAATATTCAATAAAATTATTTGGGTAATTATTAATGATTAAGAAATCCCTAACCAGACTGATATTTTTTTCCCAAAACATTTTGTGAGAAAGTAAAATCGCCCTGTCTACTAGATTGTATACTATTGCTCTTTTCTGAGAAATCGGATGATGTGAATTAAAGTTTAAAAATCTGCCCGAGAAAGTTGGTTTATGATACCAATCAGTGATAATTCTATTATTTTCTTTGATCAGACTTACTTCTAAGAAACTTGTAGTATTGTTTTTTTCCAAATCATGTGTAAACTTTAAACTATTGTGATACGAATTAAACCCATCCAATACTTGTTTTACTTTACCCTTAGGTAAACACATAATAATGTCGTCAACATATCTGTAATAAAACAATGGATTAAAATCTAGTTTCTCTAAGCAAGTTTCCTCCAAATCGACGATCACTATATCAGCAAACGAGGGACTAATGGGACTACCCATTGGTGACCCATGAATTTGCCGATAATATTTATCGTCAAACTGGAAAAAAGTATTATTCAATAAGAACCTCGAAGCCCCTATTATTTCGTTCAATGGTTTACTTAAATGTAAAATTTTAACTGGCGATAACACTGGACGCATTGTTTTTATAAATCGGATTACATTGTACTGTGAAAATGAATATCCTTTCACGTTTAAGAGAAGACAATTTCCAATTAAATTAGCCTTTGCAATGACTATTAATAAATCACAGGGCCAAACATTTAATAATATTGTCCTTGATCTGTAAATGGATGACTTTAATCGGGGACAGGTATATGTAGCTATGTCTAGAGTTCGATCTTGGGATTCTATGAAAATTTATATTGGAAATCAGAGACAAGGTGTAAAAGTGAAAAATCATGTATATAAAGAACTATATTCATAGTTTATTTAAAATTTGTCATAAGTTCTATTACTATAATGAAACAATATACGCAATGAAAATTTAGAAAAAAATGCTGGTATAATAAAGACTCTAATAATTGCGCGCGCGCTGGATTTCTAGTAACGTAAAAATCAGCGTATTTCGATGAGTTTTTTTATATTAAAATAGCCTCTGAGCCCCCCCTCACCCGCCCCTCTGCCCCTCCTCCGCCCGCCATTCGCCCCCCCCCCCTCTTGCCGCCCCTCATATTCACTTTTTTCTTTAATCGTATTATCATCGCGGTATACATGCGACAAAGATCTTTTTTTCTCACACCACGCGTAAAGTATTGTGTTTTCACATTGACGTCAGGGAGTCTCGCTTCGCTCGGGCCGTAAATAATTATAAACAGCACTAATCATCGGAAAAAAATAGACATACGAGTATAGGCTTCGCAGTTTCTAGGAATGAGGTTATGTGACGTTTTCGATCCTGAAATTAAAGATTAAGCAGAAATGAATTTCTGTAAGGTATATGGGAAAATTGTATATTGTCTCCAAACAATGAGGACCATTGATATTTTTTTTAACATAAATAAGTCTATCTTTTCCACGCCACCCAAGAGGTAGATATATAGGCGCGCTTTTTTTTATAGAGGTTTCCCTTTTTTACTATCTTTGAATTCATTTTCCATTAAATATTTCATTGTTTTTTCATAATAAAAAGTTAGTAAAAAATGGCCTATTCCTCTGTTAAAAAAAATGTAAAATTTTTAAGTATTACTTTTGTTCTATTAAATAAACATATATTTTAAACATTTTTATAGTTATTTAATTAACATAAATTTTAAGCTTGAAAGTCATTCAAAGCTTTTGAACTTCATATTAATTTCAAAGGTCGATCAAAATATGACGCTAAAAATATTAATTATGAAGGTCATATACAGTCAAGATGGCGGGGCAGCATACAGCCCCCGCCGGTAAGCCGCCTGATAAATATTATAAGTGTCATTCTAGTGCCAGATTTGGTGCGATAGTTTGTTTTTTTTGTGAGGATCCTTACCACTTTAGTTGTTTTGATAGATTGAAAAACACAAAAAGAATTGGTGAAATCTTGGCAGTATGCCCGAAGCATGCGCATCTGAAACTAACCTCAAATTTCAACGTGGATACCTTGAGTGACGATGTAAAATTGATAATAGCGGAAATAAAAGCTACACGAAAAGAGGTAATACAAAAAGAAATACTAGATGAAATTGCAGCTGCCAATAGTACTAACGTTGAAGACCCTCATAATGAAACAATCTTTGATAATAACACTGAACTGGAAAATTTAAAAATTGAAACAACTCTATTAAGAGAACTTAACAAGGAGCTACAAGAGAAAAATTATTTACTCAGGGAACTTCTAAATGCTGAAAAAGAAAAAGTAAACTCAGAAGTAACAACTAACAAGAAAACGTTTGCTGAAGCTACAATTAACAGTAAACCCTTAAAAAACGCATACCGAAAATAATTATTCAAATGAAAAATGAGGACGACGACATAAACAAAATTAAAAAAAGGGTTACCCACTATTTAACGAAAGAAAAAACAATCAAGACGAAAAGTTTACAGGTAAAAAATAACAAGGAAATCAACATTAACTGCCTTAACGAAGATAGTACCAATAAAGCAGCCAAAATTTTAAGTAGTAAAATGTCGGATAAGTGTAAAATAGGAACAGAAAGCATCTCTAAACCGAAAATAAAGGTGGTGGGTATAGACAATTTTGAAAATATGAATGATGAAGAATTAGAAAGTGACATCAACACAAGAAATTTTAAAGACTGTGATGGAAAATGTGTAGTGTTAAGTACTTATAAAAATACCAAAAATAATACAATAACAGCTATTATTGAAGTTCCTTCGGAGATATACAAAATAATAAGAGAATGTTATAATAATAAAATCTACGTAGGATATCAAAACTGTAAAATATATGACTTAATAAATATCAAGCCATGTTACAAGTGTGGACGTTTTGGACATAATTTAAATAAGTGCTCTAATGATTTAACATGTTTAAAATGTGCAGGATCTCATATATCAGCACAATGTCAAATAAAAGATAATTTCACATGTGTAAATTGTTTCTACAGCAATACTAAATATAAAACGAATTTTGAGGTTAACCACATGGCGAATGACAGTGAGAAATGCAAAATCTTAAAAGGTAAAATCAACCGAGATATAGATATGACAGATTACCCAGTGAGGCCTTATGTACCCAGACTCATCGGTAAAGTAGAAAACATCAAAATTACAACTAATCAAACACAGCCACATACTGTTACTGCAATGTCAATGAGTCAATCTGTTTTATCCATTGCTCCCTTGGGCTTGCAGTCTACGAGAGAATCGCTAAATGATAATGGATCAAGTCCAGCAAGACATTGAAAACTTCTTACAACGTGAATGTAGCTGCACTAACATGCAGACTCTCAACAATAATCTAACAGGCCAAAATAATCTAATTATGTATGTAAATATAAGAAGCATAAATGCTAATCTAAAAAATCTAGAAATTATTATTGAGAGTCTGTATGTTAAACCATGTGTAATTGTTTGTACAGAGACTAGAAAACTGGAAAACTATAAACAATATCAATTACCTAATTACAAAATTTTTTATAATAATAGTAGAATTAACCAAAACGACGGGGTTCTTGTATATATAAAAAGTAAAATATTTGAAGACACAGAAACAATAGTAATTGATAGAGTTAGTTTTCTATGTTCCAGAATTAGACTAAAAAATAAAGATGAGATAATAATCTCGGCTGTCTACAGATGCCATGACATCTCGAAAACAGAATTTATTTTGAGTGTAAAAAAATACATTATGAATTATATAAACAGTAAAAATCATTGGTTAATCGGAGACTTCAATATTAATATAATGAGCAAATCTCTTGATAGTGCATATGACATGACTTTAAGCCAAGATTTTTTGAATCATCTTTTAGAACATGAGTATACCCCATGTTTCCTTGGAGTCACACGACCAGACCCAGAAAATATCTTCGGGGGTTCATGTATCGATAATATGTATCTAAAAAGTAAAAATCTAACAACAAAAGCCTACAAAATAACTACTCCATTTACTGATCACTACCCTTTGTTTTTAACTTTCGATCATATAATACATAGCGACTCAAGAAAGCAGAACAATAAAACCATAAATTATAAAAAACTAATTAACGTAGCTAGAAGCATAGACTGGAATTCGATTTTGACTATACAAAATCCTAACTCTGCCTCAGAGTTATTAGTTGAACTAGTGAATGGATGTGTTGAGAAGGCAACTTTTTCACAAAAACAAAATAAACAAAAAAATATGATTCCTAGAAAGATATGGATCACAAACGCAATTATAATATCATGTAAAACTAAAGAAACTTTATATAATATTTTTAAAAGAAACCCAACTAGTGAATCCGCAAAAAAAGAATACAGGGACTATTGTAAAATATTAGATAAGATTATTAAAGATGCCAAACACAAATTTGACTTCGAAACGTTTAAAAAATGTGACAACAATCCTAGACAACTGTGGAACTTAATAAATAAGAAATTAGGAAAAAACAAAGTGCAATCAAATAATATAACTAATATTTACGATCAAGACAATAAAAAAATAGAAGATCTAAGGGAAATTGCTAATGTTATGAATAAGTATTTTTGTGAAGTAGGATCTGAAGTAAGTAAAACAATTATACAACCTACAAATAAAAGATTGAATATGCCTAAACCAAATAACAAATCAATGTTTTTAGAACCCGCTGATGCACTTGAAATAAATACGATTATACGTAACATGAAAAACAAAGCTGGAGGTGTAGATAATATAAATACAAAAATTTTAAAGACGTTAGCAAACTACATAATTATTCCTTTAGAACATATATACAACTTGAGTATTGAAAAGTCTATCTGGCCAGATAATCTCAAAAGTGCCGAAGTTGTCCCTATCCACAAAGCTAGAAGCAAATCATGCATTTCTAACTACAGACCAATATCTCTAATATCCAATGTTGCCAAAATTTTTGAAAAAATACTTTATAACAGACTTTATACTTTTTTGGAAAAACATCAAATACTTTCTGAACACCAATATGGCTTTGTTAAAAATAAAGGTACGGCGGATGCACTTAACTACATAACACATAAAATCTATCAAAATCTAGATAAAAGCAAACGTATTATTGCTACTTTTTTAGATCTGGCAAAAGCGTTCGATACTGTTAACCATGACATATTACTTAGCAAATTAGAACGTTATGGAATAAGAGGAAAGGTCTTACTTTTGTTCAAAAGCTATCTCTCTGATAGACAACAAAAAGTTCGAATACAAAACCAAATAAGTGAATACAAATATGTATCTTGTGGGGTGCCACAGGGAACAATATTAGGACCGATACTTTTTATATTATATGTAAACGATCTATTGAGAGATATGCCGGAAGGGTCTATTCTGTCCTACGCTGATGACACTGTCATCATTTCTAGTGAAGACACGTGGTCAATGGCGCAGGATAGAATAAACAAACTACTAGATCAAGCGGCGGAATGGCTTGCTTTAAATAAGCTATCCCTAAATATACAAAAAACTAAGTTTATAACTTTCGGTAACTATCGTTATACTGTCCCAATTAATGTAAATATAAATATACAAAATCAGCAAATAACTAGAACAGAATGTTACAAGTACTTGGGATTAATTTTCGACTTTAATATGAAATGGGATAGTCACATTAAATATTTAATTAACAGAACAAAATATTTAATATTTATACTTGCAAAGCTAAGAAAAATTATGGATACAAACACATTGATGATTATTTATTACTCCTTCTTTCATAATGTTATAAACTATGGCATCATTGCTTGGGGGGGTGATTGTAGAACAGAAATTAAAATAATACAACAAATCCAAAATAAATTGCTCAAAATCATTGCCAAAAATAAATTCCAGGTGCACAACACTCCGCTAAAAATAGAACAAATGTTCACTCTAGAATCCTTATGCTATCATTATAATAATCTAAAAGATGCTTTTCTTACAATAAAACGCAATACTAGAAAAAAATCACTACAACTACCTAAAATGACCAAAGCTATTAGTGATAAAGATAGTCTGGTAGAAGCTATGAGGGTATTTAACGAATTGCCTAATGATCTCAAAATTTTAAATTATAAGAAGAGTACAATTAAGTACAAATTAAAACAAAAGCTCTTTCGATAATAACATTTAATTGTAACATTACGCACAACTTCATATCATTTTCACTGTTTACTTTTGGAAAAATGAAGATTATAATATTACGTTTTGGCGGATTTTATTTATAGAATATATAAATTGTTAAATGAAATAAAGTTTTTGAAAATGTTTATGTTACTCGAATGAGTAATCTGTTAGTTTTAAGTTATAGATATAGTATTAGTTGTATGCAACCAGACTATTGTAAAGGTAACAATGTTTACCTCTAATAGATTTTACTTTGTAAACTGCATTGTAACTTTTCTGGTTAAAAAAAAAAAAAAAAAAAAAAAAAAAAAAAAAAAAAAAAAAAAGGGGTCGCTGAAAGCAGACCAAAACTTAAACCATTGTTAAACTCTAAAAGTAGATCGATTTTGAAGGTTAAGCAAAAGATTAGTTTGTAAGTCATTGAAAATATATTAATTTTAAAGATTGTTGAAAGCTAATCAATTTTGGAGGTCTGAATACTGACATGTATATGTCAGACCGATTTTGAAGGTCGCTGATAGCAGACCGATTTTTTAAAGCTAATCAATTTTGGAGGTATGATAGGAGACCGATTTTGAAGGTCGTTGATAGCAGACCGATTTTGAAAGTCGCTGATAGGAGACCGATTTTGAAGGTCGCTGATAACAGACTGGTTTTGAAGATCGTTGATAGGAGACTAATTTTAAAGGTCGCTGATAGCAGACCGATTTTAAATACATTTTTTAATAATGTCGTTGATAGCAGACCAATTAAGACATTTTTTAATACATTTTGGGACGAAGCATCAATGATACCAAAAAAAGCTTTAGACATTGTAGATAAAACATTAAGAGATGTTTGTAATAATAATTTACCGTTTGGGGGGAAATTAATTGTATTACGAGGAGATTTTCGGCAAATTCGTCCAGTTATTAAAAACAGTTGTAGAAAAACAATTATACAAGAAACAATAAAGTATTCAGATATTTGGTCACTTTTCAATATAATGAAGTTAAAAAAAATATTCGTTCTAACAATGAAGAATTCGCTTCATTTTTATTAGATATTCGAGAGGGAATAATTAATCCATTCGAAGTACCAAACAGTTGGAAAACTGACGATGTTTGTTTGAAAATATATAAAGATATAAATTATAATTTATCTATGAATAGTGTCATTTTAACGTCGCATAATGGAGATTCAACTATTCTGAATAATAAAATATTAAAATTGATCGATAATGATGAAATCTCTTATTATATTATAGATAGCTACATATAACGGTGTTGATCTATCAGATGATAATATTTACATAAATTTTCCTATTGAATCTTTGCATAATATTCGTGAAGGTTTACCTCCACATCAATTAAATCTGAAAATTAATGCGATAGTAATGTTAATAAGAAACTTAAGTATAAATGATGGTTTATGCAATGGAACGCGATTAAAAATAACTAGACTATTTAAATACAATGTAGAAGCTGAAATAATAACAGGTGAAAAATCAGGAAATAAAGATTTTATATCGAGAATAACATTGACTACTGCAGAATCGTCTTCATTACCATTTATAGTTAATAGAAAACAATTTCCTATCGTCTTAGCTTTTTATATGACAATAAATAAATCACAAGGACAAAATTTTGATGCTATAGGTATTTATTATATTAGAAAACCATTGTTTTCACATGGACAATTATATGTTGCACTATCTAAATGTAGGAATCCTAATAATATATTTACTCAAAATAATTCGGAAAATACAGAGGAAATTATCAATATTGTGTGGAAAGAAATGTTTGATGAACAATTATAATTATTCTTATATTTATTATGTAATAAAATTACAAATTATTTTTTACAATATTTATATTAATTCAAGGTATATTAAATCTAGCAATTTTTGGGTACACGCGCAGCTTTTGCGTGAGGTTGTAGAAGGGGTATAAAAAGAAAGCATTAACATTTTTTTACGAAAATATTTTGTGATTTATACATTTATCTAAATTAAAGTAGAAATAAATATTAAAGTAGAAATAACTCCCTCTCTTTCTCCCCATGTCACTCTCGCCCTCTCTCCTGCTATCTCAACATTCGTCAAACTGACAATGAGTACCAAAAACTTTAATGAGAGCTTAAATATTTTTTAAAAACAATCAACACGTTTTTTAAAAGCTAATTTTTTAAGTACGTTCTGACAACACAATTTGTCTAGTCCTTTTAACTCTTATCTATTCAATAAGCACTCTTTACAAATGGTAATAATTTTTTTCACGACTGTATAAATAATAATATTGTTAATATAAAAGTTTCTACGAAACTATAAAATAAGGCAAGTATAGACGTTATTTCTGTATAATCTGTAAAATAATATTATTTATGATTTTTTAAAATAAATCAAATAAATACCATTCAAAAAGTCTTTCACTTCATTAAGTCGTTATATGCTGAACAAATTATATGTAAGTAAGTACATTCAAATTGTTCATTGTAAATCAAACAAACGAAAGTTGTGAAATCAATTACCGATAGTCAAGTAATGCAAACAATTCTCCGAAACAGCTGTATGACTGCTCTCAGAAATGTATTCAAATTTGTTCATTTTTCTGTACAAATTAAACACAAGAAAGCACTGAAATCAATTTATTGTAGTCAAGTACCCATAAATTAACTTGATTGACATAATAGAACTTTTCGTACCTTGCGTGTAAAATTACATTTTACGCCAACGTTATGTAACTTCAAAAATATTCAGCCAGCGGGCATAAAGTATTACCTAACGTCTAAGAGGCGCAATAGCTCACATACTCCTACAAAACCTTATATATAAGTTTACTTATATATCTTCCTATATTATATAGTTGTAAGAAAATGTTTACGACTCAGCGCCCCCTCACCCCCTTCGCGCCTCCTCGCCGCCCCCCCTCAGCGCCCCCCCCCCCTCAAAATAACGTAAAAATGTGACTGGTTCGACGTTTTTTGAAAGAAATTGATAGAAGCTCGCCCCTCCTCACTCCTCCTCGCCCGGCCCCCCCTCAGTGCCACCCCTCACTCCCTCCTCAATTGTTTAAGTTATAAATCATGATATAATTAATTAGAAGTGGTATCCTTCGCCAATAGTCATATATAACCACCCTTATAATAGTATCTCATTGTTCTGAAGAAATGGACATTATGAAAGGACAAAAAGTTGTTGTTATCGGGGACATTTTTTGTTGAGTATAGATAATTTCAATAATAAAAGATTTTTAAAAACTTTACATTTGGAGTATGTCCACACTCTTAATCTTTTTGTGATAAATTTTTATTAAGATTTAAAATAATTCACTTATTTAAACTTTTCATTATTGTAAAAATTTTATTCAGAAATTTAAAACTATAAATTAAAATTTTAAATATAGGGGAATAATTTTTGTTTTGTTTATTCTGTATTGTGTTTTTTGTAGTATATTTTGAAAGTAAATAGAGGATTTTTCTTTTTATAAGGTGACGAGTTTAAGTATATAGTTTATTAAATTTATAAATATTTCGATAGTATTAGATTTCAAAAATTTTAATTTTTAAATGTATATAAACATATAATACATATACATATATACCAATGGAAAATTTAGTTAAAATTATTGGAGATGGAAACTGTTTATTCCGATGTTTTTCCTATTTTCTATTGTAACTGCCTGCGCGTGTACGTGCGCGGGTATGCGTGTATCGGTGTGCGCGAACGAGACATGAGGCGAGTCTCGGCATACCGCGTCGGCACGCACTAATACCCGAACAGTAAACACCTCTCAACCTTGCGCGAAGGACAAGGCCAAGAGATGCTTGCGCGTGCCGACGAAGCAGCAGGTGAGCAGTATCGTTTCGGCCATTGCCGCGAGCAATAGCCTGCCGAGAGAGAGAGAGAGAGAGAGAGAGAGAGAAGAGTGCGAGTGTGCCGAAAAAGTGCACGTGAGTGCAGTCGAGGCGCAGGAGCGCAGAGTCGAGTGAGAGGGAGAGAGAGAGAGAGAAAGCGACGTCGGCATCGTGGCCAATCCCTTGTGGCGGCCGGACTGCCAGCGAAGGAGAGAGAGAGAGAGAGAGAGAGAGAGAGAGAGAGAGAGAGAGAGAGAGAGAGAGAGAGAGAGAGAGAGAGAGAGAGAGAGAGAGAGAGAGAGAGAGAGAGAGAGAGAGAGAGAGAGAGAGAGAGAGAGAGAGAGAGAGAGAGAGAGAGAGAGAGAGAGAGAGAGAGAGAGAGACTTTCGCCAGCGGAGCGCAATTACAGTGTCATGGAGCGCGAATGCCTAGCGGTGATCTGGGCGATTAAGAAGTTCCTCCCGTACATCGAAGGATATCACTTCTTGGTGGTGACAGACCATAGCAGCTTGCGATGGCTGCACAGCCTGCACAGCCCCACCGGAAGACTGGCAAGGTGGGCTCTCGAGTTGCAGGGACACTCCTTTGATGTGGAACATCGAAAGGGCGCGCTGAACCACGTGCCCGACGCGCTTTCGCGCATGTACGAAGAGGAAGACGACCTTGAAGTGTATGCGAGAACGCGGTCCGACGGTACCAAGGATGAGTGGTACCGGACCTGGCTGGACGAAGTGACGCGCAACCCCTCAACCCATCCCAGGTGGAAAGTGGTAGGGGGTCGATTGTTCTACTTTCTCGCGGATGAAATAGTAGAAGCGGCGGTCGCCGACGACGAGGCATGGAAACTCGTACGACGCAGTGAGGAAGTACGTGAAACATTGCCAAGTGTGCCAGCAGACAAAGGCGGAGTAAAGACCGCCGGCGGGTCTGATGGGACAGCGAGTTATCGACGGGCCGTGGCAAGTAGTTGCGGGAGATATAACCGGCCCGTTCGTGAGAAGTAAACTCGGGTACGAGTATATCTTGGTGTTCCAAGACCTCTTCACTCGCTGGGTGCGAAGACCATCTTGAAAGAGTTCAAGGAGAGAGTGATTCTTCGATTCGGCACTGCGGAGGTATTCTTGTCCGATAACGGCACAAAATTCAAGAATAAGGTCGTGGACGAATACCTCGCCAATCTCGGCGTCCATCACTCGACTATCGCGCCGTATCACACTCAAGCAAACCCCGTGGAGAGGGTAAATCGGGCGTTAAAAACCCGCTTAGTCGCGTTCGTCGAGGAATCTCACGCCGAGTGGGATCAGAAACTGCCGGAGCTGATGTTCTCGTTGAACAACTCCGTGCACGCTTCGACCGGCGTGAGCCCGGCCGCCCTCAATTACGACAGACAGCCGCTTCCCCCGAGACAGCTCGCCGCGAGCAAGAGCGCGAGGCCCTTGAGCAACGAGAACGCGAGGCTGTGGGTACGTTGGCGGAGCGCCTGCATGATATGGATAGCCTGCGAAAGAGGGCTGCCGCACAAATTGCCGACGAGCACCGGCGGCAAGCGGCATACTACAACGCGCGTCGGAGAGAAGTATCCTACGGGGTAGGAGCCCTCGTCTTGAAAAGGAACAGAGTCCTTTCCTCGGCAGCGCAAGGGATATCGGCGAAGTTAGCGCCCAAGTACGCCGGTCCACTGAAGGTGACCGAGATAACAGGCTCCAACACGGTAAGAGTAATAGACGAGAAGGATGCGAGCGAGGAGATCCTGCATGTTTCTCACCTCAAGCCTTACGACGAAGAAAGCAGCGACGAAACGGGCGAAGAAGTAGACAACATCGAGGATCCGCAACCGCCGAGGGAAGACGTAAGCGTCCCGGTGACGAGCGACCCACCGGAGGCCGGCGGAGCACCGCCGAGCGATGCGCGCCCAGCCGAAAAACGTCCTCGGGGACGTCCGCGTAAAACGGTTCGCGTCGTGGTTCGCGCGGTTCCCGGTAAAACGCGCGCGACGGCGAAGGTGAACCCCGGGACGGGAAAACCCCGGGGCCGACCGAAAGGTTCCGCGAAGCGACAGGAACCGAGGTCGCACCTAGATGCCTCACCGCGGTTGACTCGCGCGCAGCGGCGTGCGAGAGGGTTAGGCAAGAGAAGGAGTTCGGGAGTTGTTAGCGACTCCGACCAATGCACCTTTTTCGCTCCGGCTCTTTTGTTACAGATGGCTGAGAAATCTCTGGTACCGAGTGCCGAGGGCGGTGCCCTCGACACCGAACCGATGGTGCGCGGTGTCCTGCGGGCCATCGAGCAACTCGGGCGAGCGGAGTTCGCTCGCCCGTCTTCGGTGGTGCTGGAGGAGCTGCCCGAGGCAGCTGGGGCACTGGCGCTCACTCCTCCACCCGCCGTCTCCTCGGCGGCGCCATTGCGCCGGCCGAAAGCCACCGATGGAGCCACGCTGAGTGATGAGGGCCCACCGACGGCGGAGGTTCCTCCCGGTCCAGCGGCCCTCCCCGCCGACAACCAGGGACCACCGGTCCCCGAGACCGCTCCGCCCAGCGAGGCCACAGCAGATCGGCCGTCGCCGATGATGATCCACTGGGCCGCGCTAGAGAAGCGCCTGAATGAGGCGCAAGCGAGCAGCCGCCGCGCCTGGGCCGAGGAAGGAGAGGCGCTGCTGGCGTGGGACGCCTTCCTCGCCGAAACGCCCTACGGACGACAACTCGCGGGACCGTGGGCGAGCCGCGTGAACGGCCTCCGTGAGGACCGCGCGGCGGTCTCTGCGGCGCGGCGCGCTCGGAGAGAGCGCCGTGAGGCCTTAGCGGCGGCGGCGCAAGCCCAGGAGAAGATCCGAGCCGCCGAAAGGGACGCGATGCTGGCCCAGAAGCGCATCGAGGCAGCGGAGGAGAAGCGTCAGGAGGCGCTCCGCCGAGCAACGCCGCGACGGCCCGACCCGCCGGGGATCCAGTACCCGCACGGTGCCACGCCAAGACCCCAGCCGACGCACCACGAGCCGCCGCGGCACCAGTCGATCGGCGCCGGGGGAGTCTCGTCGCCGCTGCTACTAGCGACCCGGCGTGTCGACGGACGCGAAGTGCCCGAACGTCGCCCGACATGATAGATCGCGGCCGTGGTTCCACAACCGGGAGTAGCCACGGTCGAAACCCCCGTCAGCCCGGATGTAAGCCTCCTCTTCGGGGAACAATAAAGAGAGGGGTTAACCCCGCATTACTTTGTTAAGCGAATTGTTTTTGTTCTCTTGTGCCATACACCTCCCCAGTTTCAGGAGAATCCGCGCTGCCGTTGAAAAGGCCGAACGTGAGGTAGCAGAGCAGACTCTCCGAGGGATAGCCCGCGTCTGGACGGGGGGTGTAACGGCCTGCACGTGTACGTGCGCGGGTATGCGTGTATCGGTGTGCGCGAACGAGACATGAGGCGAGTCTCAGAACACCGCGTCGGCACGCACTAATACCCGAAAAGTAAACACCTCTCAACATTGCGCGAAGGACAAGGCTGAGAGATGCTTGCGCGTGCCGACGAAGCAGCAGGTGAGCAGTATCGTTTCGGCCATTGCCGCGAGCAATAGCCTACCTCGAGAGAGAGAGAGAGAGAGAGAGAGAGAGAGGAGTGCGAGTGTGCCGAAAAAGTGCACGCGAGTGCAGTCGAGGCGCAGGAGCGCAGAGAGTCGAGTGAGAGGAAGAGAGAGAGAGAGCGACGTCGGCATCGCGGCCGATCACCTGCGGCGGCCGGACTGCCAACGAAGGAGAGAGAGAGAGAGAGAGAGAGAGAGAGAGAGAGAGAGAGAGAGAGAGAGAGAGAGAGAGAGAGAGAGAGAGAGAGAGAGAGAGAGAGAGCGAGAGAGAAAGAGAGAGAGAGAGAGACGCTAATTCGAGCCTGCGCAGCGGCAGAGGACCTGCAGGCAGCCAAGCCAGCGGCAAGAGAGAGAGAGAGACGCTGACAACAGCAACGCGCGTAACTGCAAGGTAGATCCTGGCCAGGGACGCGCACGCGCTCTCCCTGCGGACGACGAGCGTCCAGAGAGCGAGACTGGGGCGAACGAGCGAGGCTCATCGACGCGCGCGTCTGTGTCGATCACGCGCGGCGATCGACCAACGTCGGTGCGAGCCGCTTCTGTGAGTGCGTGCGCGCGACCGCACGCACACGTACATATAGCGCGGGCGCACCACCCGTATCGGCGCGTATACAGGATACGCGTCGCGTGTATTAAACTTATTACGCACGCGGAGCAATAAAGTTACAGTCTTCTTTTTAGCTTCGAGTTCGCTTATTATTTGGCGCGCAGTCCCTTCCCTTTTCCACGTCGGTGGCGCGGCGGTATAGGATATCACCGGCCTCTGCGGGCGCGAGTACGCGGAACTCGCGCAGATCTGAGCAGCCGAGGAAGCACGGACGAGAGAGACAGCGCGACAGCGAAGTCACGCGTTGTAACGCCGGTAGGTACGGCTGCCGACGAAGGCAGCCGACGGCGAGCGACGGCGCGCAGGCGAGAGTGAGGAGATTTCGCCGAGGATTGGCACGAGCCAGTGCTCACGCCTGTCAACTGCTGCGCCGTTCATCGGCAATTCCGCTTCGGGGATTTACGGCACTGAGGGGAAAACCTACCCCGTTACACTATATAATGATCAAAGAGATCATATAAAAGTTAGACATGCTATAGTACAAAATGTTGTTACTAATTGGGAAGAGTATATAGTACATTTCGATACTAGCGCGAGGATTTGATTTTCCCCTCGTGTGACTGTTTGCACCCGAGCGAAGCGAGGGTGAAAAGGTCACACGAGGAGAAAATCAACTTCTCACACAAGTGTCGAACCGTATTTTTTGACACGACGTGCGAGAAGTGAGATTTTTGCACGCATCGTTTAACGCAGCGTGCGAGAAATCGAACTTCTCGCACGGAGTTTCAAAAAATTCTTTATTCTCGGAAATGATAATTATGAAAATATATTTAATATTTTGATTATTGTAAATTTATGTCAAAAACAACAATATATGGAACACATATAGAAATCAAAAGTTTCGTTGAAATTTATAATGTATTTGTTAAAATAAGTTTTAATAACTCAGAAGTTGTCCATTTGTTTGGAAATGATTCTAATGATTTGAAATTATTTTTATTATATAGTGGAAGATATGATTCTGGACATTATGATATTATAGGTTATGATAACAATAATATTACCAAAAAAAATAATAAAAATAAAAATCATAAATACAATCTTAAAAGAAAATTAATTAATGATATTTCAAAAAAATATATTTGTATAAAAAAACGAAAATAACAAAAGCAATTAATCATACAAAAAAAGATAAAAAGTTAATACTTACTTCAACATTTGAAGAAATTAATTTAAAATGTCAATATTTCGGTGCTATGTTTTGGAAAGAAGAAGTGAAATATTTAATTTCTAAAACATGATTCTGATAAAAATGATAAAAAAAGATTAAGAGAAGCAGATATCATTATTTGGGACGAAGCCTCAATGATACCTAAAAAAGCATTAGAAATAATAGATAATACTTTAAAAGATGTATGTTCTACGGATGGTAACTTTGGAGGAGAATTGATTATACTAGGTGGAGATTTCAGACAAATTTGACCAGTTGTGAAACATGGATTTAGAAATACAATCGTAGAAGAGTGTATAAAAAATTCTTATCTTTGGCCTTTGATTAAAATTTTCCATTTAAAAATCAATATCCGTACTCAAGATAATGATTTTGCATCATTTCTATTAGATATCGGAGAAGGAAACATTGATGAATTTAAAATTCCAGACAAATGGAAAACAAATGATGTTTGTTATGAAATATATAAACATATTAATAACAATTATCATTTTTCAAAAAACGTAATATTAAGTTCCCATAATGAAGAAGTAAATATATTAAATAATAAAATATTAAATTTAATTGAACATAAAACAATAACTTATTATAGTCTAGATTACGCAACACATAAAGGAGTAGATCAAACGGATGAAAATATACATTTAAATTTTCCTATAGAAATGTTAAATAATATACGAGAAGGTTTACCTCCACATGAAATTAAAAAAAAAAAAAATGCAATTGTTATGTTAATTCGTAATCTTAGTATAGTTGATGGACTATGTAACGGAACACGCTTAAAAATAACAAATTTATATAAATATAAAATTGAAGCTGAAATTATTACTGGAGAAAATAAATGAAATAAAGTATTTATACCACGCATTACATTAAGTACTTGTAAGTCATCATCGTTACCATTCATTTTATATAGAAAACAATTTCCAATTGTATTAGCATTTGCTATAACTATTAATAAATCACAAAGACAAAGTTTTAACAGTGTAGGAATATTTAAAAAAAAAAAATTATTTTCCCATGGACAATTGTATGTAGCACTTTCACGATGTAAAAATCCAAACAATATATATATACAAAATGAATCTGAAAATAAAACAGAAGTAAGAAATATTGTTTGGAAAGAAATATTAGATAACTAATTTTCTCTATAAGATAACGATACTGTGATATAATATAAATAAAATAATAACATAAATAAACAATGTTAAAATAATAACACAATATAATTGATCAAAGTAATTTATGAAAAAAATATCAGAAAATAATTAATCAAATTTAATTCAATTTTAAATTTAATGTAAAATAATTTACTTAATCTAATTAACTATTATTTAGTAAAATACAAGATGGCTGAACAAGGTGATTCAAGACCCAGTCCATTAAGATGGGATCCTGTACAAAATATATATATTGAAGTGAGTAGTATACAACACGCAAGAGAATTAGATGAATTAAATGAACAGTTACAGAATCACATAAATGAACAAGACGAATATGAAAGATATTTAAATAATCAAATCAACGAATACAATAATAATGTTACGATACAAGCACCGTTAATTTGGGATCCGACACAAAATAAATACGTAGAAGTATATAATTTAAAAGAAGCTATAAAACTAGACAAATTGAATGAAATAATAGAAGCCTATGAAAAAGAAGAAAATAAGTATAATGACTATTATAATAATTTACTTAAAGAATATGATTTAAATTGTTTACAAAATTTAATTGAAAAATATGAAAAATAAAATTAACGAGATTTTCAATATACAATTTCAACTCAATTTTTTAGTATAAGATATTTGAAATTTCACAAAAATGATATTAAGCTATATTAATTTTTAATTCTATATTTTACATTTATTTCTTTCACGTATCCAATAAAATGTTTAAAAGCATAAATGTATATAACAGAAACAATAAAAATATATGTTTCAATATTATAAATAGGTTACAAAAACGTTACAGGATATGTTAAAGACAAGAAATTAAAAAATTGATTTTTCATAAATATTTTTGTCAAATTAAATAGACGCAAAATATAAAGTAAAATATAAAAGTATATACAAAAATATATACATATATAAGCTATAAAAGAAAATTATTCTTAAGTAAATTATTATTACATATTAATATGAAATATTTGAAATTTTACGAAAATTTAACTATATTAATTTTTAAATCTACTCCAGTAGACTACATTGCATTAGATTCTTTCATGTATCCAACATAATGTTTAAAAGCACAAATACATATAACAGGAACAATAAATATATATGTTTCCAAATTACAAAAAGCTTACAAAAACAATTAAGGATATATTAAAGATAATATAAATAAAAACAATATATTTTTAATAAATTTCTATTCAACAATTTTCGATAAATATTTTCGTAAATTTCAAATAGAAATCAAATATAATGTAAATCATATAAAAATATATTTAATTATATTATTATTATATATTAAATTATAATATTAATTTAATTACATTATTATTATATATTAAATTATAATATTAATTTAATTATATTATTATTATATATTAAATATATTTATTTAATAATTATAAAATTTTAGGCTACAGTGGTAATGTAGGGCTAATGGCGAAGGATACCACTTAAAATAACAATCCAACGCGTTCATGAACAGTACCCCCAGGGTGACGTCGAAAACTGCTCGTTTCATCAACCAATCTTTAAAGTTAAATCAATTTAAAAAAATAAATAAATAAATATACAAATAAATAAATATCAATATTATTGCATAGAACTTGCTATACTCAACAATTCTTCTCATTAATTATATCATGATTTATAACTTATTTAATTTCCTCTTTAAATATTCCTGATTACATGTCCGATATACCTTCCATTCTAAAATGTCCCCAATAACAAAAACTTTTTGTCCTTTGATAATGTCCATTTCTTCAGAACAATGATAAAATTTTTACTAATATAAATATTCAGTGCTACTGACTATAGATTTGTATTTTTATTATAATTACAACATATCGGGGGTTGGCGAGCGGAGCGAGCAGGGGGCGAAGCCCCACTAGTATATATATATATAAATATCATTATACGGTATTTTGAGGATTTCATAAAGAATTTGTACAATAGTGGTGACACAAATATAAACATTGTTATAAACAACCAATAAACAAGCGCGTGACTAAAGAAATAATGACACTAAGGTTATTGACTAACACCACGACGCCTGCGGCGCCCGCTTTTACGGAAAAATATCACGGAATTTCCGAAATCGATGTATTAACACACTATTGTGGAAACCGCTGAAAAATCCTTAAAATGCCTCTCGAGTGCTTTGGACTTTTGAGGAGACACCTCAAAATGCCTACAAAATCCTCAAAATTCGGTATATATGACTTATATAATCCTCAAAATGCGTCCCAGATGTGAATATATATATAAATGGGAGCGTCCAGCAGAAACGGGCCACCGAGCGCGCGCGTTGCCTTTTTTCGCGTAAAAGGCGCTCTATTTAACTCGCTCATAATCGTATGCTGCATCTTTGAAAAAAAACCAAGGACTTATATCGATAGATTTTTTTCTGCTCTTTCCAATTGCGCCATTGTTTTTATTGCGAAACGCGTTCTTCCGGACGAAAACCCGAGTTGAATATTGAAAGCCATTTTTCTCAAAGTAAATCATGTTTTTTTTTCAAAATAAACTACACCATTGGAAAGTACAACTCTTAAGTTTCAAAACTCTATCTTGGAGAAGCTGGAGAAATAAAGGGTTTAAAAGTAACAACATGAAAAAGACAGCGCCGAGGGTCCGCGCGAGCCCCTCGCGCCCGTGCGTACGGCACGTTTAAGTGCACGCTCTATTCAATTCGCCAATAATCGTGTACCAAGTCTCTGAAAAAAGAACTAAGGACATATATCGATAGATTTTTTCCTGCTCTTTCCAATGGTGCTATTATTTTTATTCCGAAATGCTTCCTTCTAGTTGAAAATTCTATTTGAATGTTTAAACTCTATTTTTTCAATAAAATATCGGTCTTTTCTTCAAAATGAATTATATTCTTCAAAAGTACAAGTCTTAAACTATAAAATATTATATTTTTAAGTTGAAACATGAAAAGTTCAAAAATAGTAAGATCAGAAAGACAGCGGCTGCCCGAACTTTTTACGCTATGCTCAAGGGCGGATTAATACACGCGATGTGCTATTTCGCCCTTTCTTTTTTTTTTGTAAATATAAAATGTTTTGTAACTTATAATGCCAATGCGTGGACATAATTTTGTGGATCTAGTTGCAACAGTTAGTATAATATTACAATGAACGTTGTTTATTTATATAACAAAATTTGAAAACATAATATATTAATCATAAAAATATCCATGAACGCACTGAAAGCAGTGAAATTCGGAATAAAAATAATAGCACCATTGGAAAGAGGAGGAAAAAATCTATCGATATATATGCTTAGTTCTTTTTTCAGAGACTTGGTACACGATTATTAGCGAATTGAATAGAGCGTGCACTTAAACGTGCACGGGCGTGACGCACGGGCGCGAGGGGCTCGCGCGGACCCTCGGCGCTGTCTTTTTCATGTTGTTACTTTTAAACCCTTTATTTCTCCAACTTCTTCAAGATAGGGTTTTGAAGCTTAAGAGTTGTACTTTCCAATGGTTTAGTTTATTTTGAAAAAAAAAACATGATATACTTTGAGAAAAATGGCTTTCAATATTCAACTCGAGTTTTCGTCCGGAAGAAAGCATTTCGCAATAAAAACAATGGCACCATTGGAAATAGCAGGAAAAAATCTATCGATATAGGTCCTTGGTTTTTTTTTCAAAGACGCAGCATACGATTATGAGCGAGTTAAACAGAGCGCCTTTTACGCGAAAAAAGGCACCGCGCGCGCTCGGTGGCCCGTTTCTGCTGGACGCTCATATATATATATATACATATATATATATATATATATATATATATATATATATACATATATATATATATATATATATATATATATATATATATATATATATATATATATATATATATATATATAATATTTAATCAATTGAAGGAAATGCCCGTCGATTTTATGTTAATTTTAATAATAGAAGGTAGTTATTTTTTTCGTTCTCGTTTTTTATCCCATACCTTTACCTTTCCCTTTCCATGTATTCTCCTGTCTAAAAAATTCTTGACTGCACTAATGTTTCAAATAGCTTCTAAAATTTAAAGATGTATTGAAACACATATAAAGAAAGTGCTTGATAAGTTAGTTACCTTCTTTATCTTTGCCCGAATAGCCGTTAGATTCGTTATTAAAATTAACATAAAATCGACGGGCATTTCCTTCAATTGATTAAATATAATATTGTCTGCTTCGGCTGAAAGAATGCAGATGGGGGATTTGCGAAAATAAATTGAGAACGATGAGTAGCAGTCAGGGTCGTGAAAGGATCGTCATCCCAGTGGCGCAAATGGTAGCGTAGCTGCCCGGTATGCAGAAGGTTGTCGGTTCGAGCCCGACCTGGGCCGTTATTTTTTTCGTTCTCGTTTTTTATCCTATACCTTTACCTTTCCCTTTCCATGTATTCTCCTGTCTAAAAAATTCTTGACTGCACTAATGTTTCAAATAGCTTCTAAAATTTAAAGATGTATTGAAACACATATAAAGAAAGTGCTTGATAAGTTAGTTACCTTCTTTATCTTTGCCCGAATAGCCGTTAGATTCATTATTAAAATTAACATAAAATTAACGGGCATTTCCTTCAATTGATTAAATATAATATTGTCTGCTTCGGCTGAAATAATGCAGACGGGGGGATTTGGGAAAATAGATTAAGAACGATGAGTAGCGGTCAGGGTCGTGAAAGGATCGTCATCCCAGTGGCGCAAATGGTAGCGCAAACTGCTTGGTATGCAGAAGGTTGTCGGTTCGAGCCCAACCTGGGCCGTTATTATTTTTTCGTTCTCGTTTTTTATCCTATACCTTTACCTTTACCACCTTCCCTTTCCATGTATTCTCCTTTCTAAAAAAATTCTTGACTGCACTAATTTTTCAGGAAAATAATAAATTAAAAATAAATTATATTACTCCAACTATCTTTATATAAACTCCAACTATCTTTAATATATGAATTTGTTTTACCCACTATCTTGAACAATATATTAGACAAAAATCTAGCAAGTCTATACGTCGGAAAATTTATCGATGATATTATTATTCTATATATCAACTGTTCTTTGTGAATCTCAGGAAGCCCATAACATTTAGCTACAGTGCCATTTTCACATTTTAAATATTTAAACATACTATCCTTAATATAAGCTTTTGTTTTCCAATGCAACAATAATTCTTTCAATTTATCTTGTAGTCTATTGATATATGGATTCCTAATTTTAACGTAAGTGGTATCATCATCCAACATAAGTTGAATTTTATTAATATAATCCCTTTTATCTGAAACTGCAGTTACATTTCCTTTATCTGCTTTTTGGAAGATCATATTCGGATTCTCTCTCAAGAATTTCTTCGTTATTTTTAATTCATGGAATAAATTACTATTCAAATAATTATCAAATCTATGTTCTCTTTTAAAATTATCAATAACTTTAACTAAAGAACTCCTACATTCTTTTTTAAACTCTAGATTAAAACTACTCATACTACTTTCTACCTCAGCGATGATATTCTTGATCGGAAGAGATTTACTTGAATATGATATTCCAAATTTAGCACCCTTTGACATGATATTTACCACTTCTTCTGGTATTACTTTGTCAGTTAAATTTCTAAACCAATCCTTATTAACATTGTTAGTTTAATTGACCTGAGAGTGTTTTCTATGCTTTAAATATTCAAATTTTCTTTTTAATTTACTCCTATGGTTATATTTTACTTTTTCAAAGTGCCTCTTTTGACCACAAAAAAATTCTTGCAAATCATTCTGTTCTACTTTGTTATATAAATATCTTTCAAGCTCTAATAAATATTTATTCAAACGATTAATTTCAAAATTCAAATCTCTAATTTCTAAGTTAAGTAATTTATTTTTGAAAAAGAAAATATTTTTCCGTAGATCATAAGAAACTCTTTTGTTGTAATCCCGATAAAAATCCTTATCATCAAATTTTTTCTCAATATGTTTAGGAAAAATATTTGATTTTTTACACCTTAGAAGAAAAGTAAGTTGCTCCTTTAAAATTACAATCCTTAAAATCATTTTTACCCATTTTGAGCAATAATCTTTCACCACCTTTCCATAAATCCCATATATATCTCTAAAAAACATTTTACCCCACCTTTAATAGACCTTAGTTTTATCGTTAAAAATATTACTTATGTCGACTGCAATTTACTATCAACTGATAAGAATTTTTCTATCGGTCTTACAGTCTTACAAATTAAATTAAAATAATTAATATTTATGGCAGTCAGATTGCCCTTGTTTATCGCAGAATCTGAAATAAAAACTTAATTAAAACCTGGAAAAAACTTTGTTAGCAAAGGACGATCTGACTGCCCACCACCACCACATTGTCCAACGTTTCGAGCCCGCTCCGGCTCCTCCTCAGGGACTGAAATGAAACCCGGAGCGGGCTCGAAACGTTGGACAATGTGGTGGTGGTGGGCAGTCAGATCGTCCTCTGCTAACAGAGTTTTTTCCAGGTTTTAATTAAGTTTTTATTTCAGATTCTGCGGGGGTGATTATAAGCAAGGGTAATCTGACTGCCATAAATATTAATTATTTTAATTTAATTTGTAAGACTGTAAGACCGATAGAAAAATTCTTATCAGTTGATTATAATTAAAGTAAATTTTAATTATATTATGTAATTAATTATTGTTTTATATTTTTTCTTAAATTATTTTTATCAATTATACTATGTTATTATTCTAATATCTTTAAGAAGATCATAATATTAAAATATCATATGAATATTTTATTGTATATTTATTAAATTTTAAAATGTTATTATTTTATTTATACCATTATTAGTTTAATATATTATAATCTTATTATTTACATTAATTATCTAATATTTCTTTCCAAACAATATTTGTTACTTCTATTTTATTTTCAGATTCATTTTGTGTATATATATAATATATATATATATATATATATGGGTAACTTCATGTCAAGTGTTCAGCTCAAAATTTTAAAATTGCTAAAAATGGGTTTCTCTAGTTCCAAATTCGCCCCAAAATACAACCCTAGAGTTTTAGAGCAAAATATTCAACTGTTCAAAAGTTAGAATAAATTGAAAATTTGAAAATTTTGATTTTTTTCAAAAAACATCAATTTTCATGATTTTTTAACTCAAAAATGTGAAACTTTTTGTATAGCACATTAAATGGGAAAAAGTTTTTAAATAGTAAGTAGAATAGCTCAGAATTTTTGCAGATCGATGCCAATAATTTTACTAATTTATACGTAAGAAAACAACATTCAAAATATGCTTAGGGCGCACGCATCACTCTGGATTTCCTTCACCAAAGGATAAAAGATTTGGAAAAAATGTTACCTTTAAAATGCGACCTTGAGTAAGATGGAGAAACGTCATAGAAAAAAGTTAGTTGGAATAAAAGCTGTCAAAACGGTGAAAAAATCCTGTTTTTGGTTAATAATAGCCCATATTATGACTATAGCGGATACAACTTCAGTACTGTTCATGTTGCTTCCACAAAATTTGGTTTTTCTGTTGCTTCTTCAACATAATATATACTACAGCTGTAAAATATAATTATAAAACATTTCTATTGCATTAATAATATCAAACTTCTTCATGTGGCACCGTAACCTATTGCAATGATTGATCTGTCAACAAATTTATTCTCTGCTACTTATAAGCATGTAATTCTTTTTCATCACTAACTAAAGTATAAATTTAACTACTAAAAAGTATTCTTCTTGTACAAAAATCATGAATAAGTAAAATAGTTATAAGATCATGATGTAATAATAATGAAGAATTAACCTATTCTCGTACGTGTCACCTCTCGCTTTGTTCAATATTTTTACACTAAAAATTATATAAATTCAATTAGAAACTCTAATACATTCAGATATAATTAGCTTTAGTAATACAAGGACTGTTAACAAAAATGACTATAAATTCATAGTTTAGATTATATAGTACAATAATTTACTATTACAATAACTATATAGCACTGAAAAACAGGGTTTTTTCACTGTCTTGACAGCTTTCTTTCCAACTAACCTTTATCTATGATATTTCTCCATCTTATTCAAGGTTGTATTTTAAAGGTAACATTTTTTCCAAATCTGTCAAAACAGTGAAAAAATCCTATTGTTGATTAATAATAACCCATATGACTAACAGATACAACTTTAGTACCTTTCATGTTTAATCGACAAAATTTGGTTTTTCTGCTGCTTCATTAATATAATATGTACTACAGCTGTAAAATATAATTATACAAAATTTTCATTTCATTAATAATATCAAACTTCTTCATGTAGCACCATAACCTATTGTAATGATTGATCTGTCAACAAATTTATTCTCTGCTACTTATAAGCATGTAATTCTTTTTCATCACTAACTAAAGTATAAATTTAACTACTAAAAAGTATTCTTCTTGTACAAAAATCATGAATAAGTAAAATAGTTATAAGATCATGATGTAATAATAATGAAGAATTAACCTATTCTCGTACATGTCACCTCTCGCTTTGTTCAATATTTTTACACTAAAAATTACATAAATTCAATTAGAAACTCTAATACTTTCAGATATAATTAGCTTTAGTAATACAAGGACTGTCAACAAAAATGACTATAAATTTATAATGTAGATTATATAGTACAATCATTTACTATTACAGTAACTATAGCATTGAAAAAAGTAATAGAACCTTTTTTAGCCGTTTGCTCAAATTGAATTTACTAAACACCAGCAATAAATACTAATTTAAATTGTTTATTTATACAATTTAGTGGATTTCTAATAAGTCATATTCGACTTTTGCCATACTGAAATTTTAATCCCAGCAGTGACAAGTCCATATCATTTTATTAATAATACATACCTTAAAACATGTTTAACTGTTTTATAAACTGTTATTTCACTTGATACTTTTCCTATTTGAATTCTTCTATTATTAAGTTTCCTTCTTATAATCTCTTGATCTAAAAAAAACATAATCACAAAGTATCACTCAAAATTAGAAGAAAAATTTTTTTTAAATTATTAATCTTTTTTTCAAAAGATTCTACTTGTCTGAGTTGGTTCCAATTTATTCCATTATCAGCCATATTTTATTTCAGTATTTTAGCGTTTTTAAGTAAATAAAACTCTAAGCAGACAGCACGACTGCTGCATGAATTTTTTTTATACTTGAAGGAGATTCCACATAAATTGTGGCGCATAGTCTTAGGCTATTTTTGTCGTACGATTTTAGGGTAAGTATTCAGTTATTTATGTTGCGATTTACTAGTACGGTGCAATAGAAAACACACATGAGAACGGACATGTAACCTACCCGCTGTCTCCCGCATTGAGATAAGGCCGTAACATATTGAACTTCTGCCGCGAGTCATGAGTTTGCTAGATATCGGACATACCGGCTATCTGTATCCAACGATAAAAATTTTTTTTTTGTGAAAAGAATAAACTACTTAAAAAAACACTGGTCCTCCGTTAAAAAGTTCGTTAAAAATTTCTTTGTATTAACGGTTAAATTATTAAATTATTAGCCTAATGAAAATATAATTTATTTTCCTATCATAGTGGGCAAAGTTCGAGACTGAACACGCATTTGCGTGTGCCAACTGCCACTTTTCTACACGCTCGTCTCAGCCTGTGGAACAGTGGTAGTTTGCGCGCGCAAGTGCGTGTTCAGTCTCGAACTTTGCGCAACTTGATAGGAAAAATAGTATACGATACTCATGCGCTGCGTAGGTGCATCCGCACTCGTATCGTAATGTACCTACTATTAAATTCAGAATGTGTAACAAAAAATATCATTCACATAGCGTTTTGAAATACACATACTGGTGATAATAATTTAACGGCCTAATATAATTTCAAAACGTATATAAAAAAAAGTTCACAGCACTGCTGTTAGATTTTAGGTTGTTTTGTAGGTGTGCCAGCTAAAAATATTGTTTTAGTAAATGAATTTCGTAGTAAATCAGCCATCTTTAAAGTATTGCCAAAAATTCAAATAATGCACATCTATCTACGAGTACAATATACGATTTTTTTTATTTTGACAAGTAGAACACGCAGAGTTTATAATTAATTAAAATATTTTAGAGGTATTTTTCTTTAAATCAATAAAACTAAAATCTTTTTGATTTTTCTAAAACCTAGCTTCCTTTGTTTTTTGAGTTGTATATGTCCTTAAAGAATAGGCACATACTTTAACCATAAAGTACTGAAAGTAGTAGGTGTTAAAGATGATTTAGGTGAATTTTTGAATCGAAGTCAAATTTATATAATAACAATATGAATGGTTAGTTTTTGTAAAGTTCGCACGGGCATTATTATGATATTAGCACCTCTGAGATATATAATGCCTTTATACAATTACTTATGAATTACTTCACAAAGAGGAGGGAGCGGGGGCTTATTGAAGACTGAATTCAAAACTAGGCTTTTTTACAAATTAAGCTCTTCATTTGTAAAATATAGTCCAGTATCATAAAAGTTGAATACATGCGAGAATTATTCACATACTACTATAAAGACAGGGTATGTACAAAACTGACTATCGAAAACATACGTTTTCGTCACGTAAAAAACCATATAACATACTGCAAAAAACTTTTGGGCTTTTGAATAAGAGCCCTAGCGGAAATGATTTTTGTAAATAACTGTTAATAACTGTTAATAACTGTAAATAACAGTTTATAAGTGTTTGATTTGAGATGTTAATAACAGTTATTTATAGTTATTTACAGTTATTTACAGTTATTAACAGTTATTAACAGTTATTAACAGTTATTTACAGTTTTGCAGAAAAGTACTTGCGAAAACGGAGGTACTGATAAAGGGTATTAACAGTTATTAACGGTTATTAACAGTTATTAACAGTTATTTACAGATATTTACAGTTATAAACAGTTTATTTTTTTCGCTATAATACTAATTTTTTTCTTATCAACAAAACTGTAAATAACTGTTAATAACTGTTAATACTTGTTAAAAACTGTTAAAAACTGTTAATAACCGTTAATAACTGTAACTAACTTTTATCAGCACCTCCGTTTTCGAAGGTACTTTTCTGCAAAACTGTAAATAACTGTTAATAACTGCTAATAACTGGTAATAACTGTTAATAACTGTTAATAACTGTAAATAACTGTAAATAACTGTAAATAACTGTTATTAACGTCTCAAATGAAACCCTTATAAACTGTTATAAACTGTTATTTACAGTTATTTACAGTTTTTTACAGTTATTTACAGTTATTTTCATTTTTCATTTCTACTAGGGAGCAATTGATATACCCCATAAGAGCAATTGCACGCGAACGGACGCGAATGCGCGCGAAGAGAGCACATGAGCTCGCTTCTCTCATTGGTCGTCGTAGCTCGTAACCAATGAGAGAAGCGAGCGCGACGTCAGCGCATACTTATGATATGACCCACGGCAGAAGTTCAATATGTTACGGCCTTTCCTCAATGCGGGTGACAGCGGGTAGGTTAAATGTCCGTTCTTATGTGTGTTTTCTATTGCAGCGTGCTAGTAAATCGCAACATAAATTACTGAATACTCACCCTAAAATCGTACGACAAAAATGGCCTAAGACTATGCGCCACAACTTATGTGGAATCTCCTTCAAGTATAAAAAAATTCATGCAGCAGTCGTGCTGTCTGCTTAGAGTTTTATTTACTTAAAAACGCTAAAATACTGAAATAAAATTTGGCTGAGAATGGAATAAATTGGAACCAACTCAGATAAGTAGAATCTTTTGAAAAAAAAATTAATAATTTTAACAAATGTTTTCTTCAAATTTTGAGTGATACTTTGTGATTATGTTTTCTTTTCAGATTAAGAGATTATAAGAAGGAAACTAATAATAGAAGAATTCAAATCGGAAAAGTATGAAGTGAAATAACAGTTTATATTCAAGGTATTTAGTCTGAAAACACAGTTAAACATTTATAAAGGTACAAATTAGTAATAAAATGATATGGACTTGTCACTGCTGGGATTAAAATTTCAGTATGGCAAAAGTCGAATATGACTTATGAGAAATCTACTAAATTGTATAAATAAACAATTTAAATTGGTATTTATTGCTGGTGTTTAGTAAATTCAATTTGAGCCAAGGGCTAAAAAAGGTTCTATTACATTTTTCAATGCTATAGTTATTGTAATAGTAAATGATTGTACTATATAATCTAAATTATAAATTTATAGTCATTTTTGTTAACAGTCCTTGTATTACTAAAGCTAATTATATCTGAAAGTATTAGAGTTTCTAATTGAATTTATATAATTTTTAGTGTAAAAATATTGAACAAAGCGAGAGGTGACACGTACGAGAATAGGTTAATTCTTCATTATTATTACATCATGATCTTATAACTATTTTACTTATTCATGATTTTTGTACAAGAAGAATACTTTTTAGTAGTTAAATTTATACTTTAGTTAGTGATGAAAAAGAATTACATGCTTATAAGTAGCAGAGAATAAATTTGTTGACAGATCAATCATTGCAATAGGTTACGGTGCCACATGAAGAAGTTTGATATTATTAATGCAATAGAAATGTTTTATAATTATATTTTACAGCTGTAGTATATATTATGTTGAAGAAGCAACAGAAAAACCAAATTTTGTGGAAGCAACATGAACAGTACTGAAGTTGTATCCGCTATAGTCATAATATGGGCTATTATTAACCAAAAACAGGATTTTTTCACCGTTTTGACAGCTTTTATTCCAACTAACTTTTTTCTATGACATTTCTCCATCTTGCTCAAGGTCGCATTTTAAATGTAACATTTTTTCCAAATCTTTTATCCTTTGGTGAAGGAAATCCAGAGTGATGCGTGCGCCCTAAGCATATTTTGAATGTTGTTTTCTTACGTATAAATTAGTAAAATTATTGGCATCGATCTGCAAAAATTCTGAGCTTTTCTACTTACTATTTAAAAACTTTTTCCCATTTAATATGTTATACAAAAAGTTTCACATTTTTGAGTTAAAAAATCATGAAAATTGATGTTTTTTGAAAAAAATCAAAATTTTCAAATTTTCAATTTATTCTAACTTTTGAACAGTTGAATATTTTGCTCTAAAACTCTACGGTTGTATTTTGGAGCCAACTTGGAACTAGGGAAACCCATTTTTAGCAATTTTAAAATTTTGAGCTGAACACTTGGCATGAAGTTACCCATATATATATATATATTGTTTGGATTTTTACATCATGAAAGTGCTACGTACAATTATCCATGGGAAAATAATTGTTTTTTTTTTATATAATCCTACACTATTAAAACTTTGTCCTTGTGATTTATTAATAGTTATAGCAAATGCTAATACAATTGCAAATTGTTTTCTATATAAAATGAATGGTAACGATGATGATTCACAAGTATTTAGTGTAATGCGTGGTATAAATACTTTATTTCCTTTATTTTCTCCAATAATGATTTCAGCTTCAATATTATATTCATATAAATTTGTTATTTTTAATCGTGTTCCATTACATAGTCCATCAACGATGCTAAGATTACGAATTAAGGTGATGTTATATACCGACATAATTTTAAAAAGAGTACATCTCATGAAAATACCAATAGAATAATCCACAAAAAATTCTGAGTATAGTATTTACATATACGGAGCGCCTGACAGACGTGTTTTTCCAAAAAAATGATCAGAGTTTATTTAATTAAATAAAAACCGTACTGTCGGTAAGTAGGAATCTGCAATTGACCTATTTTTAAAACGAGCACAGCTAACGAAAATACCAATAGAATCGCTCAAAAAAATGTCTGAATATAGTATTTACGTGTCCGGAGCGCCTGACAGTCGTCTTTTTCCAAATAAACGTTTGAATGTTGATTTAAAACATATTGAAATTAGGGTATCACATCACCTTAACATAAAAATTGCATTTTTTTTTATTTTATTTCATATGGAGGTAAACCTTCTCGTATATTATTTAACTTTTCTATCGGAAAATTTAAATGTATATTTTCAACCGTTTGATCCACTCCTTTATGTGTTGCATAATCTATACTATAATATGTTACAGTTTTATGTTCAATTAAGTTCAATATTTTATTATTTAATATATTTACTTGTTCATTATGTGAACTTAATATTACATTTTTTGAAAAATGATAATTTTTATTAATATTTTTATATATTTCATGACAAACATCATTTGTTTTCCATTTATCTGGAATTTTAAAGTGATCCATTTTTCCTTCTCCAATATCTAATAAAAATGATGCAAAAGCATTATCTTGAGTACGAATGTTTATTTTTAAATGGAAAATTTTGAACAAAGGCCAAAGATAAGAATTTTTTAAAAATCTCGAAAATGTTTACGACTCAGCCCCCCCTCACCCCACTCGCGGCCCCTCGCCCCCTCGCGCCCCACCACACCCCTCACGTCCATTCGCCCCCCTCCTCAGCGCCCCACTCAGCGCCCCCCCCCCCTCAAAATAACGTAAAAATGTGACTGGTTATACGTTTTTTTGAAAGAAATTGTTAGAGGTTTTAAATATTCCTTATTACATGTCCGATATATCTCCATTTCTTCTAAAATATCCCCGATAACAAAAACTTTTTGTCCTTTGATAATGTCAATTTCTTCAGAACAATGATAAAATTTTTAATAATATAAATATTCAGTGCTACTGACTATAGATTTATATCCTTCTTAAAGTTTATCCAAAAGAGTTATAGAAGTATCCACAACTTTGATATTATTATAATTTTGCACGTGTAAATATAGTACATTATTTTGTTATTCTAAAATGTCCCCGATAACAAAAACTTTTTGTCCTTTGATAGTGTCCATTTCTTCAGAAAAATGAGATACTATTATGAGAGTGGTTATATATGGCTATTGGCGAAAGATACCACTCAAAATAACAATCCAACGCGTCAATGAACAGTACCTCCAGGGTGACGTGGAAAACTGTTCGTCTCTTCAACCAATCTTTATAGTTAAATAAATTAAAAAAAAAATAAATATACTAATAAATAAATATCAATATTATTACATAGAACTTGCGATACTCGACAATTCTTCTAATTAATTATATCATGATTTCTAACTGAAACAATTGAGGGGGGAGGCGGGGGCTGAGGAGGGGCTGGGGGTGCGAGGAGGCGCCAGGAGGGGGAGAGGGGGCGAGGGGGCGCGAGGGGAGGGGGTGAGGGGGCGAGCCTCTAACAATTTCTTTCAAAAAACGTATAACCAGTCACATTTTTACGTTACTTTGGGGGGGGGGGGGGGGGCTGAGGAGGGGGGGGGCGAGGGGCCGCTGAGTCGTAAATATTTTCTTACAACTATATAATATATATATATATATATATATATATATATATATATATATATTTATATTCTGGCACGTTTTGACGAGTAACAAAGATACGGAACGACTGTTTTGGCGAGTTTTGGACGTTTTTGATGAGCTCGCCAAAAGAGCTAAGATACTATAGACCACTTTTGGCGAGTTTTATTAATACCTCAGTCCCAGAGAGGGATATTATTTCTTTAGTCAAGCATATACTTCAATCATGGTAAAAAACTATAGCTCGCCAAATAGGTTCACCAACACACTTATATATATATATATATATATATATATATATATATATATATATATATATATATATATATATATATATATATATATATATATATATATATATATATATATATATATATATATATATATATATATATATATATATATATATATATGTTTGCAAAATTGGTACTTTTGAGGAGATGTGAACCTTTCGCTCAGAGTTCGAACAATGTGACTAAAGTAATAATGACACTCAGGTTACCGACTCTTGGATAAGGGGGTATAGATTTCTCCTCACAAGTCGCGATTCTTGCGTTGAGAAATTTGAGGAGTCTCTTCAAAATGCCGACATCTCTTCAAAAGTACCGATCTATACGTTGATATCTCTTCAAATATACCAATTCCCATAGTTATATATATACGAGGGGGGCTTCGCCCCTGCTCGCTCCGCTCGCCAACACCCATTATTAGAGATAAATATTAATAATAATGAATGAGGATAATCTTCTATTACATAATATCATGAAACACTTATTTTTTCATTTAAAATTTCTGTAATGTTTTTTAAAAACATTATTCTTAACATTTATTAATTTTTAAAATACCAAGTATATTATATTTAACAAAACAATGCAGAATATATATGTAGTTCATTACGTCAGCTCTGATTTTATTTGTAACTTATATTTACAAAATCTGAGTTCAGATTCCTAATCAGCGAATCCGGAAACTCACTATATAAAATTTTTAACAAACTCAAGTAAAATTTCAATTTTTGTTAGTCATCTTAGGTCCACCAGTTTGAATTAAAATTATCAGCAAAATCCAATAATATTTCAAAATGTGTCCGACATTTTATATCCGCCATTTTGAATTCTGAAAATCTGAGTTGAGATTCGTAATCTAGAAATCCCCTACATAAAATTATTAGCAAAATCCAGTATTATTTAATTATTTTGCATCCATTTTCAATTTTTAAAATCTGAGTTCAGTTTCGTAATAATCGAATCCAGAAATCCCGTATATACAATTTTCAGCAAAATCCAGTAATATTTCAATGTGTAACAGTCATTATCGATTGGAAATTTGGAATTCAGAAAATCTGAGTTCAGATTCGTAATCATCCAATCTAGAAATCCAGTACATACAATTTTCAGCAAAATCCATCAATGTTTGAATATTTGTCCTCCATCTTCGATCCACCATTTTGAATTCTGAAAATCTGAGTTCAGATTCGTAATCAGCGAATATATAAACCTCCTATATACAATTTTTAGCAAAAACCAGTATAATTTAAATATTTTGCCGCCATTTTGAATCTTTAAAATCTGAGTTCAGATTCGTCATAATCGAACCCAGAAATCCCGTAAACGGAAAGAAGAATTCACAGCTGTAGCCCGTGACGCGCGAGAAAAAAATAGCGTGCCATACAGCATCGCCGGATGTCGTGACATATGCGTCTATGACTGTGACTGTGGCCATTTCGATGAACAGTGCTCGCGTGACACGGCTGCAGGCCGTGACTATCACTGAGTTCAACCTTTAACGCGCACGGCGGCAAGCATGAGTGGCACGTCTGACAACTGCGGCAGTCACCCCGTATAGCGCTGCCTAGAGACCATCGTTGACATGCCTGAATGTCGCGCCGTCACACGGTGGCAGAGAAGGTACCCGCTTACTCTGTTATAACTCACGGCCTATAGCTCTGAATGCTAGAAAAGTTCAATTTTTGGCCGCCATCTTGGGTATGCCATTTTGAAGTTTCATAATCTGAATTCTGATTCATCATCATGCGAATCCAGAAATTTCCCAAATGCAATTGTAAATTTCAGCAATATTTCAATATTTGGCAGCCATTTTGAATTGGCAAAATATGTGTTCGAATTCATAATCAGTGAATCAAAATACCCAACATACAATTTTCAGCAAAATCCAGTAATATTTCAATTTTTGGCAGCCATTTTGTATTTACAAAATCTGATTTCAGATTCCTAATCAGCGAATCCGGAAACCCATAATATACAATTTTTAGGAAATTCAGGTAAAATTTCAATTTTTGGCCGTCATCTTGGGTCTTCTATTTTGAATTTTCAAAATCTGAGTTGAGATTCATAATCAGCGAATCCGAAAACCCACTGTAGACAATTTTCACCAAAATCCAATAATATTTCAATATTTGACCACCATCTTCGTATCCGCCATTTTGAATTCTGAAACTCTGAGTTCAGATTAGTAATCAGCGAATCCAGAAATCCCTTTTATACAATTTTCAGCAAATCCAGTAGTATTTGAATATTTCGCCTCCGTCTTCGATCAGCCATTTTGAATTCTGAAAATCTGAGTTGTGATTCGTAATCAGCGAATCCACATACCCCTTATACACAATTTTCAGCAAATTCCAGTAGTTTTTGAATATTTTGCCTCCATCTGTGTTCAGCCATTTTGAATTCTGAAAATCTGATTTGCGATTCGTAATCAGCGAATCCAGATACCCGTTATATACAATTTTCAGCAAAATCCAGTAATAATTCAATTTTTGGCATCCATCTTGGGTCCTCTATTTTCAATTTTCAAAATCTGAGTTGCGATTCCTAATTGGCGAAACCGGAAACCTACTCTATACAATTTTTAGCAAAATCAAGTAAAATTTAAATTTTTGTTAGCGATCTTGGGTCCACCAGTCTGAATTTTCACAATATATGTTCAGATTCGTAATCAGCGAAACGAAAAATTCCGTATATACAATTTTCAGCAAAATCCAATAATATTTCAATATTTGGCCACCATTTTTGAATCCGCCATTTTGAATTTTCAAAATCTGAGTTCAGATTCGTAATCAGCGAATCCAGAAATCCCTTTTATACAATTTTCAGCAAATCCAGGAGTATTTGAATATTTCGCCTCCATCTTCGATCAGCCGTTTTGAATTCTGAAAATCTGAGTTATGATTCGTAATCAGCGAATCCACATACCCCTTATGTACAATATCCAGCAAATTCCAGTAGTTTTTGAATATTTTGCCTCCATCTTCGATGAGCCATTTTGAATTCTGAAAATCTGAGTTGTGATTCGTAATCAGCGAATCCACATACCCCTTATATACAATATTCAGCAAATTCCAGTAGTTTTTGAATATTTCGCCTCCATCTTCGATCAGTCATTTTGAATTCTGAAAATCTGAGTTGGGATTCATAATCTGCGAATCCACATATTCCTTATATACAATGTTCAGCAAAATCGAGTAAAATTTCAATTTTTTTTAACGATCTTGCGTACACCAGTCTGAATTATCACAATATATGTTCAGATTCCTAATCAGCGAAACCAAAAATCCCGTATTAAGGTAATACAAATTACAGCAAAATCTAATAATATTTCAATATTTGACCACCATCTTTGAATCCGCCATTTTGAATGTTCTTCATCTGAGTTCAGATTTGTAATAAGCGACTCCAAAAACTCCTTATATACAATTTTCAACAAAATACAGTAATATTTCAATTTTTGGCAGCCATCTTGGGTCCACCAGTTTGAATTACAATTTTCAGCAAAATCCAGTAATATTTTAATATGTGGCCGACATCTTCCATCCGCCATTTTGAATTCTGAAAATCTGAGTTGAGATTCGTAATCTAGAAATCCCCTAAATACAATTATTAGTAAAATCCAGTATTATTTAAATATTTTGCCGCCATTTTCAATTTTTAAAATCTAAGTTCAGATTCGTAATAATCGAATCTAGAAATCCCGTATATACAATTTTCAGCAAAATTCAGTAATATTTCAATATGCGGCAGAGATTTTCGTTCCGCTATTTTGAATTTTCAAAATCTGAGTTCAATTTCCTAATCAGCGAATCTCGAAACCCCCTATGTACAATTTTCAGCAACATATCTATAAGAGATTAGTTGTAGTGGGGTAGGTGGAGGGGTAGGTAGTGGGGTAGGTAGTGAGGTAGGTGGAGGGGGGCGGAGGGGAGTAGACGGGGGTGGAGGGGCAGACGCCCTTCAAAATAACGTAAAATTTGAAAGAATTTAACGGTAAAATGTGATGGGGTGATGGAGGGTGGTGGTAGGGAGTGGAGGGGGTGGAGGGGGTAGGTACCCATTTTTGCCCTTACAACTATATAATATAGGAAGATATATATTCACTTATATATAAGGTTTTGTAGGAGTATGTGAGCTATTGCGCCTCTTAGACGTTAGGTAATACTTTATGCCCGCTGGCTGAATATTTTTGAAGTTACATAACGTTGGCGTAAAATGTAATTTTACATGCAAGGTACGAAAAATTCTATTATGTCAGTCAAGTTAACTTATGGGTACTTGACTACAATAAATTGATTTCAGTGCTTTCTTGTGTTTAATTTGTACAGAAAAATGAACAAATTTGAATACATTTCTGAGAGCAGTCATACAGTTGTTTCGGAGAATTGTTTCCATTACTTGACTATCGGTAATTGATTTCGCAACTTTCGTTTGTTTGATTTACAATGAACAATTTGAATGTACTTACTTACATATAATTTGTTCAGCATATAATGACTTAATGAAGTGAAAGACTTTTTGAATGGTATTTATTTGATTTATTTTAAAAAATCATAAATAATATTATTTTATAGATTATACAGAAAAAACTTCTATACTTACCTTATTTTATACGTTCGTAGAAAATTTTATATTAACAATATTATTATTTATACAGTCGTGAAAAAAATTATTACCATTTGTAAAGAGTGCTTATTGAATAGATGAGACTAGAAGAATTAAAAGGACTAGACAAATTGTGTAGTCAGAACGTACTTAAAAATTAGCTTTTAAAAAAAGTGTTGATTGTTTTTAAAAAATATTTAAGCTCTCATTAAAGTTTTTGGTACTCATTGTCAGTTTGACGAATGTTGAGATAGCAGGAGAGAGGGCGAGAGTGACATGGGGAGAAAGAGGGGGTGTTATTTCTACTTTAATATTTATTTCTACTTTAATTTAGATAAATGTATAAATCACAAAATATTTTCGTAAAAAAATGTTAATGCTTTCTTTTTATACCCCTTTTACAACCTCACGCAAAAACTGTGCGTGCACCCAAAAATTACTAGATCTTGCTGTAACTTCAAACATGATTGGTTGATACAGTGTTCTTGTATAGATAAAACTTTTGACATCTTCCACCCTGGGAAAATCATACATGAGAATAACTGAGCACTTTTATTTGTTGAAAATTCACAATAAGATATTCTTTTCGCTTTTTTCATTTGACATAATCTTTTATGAAATATAAGTTAGATATAAGTTCTTGAAATTATTATTGATTGAAACTACGTAAATTATTACTCAGCATTATACCTACACATAGTCTTGTTAAAAAAATACAACCAGTTTATGAACTGATAATCACTGAGAATCAAAGTTTTCTTGATATTCTTGTATAGATAAACTTTTGACGTCTCACACCCTGGGAAAACCATACATGAGATTAACTAAGCACTTTTTTTGTTCAAATTTTCACAATAACACATCCTTTCGCTTTTTTCATTTGACATAATCTTTTATGAGATAATAAGTTAGATATAAGTTCTTGAAATTATTATTGATTGTAACTACGTAAATTATTAACTCAGGATTACGCACACACAATCTTGTTAAAAACACAACCAGTTTATGAACTGATAATCACTAAGAATCAAAGCTTCCTTGATATTCTTGTATAGATAAAACTTTTGACGTCTCACACCTTGGGAAAACCATACATGAGATTAACTGAGCACTTTTTTGTTGAAATTTTTACAATAACACATCCTTTTCGCTTTTTTCATTTGACATAATCTTTTATGAGATAATAAGTCAGATATAAGTTCTTGTAATTATTATTGATTGAGACTACGTAAATTATTAACTCAGCATTACCCACACATAATCTTGTTAAAAAAACACAATCAATTTATGAACTGCATTACCCACACATAATCTTATTAAAAAAACACAACCAATTTATGAACTGCAGATAATCACTGAGAATCAAAGCTTTCGTGATATTCTTGTATAAATAAAACTTTTGACGTCTCCCAGCCTGGTTAAATTATGCATGAGATTAACTGAGCACTTCTTTTGTTGAAAATTTCAGAATAACACATCCTTTTCACTTTTTTCATTTGACATAATCTTTTAATTGGTGATTGAGTAAGTATGTACAACAGCATAGCACTGATATCGACTAAGCTTCTTGAAGATAACAAATGCTTTTCCATTAATAATATAATCACCAGGGTGATGAGGACAATCGTTCATTTTTGCTAATTCAAAATTAGATTTTTCGATAGTACATAATTAGAACTCTTCAACATTATTGGCTATATCTTCAAAATGACTCGAAAAAATCTTGTTACGTAATATCTGTAAAAATTAGAACTTCTCAACATGTTTGGCTACATCTCCAAAATTACTTGAAAAACTCTTCTTGTGTAATATCTGTATCTGTAAAAGTAAAAAATCACACAAAGTTCCACCAAAAATTATTATTGGAATCTTTGATATCTACACTACTATTCTACAAATAGAACAATTTTCGTATTCTAGTTATAAATGTTACGAAATAAAATATATAAAAAATATAAATATACTTGTGTACTCATCGTACATTTTATATAACTTGCAAGTCAATATTTCCATGTTTTAATAATTGGACCTATATCTGATCTGATAATTTATTCTTTTTGTTGTTTAAAAAAATTTCAGTCCTTCTAGTTCTTATGTAGACTTTTCATCTTATCCAATTTAATTTAAAAAACCGCTGCCAATTCATTGGCACGTAGCTTCCTCAAACTTAATTAACTGATTCCTTTAATTTATTTTTAATTCCAATATTTAAAATTTAATACTTTATTTTGTACGGTGAGACTATGTTAAATGGTTTGTAACATTCTATTTTGACTCTTTCTATTTTTTATCATTAAAAAGCAATTATTATTATACAATTTTATATTTAAAAAAAAAAAATCATTGCCCACAAAAAAAACAAAAAAATGATCATCACGACCAGATATTCGAGATTAAAAATTTTTTTTTAATATTTTTTAATACTGATATCTCAGAGAATATTTGATCAATTTGAAATTTTAACCAATTATTACAATTATTTATTACAATATATTATTATTTAGTTAAATTTTCAAGAGATTCCCTTTATTTTTTTTGATAAACAAAGTTATTTAAAAAAATTTGTGTTTTTATTAAAAAAAAAGCAGAAAATTTTGTTATAGCTTTGAGTAAAAAATTTTCAAAGTTAAAAAAATTTATTTGTCTTTGAGAATTTTTCATTTATTTTCCATTTATTAATAAAAAATTCAACGCTCATCGTTCGTCATCGCCTTCGGCTTAGAAACATACGCATGGAAAATATACATACAACACATCATCACATCACATCACTGTAGTAATCTCTAAGCGCACTTAGCACGCTGTAATTTTATCAAAATTGCACCACTTTTTTTTTAACTTAGCAACCCATTACTCCCACCAATCAAATCACGAATAAATTGATATCATAACTAATCCATTATTTTTTAAGATAAGTGATAGGATACGAAGTTATAACCTTTTTTTAAAAAAATCAGGTTTTTGTTTTTGTTAATAACAAACGAACCGCTACAAGCTAGGAAAATTTTTTTTTTTTTAAACATAGGTATTTTAATTATCTTTTGAATGCTACCCATCCGATCCAGATACATACAGCCGTTCTCGAGAAATTACGATTTGAAAAAAAGGATAAAAAAAATTTAACCTCAAATATCTCTGAAATTTTTAGACCAAATATTTTGCCCAAAGAACTCGACCGAGAACTATACAAAATCTACCTCTACAAGGAATTTTGAAGCGATTAAGTCAATTTTACTTCCGTAAACGTCGGGCATAGAGAAAGCGTTTTTTTCATTTTTCAATATTTTTTCAAAAACTAACCAAAGAAATGGATTCAAATTTTTACAGATTAAAGCTATTTATATTGTGCATTATCGTGATTTTTCTCAAAAAAATGGACCGTTTAGTTTGTGAGTTACAGGCTTTAAAAAAAACACATTTTTATCAATAACAAGAGAACCGTGATAGCTAGAGAATTTTTTTTTTTAATTATAGGTTTTTTACGCTCTTTCGAATGCTATCCATCCGATTAAAAAATTTAAATCCAATCATTAAAAAAAATCAAAAATAAATTTTGAGAAAATCGAGAATTCGAAATAAAAAAAAAACGAATCAGCCCAATCGAAAACCGATTTTTGACCCGACATCACACAAAAAAAAACAAAAAAAATGAGACCTGTCTGATTAAAATCGATCGAGTAGAAGCTGAGATCCAGCTACACACACACACACAGACACACACACACACACACACACACACACACACACACACACACACACACACACACACACACACACACACACACACACACACACACGCACGCACGCACACACATTTTTCAAAAATCATGTATTTTGGTTCCTAACACCTCCAATAACACTTATAACATGTTTTTACAACAACTCAAAAAATTACTATCACAAAGCTTCCTCTAGGAGGAAGCAAAATAACTTTAACTAATGATGTTTCCTTCTTTTATACAATCATGTATAAATACAGATTATTCTTCTTGTCATGTAAGTCTGAGAAAAAATTTGTTGAAATCAACACAAAGGGTCGATGTTCTTTTCTCAACCAAAATTTAAAACATTTGAAATAAATATTTAGACATTTAATACTTATCTGATGATTATTTTTGTTGTTGATTGATATGATTAAGCTGTTTTAATACTTGCAATGTTAACCTTTGTCTTCTATTAGTAATTAATTTTTCAGATGTAGAAATTTTATGTTTTGTAGGTCTATTGAATGCACGAATATCGGTGATCCACGATATTTATTGTAGATTCTTGTTATGTAAATCTGAAAAAAAATTTGTTGAAATCAACACAAAGAGCCGATGTTCTTTTCTCAACGAAAATTAATAAATTTGAAATAAATATTTAGACATTTAACACTTATCTGCTGATTATTTTTGTTGTTGATTGATATGATTAAGTTATTTTAATACTTGCAATGTTGACCTTTATCTTCTAGTAGTTCATTTTTCAGATGTAGAAAGTTTATTATGTTTTGTATTAGGATGATGTAGATTAGATAATAATTCTTCTCGTCAGTTGACTTTCTGACATTTTTAGTATAAATTATCTTCTTTATAGTATAGAAAAAATATAAATTTCAACATCTACAAAAACTGACATGTTATTATTATATTAAGAGAGACAAGGTTAGGTCTCTCTTTCGCTTATGTGTGTGTATATATATATATATATGTATATGTATATATATATATATACCGGTCGGAAGAATCTTATGTGTATATTATATACACATATATATATATATATATATATATATATATATATATATATATATATATATATATATATATATATATATATATATATATATATATATATATATAATATATACGGTCGGAAGAAAACCGAAGTCTGAAAATGATGAATCGAGAAATCAGAGTAACGCACTCCAAAATTTAATCCTAGTATTGCTATATAATGAGAACGTCTTTTTACATGAAACTTTTTTTGTTTGAATGGACAATACAAAAAGTATCTTATACATTAATTTCAATAAATTTAAAAGCGATTTAAAGGCGAAGTAAATGGACAAAAAAATCGGGCACCTATTTCAAAGAATGAATAGCACGGTCGACTCCTAGGCTCCTTCTATACTTGCCTTCGAAGCGCTCCCGCGCTCCTTGATTAAAAAACATGGCAGACCAAGGTGATGTAAAACCAACACCATTACGTTGGGATCCCAAAGAAAAAAAATTTATAGAAGTTCACACCATTGAACAGGCTCAAATTTTAGACGATTTAAATTAACAGTTGTTAGAACATGACCACGAGGACAATAATTATATGAACAATTTAATAGGTGAATACAATAATCATTTAAACCAAAATAAAACAGAATTTCTAGTATTATGGAGTCCAGAAAAAAAAATATGTAGAAGTGTATACATTGGAAGAAGAAAATTGACTGTCCGAATTAAATACAAAAATAGAAGAAAATATAAAAGAAACAAATAAGTATAATGAATATTTAGAGGAGTCATTGAAAGAATATAATTCAAATTATATAAAAAATCTATTTGAAAATCTTAGTAGATAATTGGCCTGCTTTCAGCGACCTTTAAAATTAGTCTCCTATCAATGATCTTCAAAACTAGTCTGTTATCAGCGACCTTCAAAATCGGTCTGCTATCAACGACCTTCAAAATCGGTCTGCTATCAGCGACCTTCAAAATCGGTCTGCTATCAGCGACCTTCAAAATAGGTCTGACATATACATGTCAGTATTCAGACCTCCAAAATTGATTAGCTTTCAACAACCTTTAAAATTAATATATTTTCAATGACTTACAAACTGATCTTTTGCTTAGCCTTCAAAATCGATCTACTTTTAGAATTCGACCTTCAGAATTAATATTTTTAGCGTCATGCTTTGAGCGACCTTTGAAATCAATATGAAGTTCAAAAGCTTTGAATGACTTTCAAGTTTAAAATTTATGTTATTTAAATAACTATAAAAATGTTTAAAAATATAACATATGTTTATTTAATAGAATAAAAGTAATACTTGAAAATTATACAGTTTTTTTAACAGAGGAATAGGCCCTTTTTTAACTTTTTATTACGAAAACAGAAAATGACATATTTAATGGAAAATGAATTCAAAGATAGTAAAAAAGGGGAAATCTCTATAAAAAAACGCGCCTATCTATCTCTTGGGTGGCGTGGAAAAGATAGACTTTTTATATCTCTATAATATAATAGTCTCTGTCACCGTACAGCCCATATATTACCTTTAACTAGAGATATAAAATTTCCTCATATGTTGTACAGAAAGTTATTTGTGCTTATCCATAATTTTAGGATCAAGCGAAGCGAAGGCCCAACTTGCGTGCGTTCGTGGTCCGCATTGCTACCGAAAGCAATATACAAATTTTCCACATACCGTACAGAAAGTTATAGTTGAAATCTTTGATTTCAGGGTCGAAAGCGTCACAAAGGTGAAGTGCACCTCACTCCTAGAAACTGTGATGCCTATGCTCGTATGTTAAATTTTTTTTTTAGATAAAGACTTATGATCCTTACTTATTTTTAATAATATCTATATAATAATCTACTATTTTTTTTAATTTTAGAATAAAAACTGATAAATAAAAAGTCCACTTACTAATGGGGGGTTGGCGAGCGGAGCGAGCAAGGGGCGTACCCCTATTATATATATAAATAACTTCCTATATTATATAGTTGTAAGGCTCAAAATAGGTACCTACCCCCTCCACCCACCGCCACCCCCGCCACTTCCCCGCCAATTCCCCACCCCTCTTTACCGTGAAATTCTTTCAAATTTTACGTTATTTTGAAGGATGTCAGCCCTTCCACCCCCCCAGCCCCACCACTCCGACCACTACCTCCACCCCTTCACCCCCTCCATGCCCCATCCACCGACGCCTCCACCTACCCCACCACCCATCCCACCATACTTAATCCATTCCTCATATTATGCTAAAAATTTTATATAGTGTGTTTCCGGATTCGCTGATAATGAATCAGTAATATATCAGATTTTGAGAATTCAAAATGGCAGATCGATGATGGCGGCCAAATATTGAAATATTACTGGATCTTGCTGAAAAATGTATGTACGGTATTTCTGGATTCGATGATTCTGAATCTGAACTCAGATATTGAAAATTCAATACAAGGTGTCCCATTTTAATCGCCCCAGGCAAATATCTTGAAAAGTATGGGAGATGGAAAAAAACTTTAAATACAAAAGTTGCAGGGTGCAAAGGGGGTCAGCTAATGGTAACAACGAATTTGACCTTGAACTCTATTTTCAAGGTTATTTCAAGGTCAAAGTGATTTTTTTTAATGAGGACCCCTACTTTCGACCCCGGAAATGGAAAGAGCAGAAAATTTTACGTTCAGAAAGGTCTGATATGTTGCGGTTTCAAGGTCAACCAGCTAATTTAATGAGGTCGACCTGGGAATACCTGTAGGAAGGACAAAATTGACCTTGACGTTCAAGGTAATTTTAAGGTAAGTTGATTTTATAAAATGGAACCCCTTATTTTTGACCCCGCAAACGGAAAGAGCGGAAGAATTTACGTTCGAATATGACCTTGACCTCGACCTTGACTTTAACCGTGATCTAGAAGGTTATTTTAAGGTCAAGTCGATTTTTTTAAAATCCCCTTATTTTTGGCCTCGGAAATGGAAAGAGAAGAAAATTTTACGTTCAGATATGTACCGTCATATGGTGTCAAAGTTGGCCCTCTGGGGTCAATTAAGGGTCAAATCGTGCTTGAGGTCAATTGGGGTCAAATTAATTTTTTTAATCTGATGTGTTCTTACTTTTGTCAGCGTAACGCTGAAGGATTTTTGGGATTAATTTTCGGTATGAAAAGGTACATTTCTTCTTGTTCTTTCTTGGTTAGGTTGGCACCATTGAAATGTACGGCTACGTCAAATGATATTTTTTAAGTACGAGTGACCGATTACTTTAAGGTAGTTATGAGGCGATGATTTAATGGTTTTGTTATGAGTCAATTATAAATATTCGAATTCTTTAGTTTGCTCAATTTGGCAATATTTTCATTTTTTTTAAAGAGTAATAACAATACTGCACTCGAAAATAGATAGAGGTAGTTATTTTTAGTGGTGTCACTGTGCATAGTACAAATAAAGAAAACCTTTTGATTTCTTATTATTGAATAGCATACGGTAATGATTTCATGTGTTTATTAGAATAAATAACTTTTTCGCTCATTTCCGAAAATTGCCTTCCTAATTTCTTTTGTGGTACCATATTCCTTTTTGAGATGGCTGATTACACGCCCCAGGAGATTGTGAATATGATAAAAGTTGTTGGTGAATGTCATGATAATTATAGGGCTGCAGAAAGACGCTATGCCGAGAAATATCCCAATGCCCGTCACCCAGATAGAAAAGCCATCAAAAGATTATTAACGCGAGCTGCACAAGGCTCCATCGCTCGTAAGAGGCGCAAAACTGGAACGAAACAGCACATCGCGCTGAGTGTGCGAGCTATTATTGCTGAAAATCCCCACATTTCAACACGAGATTTGCAACGAATGCATGGTGTTCCCAAATCAACAGTAAATCGCCTGTTGAAAACATCTAAATTTCACTCCTACCACGTTCGCCTTACACAAACACTAGAGGATGGAGATTATGCACGGCGTTTAAATTTTTGTCAATGGGCAAATAATCAGATACGTAGGGACCCTTTCTTTTTTGATCGAGTGCTATTCTCAGATGAAGCAAAATTTGATAATATGGGTGGTGTCAATCTTCATAATGCCCACTATTACGCTGAACAAAATCCTCATTGGCAACGAGATCATCGAATCCAGAGACGTTGGTCAATAAACGTGTGGGCAGGTATAATTGGAGATCATGTGCTGGGACCTATCTTTTACAATCAAAATTTGAATGGACAATTGTATTTGGATATTTTGCAAAACCAGCTACCTCCTCTATTAGAAGATATCCCACTTATCTTACGGCGGGATATGTGGTTTCATCAAGATGGAGCTCCTGCACATCGCGTTCGATCAGTCAAGAATTTTCTCAATGATATGTATCGTAATCGTTGGATTGGCATCGGCAGCCAAGTACACGAGTGGCCGCCTAGATCCCCAGACCTCACACCTCTTGACTTTTGTGGGGAGTAGTTAAAGGCAAAGTTTTTGCACATGCTCCAACAACCTTAGAGAACATGAGAGGAAGAATTATGGAAGCTTTCCAATCCATTTCAGTGGAAACATTGAGGAATGTTCAAGCAAGCTTCCGAAGAAGGATGCAAATGTGTTTCAGAGAGAACGGACACTTGATCGAGCATTTGCTGCCTTAGATCTTCAAATGACAGTCCGTTAATCAATCAGCCCTTTTCAGGGCCAATGATGTGCGAAATCCTTTCGGCAACCTCCACGCGGTGCACATTGGGTAATGCTAATGTCGAGGGTAGTCTTTCTAATTTTCGATTCATTTGAGGGAGAAAAAATACTTTTAGATTCCTAAGTAACTCATAAAAACAGTGAAATCTACTTAAAAAAAATTAATTTATTTATTATTACCCTTAATTGACCTCAAAGGGCCAACTTTGACACCATATGACGGTACATATCTGAACGTAAAATTTTCTTCTCTTTCCATTTCCGAGGTCAAAAATAAGGGGATTTTTAAAAAATCCTTAAAATAACCTTCCAGATCACGGTTAAAGTCAAGGTCGAGGTCAAGGTCATATTCGGACGTAAATTCTTCCGCTCTTTCCGTTTCCGGGGTCAAAAATAAGGGGTTCCATTTTATAAAATCAACTTACCTTAAAATGACCTTGAACGTCAAGGTCAATTTTGTCCTTCCTAGAGGTATTCCCAGGTCGACCTCATTAAATTAGCTGGTTGACCTTGAAACCCCAATATATCAGACCTTTCTGAACGTAAAATTTTCTGCTCTTTCCATTTCTGGGGTCGAAAGTAGGGGTCCTCATTAAAAAAAATCACTTTGACCTTGAAATAACCTTGAAAATAGAGTTCAAGGTCAAAGTCGTTGTTATCATTAGCTGACCCCCTTTGCACCCTACAACTTTTGTACGTAAAGTTTTTTTCCATCTCCCATACTTTTCAAGATATTTGCCTGGGGCGATTAAAATGGGACACCTTGTATAGTGAACCCAAGATGGCGGACAAAATTTGAAATTTTACCGGAATTTGCTAAAAATTGAATATCGTGAGTTTCCGGATACATTGATTAGGAATCTGAACTCAGTTTTTGTAAATACAAAATGGCGGTCAAAAATTGAAATATTACCTGTTTTTGCCAAAAATTGTATATAGGAGGTTTTTGGATTCGCTGATTACGAATCTGAACTCAGATTTTGAAAATTCAAAATGGCGGCCAAAAATTGAAATATTACTGGATTATGCTGAAAATTGTATATACGGAATTTCTGGATTCGCTGAATACGAATCTGAACTCAGATTGTGAAAAATCAAAATAATGGACCGAAGATGTCAGCCAAAAATTGAAATTTCACCGGAATTTCCCAAAAATGTATATTGTGGATTTCCGGATTCGCTGATTAGGAATCTGAATTCAGATTTTGTAAATACAAAATGGCGGCAAAAATTGAAATATTACCTGTTTTTGCTGAAAATTGTACATAGGAGATTTTTGGATTCGCTGAATACGACTCTGAACTCAGATTGTGAAAAATCAAAATAATGGACCGAAGATGTCAGCCAAAAATTGAAATTTTACCGGAATATGCTAAAAATTGTATATTGTGGATTTCCGGATTCGCTGATAATGAATCAGTAATATATCAGATTTTGAGAATTCAAAATGGCAGATCGATAATGGCGGCCAAATATTGAAATATTACTGGATCTTGCTGAAAAATGTATCTACGGTATTTCTGGATTCGATGATTATGAATCTGAACTCAGATTTTGAAAATCCAATATAGTGAACCCAAGATGGCGGCCAAAATTTGAAATTTTACCGGAATTTGCTAAAAATTGAATATTGTGAGTTTCCGGATTCGTTGATTGGGAATCTGAACTCAGATTTTGTAAATGCAAAATGGCGTTCAAAAATTGAAATATTACTTGTTTTTGCCGAAAATTGTATATAGGAGGTTTTTGGATTCGCTGATTACGAATCTGAACTCAGATTTTGAAAATTCAAAATGGCGGCCAAAAATTGAAATATTACTGGATTATGCTGAAAATTGTATATACGGAATTTCTGGATTCGCTGAATACGAATCTGAACTCAGATTGTGAAAAATCAAAATAATTGACCGAAGATGTCAGCCAAAAATTGATATTTCACCAGAATTTGCTAAAAATTGTATATTGTGGATTTCCAGATTCGCTGATTAGGAATCTGAATTCAGATTTTGTAAATACAAAATGGCGGCCAAAAATTGAAATATTACCTGTTTTTGCTGAAAATTGTATATAGGAGGTTTTTGGATTCGCTGAATACGAATCTGAAATCAGATTGTGAAAAATCAAAATAATGGACCGAAGATATCAGCCAAAAATTGAAATTTTACCGGAATTTGCTAAAAATTGTATATTGTGGATTTCCGGATTCGCTGATAATGAATCAGTAATATATCAAATTTTGAGAATTCAAAATGGCAGATCGATGATGGCGGCCAAATATTGAAATATTACTAGATCTTGCTGAAAAATGTATGTACGGAATTTCTGGATTCGATGATTATGAATCTGAACTCAGATTTTGAAAATTCAATATAGTGAACCCAAGATGGCGGCCAAAATTTGAAATTTTACCGGAATTTGCTAAAAATTGAATATTGTGAGTTTCCGGATTCGTTGATTAGGAATCTGAACTCAGATTTTGTAAATACAAAATGGCGGTCAAAAATTGAAATATTACCTGTTTTTGCTGAAAATTGTATATAGGAGGTTTTTGGATTCGCTGATTACGAATCTGAACTCAGATTTTGAAAATTCAAAATGGCGGCCAAAAATTGAAATATTACTGGATTATGCTGAAAATTGTATATACGGAATTTCTGGATTCGCTGAATACGAATCTGAATTCAGATTGTGAAAAATCAAAATAATGGACCGAAGATATCAGCCTAAAATTGAAATTTCACCGGAATTTGCTAAAAATTGTATATTGTGGATTTCCGGATTCGCTGATTAGGAATCTGAATTCAGATTTTGTAAATACAAAATGGCGGCCAAAAATTGAAATATTACCTGTTTTTGCCGAAAATTGTATATAGGAGGTTTTTGGATTCGCTGATTACGAATCTGAACTCAGATTTTGTAAATTCAAAATGGCGGATAAGAATTAAAATATTACTGGATTTTGCTGAAATATTAGTTTATAATCAATAAATAAGAAATAATATCAGAGCTGACGTAATGAACTACATGTATATTATGTAATATTTTGTTAAGTATGAATATACGTAATATTTTAAAAATTAATAAATGTAAAGAATAATTTTTTTAAAAAACATTATAGAAAATTTAAAAGAAAAAATAAATATTTCATGATATTATTTAATAGGCGGTTATCCTTATTCATTATTATCAATATTTATCTTCATATGAAATATAATCCGCAACTACAATTATAAGATTGTTCGAAATTGTAGTATCCGGAGTGACCGCTAGATGGCAAGCGCCAAGCGCGCAACCTTCAATGAAAAACATCACCCCGCGTGCTTAAGTAGGGGTCTGCGCCACGCACTGAGCTCTCTCGCCAAACATTATTTGCCTTACTTATATTTACCCCTTGCTTTACTTATTGCCCAATTGCTATTTTTTTGCTTTGCTGATATTACGCGAGGCTCTCGTATTATCAGTTTGCCTATTGCATATACCTTGCGTATTGCTTGCCTATTTTACTCGAACGCGCTTAGCGTTCTTATTCCTTTTGCTTCCAATTTTACTTTCCAGTGGGTTGGAGCAAAGACTTTGAGAGTCAATACAATTTATTATTTTCCCTCGGCGATAAACCCTAATAATATAAACTCCGTATACGTTCATTCGTATACATTTTTGGTCCTTCGAGCCGGATAGGGTTGTCAATCGAGAGAAATTCTTACAAAGCAATAGAACTCTCGAGTGTTACATTAATTGTCAGAGATTTACGACCTTTGGCAAGTTAGTTCGTTGGAGATTTACGACCTCCTAACGAAATCTATCGTGTGACTGATCTCTTAGCCCCTGCCACTCTGCACAGCGGGCGGAGATACCATAGAAACACTCATAACACTCAGGGATCTGCTTACTTCTTTCAATCAAAATACCAACACTTTCACTTACGCAAACCATCGAGCGTCAGTTCGAATTATTTAATCGAATCTGCAATTCAAGTACCAATATCAAGAAAGTGGTCAAGGACAATATCACTCGTGAGCTTCTCGAAGCGAAGCTACAGATATTAGAGAAGAACTGGAAAGAATTCCAAGAAAATCATACTATTGTCCTAACCCAGAAATTTGAAAGCACGAGCAAGAGTAACTATTTTGTTACTGACTGCTATGGGGCGACTGAAGATAGCTACATAAATGCAGTGGTCGATATAGCCCATTGGCTTATACAATTCCCTCAACAAGCTAATGTACCTATTGCGCAGCAACCAGTCTCCACAAGAAAGTTACCTAACATTGAAGTTCCTACGTTTTCCGGTAAATTCACCGACTGGCTAGATTTTAAAGATCTATTCAAAGCTACCATCATCAAAGATGAACGACTATCTAATTCAGAGAAATTACAACAATTGAAAACGCACGTTCAAGGAGAAGCAGCTGATATGCTCAAAACAATTCAAATTACAGATCTCAACTTTCCTATTGCCTGGAAAAAGTTAGAAGATCACTATACAAACAAACGTCGACTTGGTGCCCTTTATACCAAGACACTACTCGATTTGCCTGCCGTAAGTTCCGATTCTCCATCTCAATTACAATCCCTTCTTAATTCAACAACAAATACAATCTCCGCTTTAGAGCAACTCAAAAGGACAACCAATCAATGGGATGATCTTCTCGTGCCTATCATTTCTCATAAGCTTGATTTCAAAACCTTATGCGAGTGGGAAAAATAAGTCAGTAAAAGTGCCGATCCCCCTCCTTTTGTCCAACTTAGTTCGTTCATCACCGATCGTATTGATTTTTTAGAAACCGTGTCTAAGTTAAGTAAATCTAAAACTCCAGAAAACAGATCAATTAGCTCTCATGCTACGTTTACCGACAAGTGTGTCTTTTGTGCAGACGCACATTTCATTACTCGTTGCGACGCCTTCAAAGCCAAAACCGCCAGTGAACGAAAAATCTTCGTGGGAAAAAGGAAGTTATGTTTCAATTATCTCGGGTTTCACCCGATCAGTAATTGCCGATCTGACAGAAGATGTATCATATGAAGCAAACAATATCATACGCTTCTTCACGAAGATACAAATAAAAGTTCTCACGTGTCTGCCAGTGAACCCATACATAATCACATCGCTTTCACTGGTTCTACTTTTACTACCAACACTGAGCTGCAACTAAGTTTAGTAGCTCAAAGCTCTGGTGTAGAACTTGTTCTTCTGGCTACCGCGTTGGTGAAACTACGTGGTGTTGATGGCAGAATTCATACTGGTCGAGCTATGATAGATCCTGGATCCCAAAGTTCTTTTGTATCCGAGGTGTTATTCAAGAAGCTTGAACAACCATACTCTGCCACGACAGTGCCATTGAGTGGTATTGGAGGTTATTTTCACATTCCTGCTAAGGGCCGAACCACTTTGCAACTTACATCGGCTTTCAACCCTAAAGCACATTTGCAGTTAAACGCACTAGTACTTCCTTTTATTACAAAATACACGCAAAGATGCCATAAACTAAAGAATGCCTGGACCCATTTGAAGGGATTAGAACTAGCGGACGATTTCAGAGAAACACCTGCTGAAATTGATATTTTACTTGGTGCTGACATCTCCCCAGAGATCTTGCTCGACGGATTGGTCAAAGAGCTTCCGGAACTCCAATGGCCCAACGCACAATCTTAGGATGGATTACTAGCGGACCTATTGCCAAACTTTACACCTCAACATCTCCAATTGCAACAGGTCAATCTTAGTTTTCAGATCCGTTTAAATGTCTACAAAACTAATTCTGTTCGCCCATTGTATGGACGAAAGCGGGCGGTATGTTCGGAATTGTAGTACCCAAAGTGACCGCTAGATGGCAAGCGCCGAGCGCGCAACCTTCAATGAAAAACATCACCCCGCGTGCTTAAGTAGGGGCCTGCGTCACGTACTGAGCTCTCTCGCCAAACATTATTTGCCTTACTTATATTTACCCCTTGCTTTACTTATTGCCCAATTGCTATTTTTTTGCTTTGCTGATATTACGCGAGGCTCTCGTATTATCAGTTTGCCTATTGCATATACCTTGCGTAATGCTTGCCTATTTTACTCGAACGCGCTTAGCGCCCTTATTCCTTTTGCTTCCAATTTTACTTTCGAGTGGGTTGGAGCAAAGACTTTCAGAGTCATTACAATTTATTATTTTTTCTCGGCGATAAACCCTAACAATATAAACTCCGTATACGTTCATTCGTATACAAAGATTAATTTTAAATCACATTATTATATTTTTTAAAATAATCAATTTTTATATATAATTAAAACTAATATATCTTTCCATATTTATTTGATCCAAATTTTTGTGATTATTCACTGAATGAATATTCGAGTATCTCTAGCAAATTTAGAAAAAAACCATTTCTAAAAACAAAATTCAGTTTACAAATATTCTACAAAACGATTTTCAGTTGTATTAGCTTTTGCTATAATATTTTTTTTTAACAATTCACACTAAAAATGGGGGTTGGCGAGCGGAGCCAGCAGGCGGCGAATACACTGCACTAAAAAATGGTGCGCGTCTCACCAAAACAGCGGCGCGCGGATCTCTCAGGCCGTAAGGCATCGTCTCACTCGCTAACGGTGATTTGCTATCCGAGAGTGGAGGAAACGCATGCTAAACCGCCGCGCACGTAGCTCTTCTTTGTTTTGTAACGGTTGGCCAGTAAACAAACGTGTGCGTTTCCCCCCACAGGGTGTTGACTAACACCACGACGCCTGCGGCGCCCCCTTCAGTTTCCGCAGAATTTTGATATCGCCTTATAGAACTTTATGTCGCCAGGTGACCATAAACCCATGCGGTTGTCATAAACACCGAAATATGAAAAAGATTACCATAACGCCGTTAAAAGAAAAAAAAGAAAAAAAAAATATATATATATATATATAACATATACACTTATCGGGGTTTATGTAGCCTAAGACTGTATATTAGTACCTACAGCCCAGAGTTCCCTATGGCAAGTGACTAAAGAAATAATGGACTCTAGGTCGGGCCGCATAAACCCCTATATTTAGAAATATTATGAAGCCCGGGCTGCATATTCAAAATCGGGCTCGATAAACCCCTATATATAAAAAACAGGCTTAAACCCCTTTCGAGAAATGCATAATATATACTTTTGGGGTTTCGCCCTCCTCCTCGCACCGCTCGCCAACCGACGTGTTGAAAAAATTAATATAATAAAAAATGTTTTAAATTATATACTTTTGATAAAAATTACTGTTTCATAAAGTCATAGATAATTTATTATTTTAATAATTGTTACCATAAGTAATAAAAAAATACTTTTTTTCATTAGAAACAATATAGTATTGTGTATGTTTACATACTTCATGTTTTTCGTAAAATTATCATTTTCATTTAATTTAAACCATGCTGTAATGTAGTTTCCCATTTATTTAATTCATTTAATATATTTTTTTTATCAAAAATAATCTTCTGTTGATTTTCTGTATGAATAGATAATCTTATAACTGTATGACTTCTACCACACAATGGAAATTGTTGCTATGCAGCTTCCATTGGACTTAAATGGACTCAATTTTTTTTTTATCAGAATCTAATTTTACTAATGCACTTTCAATATTACTTAAATCTAAAGGTAATCTAAATATACGATGACTGGTCATACCCTTTGGTAATAAAATAGAAGTCTAAGCTATAGATATAAACTTTTCTTTTAATGAAATAAAATAATATATCAAAGTTTTATATCAGAGATTTGTGAGGTCGCCGATCAAGATTCTGCTATTGGAATTTCGAAGTTCAAAATGGCGGGTCCAATATGGCGGTTAATAGTTCGAGAAAAGCTTAGGTTTTTCTCAAATTGGAATACACAGGTTTGGAAGTCGCTGATCATGATTTTGCTAACAGACTTCCGCAATTCAAAAGGGCTGTCAAAAGTTCGAAGGAAGCTCAGATTTTTCTCGAAACTGGAATACAGAGGTTTAGAAGATGCTCATTACGATTTTGCTATAAGACTTTCGACATTCAAAATGTCGGATCCAAATTGACGGTTAAAAGTTCAAAGGAAGCTTGGACTTTGCTTAAAGTTTGTATACAGAGGTTTTCGAGATCGTTAATCAAGATTTATATTTCGAGATCGCTAATTACAATCTTGCTATAAGACTATTCAAATTAAAAATGGTGCATCCAGTATGTCCGTTAGAAGATCGAAAAAAGTTCAGATTTTGTTGAAAATTGGTATACAGGGATTTTCGAGGTTGCTGATCAAGATTTTGCTATTGTACTTTCGAAATTCAAAATGGCGAATCCAATATGTCGGTTAAAAGTTCGAAAAAAGCTTAGGTTTTTTTCAATATTTGAATACAGAGGTTTCGAAGTCGCTCATCACGATTTTGCTAACAGACTTTCGAAATTCAAAATGGCTGATCCAATATGGCGGTTGAAAGTTCGAGAAAAGCTTATAAGCTATAGATTTTGCTCAAATACATATTGTTTTAAAGTTGGAAGGTTCTTTGACTATTAACAAAAGCCTTGTCCTAGAGGAATCACCTTTTTGATCACGGTATCCTATTTTTATTCTTCTAAAAGTTTTTCCAAAGTTTTTAGAAAGTGGTTGTAATGCTACTGGCGAAGGATACCATTTGAAATATAAATCCCACGCGCCTATTAACAGTACCTCTAGGGTGACGTGGCGTGGAAAAAACTGTTTTTTCGTTTCAACTACAATTTTGTTGCTTCCCAATATTAAATTTTACATAATATCTTAATGACCTGAATCATAATTGCCAGTAAATAATAACGTTAATTTAAAATCACTTGAATTGTTTCCAAATGAATGAATATTATTTGAATTATGAAAATGTATTTTTATATTACAATTATATATTGTAATATACAACTTTCCTACTCCTCAATACATTCTGATTATACATTTAGATTCTTCTAAAAATTTTTCCAACGAATTGCTTCTGACTGTATATTTGTATACTTCTAAATGTTTCTCCAAAGGAATTGCTTCTGACTATACATTTGTATCCTTCTAAAAGTTTTTCTAAAGGAATTGCTTTTAACTGTACATTTATATCCTTCAAAAATTGTTATAACAGGAAAAGTGGTTATGTAGGGCTATTGTTGAAGGATGCCACTTTAAATAAAAATCCAACGCGTTCATTAACAGTACCTGTAGGGTGCAGACGTGGCATGGAAAAAACTGTTTTTTCGTTTCAACTATAATTTTTTTGCTTCCCAATATTAAATTTTACATAATATTTACATTTTTAATATTACAAATTTTGTATAAAATCTATGAGAACGTCCTATTTTATTTCATTGTTTAGGGGACACTGAGGGGGGGCTAGAAGGGGGCTGAGGGGAGCTGGAGATGAGGGCGTGCTGAGGGAGGATGAGGGGGCGCTGAGGTTGGGGGTGAGGGGGGAGTCTACCAGAATAATAAGTCACGAAATAACGTAAAAACTGACTGAATTTTACGTTATTTTGAGGAGGGGTTGAGGGAGGCACTGAGGGAGGCGCAGAGGGGGGTGAGGAGGGGGCGAGGGGGCGCTGAGGAGGGGTGAGGGGGGATATGAGGTAACATTCCTCTATATAAAATAGGAAGCTATATATATTATATAAAAAAACAAGAGACATATATCAATACATTTTTTCCTGCTCTTTCCAATGGTGCTATTCTTTTTACTCCCAAACACTTCACAGTAAAGTCTGAAGCCGCGTGAAGTGAAGTCGGCCGCGTGAAGTCTGTGTAGAACAGAAAGTTATGGGTTTGAAGGAGAATCCTTCATCACTACTCTCCAATATAATTCTGCGAAGTTTCTCATTGTCATCCTGTGAACAGACGGATACTTCAGCAAAGTGACGATTAAGCTCATCTGAAGTAAACCCATGTAAGTCCTCGGTGTGTTTGGGTAAGTGTCCCAGGCCACGTAACTCTTTCCAGACACTGCCATCTGTCAGAGCATCCGTTAGTCTGGCATGTAGATAAGACGTCTTCGCTAGGTCAGTCTTCTGGTCGATTTGTTTACGTATCGTGACAAATTCTACGTAAAGGTCTTGCTGTCCAGTACATTTATAGCGTCTGTAGAGGGTGTCACGTCTGCGGAGCAGCTGGGCTAGCTCGGCATCGATCCACGGCAGCCTGCACTTTTTCGGGACAAAAGTTATTTGCGGTGCCAAGGAATCTGTGGCTGCCGATAGGTTGGTGCAGAGACAGTCCAGAGCTTGCTCTGTATCACGGACGACAGCATCGAAGGGTGTCCAATCACAGCAGGCCAATAGCGCTGCAAGATCTTCGACATTGATATTTCTATAATCTCTGTACAGAAAAGTTTGTGTTCTTGGCACCTCAGAGTTGAAACCGATGGTAACGTCAATAATGTTGTGGCTGCTGTGAAAGTGAGCTGGGATGTTTCGGTTGTTGATGATATTGTCATTTTCGTCAACTAGAATCACGTCAATCCAGGTGCGAGATGCAGGCTTTATGTGGGTGGGGCTGTGTTGAACCAGCTGCAGCGACAGTTCAGCTGCAAGGTTACGAACAAACGTGGCGTCATGACCGCCTCTGCGAAGATCGGCATTCAAATCCCCCATTACAATTTTATGACTGTAATTGCCTGATAAGGTTCTTAAATTGGTAATTAGATCTGCATTTTTAAAAAGGCAATTTTTGGTGGTCGATATATTACCGCGACAAGTACAGGCGGGTGTTGTCACTGATAGAACAGAAAATGAACTCGGGAAGATCCGTTTTTCCGATTCCTTCCGTGTTGGACCTCACTAGAATCTCGTAGCGAAGATGTTCTTTTACAAACAATGCTACGCCTCCACCATTCGTGTTACGGTCTTGCCGGACTACTTCAAAGCCGGGGATTTGAATGACGTCATCAGAAACAGCTGAGTTCAACCAAGCCAAGAGAGAAAGAGAGAGAGAGAGGAAGGGAGAGAGAGCCAGAGAGAGAGAGAGAGAGAGGATCACGGGAAATAGGGGCGGAGAGCGGTCCGCCCAGTCCACCTCGCCAGCGTTGCGGTGGCAGCGAGAGGGAGACAGACAGCAACTGTCGTACTCCAACGAAGAGGGAGTGAGAGAGACCGAGCGTGCGACATGGCTGAGCAGCGATGCAAGTCGGCGTTATTGATAGTATTGTGCGATTGTTTTGCGTGGGCGGTGGAGCGGCCCCGCCATTGTATCAGCCGCTACTTGCGCTGCGGTCGCTTGAAATCCTTACCTTGCGCGGAGGCTAGGTTGGCGGCGCCGGCCGCCGGTTTCGTAACGTCTCGGCCTGCGAGTAACCACTCTCATTTTATCTTTTACTTGTCGAGTCATGCGCTATTATTTAGCGGCCCTGACCTATGCATGATTTCTCCGAATACCGCTCTCTACCCCCATTTCAGCAGCTACAACTAGTCGCAGGCATTGCCTCCTGCAGGCACATCAGTAGCGAGGGCAAGTAACTTTCAAACCGCTTGAGGTTATATCAGCAGCGTTGTACGAAAAAGACCGGCTGCGTAGGTAAGGCTAGATCATAGCTAGCAGCTGGTAGTTCGCGGGCAGCAGTTGGCAGCAGCGACACCATGCAGTGCCGGCTCTGGTAGAAAGCGGCTTAGGCTTTCTAAAATAGAAGCCGGGTGCGCCTGTTCGTGACCTGTGCAACCGCACTTCTGACTGGCCCGCAGGGGATTCTACAACGGCTAGTCACGCGGGCGTATAATACGCCTGTATGTTACTCCGCGAACCCCAGAGAGGGATTCTTACCCTCTCATAGTTGCACCCAGTTAGAACTGGCGCCTTTAACGTGTTCGAAGCATAGGTTAGAGAAATAATTAGCGAATTTAACAGGCCGAGACTCGCGTTGCGGACAGGAGAGCTAGACAAAATATTTTTTCCGGGTGTTGGCTAACTTCAGAGCGATGAGAGTCAAGATTAAATCTTGACTTCGACCGCTCTGAAGTTAGTCAGCACCCGGTAAAATATTTTGTCTAGTACCCCTGTTTGCGGATAATTAATTATTACGAAAATCATTAATTATTTTAAACTTGTATTGTATGTGCAAGGGTAGCCAACTGGTGGCTTCTAACCCTGCTTGGAGGTAAATTACCCGACCTGCACGTAATATTAGCTAGGAACATTGCTTGCCAAGGTCGAGCAATTGTTGAAGTAATAAGCCAGGACAACAAGGAGGATAGCGTTAATTATTTCTTAATTATTTATAACTTTATATAACAATATTTATTCATAAAATTAGGTTTTGCGTTTCGCCTCCTTGTTGGGCAAGAAACGTGCATACCGGGGGGAGGGACCAACGGTTCTCTGTTAAAGAACAACAAATAGAGAGACCAGAGGTTAAATTTTTTGATAGCGGTACATTTTTTGATTAGCGGAATAAGTCGCATAAACGTTTGCGCGGACGACGTGTTCAATTGGGCGAGTAGTAATGTTGGGGCTGCGCATGCGCAACACGGGGAAAATTAATTTGAAATTTCACTAGCGCGGAATTGAAAAAGAAATAAGAAAAAAGTCAACTATGATTAATTAATAAATATTGCTAAAGATGTGGATAGGATCAGAATGTTAACAATACAAAATCCTAATTGTGCAACACATGAAATATAACGACAAGAAATCAATGCGTTGAGAAAGCGAATATAGTTATTAAGCAAAAAAGAAGTGATAGAAATTGTACACCAAGAAAAAAATGGATCACTAAGACAATAATTGTTTCGTGTATAAAGAAAGAATTACTGTATAACTTGTGGAAAAAGAATAAACAGTCTACAACGTTAAGAAAAGAATACATGGACTACGTTAAGATACTAAATAGAGTAATTAAAGATGCGAAGGTCAAGTACGAAAAAATAGGATTAACGATATTTCAAATGATTCAAAAAAACTATGGAAAATAATAAACGAAAAAATTGGAAAAAACAAAAAAAAAAGTAGATAAAAAAATAAAAAATATACAATATCATGGAAGCAAAGTAAAAGACAAAACCGAAATTTCAAATATCATGAATAACTTCTACTGTAATATTGGAAAAAATTAAGTAAACAAATAACTAAATCAAACGAAAAACCTAAAGAAATTGAAAATAATTCAAAATCAATATTCTTAAATCCAACGAATGCAGATGAAGTAATGAAAATTATAAAAGAACTTAAGAATAAAGCAGGTGGAACAGATAAAATAAATACTATGACATTAAAAATAATTGCTCCATATATCGCACTACCATTAGCATATTTATTCAATCTCTCGATAGAGAAATATGTGTGGCCAGGGGTGCTTAAGGGTGCAGAAGTAATTCCTATATATATATATATATAAGTATCCAAGACTAAATTTATAACTTTTGGAAATTACTGCGACAGCGTACCTTTAGATATAACTTTCGAAATACAAAAACAAAAAATTACAAGAACTGAAAGCTATAAATATCTCGATATATATTTCGATTATAACACGAAGTGATAGAAACATATTGAATATATAATAAATAGAACTAAATATTTGATCTTCATTTTTGCGAAAATAAAAAAAATGTATGGATACCAATACACTCATGAAAATAAATTATGCTTTTTTTCATAGTATAATAAGTTATGGAATTATAGATTGGGGCAGTGCATACAAAACCCCCATAAATCTATTGCAAAATATTCAAACAAAATTACTAAAAATTATGAATAAAAATCGTTTTTCTGCAGATAAACCACTGCATATTAAACAAATATTCACACTAGAGTCAGTTACGTATCATTATAACAAACTTAAAAATACGTACTTATTAAAGACGTTCTCCGAGTCGAAACAGCAATCTTAGTTTTTATATTTTTAAATAATGTTTTATTAATTTGATAATCCAAGAGTAAGTACATGTAACAAATATATACTTGAATGAACATAACACAATTTTTTTTAGACAAATTCAGGCAATAGTCACTATGGTATTGTTACAATTAAAGACAAAAACTTCAATAAGTTCTTTAAATTTTTTTATTTTTTATCCGATCTTAACGAAATAGAGCTTATTTTGTTCGTTAAGAAATTTCAGGGAGAGTATCGATGGGAAAATTTATGATACGAATTACCAGTAAGGCGCAATATCAATTTATTTAAGAAAAGCAAGTCAAGTTTTCATCAAAACTTTCTTAAACAAATTGATATTGCGCCGTATTGGTAACTCGTATCATAAATTTTCCCATCGATACTCTCCCTGAAATTTCTTAACGAACAAAATAAGCTCTATTTCGTTAAGATCGGATAAAAAATAAAAAAATTTAAAGAACTTATTGAAGTTTTTGTCTTTAATTGTAACAATACCATAGTGACTATTGCCTGAATTTGTCTAAAAAAAATTGTCTTATGTTCTTTCAAGTATATATTTGTTACATGTACTTACTCTTGGATTATCAAATTAATAAAACATTATATAAAAATATAAAAACTAAAATTGCTGTTTCGACCCGGAGAACGTCCTTAAGTGAGTCTGATACTAGAAATAAGTGTATAATACTACCAAAAGCTGTAAGTGATAATAGTAGGTATATAGAGGCTGTAAAAACTTTTAACACATTACCGAAAAAATTAAAGTGTTTAAATATAAGTAAAATAACTATTAAGGAGGTCTTACACCTAAAAATTTTGAAAAAATCAAATTTTTTTTTATTGAATTTTTTGATTATATATGTTATTTCGAACCTAAATGAACTATAGTTTGGATCAATAATTAACAAAATTTTAAATAAACCGCTGAAAGAGCTTACTATCTTTAAAATGACGAGAAAATTGATTTTCTTGTTTTGTGCCTTTTTTATAGACTTGTGATAGGAAAACGTTATTTACTTAAATGTGTTATAAAATATCAAAAAACATTATTTATATAAGTATATACTTATATAAATCCTTATATAAGAATAAAAAAAAATAATTAAATTCACATACAGTATTTATTATAAAAATGAAATAAACCATATTGTGGAATTCGAAATCCAGTGGAATCGTCTTGCGACCATTTCCCACTTCTGCTTCTAGTAAAGTGACCATTCCGTGACCGAAATTCGACAGCAATTCACTATATTAATACTCCCTTTTGTACCTATACCTATATATATATATAACTAATGCCAGTGTAAACACAGTGGCACAGCCGCACAGCTGACAGCTCAAAAGCTCAAATGAGCCGAGATACATAACTATGTGATTTCAACAGTTTGTTTTGCAGAGTTTTGGCTTCCTCAAATAGAAAGATTTTTTTCATAATGTTTCATTATTTGTATACATAAGTGAATTTAGAACTGAAAATTTAATGAATTTTATGTGAAGATATATATGTAAAAGTATTTATAATTGTGATTATAATACAAGCGTGCAGTGACAGTTTTGTTTAAATTTGGAAATTATAGCTTCAGTTCAAGATGCATGAGATTGCTGTATGAAAGTTAATGCAGAAAAACAAGTGTATTTAGTTAAGTATTCGAAGGAAGAAGCTGTAATAATTCTTTACGGATAAAAATAAATACATCTTTTTTTTAAAAAAGATGAAAGTGAAATAATTGAGTTTAGCTTACTATAGGATATAATTCAATTCAGAAGAGTTGTGATTTACAATAAGTGTCAAGATGTATCTATGCAGGAAAGCGACAAGCCTGCTTAGCACACAAGAAATATATAATACAGGCTTGAATTCAAGATATATTTAATATACAATATGCGTAATCAAGTGATCATTGACAAAATGGGCTTATCGGCTTTTATGTATTTATGTACTTTTGGCCATAACAGTGATGGCTTCTTAAGTTGCGATTAGGATTTCATATTTCATAAGACCTGCTGCATATTCTACATTAATCTTAGTATAATAAATAATAATATAACTCAGTACAATGTGTTAAAAAGTGACTTAACAGTAGATAAATCAAAAGTACAAAAGCGAAGGACAGATTGTTAGCAATAACTTTGAATGGAATGCATGCTGTTAGATTAGCAATAACTTTTAAAGGAACGGATGCATGCAAAGTGCCCAGAGTTTCTGTTTCAACATATTTATATAGAAGAACATATATAGGTGTACAGGAAAATGAGTTTCATGAAGGGAATAAAATTGGGAATCTAATGGCTGGTTATTTTTGAAGTTTTATGGTATTTTTCTTTGTAGGCTTATTTCTCAAAATGTCATTGTTTAAAGTTTTGCGTTACTTTATAAAAAAACTATTCCATTGATTTTGATGGGAGGGGGCCTGAATTACTTGAAATTTATTCATCTATGGCAGGAAGAGAACTCGGCGAGGGGTATCGGCTGGCGCAACTACACTGCGCTAGCCACGTTTCTGTGGCGCGAAAATCCAGAGCATAGATGTAATTTTGACAAGGCTTGAAGACTGCAAGAGTCCTGGCCAACCTCAGCGAAGAAGAGGTACTGTCGTCGTTCTTGGAACTATTCATCAACACGACCGCCACGTGGTACCAAAACGAGAAGGAGAAACGGGCCTCGTGACAAGACATTTTAGCAGCAACTAGGCACTGGTAAGGGACGACGAAACGATACCAGCAGCGGTTGATTGCAGAGTCGAACAACCGCACACAAGGGGAGGATGAGGCGTGGTGAGAGATTACACCACGTACATTATTGCGATCAGTCGCAAGATCTCGCCAACTCCCAGCCTAGAGAAGCAGCTGTACCAGTTGCACCGAAACCTCCGACCACAGATACAGACGACGGTTCGAAGGTCGGAGTTCAGTCCGGTAGAGGGGCTTCTAGAGTAGGCGGTCGATGCGGAACAAACTTTGGAGAACTTCAAGACACTTAAGCCCCCGCCACCGCCAATAGCAGCCCTACTGCCGGAGATGGCGTATAAGCGGCTCCCAAAAGCTGAGCAGCAGAAGAAACCCAAGGTAGATGCTAAGGAGAACAAAGTAACTGCTGCACGGAGAAAAGTGAGCAGGTCCAGGGATCGAGCAAAGCGAGCGCGCGAGCCGTGTGCTGTTTGCGTCGTCGAGCTGCGTGCGCGTAGGTCTATACACGGAGCATCTGACGCGTGGATTTCAGCTGCATTTTTCACGCCGTATAGTCTTGCATGTTGGCCGAGCCAGCCAAACTGCGCGTCGCGGCGGCGCGCTCGACGGCGTCCAACGACTCAGGCCTGAACCTTCTTAAATATAAAGCTTAACGAAAAAAGTTATGAACAAAGGCTGTTTGTTATTAAATTATCTATAAAAAAGTCAGTGACAACGAATCTCCAAGTGCAATAGTTTACTAGCAAATTGAGAAAAACCATAAAGGGTTTCGTGTTGCCGATGCTACTTTCCCTTTATTTTCTCTGTACTTTCTTAAATATAAAGTTTAACGAAAAAAGTTATAGACAAAAGTTGTTTGTTATTAAAGTATCTACAAAAATGTCAGTGACGACAAATCTCGAAGTGCAATAGTTTATTAGCAAATTGCGGAAAACCATAAAGGGTTTCGTGTTGTCTATGATACTTTTCCTTTATTTGCTCTGTAGTTTCTTAAATATAAAGTTTAACGACAAAAGTTATAGATAAAAGTTGTTTGTTATTAAATTATCTACAAAAAAGTCAGGGATAGCGAATCTCCAAGTCCAATAGTTTACTTGCAAATTCAGAAAAACCATAAAGGGTTTCGCGTTGTCGATGATATTTTCCCTTCATTTGCTCTGTACTTTCTTAAATATAAAATTTAACGAAAAAAATAAACTATTGGACTTGGAGATTCGCCCTCACTGACTTTTTTGTAGATAATTTAATAACAAACAACCTTTGTCAATAACTTTTTTCGCTAAACTTTATATTTCAGAAAGTACAGAGCAAATAAAGGGAAAGTATCATCGACAACATGAAACCCTTTATGGTTTTTCTCAATTTGCTAATAAACTATTGCACTTGGAGATTCGTTGTCACTGACTTTTTTTATATAATTTAATAACAAACAGCCTTTGTTGATAACTTTTTTCGTTAACCTTTACATTTAAGAAGGTACAGAGCAGAATTTAATTGGCCTGAGTCGTTGGACGCCGTCAGGCGCCGCACAGTGGGCTCAATCCGACAAAAACTGGTAAAAATTCTTGATTCAAAATTCAAATCAATGAAAAATTTTTTTGTAAAGTGATTCTGGTAGGTATTGTGATTACCTATCAGTAACCGTTTCCCTCGATTACCCTAAATTGCATAATTTTGGGCCAATGGTCACTATGTAGCATTTTTTACAATTTTGGCCTTTTCTTAATAAATTATAGCTCCTCAGGGATGCATTTTTCATATAGGCACAATACATACCAGTTTTTAGGAAATTTTCTGAATTTTCCAAAAAAAATATTTGCAAGGCGATTGAATGCAATTTGAATTATGTAAGAGCTATTATAAAACTTAAAATATGAAAAAAAGGTTTCGGTCATCAGTACGATGACCAAAAAATTCATGAAGTACCTTCTTTCATAATAAAAGTACCTGTCACTATGCCAGAATAGTTCAAAAGCTCCATAAAGAGATAAAAAATCAAGAAAATATGATGAATTGCTAAAAAGAATCTATTCAAATGCTCCTTCGACTCTTGTAATGAAATATTGCCATAATGGAAGCATTACAAAACATTCATGTTACTAATATAAAAGTAACTGTAAAATTTCGTAAATAGCCATTGCTATTAAAATATATAAAAAAAATTAAGTATATCAATCAATTATTTAAAATAATTAATTTATAGGTGTACGTAAGAGATAATTCCTTTCTTACGTATGACTGCATGACTCTTCACTTAAAGAAGTATCATTACAACTTGTATGTTAATCATATTATAAAAGTAATGTATGTATATACAAATATATACCTACATAAAATCAATAAGTAAAATATTTCGTTGTTTCCTCGTACTAAGAAATAGCAAAATAATAGTCGAAAAATGACTGAATAGAGTTTACAATAATACTTACAAATTCTATCGTATTTTGAATTTAGTTAGTTTGCTTGTATCCTTCGGCCAATAAGGTACATAATTATTAAGCCCGTATTTATAATTTATGTTATATAATCATGGCTCGTATTGAAATAAAAAATAGTGAAATATATTATATATTTAAAAACAAAGATGGTAGTTTTAATGGAAAAAAAGAAGCTGTTATCAATGAATTATTGCGTGTGTACGATTTTGAGGATAATGAAGAGATTAGAAATTATTTAAAATATAGACTCAGAACAACTTTTTTCAATAATTTGCAAAAAAAACTGAAACTCATGCCTAAAAACAAAAAAAATCTGAATATTTTGAGAGTGCAAATGTGTCCTGGTTAACGTCGAAGTTCGTGCTCGATTTGGCAAAATTAAGGAAGCTTGATCATGTTAATGATGACACTGTAGTTGCTTCCTCAGCTGCGGCAGGTGAGAACAATCAAGCTTTTTGTATCCCAGGTGTAAATGGAAAATATATGTTTCTATATATAAACGTATATAATTGTATATAAATGTATATATCTGTATATGTATGCAAATGGTGTAATCAGAACACTTTCTACGGGTATATACATTTATAAACATTTATATACGGTTATGTACATTTATATACATCTATACAGAATTTTATATATCTTCTCAATCTTCTTGAATAGTTGCATTGAAAATTCTTGGTTCTCGAATCTATATACATTTTTAAACTTTTGTATACATTTATATACTTTTATACACAATTCCATAAAACTTGCAAAAATGTCTTAGAAAGCAAAAATTATAAGAAATGTATAAAAATGTATATAAATGTATATAAACGTATATGAATGTATATAACTTGACTGTATATAAATGTAGAAAATATTCGAATTACAACATTTACATACATTCATATACAGATATATACATTTATATAAATATCCACCAGGGATATCACGTTTAAAATCTGCTTTATTTTATAAAAATAATATCATGTAATATTTTGAACCCGTTTACATTTGTTATGTACATATTTGACAGAACATTTGAATATGTACATAACAAATGTAAAATTCCTTTTCACGACATCGTTACTTGCACAAAATTTTTGTTTTCTAATACTTTTTTCTCGTTCAATAATAAGTTTTATCGACAAATTGAAGGTACACCTATGGGTTCTCCCATTTCACCCTTGTTCGCAGATATGGTGTTAGATGACTTAGAAACAAATTGTCTAAAAAACTTAGAAGATAACTATAACGTCAAACTTCTCTTTTACTTCCGTTACGTAGATGATACCCTTATGTGTATTGAGAAAAAACATATCGATCTAGTTATAAATATCTTTAATTCATACAATAAACGTTTACAATTTACGTATGAACTTGAACAAGACAAAAAATCAACTTTCTAGATATTTCCTTTATTCGTCACAATAATTCTATTATTACAGATTGGTTTAACAAACCCACCTCTTCCGGTAGATTGATTAATTATCTCTCCAACCATCCCACTCAACAAAAAATAAACATAGTCTATAACCTCGTCGATAGGGCTATTTCTCTTTCACACAAACAATTCCATAACAAAAATCTAAAAATGGTCTATCAAATCCTAAGAGACAATAATTACCCTAACAAATTTATCAACCGTCATACACGTACTAGGATGCACACAATTAAACATAAACAACCCCAAAAAAGTACACCATTACACAATAGATCTATCTCCTACATCTCTTTACCGTTTAATGACCAATACGAAAAAATAGCAGCAATTTTAAAACCCTTCAAAATTTGTACTCTACCCATAGTTAAAAAAAGTTTCAACTCAGTTATCAAACTAGGTAAAGACCATACCGATAAATGGGATCGGACTAACCTAGTATATAAGTTCTTCTGTAAGTCATGCCCAGCTTCATATACAGAGGAAACGAAACGTACTCTAAAAACGAGAATTAAAGAACATCAAAAAACTAATAACACAGAAGCAGTAGTAAAACAACATATGAACAAATTCTCACATGACTTCGACTAGAAAAATTGTAAAATTCTAGATTACGAAACAAACTACAAAAAACGCACTCTATCTGAAATGATCCATATTAAATGCGATAAAAACAATATCAATAAGAAAGAAGATGTAAAATCATTAAACAGTTTGTATTTTCCGTTACTGCGCCTTTTAAATTAATACTATGCATCGCTCTGTTTATTTTTGGCCTTGTTTGTAAATACAAGGATCGTACGACTATAAATACGAATGTACACCACTGTATTGCTTACATTGACGTTATGTGCTAGGTAAAATAAGGTATATACTATTCCTTTATACAAGTGATAGTTCTTTTTTATATATTGTAATTAAAAACCTTTTTGTTAATAAATTATAGCCTGAAGAGGTTGGCGGAACATGCCAACGAAACGTTGCACAAATTTATATATTATAATAATATACATTATAATAATTGTTACTTGAAGACTCTTATCTTAGGCTTGAGCTTCGTATAATTTTTTGGTTTTAAACCGATGAAATTAACCTATTAGATTTATATAATATATACATTACTTTTATGATATATGATTATCATACAAAATATATAAGATACTATAATATATGATTATATATCTATTCACATATATGAAAGCATATATTTAATAAATAAGAAATTATGTTTCATTACATATAAAACAATTAAAATTATATTGAGCACTATTATAGAATAAAAATTTATCAAATATTAATTCTGTTTTTGTAATACTTGCTTGTATAATATCTATTTGCAAAAATTAATTTAAAACTTCCACGAATAACACACACACACACACACACACACACACACACACACACACACACACACACACACACACACACCACACACACACACACACACACACACACACACACACACACACACACACACACACACATACACACTCACACACACACACACACGCACGCACGCACGCACGCACGCACGCACCCACACACATACAATTATTTCTAAGCTGTACGAGGGTCATTTGATAAGTACCTAGCCTACAAATGAAAACACCAAAATTTTACAAAACATAAAATTTATTTTTCAATGTAGTCTCCTTTTAGTTGAATACACTTGGTCCAGCGGTGTTCCAATTTTTTTAACCCCGTTGAAAAAAATGTTTTCTCTTGGTTTGCAAAATAGGCCTCCGTGGCGGCGATTATTTCGTTATTGGAGTGGAATCTCTTCCCGGCGAGCGAATTTTTTAGGTTCGGAAAGAAAAAGGTCGCACGGAGTCAAATCTGGAGAATACGGTGGATGGAGCAGCAGTTCGTAGCGTAATTCGACCAATTTAGCCGTGGCGAGTGCAGAAGTGTGAGCCGGTGCATTATCGTGGTGGAAAAGCACTTTCTTTTTAGACAAATGGGGCCGTTTTTCTTCTAACACGGCGTCAAATCGGCTCAATAGTTTGGCGTAGTACTGTCCTGTGACCGTTTTGCCCTTCTCCAGATAGTCAACAAAAATCACACCTTGAGAATCCCAGAAAACAGTAGCCATCACCTTTCCGGCCGACGGGACCGTCTTCGCCTTCTTCGGAGCAGGTTCACCGGGTAAGGTCCACTGTTTTGACTGCTCCTTGGTCTCTGGAGTGTAGTAGTGAATCCATGTTTCGTCGACGGTCACGTAACGACGCAAAAACTCTTTTGGATTGCGATTAAACAGCTCCAAACACTGCTCTGAACTGGTCACACGGATGCGCTTGTTGTCTGCAGTCAGCAAACGCGGCACCCACCTTGCTGACAGCTTCCTCATGCCTAAAATCTCATGTAGCATATGCCACACGCGTTCTTCTGAGATGCCTACTATCGCAGCTATCTCGTGCACCTTTAATCGGCGGTCTGACAAAACGATATCGTGTATTTTTGTCACGTTCTCCTCCGTAGTGGCTGTTTTCGGAGCACCTGGGCGTGGATCATCAAAAACCGACGTACGACCACGTTGAAACTCGTTATACCAAAATTTAACGGTCGCCATCGAAGGAGAAGCATCCCCATACACTGCATCCAAGCGTTCTTTAATTTCACTGCGCGATTTCCCTTCCAAAAACAAGAATCGAATCACCGACCGATATTGTTCTTTCTCCATTTTTTCAAAAATCAACGGACACATTTGCTTTCACACGCTCTCAAAAATAAACTACAACTCCGATCCGGCTGAAATTTCGTCTGTAACCGTTTACAGGAAGATACTGCACTGTAGTGTATTTCTGGTGCGATAGTGGCACCATCTGGCGGTGAGGCTAGGTACTTGTCAAATGACCCTCGTGCTGATACTTCTTCAAACTAACAGTCATGTGGTTATACGTAAGAAAGGAATTATCTCTTACGTACACCTATAAATTAATTATTTTAAATAATTGATTGATATACTTAATTGTTTTTATATATTTTAATAGCAATGGCTATTTACGAAATTTTACCGTTACTTTTATATTAGTAACATAAATGTTTTGTAATGCTTCCGCTAAGGCAATATTTCATTACAAGAGTCGAAGGAGCATTTGAATAGATTCTTTTTAGCAATTCATCATATTTTCTTGATTTTTTATCTCTTTATGGAGCTTTTGGCCTGTTCTGGAATAGTGACATGTACTTTTATCATGAAAGAAGGTACTTGCATGAATTTTTTGGTCATCGTACTGATGACCGAAACCTTTTTTTCATATTTTAAGTTTTATAATAGCTCTCACATAATTCAAATTGCATTCAATCGCCTTGCAAATATTTTTTTTTGAAAATTCAGAAAATTTCCTAAAAAATGGTATGTATTGTGCCTATATGAAAAATGCATCCCTGAGGAGCTATAATTTATTGAAAAAAGGCAAAAATTGAAAAAATACTATAGTGACCATTGGCCCAAAATTATTCAATTTAGGGTAATCGAGGGAAACGGTTACTGATAGGTAGTCACAATACCAACCAGAATCACTATACAAAAAAAATTTTCATTGATTTGAATTTTGAATCAAGAATTTTTACCAGTTTTTGTCGGATTTAGCCCACTGTGCGCCGCCGCCGCGATGCGTAGTTTGGCTGGCTCGACCAAGATACAAGGCTATACGGCATGCAAAATGCAGCTGAAATCCACGCGTCAGATGCTCCGTGTATAGACCTGCGCACACGCAGCTCGGCAACGCAAACGGCACACGGCTCGCGCGCTCGCTTTGCTGGATCCCTGGACCTGCCCACTTTTCTCCGTGTGTGGCCGGTGAGAAGGACTACAAATCAGAGAATTTGAAAGACATGCTTTGGCGGGTGCTGAAGCAGAGTCTTTCGGAGCTGGTGAGTCCCGGAGGGGAGCGCTCCGGGAGAAGTGCACCCGCTGGGCCGCGCAGAGGGCGGGGCTACCAGTCGCCGGGGTGGACTGGGGCTAAGAAGGCACCAGAGTTCAAACCGGAACAAAAGGCGCCGAGCTCGTAGAATAGCTCCGCGGTGCCCGCAGGCTCCGGAGGAACTCCTTCGAGAGAGCCGGGCCGCCACTGAGCCGTTACTCGTACGGCCTCGTCGGGTACTTGGTGCGTTACTGCCCGAACTGCGCGGGAAACACCAAGGCGAGGGATGTAGAAGGGATCACGTCCGCCTCTCCCCAAGTAAAGATATCCAAAACGGAGGTCACCGGGGCCGCGGGCAACAGACGCCCGGAAACGTTAGAGCAAGAGGCTCGCTCACCAGGGATTAGTAGAGGAGGGGCCTCGACTATCATCCCCCTCCAGAGATAGAGACACGATGGTGCCTACGGATCGGGGTTGGTGATTTCGACTTCTGAGGGTTGTTGGACTCAGGAGCGTCGACGACGGCCATGAGTACCGTCGGGCTCCAAGTGGCGACAGCGCTTAAGCGGGATTTCGTAGCGTCCGAGAAGCAAGGGGTAAGACTCGCGGGTGGAAGCCGTAGCCTTTTGCTAGCCCACGTGATCCTGCCGATCACGGAGGCGGGCATCACACGCGATATACGAGTCGCCATTATGCCCCAGCTCGATGCAGACTGCTACTTAGGGTTTAACTTCGTCCGTACGTTTCGGGCCGTACTTGATCCGGATACAGATATGCTGTTCTGCAAAGAGGCGGAAGTCTACGTCGAGCTGAAGGTAGCCAGCTTGACCGGCGATCCTAGCACCGTATCAGTCATTGGACTCGAGGACGCTACAGACCTTCAGCGAGAGGAGCTGAAGACCATGGTCGACAAGACCCTGGAATGCGTGGAGCATGAAATCTAAATGGGAAATGCTCGGCCAATCAAGCAGCGCCACTATTCGGTACCGGATAAGGTGCAGGAGGAGATGCATCAGGTGTGCGAGATGCTCAATCAGGGTATTATTGTGCCCTCCAAGAGTAGTTGGTAGAGCCCCGTCGTGATGACGCCGAAGAGTGACGGCACGTGAGGGTTCTGCAATGACTTGCGCGAGGTGAACGCAATCACCGAACCCGACGCCTATCCTCTGCCGAATATGCAAGATATTCTGCAGAAGCTGAGGAAGGCGAAGTTCATCTCCACGCTGGACCTCAAGAGCGCGTATCAACAGATACCGCTAGCGGAAGAGGCGCGTCCGATCACCGCCTTCACGGTACCGGAAATGGAGTTATACCAGTTCTGGCGGACGCCGTATGGGCTGACGAACGTGCCTGCTACCTTCCAGCGGCTCATCGGCCAAGTACTCGGACCCGAGTTGAAGCCGAATGTCTATGCATACCCCGACGACATAATCATCGTCGCCGAGACTTTCGGGAAGCATAAGGAGTGCTTAAGGATGGTATTAGAATGGCTCGGAGTCGCTGGATTGACGCTAAACACCGAGAAGTACGTGTTCTGCAAATCAGAGGTAACGTATCTGGGCTTCTTTGGTCAACCGGGACGGCACAAGACCTAACCCGGCCAAGATCAAGCCCATTAAAAATTACCCGGTACCATCGAACCTGAAGGCGCTGCGGCGGTTCGTAGGCACGACATCCTGGCATAGGAGATTTATACCGAACTATGCCCCCATCGCCAAGCCACTCACCGACCTAACCAAAAAGAACCAGAGGTATGAGTGGCTGAAGGAGCAGCAGAACGCTTCGGGCGATGATTATGACCGCGCCGGTACTACACCGCCCTGATCTTAACGGGCTGTTCATCGTGTAGACGGATGCAAGTGACGTAGGCCTAAGAGCCATGCTGCTTCAGGAGGTGGAATAGCAAGAGCGGGTAATAGAGTTCGCAAGCCGTGTGCTCACACCGGCGGAGCAAAATTACAGCGTGACCGAAAGGGAATGCCTTACGGTCGTATGGGCAATCTAGAAGTTTCGTCCATACATCAAGGCTACGAGTTCAAAGTCGTGACAGACCACTGTAGCTTACAGGAGCTCTGTCAAATGAAACCGAAGAGCCGGCTCGCTCGTTGGGCGTTGGAACTACCAGGCCACAAGTTCACGATTGAACATCGTAAATGCGTCTTGAACCACGTAGCCGATGCTTTCTCTCGTATGTACGAGGATGAGGAAAATCTGGAAGTGGCCGCAATGTCATGGTCGGCTGACACCGAGGACACGTGTTACCAAGAGTGGAGCAGCAAGGTCAGAGAACAGCCCAACGACTAACCGACTTGCAAACTCGTCGCGAGCAATCTCTATCGGTACCGCCCCAACCCGGAGGTAGACTCAACCCTTGGCGACGATGAAGATGCGTGGAAACTGATGGTACCAGAAGAGCATCGTCGCGAGGTGTTGCAGGAAGGCCACGACGACGCCACCGCTGGGCATCTCGACAGAGAGAAAACATTCGCCAGAGTAGTGCGGAAACGCAGGAGTACGTGTGCAACTGCGAGACGTGCCAGCGCTTTAAGGTTGAAAAAAGAGCTCTAGCCGGCCTCATAGGACGCCGAGTCGTCGAGAAACCATGGCAGGTCGTGGCTGGAGACCTCATCGGACCACTGCCTCGCACCTCCAAAGGCTTCGAGTACATCCTCATACTCCGAGACCTTTTCACCAGGTGGATGAAGGCCTCCCTAATACGCAAGGCAAACGCTAACACGGTGGCAGGGGAGCTGAATCGGAAGATCTTCCTCCGGTTCGGCTACCCGAAAGTCTTCCTCTCTGACGACGGCACAGAGTTTGAGAACCATGTCGTGGAAGACTTCCTGAAGGAGCGGGGTATGCATCATACCAACACTCCTACCTATCACCCTCACGCTAATCCGGTAGAACGCGCCAACCGTACTCTAAAGACGATGGTCGCTTCTTATCTTAAGGAGCGACACACGACATGGGACTAGAAGCTTTCGGATCTTCTCTTCGCCATGAATATGGCTGTGCAAAGCTCCACCGGGATGAGTCCAGCCTTGCTACTCTATCGGAGGCAGCCAGACCCCCTAGCAACGCCCTTCCCGAACTACATCAGCGGGCCGGTTCACAGGCGAGGGCGGCTCAAGACACGTATTACGACGCTGATAGGCGAGAGCCAAGCTTCAAGCCGGGTGACTGGGTGTGGAAGCGTAGCCACACGCTTTTCTCGGCTACCAAAGATAAAGCGGCGAAGCTAGCGCCAGAGTTCGAAGGTCCGTATTGGATTACGGACATCCTTGGCACCAACACCTACTGACTGGTACGTAGGTGAAAGCGGGCAGGTCGGGGATGTGGCCGCGGAACAAATCAAGCCCTACCACACTGAATCACGCGAGCCCGACAAGCCGGAGGGGGGAAACGGCCCAGAGCCCGCGTCAGCGAGCGAACCGCCTGTCGCCGCCCCGACAAGAAAAATTCCGAAGAGGGGACGCGGAAGGCCGCCGAGGTCCCGAGTCGAGGTCGCGGGACCCGCCGAGCCTGCTCCGGCAGTCATCCGCCGCGGCTAACCCGTGTCAAGGACGCGACCGTCCCCGAAAACTAGATGGGCCACCGTCCCGTGTCGCGGCTGACGATTGGCCATGACGCTCGTGCGCTCGTAACCGTCCACAGATCCGGGCCCAACGTCTGGCGAAAGAAGAGGTGCTCCCAGAGACTGGGGCAAGGACTCGCTTCGCCCCTCCCTGCCTGGAGCCAATCCACCCGCGATACTGATCGGTCTATGGGCGGCCCGGCGTCAAAGACGTGCGCCAATGCCCAGATCGAGCCAACCACCAAAAAGGAGAAACACCACGTTCTTCGATTTTGTACCTACTTATCTCAGCGCCGTTCCCTTTTTCGACGTAGCGTCCACGGGACGCCAAATCTGGGTGGGGGTGTAACGGGCGCCGATATAAGACACGTATAATCACGTATACAGCGTCGCGAGATTTGAATCTCGCGCACTCGCACGTATCGTGATTCGTAGCGCGTCACGCAGCGCGCGACTGAGGCAGATGAGGAAGAAGACGAAGCCGTCGCGCCGCTACGGAAGCGACGCCGCGGCCATATTGTTGTTCACCGCGCGTGCAGAGCGAGGTGCATCACGCGAAGTATCGCGCTAAACCCAAGTACGAGAGTGCCCGAGTCCCGTGCCTCCACCACTGCAACCTCACAAATCGCCGCCACCAGAATTAGAGAGAGAAAGAGAGAGAGAGAGAGAGAGAGAGAGAGAGAGAGAGAGAGAGAGAGAGAGAGAGAGAGAGAGAGAGAGAGAGAGAGAGAGAGAGAGAGAGAGAGAGAGAGAGAGAGAGAGAGAGAGAGAGAGAGAGAGAGAGAGAGAGAGAGAGAGAGAGAGAGAGAGAGAGAGAGAGAGAGAGAGAGAGAGAGAGAGATCTTTATTCGCCTGTATGGCAAAACTTGATACATAAAACAACAAGCGAAATACATACAATAGTAAAATATACGATACAAAATCAAATTAAAACAATTTCAAAATACAAAATAAAATCAAGAAAGAGACAAATATAAAAATAAAATATAACAAAGGTCGCAAATACATAAATAAATATCATTTTGTAATACAATTAGTACAGTTAATAGTTTTGCCAAAAGTCAAAGTATAAAAAGTAAAGAAGTAAGAATCACAGTATAAAGCCACTTGGCAGAGTCAGTTGGCAGATGAAAATGAGGGTAGGTAGCGTATGGAGGGATGGAGGGAGTTCCAGAGGCGAACACCTTGGGCAAAAACCGCCTTATCAGCCGTTTTGTAATTTATGTCCGGAAACTCTAGCTCCGGCTGCACTCCCCTACTGGTCGGCCTAGGCTTATGTTTCGTGAAAAACGCAGCCAAATATGATGGCTCACGTATCCTTAATAATATGTACAGTAATAATGCTGCGAAATAGAGCCTACGTGAGTTCGTACGAAGCCAGCCCATATGCTCATCCCTCTTAGCTCCCGTGACATATCTCACACAAGAATTGTTTAACCGTTACACTTTCTCACGCTGCTCGGCTGAAGCGTCTAGGTAGACTACTGTACAATAATCGAAGTGTGGCTGAACAAGTCACTCGACTAATCTTTTGCAGAGAATTTCAGTGGTACTTGCCCTAATAAACCTCAAACTATAAAGGGCTTTATTAACCTTCTTAGCAATTTGTTCAATATAAGGTTCCCATGTTAATTTGCTGTCAAGTGTAATACCGAGACTCGCGACTTTGGAGCCAAACACGATCGCTTTTGTCTGGCTAGCATTAAGATACAAACCAGAGCTCTCCGCCCATCCAACCACCATTCGCACCGCATTAGATGGCCGAGCAATGCCTTCCAAGATTTCATCCTTGGTAGTATGTAGGTAAATCTATAGGTCGTCCACGTATAAAATATGTTTGATTGTTTCACCGTTAAGTACGTCTCGTAAATCATTGACGTAAAGACAGAAAGGCATTTGATCAACAGGAGAGCTGACCTTGAGAATCCAAGCTGACTGAGTTTACGCAATACTTTTGTCGGTGAAATGGTATCAAAGGCCTTGCTAAAGTCAAATAGTAACAGTAGCGTCAGTTTTCTGTTGTCAATGCCTAAACGAATGTCGTCAGTCAGCTTGAGAAGTGCCGTCTGAGTGCTGTGGTGCTGTCGAAATACGGCCTGGAGGGGGTCTTGTAAATTATTATTAAGATACTCCGTGATTTGGTTATGGGCAATCCTTTCAAACACCTTGGAGAGAAAGCACAGCAATGCTATAGGATGAAAGTCCGAAACGGTAGAAGGCGCTAGCTTCTTTTTAAGAGCAATTACCTGTGCTTGCTTCCAAGAGCCAGGAAAAACTCTCTGCGCAGAAGAGGTATTGAAAATCCTGACTAAAAATTCGCCGATTATAGGTAAAGCTTTCACGATCACACTCTGGGGAGCCCCGTCTACTCCCTTTGCCTGCGAGGAGAAATGTGATATTGCAAGGACTACGGTACTCAAGGTAACTGGTTTAAAACAGAAATCTTTCTCTGTCGCAGACCAAATGATGTCCATTGCTTCGTCGATGTTTGCAAGAGGAGACACGGAGATCCCGGCAAAGTGAGCGTTCAGCCTCCCGGCGTAAAGCCATGGAGATCATACTCTCTACGCTTTGGTAGAAGGCCGAGCTTAAGCATTTCCTTCCATATATCCTTGTTATCATCAAGAGCGTCAGTGAGATGTTTATGAAGGAAGGAGTTACGCTCTTGCGAGTTGCGTAAGTCGACTTCATTGCTGAACCTGAGAAACTCATTCAACACAGTCGTGCGCCCAATACGTTTGTAACGTCTATGTGCTGCATTGTGTTTGTTGATCAGCTGCCTCAGCTCGAAACCAATCCAAGGAGCATTTACTTTTTTAGGATTCACAGTTTTTAGAGGCGCTAAGTTATTAATGACATGGTTTAAATTCGAATTTAAAGAATGTTAAGCTCCCTCCAAATCGGATTCAACCGAACTCATGCTTGCCCAGTCACAGCTTGCCAGCAATTCATTAAGTGTGTTCAGACAGATATTTTTGTAGTCTCTGTAGGAGAAGGAATCTCTTACAGGTGCTGGCACGAAATAATTAATAGTAGCATCAATAATAGCGTACTTACCAAAACTGGGCAAACATTCATTCTTAAAGTTAAGCACCTCGTCATTTTCGTCTGTTAGAATTAAGTTGATCCATGTGTAAGATGTTGGAGATTTGTGACGTGTTGGGCCATGCTAAACAATTTGTAGAGACAGCTCTTTGACTAGATTTATGATGGTATATGCATCAGCATCGGACGAAAATGACAAATCAGCATTCAAATCCTCCATGATGAATTTGTGGCTGTACTCTCCGCAAAGATCCTGCAATACGTCGAAAAGGTCGGTGTCCTTTTGCATGGAAATGTGGGGGGGTCTATAGATGACACCGACTATAATGGGTGCATCGGAGCCCCGCTGTACACTACAAAATAAATACTCAGGTATGGAAGGTCTTCCTAAACTCTGACTATTGGGCGATGCTAATTTTGTGATTTTGAAATCACTTCGTTAATACAGAGCAATTCCGACTCCATTCGTATTGCGATCTTGCCGTAGTACTGAGTAGCCACCAATTCGAATGACGCTGTCATTGACGTCCGGGTCCAACCACGATTCCGCTATGCCGAAGAGGTGATAAGAGGGATTTTCAGCAAGATACAAACGTAGATTATCAAGACGTGACCTAATCGAGTTGATGTTCAGAAAGTCCGTATTGAGAGAATCCCCACTCCCCGGCATACTTGTAGCAGTCGATCCCGGTCATGATGCCTGCTCCGATCTGACATCCTGTTTTGCTTCTTGCCCTCCATTAGCTATGTTGCATGATGCATTTCTGGCTACGTTTGCAGACTCAGATACTTTACTGTTGGGCAGATGTTGTTTGGAAGCAGATTGGCTCGCCATTTGAATGACTTGCAGATCGGTAGCCGTAGTGAAGACATGCGCTCGCTCACCACCCCCTCGTCTGGCCAGAAATCTGCCGCCCAAGTGCCAAATATATTTAAAGCCCACCCTCTGGGTTATGGATCTTAAGCTTTTAAATGCCGAGAATTTGTCATGGGGCAACATCTCATTGATAAAAATTTTGTGATTTGGCACACAAGCAGCCGAAACCAGGCCATACGATTAGGGGTCGATATCATTCGTGGTGATGCAATTATTAGCAAGCGAGCGCTTAGCCCTCATTACATGTCTGACAAAGCTTGAACTGCCGAACCTAACTATGCAAGAGGGTAATGCGCCAGATCCCGATACCAAGCCCCCCTCTGCCTCACATCCCTTCCTCACGGACTGGTCCCCGGCCTGCACCACGCGTGCTTTCAAGATGTTATCTCTTTTTAGAGAAGGGAGGACAGTTCTGAGCACCGTGAAAGCAACCTCATGGGTTAGTTCGGTGCTATCAACATATCGTTTCTTAAGACTCTATTGAGAATCACCTCGTAGCACTCAGAACCATCATTCCCAAAATCCGTAGATGAAGTCCCAAGGCCAGGCCGCGAGGAGGGGTGTAATTGCAGCATGCTGTTGCTGGGAGAGTGGATGGAGCCATCAGCGTTACATACCTTGCGGTTGATTTTTAATAATTCTAAATCTACATCTAAATCTAATTCCGCACTACATCTACGAGCACACTGGACACATTCAGAGCTGCTAAGTGCTTTGTCGAGTTTAGATATCAATACAGAATTTATCTCCAGAAGCAGATAACATTTAGCGTTAAAGGAGTCAAGTAAAATAGTTTGTTTTGTCACTTTTTCCTCGAGAGCGGAGACTCATATAAGTAGCTGCGCGTTGTTATTTAAATTTTCATCATTAGATGTGCTAATAGCGTCGCTCGACACGAATCCCCAGTTCTCAGGGAGCTTTAGATCATCTAGCTGCTTCTGGATTATGTGAAACCTCTGAAGAAAATGATCCAGTGTACTCATAGAGCTATAGATATACATAGCACCCACGTTTATATCCCCCTGCGGTGGGGGTAGTGAGTGAGCGGTGACGGAAGATGACGTGTCAGAGTTATTGTTCGCCGATGGCTCAGTCTTCTCTAACTCTGAATGAGCGGATGGTAGGGGCTGAGATACAGAGATCCGCCTGGCGCTAGTACTCAGCTGTGCATTGTGCACCTGTGGGCAGCTGACCCGCTTGGTGCCTCCCTCCAGTCCTCCCGGCCCCTGTACTCCGGCAGCCCGCTCTGCAGACTAAGCGCTGGCGCCACGCAGCTAGCTAGAGGCGTTCGCGCTGCTGTTACGGGCAGCAGGTTCAGCCGGCGTCGATAAGCCGAGAGGCGAGCGTTGGTGGGGGCGGCAGTAATAGATGTATTAGGCGTACGTCACTGTGAGAACGACGCACGCGTGCTTACATGCGCGCTCCTTGGCTTAGCGAAGTTCGACGCCCTCGCTGATTTCGGCTGCTCCTCGGTACGGCATAAGTTGCATGGGACACCTTTTCGCTTGCCAGAGCATTCCGAGTGGCACAACCGGCGACATATCGCGTACAATCCCAGCTGTCTCGCTGATGATCCACCACACACCGCGCATTTCTGATCCATGTTTCACAGCAAAACAAAACAAACACACGATCACCTCTGCTGATGTTGTTGACAGCTTGCTGTCAGCTGGCGGTTAGTTTGGAAGATTTGAAAATTTTACCGTTGTTTTTCGATGTTTAAATGCAAATCGTGTGCTGGCTTGCAGTGTGGTGCAGTGCAGTGCTTGAAGCGATAGCTAGTTGATTATGATGTGTGGGTGGGAGCGATGAATCTTCCGAATTTGCTCTAACTAACGATGACAGCCAAGATCCGTGAAATGATGGTATGGTTTGCCAGCTTCGAAGGTTAGAGTAACCGTCGTTTGCAGAAAAGTAACTCCTGGCTCATAGAACACCATGATAAGCATCGGCCCTTAGACGGAGAGCTTGAGAGTCGATGGAGCTACTTTTCTATGAAAAAAGCACTCCGAAGAGTGTAATAGTTTTTCAGTAAAGCTGAAGTAAAGCAAGAGGAAAAGCAAATGGTGTTGACACTTACCCGTCCAGAGAGAGAGAGAGAGAGAGAGAGAGAGAGAGAGAGAGAGAGAGAGAGAGAGAGAGAGAGAGAGAGAGAGAGAGAGAGAGAGAGAGAGAGAGAGAGAGAGAGAGAGAGAGAGAGAGAGAGAGAGAGAGAGAGAGAGAGAGAGAGAGAGAGAGAGAGAGAGAGAGAGAGAGAGAGAGAGAGAGAGAGAGAGAGAGAGAGAGAGAGAGAGAGAGAGAGAGAGAGAGAGAGAGAGAGAGAGAGAGAGAGAGAGAGAGAGAGAGAGAGAGAGAGAGAGAGAGAGAGAGAGAGTATTTTATTTCGCCAAGGCAAAGGCCGAATGGCACAGTAATTAAATACCAATTTTTACAATTTATTTTAACAATTGAACAATAAAAGGATGTAATAATATCTTACGCATAATAAAATATAATACAGTATAAAACTAAAAATAAAATAACAATATAACGGTACTCTGACGAGCTTACAATTACTTATCACAGTGCCTATTACTGTGATGCCATCAAATGCTTAAAAAGATTATTAGAGAAGATGTAAAAACTGGGAGCATTTAGGACATCACTTGGGAACATAGACCGGAGTTCAAGCGCAATAATTAAAAATGAGTTTTTGTAGGTCTCGGAAGATGCAGTTGGAATGTTAATCGAAAGTGATTGAAGGCGTTACGATCGGCGTAACGGTGTAAATTCTTCCGACAATGCCTGGTAAAAGTACAAGGGACGTTGAGCATTTAATATACGGAATGTAAAACAGCCTAGGTAGTATTTACGCCGATCGCACGCTTTCAACCATTCCGATTCCGACCTATATGGAGTTATATGAGTATCACGCCGAAGATTATAAATGTGACGAATGTCCGCATTCATGGGACGCTCGACTTTAAGCTTAAGGTACCCTGGCATACTATCATAAACAAGGCAAGCGTAATCAAGATGCGAAATGACTAATGTCTGTACTAATAACTTTTTTATATCACACGGGATTAGCCACGCACGCTATCTAAGCTAAAACAGGGCATTATGTACCTTGGAGGAAACAGAGCGAATGTGCGCATTCCAGATCAGATCTGTTGTGAACGGCAACTGATGGTAATTACTGATTAGCCAAAAATAACAGATTTTGAGTACTACCGAAGATTATACATTTAGTTTTGACTGGGTTTAATTGCAGACCATGTTGACTAGTCCATCTTGAAACATTACTGGTACCCTCTGCCATATGGGCGACTGCAGATGATATAAGATTAGCTGGGCACTGGATAAAAAGTTGTAAATCGTCGGCAAAGAGAATATAACAGAATTTACAGTAATTAAGACATCTTGGTAAAGAATTTATGAGGATAGAAAAGAAAATAGGTCCTGGGGATGAGCTCTGCGGGACTCCCGAGGTCACAGGCAGAAATTCAGATACTTCCTCATTACCATATATGTATGAATGCACCCATTTGATAGCATTAGTTGAGAAATTCATATTTCTACACTCGATTTAGAGGGCCTTATGATCAATTGAATCAAATGTTCTTCGGAAACCGAACAGCGTTGCAAGCGTACCAGATTTTTTTCAATACCGTAACGAATCATAACGGTGAAGTACAGAAGTGCTGACTGGGTGTTATGTTCCGATCTATATCCAAATTGAAAAGGCGAAAGAAGAGAATTTGTTTCAAGGTGTTGCAAGATCTGAGTGGCTATGATTTTATCAAATACTTTTGCTAGATGACACAGGTTCGCGATAGGCCGGGTATCAGAGACTGATTGAGGATTATTACATTTATTTAGTGGGATAATGAAGGCTCTTTTCCAAAGATCTGGATAAATATTTGAGCTGATCGAACAGTTAAATATTTTAACTAAAAAAGGCGGTAGTGGTATCAGTAGACTCTCGAGATGTTTCTAAGTTAGCCCATCTGGGCTCTGTCCTCTAGATTTTCTAGAACGCAATCGCGTAGTTTCGTAAACTTCAGCGGTGGTTATTTCGCGATAAGATAATGTACTGTCACCGATATCTTGGATGAGTGTGCCTAATGCATCAAACGAACTTGAAGGGCAAGGGGGTTGTGCACATGCAACTGCACTGTAGAACGTGTTTAACTCATGCGCAGTAAATCTATTGCAACTCAAATTATTTTTATCATCAGTTAGTCTCTCCTTCCTCAAAATACGCCAGATGCGAGCACTGTCATTTGTCCAGGCTAATTCATTTCTCAAGTGCGCCTGCCTTGATGCCGCGCGCTTATTTTTTTACTGATGTCGTGCAACTTTTTTTATTTGATGATTATGTTCAATGCTTATTAAATTCATCTACGCAGTACAGAGAGCAGTATATTATACGTTCTAAGGCTCACGTGGTACAAACAGTCAAACAAACAAAGTTGACTTTAAGTCCCCATGATGACAAAAGGTATTTAATATCCGCTGAAACAAATACTTTACCGAGGGGACATTATGAAATAGCTAAAATTGATGATGATTAATTGTATGATGTATATATTGTAAATAGGATATAAATAAAAGACATTATATTTAATATACATATTTATTATTTAAATCTGATTTTTTTATCAAACTATTATGTGTATTATCAAATCCTAACCATTTAACGTACATTTTATCGCCACGTTTTTTAAGCACTTTTTCTACAAGATAAGCATCTGGATATTCAGCTTTAAGAAGTTCTTTTTCGTAAAAACCACCAGCAATGGGCTCATCTCGATAGTCTTTCAGCTTGTAGGTGGTTGGATTGGTAGGCATGACATGGCTGATTGTAAAAATTTCAGTTTACCAATTAGGTGTATAGCCCTTCTCAAACACTTGCTTAATCTTGCTCACTCTTACTTTATCTCCAACTTTGAATTTTGGCTTTCTACTTATTGTAACCTTTTAAGAGAATTCCTCAAGTACTTGTACCTCATTTGTCAATGTTACGTCATTGGGCTTTACTCCTGTAGTACGACGTTTGCTATTATTATATTCCTTCAACAAGTCTGATAATATATCAAGCCACTTGTATTTTCCACGCAAACTAAATTGCATCCACATCTTTTGCTTGAATGTTCGATTAAAACGCTCACATATAGATGCTTTCAGATTACTATATGTTGAATAGAGATTAATTCCATAGCGTTTCATGAGGCTTTGAAAGGTGGAATTATAAAATTCTTTCCCTCGATCAGTTTGTAAATTTTTTGGTTGGCGACCTTGCTTCAAGATCGACTCCATCGCCACAGCGACATCACTGCCAGTCTTTTGCTTAACAGGTATAGCCCATGCATAATTGGAGAACACATCGATGACTGTGAGCATATATCTATAGCCTTTGTTTTCTCGTGCACAAGACTGCATTTCTACTAGATCAGCTTGCCACGTCTCATCTATACCGCGTTCAATAAACTTACGTCGCTGATAATTTCGACGTGCTGGCTTATGAAGCTCTTTGACTACTCGCTCTTGCATGATCTTTTATGGTAATCTCTTGTAATTTTGTCGTTCAGGCAAGGAAGAAGTGTTGCAAGAAAATTTATTTATAAAATTATCCCATCGAGATTCATTTTTCTGCTTATCTTTTTGGCTGTCATCAGAAAGTTTTTTGTATGGTATATTGCTGTTCTCAGTTTTATTTGATTTATCCATTTTCAACTCGACTGTGATAAATTTATAATTCAAGAGCTCCTTATATCGTCTTACCACCTTTGATGATTTTCTACTACTGATTGTGAATTGACAGAGTACTGCCTTATATAGTCCCTTTTGATGAAACTTCTTAACTATCTAATTTTAAATCTTCCATACTTTGAATTATAGTTTGCAGGCTTGAAAATTTTACATCCATCTCATCTCTATGGGCCTCAATAATAACACCTAGATTGTCCAGATCTGCTCTTAATTTAGCCGTTACTTCATACAAGCTTCTCATTTCCATTTTAATTATACGCTGCAAGGTATCCAAATTAACAGCAACACCAGATTGGTTAGGCTCAGCAACGTTACATAACCTCTTGTTGTCAATATCGTATTGTCCGTCAGAAGTTACTTTGAAGTCCACACCCGGAGGACCACGACTACCTTCAGCACGCTCGAGATTACGTCCGAATACATCGACACTCATGTTGCAACTGACTGCAATACCATTGAGTTCAATCAATTTATACTCAAATATGTATTATATTTATGTACGAGCACAGGCGTAATAATTTCAGAAAGTCTCTGAATTCGCATCTCAAAACGCTCTCGATTACGTGCCATCTGTTCCCATTCTCCGTGATGTGCAGCTCGACTGGCATAGGGCCACACATGCATCACATGAATAACTGGTTTAGCATCAAAGTGAACTCTCTTCGAAGACATCTTAATGTATGTAACCTACTTCTTTGAGTTCTTCAATGATTGAATGAATCTCATTTGTGTGGCTCTGATTGCCGGCTTCCAGTTCAGCCAAGAGTAAGCGAAGACGATCAACTAATTCATTAGGATCATCCCAGTATACATAATCCATACGCATATCTTTTCTTGCAATCTTATATTTAGGTAAAAGGCCTGAGCCACTAACATTTCTGTTTATTGATTTATCGAAATAGGGACCTATGAAGTCTTTATATTTTTTACTGTTGCTCTTATGCAGAGGTTGAGTTTCACTATAATTTCTTCTAAAAGCATTCGTAACTTCTACGATTTTTTGATAATTTTCAATATCATTGGAACCTATGTGCATCAAGTCAGGTTGATTCTGAAAGAGCAATTGAAGTAAACCTGCTGTTTTTGGATAGTTTACATTTTGAACTTTCACATAAGTTTTTGTAAAATCTATAGGTGAGTCACAAATTTTCATTACTTTATCTTCTATTTGTACCCCATAGATATTATCGAGTGAGTTGGGACGTTTTTCTATGGTTTGTAGGTAAGTTTGTTTAACAAATTCTGTTTCTTCGTCATCATCATCCTGTCCGCTTTCAGCTGTTTCAAATGATACGTCTACTCTTTTAGTCTTTACAGTTTCATCAAGATCACTTTGTGGTTCCTCTTCATCTTCATTATCTGAGCTAAGTTCTTGAACATAACTTTGCTCTTGCTCCTCTTCGGTCTTTTTTTTAATTACTTTCTTTTTCTCTGTTTGTGCAGCATCAACGAGTTTTTCAAGTGGACTTACAATAGGCTTAAATGTTTCCCCCAACACCTTTTCTACATCTGTTTTATCTTGCCTCAACTGCTTGTACTTTCGCTTAATTGCTTCTCTCGATTTTACAATTTGATAGAGAATGTTTTCCTCTTGCTTGAGGTGTGCCATATTGTTTGATGAACAATTGAAATCATACTAGTCGATTTTGCTTTGGGGCAGCTATATTTATAAGAAATTGATCGAACCCCTTTCTATATCGACCACTACCAAGTGCCCTCTCTTTGTTGATAACAAGGAATCCATACTTATCATTATTCCAGCAACTTGAACACACATCTCTAAATTGAGCATATGACATATCTGTGTTTATATGATCATTATATACATGCTTTAAATTCATATCATCTTGTCGAAATAATACTAATAAATTAACACTATCTCGTATTAGATGCTTTAGAATGTGAGCATACGATTGACATAGATAGAAGCAGTCCACATTTTTGTGTCTTCCCATACAAAAGAAATTTTTAATGTTTTCTTGTTTTTCACATGCTACATCATCAAATATGATAATTGAATTTGGAAGTACATCTTCTATTGATATTACTTCATCATGATCCTTGAATGGAAAATACTTAATTCCATTTATAGGCTTCAAGAGAAGCTTGAGAAATTTGTATTTAGGCTGTTCCAGTGATTTAGAGTAAACATATACATTTTCAAATTTTAATCCACTAGGATGAGTAATGAGTGAGAGGAGAGCGTTTGTTTTGCCACAGTTTCATGGACCACAAAATATAGCTCTAATATTATTGGGAACTAGTTCACCATGACGTCTTTTTGATTTTTGTTGCGTCATTAATTTATCAAAATTCACAACAGGTAGTTTAACGTGTTGCTCCTTGAACTCCATGGTTTGATGTCTCAAAGAAAAGTAACCTTGAACGTATATATACATCATACTTATATATATTTCCAGTTAGTATGTATTTATCCTTCGAGGCGTCAACATCATGATTGAGCATAAGCAGCGTAAACGCAATACGCGTAAAGGTCGAGGCTTAGTCAATACAGTCATCAATAAAGTTCCATTTGAATTATATCTGCCTGGCTATCAATACTGTGGATCTGGGACTAAACTTGGAAAGCGTCTTGCTCGAGGTGACCCTGGAGTTAATCCTTTAGATCAAGCTTGTAAGGAACACGACATTGCCTACTCACGGAATCGAGAGAGCGTTGAAGCTAGAAACGCTGCTGATAGAGTGTTAGCAGATAAAGCCTGGAAACGTGTTTTCGCTAAAGACGCAAGTATTGGTGAGAAAGCAGCGGCTTATTCTGTGACAAACGCTATGAAATCAAAGTTCGGTATGGGGCTGAAAAAGAGACCAAAAATTACACTCGCTAAAGTAGTTAGAGCAGCCTCAAAACCGATTTCCCATAGTAGTGATTCACACAAGGTAATTGAAGCTGCATTGAAAAGTGCTCGAGATGCTGTAAAGAAGGCTGGTAGTAAAGCCAAAGTACACATTCCTCGTGTACTACCAGTTCCGCGAAAAATCAGTGGATTCCTACCTTTTCTGATTCCATTATTTGCAGGTCTAAGTGCAACTGGTGCACTGGCAGGTGGCGCTGCTGGCATAGCTAAAGAAGTAAATGATACAAAAGCTGCTAAACGGCAACTTGAAGAAAGTCAAAGACATAACAGTGCGATGGAAGCCATTGCTCTTGGTAAAGGTCTCTACCTTAAACCACACAAAACAGGTTATGGTATCCATCTTAAACCCCATACTGGCAAAAAAAAACTTCGATGTAAAATTACCTCATAGAGCACTGACTGACGCTGACTTAATAAAGTACACTCGTATTTTACATATTCCATACTTTCAAGGTGTATTCATGCGAAATGCATTACCAGCAAAAGGTCTACATTACCGCGACTCAGTGATCATTAATCTCGATGATGAAAAAGGACTTGGTACACATTGGGTAGCCTATCGAAAACGAGGTAATGACGTTGTGTACTTTGATAGTTTTGGAGATCTTCAGCCACCTATAGAACTTCTGGATTACCTGGGCATTAGCACCGTAAAGTATAATCATGATAGATATCAAGATTACAACTCATACAATTGTGGGCATTTAAAGTTTCTGAGTGAGGCTATATAAAACGATGTAAATGTTATATATAGTCAGTATTAATTATGCAGTCATGGTTGAATCATTGATGCTAAGTTTATCTGGAACGTCATCTATACTAGAAGATCAATACTTTCCACCAATTGAACTCTTGGCAAATAAAAGATACGTTCTAGGATTGGTTGAACTTTTAGAGAAGGGAGCATGGGACTTGGGTGTTGGTAGATGGTGCTGAAGGGACCGACGGAGCAACTCTGGATCGACTTTTTTAAGATTGCGAAGCAACACAGATTTATTGATTGACGGTGGTTTAGAGTAGGCGAGAGAAATCTCAATAAAATCATGCTCCGCAATAAAGGGGCACGTGATTTCGACCACGTGAGGACGCGGCCGTTTCTCCTGACGATAAAGAGGTCGATCCAGGTGTGAGAGCCTCTCCAGAGCTGATGATGGATTGGGTCGGATGGGACGAGGAAAAGTGAGTTTGAGTTGATGGTGTTATTGAAGTGAGTGGCATCGGAAGAGTCGGGGACGGCAATATTCAAGTTGAAGTCACCTGTGATGATTACGGAAGGGAAGTGAGAGAGGAAGCTAGTGAAGCAGTTGAAGAACTGGATGGTGTATGCGGCGTGTGGGCGGCGATATACAATGGCGAAAAGAAGACTTAACTGGTCCTTTTTCAATTCGCATATAATATATTCAGAGGTGCTGTCGAACACCGAATCGAAGCCAGCTAGAACTTCCACACTAAAGGTGTCACGGGCGTAAAGACCAACACCACCACCGCCCATTCTTCCTCTATCGACGGGAAAAAAGTTAAAGCCGTTGAAGGCAAGGTGTGAGTCGTTGGCGAGCGGGTTAATTTTCGTTTTACTGATCGCTATGGCGTCAAAGCGAGACTCGGCAAACTTGGCCTCGAGCAGCGCAATGTGAGATGGGACCAGGCCGTTAACATTTATGTGTCCAGCGAGGAAAGTTTCGGCGGATGTAGAGCGCGGTTCACGGTTGTTTGGTCGTCATGATGGAGGCGGAACCAGCTTATCGATATCCGCTTCGCAAGTGACCGGGAGTAACGGACCGTTTCTGGTTGGTCGCATGAAAACCGTCAGATTTTTTACCAGAGGTCAAAGATGTCCAAGCTGTTTATACCGTGCAGTCGCATGATTTAGCAGCTTGTGGACGGGGTCAGACCACAGCGCGTTTACAGATAGCTTGGCAGCGCCGCCAGCTCCGAAAATGGCCTGGCAGTCGAGATTCTTCAGGCCTGGTGTCTTTCGGAGAATGTGATCTCGAGCTTCCGAGTAGGCGACAGTGAAGACAAACGCGCGGAGCTGGGCGGACGGCCTGGGCGCAGTAGGTGTAGCAGAGGCAGCAACCGAAAAAGCTAGTTCTGAATGATCAACGCAGGCCGGCAGGCTCCACGTGCGCCAGCCGACGACGAGTGGCACATGTTGCTGCAGCTTTATGGCGGTGAGGAGAGCAGTTGCGAGTTGTAGAGGCTCATGCTGAACGGCCAAGGGGATCCCTCGTACGATGACTTCGCGCGGATCCTCGAGCGAGCGTTGGTTAATTGAATCACGGTTTGCAGCTGTGCATAGTGGGCACAAGTGAACATGTCTGGATAAAATAAAATATCTTCTTTTGGAACTGACCGATTGGGATGGGGATACTCTTAAAATGAAGGCTATAAGTACTTTAAGGGAAAGTTATAGATAAAATATTGAAAAATTTTTCAAGGTTAGTCCAAGATCAATATATAAAAATTTACTTTTTTTAATGATCAGAAGAAGCTGGGCTATTACCCAAACAAGCTGAAAAGATTTTTATGAGGTTTTAAAATCACTGATAATAAATCAGCTCACAGAATGTTAAATTAAAATAATAACAAGTTAAAACATGAATCATATATAAAAATAAAAAAAAAATGATTTTGATTTAAATTAATCTAAATAATTTTTTGTTATTGTAATATTCCCTTTAATAACTATAAGAAAGCGTACAACTTTATGGAAAAATTAGTACAGAATACAACTTGTACATTACAAGTTGTATCCATTTTATATTAGTGAAAACAATTATATTCGAGTAATAATACCGGCACACAAAAAAAAAGTGATCTGTACTTTTGACCAGACCCACTTATCTTCATGTATTTTTCCGCGTTGAATCCGAATCTGGAGTCTGTTTAAGCCCTACACCTCGAGATTTTAAGTAAATTGCAAAAAAAAAGCTAAAAATTGCGAAAAATCGCGAAAAGTGCCGAAAAATCACTTTAGTGAGTACGAGAAAATTCTAAAATAATTTTTTTTAACTCGGATTAAGGGTGTTTCTTGTGTATTTTTCGCATTGAATCCGAATCTGGAGTCCGTTTCAGTCCTACACTTCTTATGTACGGGCTGTGGATGATGTTTCCTGAAAAATTTACGAAACTCCTTTTCTTTATCACGATAAATGTAAGCTTTGATTCCTTTTGACAACAAATTTTTCTTCTTTAGTGCGACTGCTAGATATTCAGCTACATCTTCGGGTAGTCCCAAATCTCGTATGAGATCGTTCAACTCCTGCTGGTTGAAAGTTTGAGCTTTGCCCTTCACTGCTGCGTCATCCTCGCTTTCATTTTTGCTTTCTTCCTTGGAGAGCTCACCCTGCATTTCTTCTTCCAAAGAATGATCTACATCCATAGATTTAGAAGTGCTGACATCATCATCAACTACTACTTTTTCTGGTTTCACGACTGAAGATACGTTGGCGTAAGAAGTAATAGCTTTGATAGTCGCGGTAAAACCTTGTACGTTTGACATACAAAAATAGCACTTCTTTCGGCATGACGGTGCAGACCGTATCATCGACTTCAAAAGATTTGGGACTATCCAAAGATGGAGCTGAATATCTAGCAGCTGCACTAAAGAAGAAAAATTTGCTGTAAAAAGGAACCAAAGCTTACATTTATCGTGATAGAGAAAAGGAGTTTCGCAAATTTTTCAGGAAAGATGAGGAGAAATCATTAGTTTTTTGCTGGGATGTAAAAGGGTTGGTTGATGAATTAAAACCGAACACTTATACGAATGAAGAGGGGAGACTTTTTATTGATTCTTCGAAACGAAGTCTCAAAGCTGTGCTACTTCATAATGGGAACACATATGCACCTATTCCGATAGCACTCTCAACGAAACTCAATGAGACTTACGACAATTTGCAGACAGTTTTGGAGAAAATAAACTGCTGGGGACATCAGTGGAAAGTTTACGGTGCCCTAAAAGTTTCAACCCTGATCTAGGCCAGCAATCAGGTTTTACAAAAAATCTCTGCTTCTTATGTCTGTGGGATAGCAGAGACACAAAAATCACTACGAACAGAAAGAATGGCAAAAGAGAATTGAGTTTCATCCAGCGACGAGAAATATCATCCACAGCCCGTTGGTTTATCCTTCAAATATTCTGCTACCATCTCTTCATATCAAGCTTGGTCTTATGAAGCAATTTGTCAAAGCTCTAAACAAAGATGGTGATTGTTTCGAATATTTAGTAGAAAAGTTTCCAGCGATAAGTGATGCAAAATTGACGGAAGGTATTTTCGATGGCCGGCAAATTCGCACTCTTTTTCAAGACAAAAATTTCACGAACCACATGAATGACAACGAAAAAGTGGCATGGCAAAGTATCAAAAGCGTATCTCAGAAGTTCTTAGGAAATGAGAAGAGTGATGACGACCAGAATTTGGTGGAAGACTTGTTGAAAAATTTTAAAGAGTTACACTGCTTGATGAATCTCAAACTGCACTTTCTGCACTCTCATCTTGACTACTTTCCTGAAAACCTCGGAGACTTAAGTGAAGAACAAGGAGAACGATATCATCAAGATATAAGTGAAATGGAAAAACGATACCAAGAAAGATGGGATGTTAACATAATACCCGATTTCTGTTGGACGCGCAAGAGAGAAACGAATCAGAATACAAAAATGAGAAAAAGAAATCCGTTGCATAGGTCATTTCAAGAGAAAAGAGTTCGCTACCAGAGAAAAAGTATAAGAGCAAAATTAGTTCCAGATGTTGTGCTATTTATGATTTCTAGTTTTTTGTTTCATGAATTTTTCAAATTTTCTCGATTTTTCACCCTTAATCCGAGTGAAAAAAATTTTTTCAGAATTTTCTCGTACTCATAAAAGCGATTTTTCGCCACTTTGCGCGATTTTTCGCAACTTTTGGCTTCTTTTTACAATTTACTCAAAATCTTGAGGTGTAGGGCTTAAACGGACTCCAGATTCGGATTTAGCGCGAAAAAATACATGAAGATAGGTGAGTCTGGTCAAAAGTACAGACCACCTTTTTTTTGTATGCCGGTGTTATTATTCGAATATAATTGTTTTCACTAATATAAAATGGATACAACTTGTATGTAATGTACAAGTTGTATTCTGTACTAATTTTTCCATAAAGTTGTACGCTTTCTTATAGTTACTAAAGGGAATATTACAATAACAAAAAAGTATTTAGATTAATTTGAATCAAAATAATTTTTTTTTATTTTTATATATGATTCGTGTTTTAACTTATTATTATTGCTTTCTCAAAGAGAAAGCATGGTAACAGTGAAAATTTTCGACCTCGAGGTTTCGATGATTTTCGATATTTCTGAGCTCCCTGAGTCGAGATATGCATTTTCTAGAAAATGTGTGTGTGTGTGTGTGCGTGTGTGTGTGTATGTCTGTGTGTGTGTGCGTATGTGTGCGTACGTGTGCGTGTGTGTGTGTGTGCGTGTGTGTGTGTCTCTCATAAATTTGTCCGCAGCATAACTCGAAACTGGTCAGAGATATCAAGTTTATCTTTGGCAGGTATTTAAAGCTTATTTTGAAGTTGTGCAAGTTCAATTATATAGTTGATCGAATAATACTAACTCGGTTAAAAAGAATAAAGCAAAATATCGAAAAATCGAATTTTTTTTTTCGTCGTCGAATTTGGATATCGGTGGGAAGTAGGCCCATTTTCTCAAAGGCTTTGAAATTACCTATCAATCCATATTTTTGTCGGCCGGATCGGATAATATTAAGTCGTTTAAAAAAAATAAAGAAAAATATCGAAAAATCGAAAATAATTCTTTTCGGCTCTGGATTTGGATATCGGTGGGAATTAGGCCCATTTTCTGAAAGGTCTTGTAATTTCCTATCTACCCATATTTTTTTTTTTTGCCAGATCCGATATTATTAAGTCGGTTAAAAAAAATAAAGAAAAATGTGGGAAAATCGAAATAATTTTTTTTCTTCGCCGGGTTTGGATATCGGACCGAATCAGGCTCATTTTCTGAAAGGTCTTAAAATTTCCTATCAATCCATATTTTTTTCGGCCCGATCGGATATTATTAAGTCGATTAAAAAAATGTGACGAACGGATTACTTTCCGTAAAAGAATCTCACAATACGTTTTAAATAACCTGAAGAGGGACGTAATAAAATGTCCGAAACGTTGTAAATAATTGTTTTACTTATAAAAAACACCTTGGTAGTACGGCCATTAGCTACAAATTCTATAACTACACCAAAAACCTACCATTGGCTACATTTAACCAACGATTAAAAAAAATAAAGAAAAATATGGAAAATCATTAAAAATATTACTTATGTCGACTGCAACTTGCTATCAACTGATAAGAATCTTTCCATCGGTCTTACAGTCTTATAAATTAAATTAAAACAATTTGTATTTATGGCAGTCAGATTGCCCTTGTTTATAATCACCCCCGCCGAATCTGAAATAAAAACTTAGAATATATATACTTAATAAATATATACTTAATAAGGACTATCTGACTGCCCCTCACCACCAAATTGCCCAATTGCCCAACGTTTCGAGCCCGCTCCTGCTCCTCCTCAGGGACTGAAGTAAAACCCGCGATACACCTCCTTATGTACCCATACCCACTTATTTCCTCTTACCCCGCCACCATCCACCTTCCTCTCTCCAACTTTTCATTCTCACTTAAATTAATAAAGAATGATAAATGTTATCTAATTTACTTGACTCTACCATTAAATTTACATTATTCCGATTCCTTAGAATGTGAATACTTTCAAGGCTTTCCTTCTCATATTTATTGTTGATCCCTTGTTCCAAAATATCCACACTCCCAAAATCGAAAGAATGCAAACTATCTAAACATTGTTCTTTCAAACCCCATATAATATTTGTACTACGTAAACTGTATTAACATTCATATATTCTCTTCTTCAAATATCTACCCGTTTGACCAATATAACATCAATTACAATCCCTAAAATTAATTTTATAAACTACTCCCGATTTTAAACCTTTATCATCCTTGTCTTTACAATTACTAAATAACCTTTCTAAATTATTATCGTTTCTAAAGAAAACTTGAATATTATGTTTACTAAAAACCCGTCGAATCCTTTCCGACAAACCTCTAACATATGGTAAACTAAAATATGCGTTCTTTCCATTTCTATTCCTTGTTCGGTTCGATTATCTGCCCGCATCTTCAATCCATGATTATAAATTTCCCACGCTCTCTCATCAATTATTTTATCAATAAATTTTACCGGATACTATAGTTAATAAATGTTTCTCTAACTAAATTTAAATTCTTTTTCCTAAAATCTTAATGTGACAATTTAATCACTCTGTCAATGACACCTTTGATAGAACCTGTCTTGTTTCCGAATTGGTGGTGAGAATCAAAATTTAAAAATCAACCTGACCATGAGGATTTTCTATAGCAAACTAATTTCACGCTATTATTATTAACTCTAATGACTCAAATATCTAAAAAACTCAATTCATTATCTGACTCGACCTCTTTTGAGAATTTAATTATATCATGGATAGAATTAAACACATCCACCATGTCATTCACAAGCATTCAGGTACAACTGCAAAAATGTCATCAATATATCTTTTAAAAAAATCTGACTGCCATAAATATTAATTATTTTATTTTAGTTGGATTTAATTGATGTAAATGAGTACACACATTCAATATTAAATGTACAACGTTTCGATAACTTGATTGTTATCCTTTTCAAGTACTGAAATTTATTAAAGGAGTATTTTCTACAAGTCAATGATAATACATTCGTCACAAATAATAGTCTTACCTATAGTTTTGACCTTGCTTCAGTAATACGTTTCGTGTTCTTAATGTATTTCTTCATTAGTCTTGTAGTGGTTGCTCCATATTCTTCCGTAATTCTCTCAAAATGGGAAGTATTGGTGTTCATGTCTGTTGTTAGAGAGGTTCTGTTCCATCTAGACCTCATATTTTCAATTCTCGTTCTGTCTCTATCACTCACATCTAATATTTTAGTTGGATTTAATTGATGTAAATGAGTACACACATTCAATATTACATGTACAACGTTTCGATAACTTGATTGTTATCCTTTTCAAGTACTGAAATTTATTAAAGGAGTATTTTCTACAAGTCAATGATAATACATTCGTCACAAATAATAGTCTTACCTATAGTTTTGACCTTGCTTCAGTAATACGTTTCGTGTCCTTAATGTATTTCTTCATTAGTCTTGTAGTGGTTGCTCCATATTCTTCCATAATTCTCTCAAAATGGGAAGTATTGGTGTTCATGTCTATTGTTAGAGAGGTTCTGTTCCATCTAGACCTCATATTTTCAATTCTCGTTCTGTCTCTATCACTCATATCTAATATTTTAGTTGGATTTAATTGATATAAATGAGTACATACATTCAATATTAAATGTACAACGTTTCGATAACTTGATTGTTATCCTTTTCAAGTACTGAAATTTATTAAAGGAGTATTTTCTACAAGTCAATGATAATACATTCGTCACAAATAATAGTCTTACCTATAGTTTTGACCTTGCTTCAGTAATACGTTTCGTGTTCTTAATGTATTTCTTCATTAGTCTTGTAGTGGTTGCTCCATATTCTTCCGTAATTCTCTCAAAATGGGAAGTATTGGTGTTCATGTCTGTTGTTAAAGAGGTTCTGTTCCATCTAGACCTCATATTTTCAATTCTCGTTCTGTCTCTATCACTCATATCTAATATTTTAGTTGGATTTAATTGAGTACTCATTTACATCAACCTCTCTAACAACAGACATGAACACCAATACTTCCCATTTTGCGAGAATTACGGAAGAATATGGAGCAACCACTACAAGACTAATGAAGAAATACATTAAGAACACGACACGTATTACTGAAGCAAGGTCAAAACTATAGGTAAGACTATTATTTGTGACGAATGTATTATCATTGACTTGTAGAAAATACTCCTTTAATAAATTTCAGTACTTGAAAAGGATAACAATCAAGTTATCGAAACGTTGCACATTTAATATTGAATGTGTATACTCATTTACATCAATTAAATCCAACTAAAATATTAGATATGAGTGATAGAGACAGAACGAGAATTATTAATTATTTTAATTTAACTTATGACAGTAAGACAGATGGAAAAATTCTTATCAGTTGAAAATATGGAAAAATCAAAACTAATTTTTTTTGGATCTGGGTTCGGATTTCGGTCGCAAGTAGGCCCATTTTCTGAAAGGCCTTGGATTTCCTATCTACCGATATTTTTTTCAGCTCGATCGGATATTATAAAGACGATTAGAAAAAATAAAGAAAAAGATGGAAAAATCGAAATAATTTTTTTTCTTCGCCGGGATTGGATATCGGTCCGAAGTAGGCCTATTTTCTGAAAGGTCTTAAAATTTCCTATCTTTCCATATTTTTTCGGCCGATCGGATATTTTAAGTCGATTAAAAAGAAATAAAGAAAAATATGGAAAAATCAAAAATAATTTTTTGTTGGCTCTGGGTTAGGATTTCGGTCGGAGGAAGAACCATTTTCTGAAAGGTCTAGAAATTTCCTATCTACCCATATTTTTTTCGGTTCGATAGGATATTATTATGACGATTAAAAAAAAATAAAGAAAGAGATGGAAAAATACAGAAAATTTTGTTTCTTCGCCGGGTTTGGATATCGGTCCGAAGGCCTTAAAATTTACTATCTATCCATATTTTTTAGGACCGATCGGATATTAGTACGACGACTAAAAAAAAATAAAGAAAAAAATGGAAAAAGAGAAAATAATTTTTCTTGGCACTGGGGGTTTGGATTTCGGTCGGAAGTAGGCCAATTCTCTGAAAGGTCTTGAAATTTCCTTTCTACCCATATGTTTTTGCTCGATCGGATATTATTAAGTCGATTAAAAAAAATATAGAAAAAGATGGATAAATCGAAATATTTTTGTTTTTTTCGCGGGGGTTAGGATATTGGTCGGAAGTGGGCCCATTTTCTCAAATGTCTTGAAATTTCCTATCAATCCATATTTTTTTGGCCCGATCGGATATTATTGAGTAGATTAAAAAAAATTAAGAAAAATATGGAAAATTCGAAAATAATTTTTTTTGGTTCTGGGTTTGGATTTCGTTCGGAAGAAGGCCCATTTTCTAAAAGGTCTTGAAATTACCTATCTACTCATATTTATTGGGCCCGATCGGATATTATTAAGTCGATTAAAGAAAATAAAGAAAAATATGGAAAAATTGAAATAATTTTTTTTCTTCGCCGGGTTTGGATTTCGGTCGGGAGAAGGCCCATTTTCTGAAAGGTCTTGAAATTTCCTATGTACCCGTATGTTTTTCGGCTGGATCGGATATTATTAAGTCGATTAAAGAAAATAAAGAAAAAGATGGAAAAATCGAAATAGTTTTCATTTTCGCGGGGTTTGGATATCGGTCGCAAGTAGGCCCAAAATCTGAAAGGTCTTGAAATTTCCTATCTACCCATATTTTTTCGGCTCAATCGGATATTATTAAGTCGATTAAAAAAAATAACGAAAAAGATGCAAAAATCGAAATAGTTTTCATTTTCGCGGGGTTTGGATATCGGTCGGAAGTAGGCCCATAATCTGAAAGGTCTTGAATTTTCTTATCTACCCATATTTCTTTCGGCTCAATCGGATATTATTAAGTCGAAGGAAAAAATAAAGAAGAAGATGGAAAAATCGAAATAGTTTTCATTTTCGAGGGGGGTTTGGATATCGGTCGGAAGTAGGCCCATTTTCTGAAATGTCTTGAAATTTCCTAACTACCCATATGTTTTTCAGCTCGATCGGATATTATGAAGCCGATTAAAAGAAATAAAGAAAAATATGGAAAAATCGAAAATAATTTTTTGTTGGCTCTAGATTTGGACTTCGGTCGGACGAAGGCCCATTTCCTAAAAGATCTTGAAATTTCCTATCTACCCGTATATTTTTCGGCTGGATCGGATATTATTAAGTCGATTAAAAAAAATAAAGAAAAAGATGGAAAAATCCAAATAGTTTTCATTTTCGCGGGGTTTGGATATCGGTCGGAAGTAGGCCCATAATCTCAGAGGTCTTGAAATTTCCTATCGACCCATATTGTTTTCGGCTCAATCGGATATTATTAAGTCGATTAATAAATATAAAGAAAAAGATGGAAAAATCGAAATAGTTTTCATTTTCGCGGGGATTGGATATCGGTCGGAAGTAGGCCCATTTCCTGAAAGATCTTGAAATTTCCTATCTACCCATATTTTTTTGGCCCTATCGGATATTATTAAGTCGATAAAAAAAAATAAAGAAAAATATGGAAAAATCGAAAATAATTTTTTTTCCCCTCGGTTTGGATTTCGGTCGGAAGAAGGCCGAGTTTCTGAAAGGTTTTAAAATTTCCTATCTATCCATATTTTTTTGGTCCTATAGGATATTATTAAGTCGATTAAAACAAAATAAAGAAAAATATGGAAAAATTGAAAATCATTTTTTTTTGGCTCTGGGTTTGGATTTCGTTCGGACGAAGGCCCATTTCCAGAAAGGTCTTTTGAATTTCCTATCTATCCATATTTTTTTCGGCTCGATTGGATATTATTAAGTCGATTTAAAAAAATAAAGAAAAAGATGGAAAAATCGAAACAATTTTTTCTCTTCGACGGGTTTGCATATCGGTCCGAACTGGGCCCATTTTCTGAAAGGACTTAAAATTTCCCATCTATCCATATGTTTCTCGGTCCGATCGGATATTATTAAGTCGATTAAAAAAAAATAAAGAGAAATATGGAAAAATCGAAAATAATTTTTTTGGCTCTAGATTTGGACTTCGGTCGGACGACGGCCTATTTCCTGAAAGATCTTGAAATTTCCTATCTACCCATATTTTTTTGGCCCTATCGGATGTTATTAAGTCGATTAAAAAAAAATAAAGAAAAATATGGAAAAATAGAAAATAATTTTTTTTCCTCTCGGATTTGATTTCGGTCGGCAGAAGGCCGATTTTCTGAAAGGTTTTAAAATTTCCGATCTATCCATATTTTTTTTCGGCCCGATCGGATATTATTAAGTCGATTAAAAAAAATAAAGAAATAGATGAAAAAAACGAAATAATTTTTTTTTTCGCGGGGTTTGGATATAGGTCGGAATTAGGACCATTTTCTGAAATGTCTTGACATTTCCTATCCATATTTTTGTGACCATATCGGATATCATTAAGTCGATTAAAAAAAAGATAAAGAAAAATATGGAAAAAACGAAAATAATTTTTTTTTGCTCTGGGTGTTCATATCGGCCGGAAGTAGGCCAATTCTCTGAAAGGTCTTGAAATTTGCTTTTTACCCATATGTTTTTGCTCGATCGGATATTATTAAGTCGATTAAAAAAAATATAGAAAAAGATGGATAAATCGAAATATTTTTGTTTTTTTCGCGGGGGGTTAGGATATTGGTCGGAAGTGGGCCCATTTTCTCAAATGTCTTGAAATTTCCTATCAATCCATTTTTTTTTGGCCCGATCGGATATTATGGAGTAGATTAAAAAAAATTAAGAAAAATATGGAAAATTCGAAAATAATTTTTTTTGGTTCTGGGTTTGGATTTCGGGACGAAGAAGGCCCATTTTCTAAAAGGTCTTGAAATTACCTATCTACTCATATTTATTGGGCCCGATCGGATATTATTAAGTCGATTAAAGAAAATAAAGAAAAATATGGAAAAATTGAAATAATTTTTTTTCTTCGCCGGGTTTGGATTTCGGTCGGGAGATGGCCCATTTTCTGAAACGTCTTCAAAATTTCCTATGTACCCATATTTTTTTCGGCTCGATCGGATATTATTAAGTCGATTAAAAAAAATAAAGAAAAAGATGGAAAAATCGAAATAATTGATTTTCTTCGGCGGGTTTCGATATCGGTAGGAAGTAGGCCCATTTTCTGAAAGGTCTTGAAATTTCCTATGTACCCGTATGTTTTTCGGCTGGATCGGATATTATTAAGTCGATTAAAAAAATAAAGAAAAAGATGGAAAAATCGAAATAGTTTTCATTTTCGCGGGGTTTGGATATCTGTCGCAAGTAGGCCCAAAATCTGAAAGGTCTTGAAATTTCCTATCTACCCATATTTTTTCGGCTCAATCGGATATTATTAAGTCGATTAAAAAAATAACGAAAAAGATGCAAAAATCGAAATAGTTTTCATTTTCGCGGGGTTTGGATATCGGTCGGAAGTAGGCCCATAATCTGAAAGGTCTTGAAATTTCCTATCTACCCATATTTCTTTCGGCTCAATCGGATATTATTAAGTCGAAGGAAAAAATAAAGAAGAAGATGGAAAAATCGAAATAGTTTTCATTTTCGAGGGGGGTTTGGATATCGGTCGGCAGTAGGCCCATTTTCTGAAATGTTTTGAAATTTCCTAACTACCCATATGTTTTTCGGCTCGATCGGATATTATTAAGTCGATTAAAACAAAATAAAGAAAAAAATGGAAAAATTTAAAATCATTTTTTTTTGGCTTTCGGTTTGGATGTCGGGCGGACGAAGTCCCATTTCCAGAAAGGTCTTTTGAATTTCCTATCTACCCATATTTTTTCAGCTCGATCGGATATTATTAAGTCGAAAAAAAAGAAATAAAGAAAAATATTGAAAAACCAAAAATAGTTTTTTGTTGGCTCTAGGTTAGGATTTCGATCGGAAGAAGGTCCATTTTCTGAAAGGTCTTGAAATTTCCTATCTACCCATATTTTTTTCGGCCCGATCGGATATTATTAAGTCGATTAAAAAAAAATAAAGAAAAATATGGAAAAAACGAAAATAATTTTTTTTCCTCTGGGCTTGGATATCGGCCGGAAGTAGGCCCATTCTCTGAAAAGTCTTTGAACTTTTTATCTGCCCATATTTTTTCAGCTCGATCGGATATAATTAAGTCGATTAAAAAAAATAAAGAAAAATATGGAAAAATCGAAAATAATTGTTTGTTGGCTCTAGATTTGGACTTCGGTCGGAGGAAGGCCCATTTCCTGAAAGATATTGAAATTTCCTATCTACCCGTATGTTTTTCGGCTGGATCGGATATTATTAAGTTGATTAAAAAAAATAAAGAAAAAGATGGAAAAATCGAAATAGTTTTCATTTTCGCGGGGTTTCGATATCGGTCGGAAGTAGGCCCATAATCTGAAAGGTCTTGAAATTTCCTATCTACCCATATTTTTTTCGGCTCAATCGGATATTATTAAGTCGATTAATAAAAATAAAGAAAAAGATGGAAAAATCGAAATAGTTTTCATTTTCGCGGGGTTTGGATATCGGTCGGAAGTAGGCCTATAATCTAAAAGGTCTTAAAATTTCCTATCTACCCATATTTTTTTCGGCTCGATCGAATATTATTAAGTCGATTAAAAAAAAAAAAGAAAAAGATGGAAAAATCGAAATAGTTTTCATTTTCGAGGGCGGTTTGGATTTCGGTCGGACGAAGGCCCATTTCCAGAAAGGTCTTTTGAATTTCCTATCTACCCATATTTTTTGGCCCTATCGGATATTATTAAGTCGATTAAAAAAAAATAAAGAAAAATATGGAAAAATCGAAAATAATTTTTTTTCCTCTCGGTTTGGATTTCGGTCGGAAGAAGGCCGATTTTCTGAAAGGTTTTAAAATTTCCTATCTATCCATATTTTTTTTGGTCGTATAGGATATTATTAAGTCGATTAAAACAAAATAAAGAAAAATATGGAAAAATTGAAAATCATTTTTTTTTGGTTCTGGGTTTGGATTTCGGTCGGACGAAGGCCCATTTCCAGAAAGGTCTTTTGAATTTCCTATCTACCCATATTTTTTTGGCACTATCGGATATTATTAAGTCGATTAAAAAAAATAAAGAAAAATATGGAAAAATCGAAAATAATTTTTTTTCCTCTCGATTTGGATATCGGTCGGAATTAGGACCATTTTGTGAAAGGTCTTGAAATTTCCTATCTATCCATATTTTTTTGACCATATCGGATATCATTAAGTCGATTAAAAAACAATAAAGAAAAATATGGTGAAATTGAAAATAATTTTTTTTTTGCTCTCGGTTTGGATTTCGGTCGGAAGAAGGCCGATTTTCTGAAAAGTTTTCAGATTTCCTATCTATCCATATTTTTCTCGGTTCGATCGGATATTATTTAGTCGATTAAAAAAAAATAAAGAAAAATATGAAAAAATCGAAAATAATTATTTGTTGGCACTAGATTTGGACTTCGGTCGGACGAAGGCCCATTTCCTGAAAGAACTTGAAATTTCCTATCTACCCATATTTTTTTGGCCCTATCGGATGTTATTAAGTCGATTAAAAAAAAATAAAGAAAAATATGGAAAAATCGAAAATAATTTTTTTTCCTCTCGGTTTGGATTTCGGTCGGAAGAAGGCCGATTTTCTGAAAGGTTTTAAAATTTTCTATCTATCCATATTTTTTTTCTGCCCGATCGGATATTATCAAGTCGATTAAAAAAAATAAAGAAAAAGGTGGAAAAATCAAAAGAATTTTTTTTCTTCACCGGATTTGGATATCGGTCGGAGGTAGGCCTATTTTCTGAAAGGCCTTAAAATTTTCTATCTACCCATATTTTTTTTGGTCGATCGGATATTATAAGGTCGATTAACAAAAATAAAGAGAAATATGGAACAATCGAAAATAATTTTTTGTTGACTCTGGATGAGGATTTCGGTCGGAAGGAGGCCCATTTTCTTAATAGTCTTGAAATTTCCTATTAACCGGTATTTTTTTAGGCTCGATTGGTTATTATAAGAAGATTAAAAAAAAATAAAGAAAAAAATGGAAAAATCGAAATAAATTTTTTTTCGCAGGGGGGTTTGGATACCCCCCTGCGGGGTGTATAATAACTCCTAAACTAAACGGTCAATCTTTTGGAGAAAATTCACGATAATGCAAAATATAAATTGCTATAATCTGTGAAAATTTTAATCCATTCTGTTGGTTAGTTTTCGAGAAAAAAATTAAAAAATGTAAAAAATATGTTCTCTATGTCGTACGTTTTATGAAGTAAACCTGGATTAATCGCTTTGTAATTAGTTATCGAGTTAGGTTTTGGATAGATCTCGGCTAAGTTCTTTGGGCTACATGATCAGTTAACAAATTTCTGAGATATTTGAGGTTAAAATTTTTTTAACCTTTTTTTCAAATCGAAATTTGTCGAAAACGGTTCTATGTATCTGAATCAGATGGATGGCATTCGAAAGCGAATTTAAATACCTATATTTTCTAAAAAAAATTATTTTTCTAGCTATCACGGTTCTTTTGTTATTAATAAAAACGTAAGCATAGAAAAATGAAAAAAAAATGAGTTTGGTATGTCTAACCATTGCGGGAGTAAAAATTGACTTAATCGCTTCAAAATTCCTCGTAGAAGTGGATTTTTTATAGTTTTCGGTCGAGTTATTTGGGCAAAATAATTGGTCCATAGATTTAAGAGATATTTGAGTTTAAAATATTTTTAACGTTTTTTCAAATCGTAATTTCTCGAGAATAGCTCTATGTATTCGAAAGGAATGGGTAGCATTCGAAATAGAATTAAAATAGCTATATTTCCAAAAAAAAATTTCTTTTATAGGGTGTTCTGTTATTATAAAAAAACCGTAAGCATTGAAAAATGAAAAAATAAAAAAAAATGGGTTTTGTATGTGCAACGATTGCTGGAATAAAACTGACTTATGCGCTTCAAAATTTCTTGTAGAAGTGTATTTTTTAGATTTTTATGTCGATTTCTTGGGGCAAAATGATTGGTCCATAAAGGCTATAGCGGGATAAGATGGTCAAAATTGCACTCACCTGGATTTTTTTTTGGGATTGACCATTCGAAAGTACATTATTGAAAACCTTTCTAGCCAAATGTTCAGCTCCCTAGGTGATGATTTGAGTCTCCTAACCTAAAAAACGTATTTTTTCGAAAAATATTTTTTCCGCTCGACCCTTTCTTTAAAAAAATCTGAAAAAATTTACGGATGTGTGTTTTTGAGCAAGAAAACCGCCTGATTTTTTTCAGATTTAAAAAAAAAAATTGAGCTCAGAAAAAATTTTTTAATTTTTCAATGATTTTTTAGGTTATGTACGTAATTTTTGGCTAACTTGTAAATAATGGTTTTTTGTGTATTTTTTCCCGTTCTTTCAAATGTCGGTGTCCGAATTTGCGTTTTCGAGCCGGAACATATTTAAATTTCGAAAAAACCGATTTTTTAAGCAGTTTTCCCATGTTTTTGGCACATAACCTCAAAACCAATAGGTAAATAAGTGTTTATGAACAATTTTTTTTCAATTTCTTTCTATATCTTCAAATTCCACTGTCAGAACTACCATTTTTGCATCAAATAATGCTATAAAATTAAATTATAAACATTTTTTTCGTGTTTTTTACCATGTTTTTGGAACATAACCTCAAAGAAGATCGTTCAATACGTGTTACGTCATACAAAAATATTCTAAAAATTTTTAGAATCGAGTATTACTTCATCGGTAGCTACAAAGGGCCTGATATAGCCTTTTAATTAATTATTTTTATTCAAATTCATTTGTAGATAAATAAAAATGAGTAAATATTTCTAATAGAAATTAATTATTATAAATATATTATGAATATTTTTGTGCTTTTATTAAAACAATAAAATAAGTATGTACCATTTCATATTTGACCTTTATTCTTCTGAGAATTGTTTTTAGAAGTTATATTTGACAAAATTACATGAGTAATAATTTTTTTGAAACTCCGTGCGAGAAGTTCGATTTCTCGCACGCTGCGTTAAACGATGCGTGCAAAAATCTCACTTCTCGCACGTCGTGTCAAAAAATACGGTTCGACACTTGTGTGAGAAGCTGATTTTCTCCTCATGTGACCTTTTCACCCTCGCTTCGCTCGGGTGCAAACAGTCACACGAGGGGAAAATCAAATCCTTGCACTAGTCTCGAAATGTACTATTAATATTGAATTATAATAATATTTTTAATCCTCGTCACTATCTTCGTCTATTACAGGACCAATATCTGAAGTAGTAAGTAATTCGGAAAGAACTTTCGCTGGTCTAATAATTTTTGACTAATATCTTGCATTACTGAGATAATATATGACTGCAGCAATGTGAGCACAGGAGCCTACAGTTCGTAATCCATCGGCACAGTCACACGCATGGCGTAGGATACCGCTGTATCCAATTGAGTTAGGTTTGTATTCGATGTAGCATTTGTAAGTCTTACTGTTAATATGCCTGGACCTTATTAATACTTTAATGATGTTTGGTTTGATCTTAATATATTCCAAATTGATATTGTTACTATCATCCATTAACTCAGCCAAATAACGTACGGCTTGACCTAATTGATAGGTACCTGAAAAAAATATTTTGAGATCTCTTTCAGTCATCTCCGGAAAGTCAATGATTTCTTGGGATGTTAGCTTGATCGTAGTAGTGGGCCATCTAGACCATCTGGTTGTCTCAGCTTCTAATGCTAAAGTATTTTCACTTTGATTAGAATTTAACATTCTTTCGATGATTATACCTTGTAAGCCACCGTCATCTTTATCGCTATTCAAACGCCTACCAAAAAGGTTGTTGAGAAAACATGCAATTCTACAATATGCACCAGCTTTTAGTAAAAGTTTATTATCTAATTGCTGGTGAAGAAGCTTATACTTTTTACCAAGAATACCATGAACAGCCTCTACAACCCATCTGAATTTCGTGACGTAACGAGATTCATTCGATTCAGTCGTGCTCAAGTTGGGTCCATTTCCCTTTAAGGCAGGCATGAGAATCTTAAAGCCAAGACTTTTTAAATACGGTATCACATCCCTAAAACCTCTATCTACAACGCAAACATCACCTTCACTCACGATAGTTCTTATACCATCTGGATCAACCATTATTTTCTTCATGATGCTTGCATCATTTTCTGTTGCTAAAAAGGGACCAGGGACATGAACAACGAATACGTCTGTGGTGCAAATAGTGAATGGCTTGGCCAAAGGATATTTCTTCTGACCTGAATATGACTTTCTTTGGTATTCATTATTTTTACTTTTTTGGTGACGTAGGTAAGTTCCATCAAAAACCAAAACAAGCTCGTTCTCTAATTTAAACAGTTTTTTTGCATAAATGGAAGTGTGATCACGTATGAGATCCTCCCTTTTAATACTTTTTACTCCAAAATATTTCGATAGGAATCTTTTTCAAATGAATTAATTACTGATTCACAAAAATCTGAAATTTTTATTTCGTTTTCTATTGCGAAAATAGACGAAATAAAATTATTCGACGATCCAGTTCATAATTTAAATAAACATATAACCAGGGCTTGTGTAACGTCTCTAGAATCCGATGATCTCATGGAAACTAATAATTTTCTCAGCTCTTGCAATTGATCAGTCGAAAGACTAGTAAAAGAGAATAATTGTTTTTCGCTAAGCTCTGATGATTTTATTTTATCTAAAAATGTTTCCGAGGCTAAATCTGAAATTTTTCTAAAAAATAAACATATTTCATCTGCAGTTAAAAAACTCGTGTTACTGTATATCTGTATTAGTTTCAGGTCATCATAAAAAAATCGTTTTTTTATTAAATGCTCGGTACAAACTCGATTGCCATTTGGAATAAAGATTTGCATTTCTTCGAAACATTGCAGTCTTGCAGTCAATGGTACACATGTCAAGTTATTTTTGTTTCTACAAACGCAACATGCTGTATGAGAAATCATAGTTCTTTTGAGGGACAACTCGGTGGAAGATTTTTTTTCTACAGTTCGTTTTAGTACTACCTCAACAACGCTCCCTGAACTCTGAGAGCTGGGTATTTCCGAGCTTGACTGCGAACTCATTGGCTAACTTTGATCACTGGTTGAAGTTATCGCAAAGTTTAAACCCAATGTCAACATAATCTACATTTAACTGCTCACAAACTGCTTCGACTTCACTAGCTGAATTAATGATCTTAATCTGAGCTGATATTTTACTGAGATTTCGATTGAAGCAGTTGCAACATTGATCAGTATCATCAAATTCATCCATGTTCGATGTAAAAACTAAAATGGAGAATATTTAAAATATATTATGGGATCATGAATATAATTACAAAAAATTATCGGTGATCTTTAAACAGTTACTTGTGTAATAATCAATCTTTTTTAAAGCTAAGCCATTATGTAATTATCACAAAATTAATGAATTTGATTATTATTTTATATTAAAATGATTTTTTTCACCAAGAAATATAATGTACTTAAAACTATTTTGATAATAATTAATGAATGGTAAAAAATTAAATATTTCTTGAAATGTGGACTGTATTCTGTTTTTTGTTAGGTATTGTCGGAAATTGAGATGACGATCTATTCTAATTGACTCGAAAGTACAAGTATAGACATAGATAATTTAAGCAAAACGAAACCTTTATAAAGAGAGGGTTCTCTATTAAGAGAGAGCTTTTAAATACACTTCTTTTAACGCACACCTTTGTAAGAATGAGATTATCGATATATAAATACTTTTTTGGCAACTTGCTTGCGGAAAGCTACGTAACATCTAGTGATTACAATCCCATACAATAACTAAAAAAAAAGAGATATGTTCTTAATTATTTATAATATTGTTTAAAACCTGGCCCATCATTATTATCAATTTCCTTTAATATTAGCTACTATTAAAATACTATTACAATACTAATAACATGTTGTGAAATTATATAGTGCAATATTTCATTATATGTAAGCTAGGCTTAAAACTGTGCATGACAATGCTTGATAGCAAGTTCTTATAAATAAAATATATGTTTTCAATGAAAAGATTTGATCTTTTTTTATGTTAATAAAAAATTCATTGGATTTGCAACATATTCCAAGAAACTAAAAGTTAATTAAATCTATACATTATTGTACTTAATCATCAATTAAGTTACCAAATATTTTGCACAATGGGTGCATTTCTCAATTTAATAAAAACCTCTACTCGTTGGAAAAACCCATTTTATTTATGAGAAGATGATATTAAGTATAGTGTACGAATTCTTAAATCCCACATCTAATATTTTTAAAAACTTTCCAGACAAAAAAAGCTCGATTTATGACTGCATTACGGGGGGGGGTAAAGTTTGAAACCTTTTTTTTTTTTCAATTTTTTTTATTTGATATTTTGAATCTATAACACCTCAGAAATATTGTGTTAAATTTTGAGATCAATCCGAGCAAAATTGACGGAGTTATAGCAGTTTGAACGAACCTTGCTCCAACTCAGTTTTACGCACATTTTAGCTACCTGCGCCGAGCGGTAAGCGGCAGCTGTTTGGGTCTCTATGAAGCCGGTGACCAGCGTCCCAAAAAAACTACTCAACTGATCGTTTTGAAATTTTGTACACATATTCTACACATATAAAGCTTTCAGGTGACGCTTCGTTTTTTTTTTTTTTTTTCAATTTTACAATAACAAATAAGTCGTTTTTTTTTTGCAAAAATCGACCTTTTACCTTAAAAATGATGCAAAACATGAAAAAATTTATAAAATTAAAAAAACGAAGCGTCATTTGAGGGAGAAAGGTATCAACTAACCAAAACTATTTACTTTTTTGATTTTAGATAATCCAGCGATGAGCATTCGCGGTCACCGGAAAAAAAACATTTTTCGAGGCATCGGCGAAAAACTGCTATAACTCCGTTGTTTCTTCATATTTTTGCACCAAAATTTTTTTACAAACTTTTTAAATATTGTATAATAACATACTAAATTTTCAAATAAATCGATAATAGCAAATTGCTCTAAAAAAATTATTGAAAGTTTGCCTTTTTTTGACCGAACAAACTTTACCCCCCCCTTACACAATGTTATTTCACAACGCATTAAAAAAAAATTAGTAAACTGTTCAAGATTTGTTTAGGTTATACAACATGGTAAATGAGATAAAATTTAAAAAAAAATTTTGATCGCTTTACCTACAAAGCATTAAAAGTTTACAGAAATGAAATATTTAATAAACTCGATGCTAGTAGATTTCATATATTTTGATAATCACCAATTTCTATCAATAGTATGTTCGTGTACTTATCAAATTCAATTTTGCAATAAACAGTGGTTTACAGAGTGGTTTTCCAAAACATACTTTAAAAATGTATAACCTGGCAATTAAATATTTAGTTTGTGTAATGGTGCAAAATAACCGATACTTTCCTTTGATAAAATTAAATAAGAAAAAAAAAGAATAGTAATATTCTTCATAGATGTATCCGGGAAAAACTTACAACATACAAAACAGATGCAAAAACTAGCTGGCTTTGCAACAAAAGTTGTACTTAAATATTGGAGAAAAAATTAATAAGTTTTCGACTATCCTTTTAAATAGACTTGCAACTAGCAAGAAATTGTGATGTACTTTTTTAGTAGCAAGTATTTAAAAAAGTATTGTTCTTCATTTTAGATAAACAATATACTCACTTAAACCCATTTCAATAGGCCCGTTACACTCAAAAAAATATAAGGACCAGATACGGAAATACCATGGGTTAGTATATCTATATATATGAGGAACAGTGCTTATTCCCGCTGTTCCTCGTATATATAGATATACTAACCCATGTTATTTCTGTTCGTTTCACAAGTGAACAAACCATTCCGGTCGTTTCTCCTGTCTAATTAACAAAATAAATTAGTTAAAATAGACAATTTGAGTTAAATAGAATGAAGAAAAGTAACATTTTTTTATTTTATTATATTTTAAAACAATTTGTCTATTTCAACTCTTTTTTTTTTATAACTAGACAGCAGAATCGGCCGAAATAATCGGTTCACTAGCGAAACGACCAATAAAAAAAACGCACCCCACATGTTGATATTCAATTACTGAACTATTTCAATCGTTTGTTACTTTAAAGCATATTTTTATGATTATAATTATGCAGATCGGTAGTTGAAGTACAGATGAATATATACTCCATGCGGCACTTGACTATCTGCATATCAACTCATAATAATTAATATTGATGCATAGTTACAAATACATACATATGTTCATATGTTTCACGAATAATTCTGTAATATGCAGTTTCCCTGCGCCTGAAAAAGGCTATATCTGGCCCTTTGTAGCTACCGGAGAAGTAATACTCAATTCTAAAAATTTTTTTTCATTAAAAAAATTTTTAGAATATTTTCGTATGACCTAACACGTATTGAACGATCTTCTTTGAGGTTATGTTCCAAAAACATGATAAAAAACACGAAAAAATGTTTATAATTTAATTTTATAGCATTATTTGATGCAAAAATGGTAATTCTGACAGTGGAATTTGAAGATATAGAAAGAAATAGAAAAAAAATTGTTCATAAACACTTATTTACCTATTGGTTTTGAGGTTATGTGCCAAAAACATGGGAAAAATGCTTAAAAAATCGGTTTTTTCGAAATTTAAATATGTTCCGGCTCGAAAACGCAAATTCGGACACCGCCATTTGAAAGAACGGGAAAAAATACACAAAAAATCATTATTTACAAGTTAGCCAAAAATTACCTACATAACCTAAAAAATCATTGAATGATTAAAAATTTTTTCTCAGCTCAATTTTTTTTTTAAATCTGAAAAAAATCAGGCTGTTTTCTTACTCAAAAACACATTTCTGTGAATTTTTTCAGATTTTTTTTAAAGAAAGGGTCGAGCGGAAAGAAATTTTTTCCAAAAACACGTTTTTTAGGTTAGGAGACTCAAATCATCACCAAGGGAGCTGAAAATTTGGCTAGAGAGGTTTTTAATAATGTACTTTCGAATGGTCAATTCCAAAAAAAAAATCCAGGTGAGTGCAATTTTGACCATCTTATCCCGCTATAGGCTTTCAGATATTTGAGGTTAAAATATTTTTAGTAAAATTAATAAATGAAAAAATTGAGAAATTGTCGATCACTCAAAAAACATGTATTTTTTTATGAATAACTAAAGACGGTATTATTTAAATAAAATTAAAAATATACCGCTACAGCGAGTTTTCAATCATTATGAAAGCAGATAAGATTATGAAAATAAACAATTTATTAAAATAATACAGATGTTTGTTATTTCTTAAAGAACTAATTATTTTGAAATATTTTCGAATACTTGTTTTTCGGAGAATATTTCATAAAGCGACTCAAAATTTTAACCACTTATTACACTTATTAAAAACTATATTTGGTTAAAATTTCAATACATTTTCTTCATCTGTTTTTGTGAAAAATTATTTTATAAAAGTATAAAAAAAGGAATTGAGAAATTAGTTTGAGGAAGCTACGTGCCAATGAATTGGCAGCGGTTTTTCGGTTCGATCGGATATTATTAAGTCGATTTAAAAAAATAAAGAAAAATATGGAAAAAACGAAAATAATTTTTTTTTGCTCCGGGTTTGGATATCGGCCGGAAGTAGGCCCATTCTCTGAAAGGTCTTGTAACTTCCTATCTACCCAACTTTTTTCAGCTCGATCGGATATTATTAAGTCGATTAAAAAAAATAAAGAAAAAGGTGGAAAAATCAAAAGAATTTTTTTTCTTCGCCGGATTTGGATATCGGTCGGAAGTAGGCCTATATTCTGAAAGGACTTAAAATTTTCTATCTACCGATATTTTTTTCGGCTCGATCGGATATTATTAAGTGGATTAAGAAAAATAAAGAAACAGATGAAAAAATCGAAAATAGTTTTTTGTTGGCTCTGGGTTTGGAATACGGTCGGAAGAAGGCCCATTTTCTGAAAGGTCTTGAAATTTCCTATCTACCCAAATTTTTTTCGGCTCGATCGGATATTACTAAGACGATTAAAAAAAATAAAGTGTAACGGGATGGCTAGTGGGGGAAAATCCCAACAAGCCACAGCCAGCGATGCCCTAGAACACGGTCCGCGGGTGTCACATTAAAATGACTAGCCCGGGGATCTGCTCCTGAAATCCCGAAAACAACGCGACGAATAACTAGATATCACAGTATATTCCAATCACTAATAAGTACAAGCACGACGCACGTGCTGATTAAAACAGTGAGTTAGTCCGCGCGCAACAGTCAAGATTCAAACGCGCGAAAGATACGGCGCGCGGCGAAGCTGCTAATCTCAAGCGCGGTGTTAAAGTACGGCGGGCTGACACACACCCGCACGTACACAACACAGAAAGCTTGTACGGGGCGATTTCCGTGCGAGCCTTTACAATAATCACGCAAGAGATGAGAGTATAAGACTTACTTTTGGAAGGAGCAGCCGGTGCACTTGACTCTCTCGCTCTCTCTCGCTCACATAGTAGATGCGCGCTATGTCTCTCTCTCTCTCTATCTTACTCACTGTATCGGGTCGGCAGGTGGGCTGGCTGCCGGCTCCTAGCTTGGTGTCTCGTGTGGCTCACGCGGCTCGGGATCGCTCTCTCTCTCTCTGTCTCTCTTTCACAAGTATACACTATCTCGGCGCCTCCACTACACTCGCGGTAACTCTAAAAAGATAGGACGGCGCGGAGGAGGTATCTTACGAGAGACACGTTGGAGAGAAGTTCACGGCACGATGGCAGACACGAAGATGGCTGCCGTGACTCGCATAAAGCTGTAGCAGCTTCGCGGGTATGCGACGGGGATATTACGCGTCGCGAGACCGTTCTAATCGGGTCAGAATGCTCGCGCGCTCGCGCCCCCAGTGAGCCTGCTCGGCGCGGGTAATTCGAATCTCGAATTACCTAACTCGCGCACGCGTTACACCCCTCGGCGAGACGCTGCTTAGGGGACCTGTGAGCAGCTCTGCCATCCATGGCCGTCGTCGTATCTATACGTAGGGTGGTAAGGCTTTAGTAGAAGGAGGTTCTAAAAGGGAATTAGGAAGAATTGGAGTCACTGGATTTTCTTTTTTTTTTAATTTTTATTAAAAAAAAAAAACAAAAAAAAACTCTTCGGGGCTTAGCCCTCCTCAACTGGCCCGGGAGTAAGTCCGGCGCCCCTTGTGGCGAGCTTGGTTGGGGCAGTGCTTCGACTTCTTTACCCCAAGCTCGTCACACATGAAGCACCGGGGAAGCGCCTCTGCATTTAACGCCTCTCGGGCCGCCTGCTCTTCTTCGAGCACCCTTTGGAGGCACTCCTCTTCTCGTAGGAGACGACGCTGGGCCTCTTCTTTGGCCCGACGCGCCGTCTCCTCCGCCTTTTCTCTGGCTCGCCTAGCCTCTTCCATGCGCTCCTGTGCACGTGCCAGACGAGCCTCCTCCTCCTTCTGCAAGGCGGCGCGGCGCAGCCTGGCGGCCCTGGCCTCTGCGGCGGCCGCGAGCACTTCTCGCCGGCCTTGGGCCATTCCGACCCATTTGCCGGCTTGTCGCTCGCCGGCCTCACCGTGGCACTGGAGAAAATCCTCCAGTGTGGCCAGAGCAGCGTCCTCCGCAGCGCGCGAGGACTTGCTGAGGCGCCGCGCCTCCTCAAGGGCCTGCTCCACTGGGACCCAGGCCGCACCGACTCCATCGGTCGGTGCTCCTTTTGAGGCGAGGGTCGGAGCATCTTCTTCTTTTTCTCGTGCGGCCCGAGCCGCGCCGACGTCAACTTCCGGCGCACAATGATGGGCTCAAGCCGCCTCCTCTTCGGGAACTCGGCCAGCACCAATCGGCTCGACTGGTGCTTCTTCTTGCGGCCGAGCCCCGCTCTTCTCTCGCTGCTCCTTTGGAGGATGAGGTTGCCGGAGCGGGGACGGACCAGCGCCTACGTCGGCTGGTCCCGAAGGTCCCCTTCTTGGTTCCGGCGCCTCTAACTCCTCTATTACAAGTGTGGAGGGCTCTTCCACTGGCGGTGGTGCCAGTGTCACAGCGTCTATGCCTTCCACTACCTGCTCCAGGAAGTCAATGACGGCGGGGTCAGGGTTGCACTGGATTAACCCAGCAATCACCTTCTTCGCCGTCTCTGCTATTTCTGGAGTCAGGCCCTGCATATCCTGCAACAGGCAAATTGACCCCGGAGATTGGTGAGACTGAGGATCGGAAAATGTTCGACGGGGGCTAATTGGCCCGACATCCGCAGGTGCAGGCTTCTTCTTCGAGCCCTTTGGCCTTCCTGGGCCCCGCTTGGACTCTACTTGACCGATCATACGTGTAGGTCGGTCGTCGCTCGCACGCTTTCCTGGCCTAACTAATAGCGCGATCTTACGAGGTGGACCGCGCCTCTTAGACATCACCCGAGGCTGTACATTACCCTGGCTAACTCGGTTGCCCGCTGGCACGTTACGAGCGGCTGAAGAGTCCCTCGGTGGTAGCGACTGGACTACTTCTTGACCACTTTTGTCCAACTAGTCCTTGGGCTCTTCTGCGGAAACGTATCGCTTGAGTTGCTGCGCATGGACGAGACGTATCGTTCGACCATCCTCACCTTGGATTTCATAGGTGTTTTCGCCTATAAAATTCACAATCGTGTAGGGCCCCGCGTACTTGGGGGCTGATTTGGCAGAAATCCCCTCAGCTGCTGAGGATAGTACCTTATTCTTTCTCCATAGACGATCGCCTAGACAGAATTCTGGAGTTCGACGATGAGCGCCATAATATTTGGCTTGTCACGCCTGCTCCGCTTGCGCGTCGGCCGCCGCCCGAACGTGCAATTCGCGGAGCTTGTCCATACGCGCCACCCAATTATTTATCGCCTCTTGCCGCCCTTGCTATTCGGCTAACCTGTCTTCCTCCCGCCTTAGTGTCTTCGGTGGGTCAGGCTGTCGGCCGTAAATGAGCATGGCAGGACTTATCTTGGTAGTGCTGTGTTCTGCCGTATTATACACGGACGCCAGCTCGTTCAAATGCTCATCCCAGGACCGGCGATTCTCCTCAGCGTAAGACATGATCATGGTCTTCACCGTTCGGTTCACACGCTCGACGGGATTGGCTTGAGGGTGATATGGTGGTGTAAACGTGTGATGCACGTTTCTCTCCTTTAAGAATGCCTCTAAGGGTGCATTCTTAAATTCAGTCCCATTATCGGAGAGAAACACTTCGGGGACTCCGAACCGCAGACATACTCGTTCGTTGAGCCCTTTTATCACTGATTTGCCATCTGCCCTATCGGAATTACTTCGATCCAGCGTGTGAACAGGTCCTGGAAGATGAGAATGTATTCGTGACCGTGCTTGGTTTTAGGGAGGGGTCCCATAATGTCGCTGGCCACGATTTGCCACGGACGTTCTGTAATGCGACGTACCATGAATCCTGCTGGAACGCGATGTTCGACTTTGCACTGCTGGCAAATTTGGCACGGGTTCACATATCTGGCCACATCTCGAGACATATGTGGCCAATAATACTTCCGCCTTACTCTCTCTAGAGTTTTCTCGCGGCCCAAGTGCCCAACAGTTGGAAAGTCATGGCATTCTCTCAGTACGTCGCGTCGCTTTTCGTGAGGGACTGCTAACTTCCATGCATCGTCGTCGCCGAGAGATTCGTCTATGACTTCATTAGGGTTATACGTGTACAGTCTCCCCCGCCAGCTTGAACGTGGGGAAATCTGGCGGCTGCTGTTGAACCTCTTTCACGATCTTGAGGTGCCAGTGGTCGTTTGTATCGCACTCGAGCTCGAACGCAGCGACCGCTGGCTCTCTTCCACGAACATCCATAAAAGGGCATCTGGGACATTGTTCAACAATCCCTTTCGATGTTCGACCGTGAAACTGTGGTTCTGCAGCTTCAAAGCCCACCTAGCTAATCTATCGCTCGGGTTTTGGAGGTCACGGAGCCACTTCAAGCTGCTATGGTCCGTGATAACCTTGAAGTCGTAGGCCTCTATATACGGAAGGAACTTTTTAATTACCCAGAGAATTGCTAGACATTCTCGTTCCGTTACGCTATAATTCCTCCCGGCTGCGCTCAGAGTTCGACTCGCGAACTCTAGGACTCTTTCATCGCCGTCAATTATTTGGTATAGCACCGCTCCCAGACCTGTATCGCTCGCGTCAGTTAGCACCACGAACTGTGCGTTAGATACCGGTCTGTGCAGAGTCGGTGCAGAAGCTACTAGCGCTTTCAGATTTGGAAGACCTCTGCTTGTGCTGTTGACCACTCATATTTCTGATCCTTTTTCGTTAATTCGGTCAGTGGTTCAGCAATTGTAGTGAAGTTCGATAAAAACTTTCTATACCACGAGGCCATTCGTAAGAAGCGTCTCAGCTGACGGAGGGATTCCGGTACCGGATACTCCATAATGGGCTTTATTTTCTCGGGGTCTGGCTTAAAACGATCTCTATTTACTATGACCCCGTGATATTGGACCTCATCGCGACAGGAGACGCTATTCTCGCGATTTATTGTGAGGCCCGCGGTCTGTATGCTGTCCAGTACTCTTTTTAGAAACTCTTTATGCTCCTCGAATGTCTCTGTGACTAATATTATATCGTCGAGATACGAGTAAGCAAAAGGTTCGAGTTCGGGGCCGATGACTTTATCAATCAGACTCTGGAAGGACGCTCCGGCATACGAAAGACCGTAGGGCATTCTCGTAAATTGGAAAAGCCCTTTGCCTGGCACGGTGAAGGCCGTAGTCTCTTTGGACTCCGGACTAAGTGGTATCTGGTGGTACGCACTGCTTAAATCCAACGTGGAGGTGTATCGCGCTTTCCGCAGTTTGCGCAAGATACTTTCCATGTATGGTAACGAGTACGTGTCTGGTCTTGACGCGGCGTTCACTTTTCTGAAGTCCACGCAGAAATGGAACTTCCCGTTTGACTTGCGTACCATTACCACTGGACTTGACCAGCCACTTGTCGAGGGTTCTATTACTCCCGCGACTAGCATTTCCTCCGCCTGTTTGTGTATCTCTTCCTCGAGTTTCTGAGATAAAGGGTAGTACTTCTGTTTAATGGGTCTTGTAGATCCGACGTCTATTGCATGCTCGATCCACGAAGTACACCCTAGTGGTGCCAGGCTGTTACCGATCAGCTGAGCTACTAAAGCTTCTACCTCTTTGTGCTGTTCTTCTGTTGGGTCCGCCAACCCTATAGCTGATACGGACACGGTGTTGTTTGCGGTTATGGCGGTTACTTCTAACTTTACGCTTTCATGATCATCCTTGAGATACGGCGTGTTATCTGTGGGGTCTAAGACGGCGCTAAACTTCTTAATGAAGTTTACCCCCAAGGAGCACTACGTATCTAGATCTGGCATTATTGCGACGCGCACTTTTTTGCACACGCCAGCCACGACCATGGGCAGATACACATAGCCAACCACTGCTATGCTTTGCCCGTTTGCCACCCATGCCGTTAGGCCGCTGGCTGGGATTAACTCTTTTCCACAAGCCGTAGCGAGCTGTAGGCCGATGGAATTCATCCCAGTCCAGGAAGCTCCTGTATCGAAGAGTGCTCGCAGCTTGTAACCGGCTACACCTACTTGAAGCCACCATCGCGAGCAAGTTTCTTGGTTGACTTCATTCGGTTGAATCACGGGCACTTCTCCGCTCTCCACTTCAGACGATTGGACCGAGTTACCCTCGGTCTCTGGTGAGAAAGCGGGGACGGGTATGTGGTCGTGTTTACCTGCCCACCTGGCCGTTTCCCTGTTGGCTTCCGACAGCATTGGGTTTGTTGCCACCCTTTTGCTCATATCCGGATTCCCTTCGGTACTCTTGCCTTTGTGGAGGTCCGTTATTTCTTGGACTTTTCGGCCTAGCCTGGTGGATCGAGCTACTACCCTCACTAGGCTGGTTTGTAATTTGCCCGCCCTCCCGCCGCCTAGTTTCCCAGTTACCCTTCTTCTTAGGTTTTCTGGTTGGCGGCGGGCTAGGCTTTTGCCTCTTGTTCTCGTCGATACTTTTCTTTGTCAAGGCCGATAAGCATTCGGCCATGACCCGACGGAACATAACCTCCAGGATCTCTCGAGGCTCGTGCAGTTGGTGCCCCATGGGCGCCACGCTTGGATTCTGCTTTTTCCGCTGATCCGTGGGCGGCTCTGTTGGCACGTAGGCAAATTCTGGCATGTACGTGTGCTCGGGAGGTGGTGGCGAGTGATACACCTTATCTGCCGCGAGCGCTAATTCGGCTTCCTGGGCCAGGTCCAGGAACCCTCGGTAATCCGTAATTTGATTTCGCATTACCATCTTTTGCAGTTCTGGCCGCATGTTCCGATGCAACACGTCTAACTGTTGAGCAATGCTAGGTAGCGGAACCAACTTGAGGATGATGGCTTGTAGATTTACTACGTGATCACGCGTAAGTTCATTTCTGCCTTGAGTCCTCGCGTTTATTTCAGCCAGGACACGCTGCTGATGTCCCCTGTCCCCGCCATACATGTGCGTTATGGCCTCTGAAATCTGGCCACGATCGCCATGTATGGCGGTTACTTCGGTACCAGGTGGCTGCTACCCACGTTAATAGCTCTGACAACGACGAATGCACCTCATCGTGTGTCAGATTAGCTAGAGTTCTGCATTCCTCTATTCTTGTGAGGAATAACTCGACGCTCTGCTCCTTTGAGGACCCTGAGAACCTGATGTGCCATTTTCGGACTATCTGGCCCACATCACGGTTCGTCGGCTGAGGCAAATACGTATGCCTCTCAGATGGGTCCTGGGTCGCGCCACTCCTAGACTGGCGCTGGGAAGAATTTCTGGTATCATTCCTCCCAGTCTCTGTCGGGGACTGGAGACTCGGGCTGCTGCTGTTAAACTCCGCATACGTGAACGTTTCTTGGAAGTTCATATGCGGTGATCCTCGTCTACGGCCCGTGCTTGGGGGCTGTACTGCCACCAAGTGCGTACTTGAGGTTGGATGTCGAGCTCCTTGCAGTATTCGTACATTTACTTTAAGCTCTTCAACCTCCTCTACGAGTGTTTTGATCACCGCCAGTAGCTGCTCCGATAATATGCTGTCTCCGACTGCTATCCCGGCTGTTTGCGACTCACGCTGTCGCGGCCACTCCAGGTTTTGCGACTGCGGCGGGTTTCGAGATTGCTGCCAGAATCCGTGCTACCCATTTCGTGCTAACGACTCTTCTTCGTAGTTGCGCTGGCATTGTCGCTGCCTGCGCTACTCTTCCAGGAGCACTTGCTGCCGTTGCTGCTGCTCCTGCTGCTGTTGCTGTTACTGCCGTCGCTGCTGCTCCAACTGCTGTTGCTGCATTTTCTTCTGCCGTATTTGCTGCTGCTGCAGTTGTTGCTATTGGAGCTGTTGCTGTTGAAGCTGTCCCTTGGCTTCGGCTGAAGATGTCCAGATGGGTGCTGCAGAGCTTAATATCTCTGCCTCGGAACCCCCCTGGCCATATGCCTCTTCCGCTGACTCCACCACTGCATTATGCGCTTGTTGTGGAGCGTTCATCCTCCGAGATTCCGAGAGTTTCTGCATCACTATCGGGTCATCAAGGAGCGTTATGAACGGGTGCGGGTGGTCTGGGTCAGTATTGGGATCCACAATAGTCGACCCAGACTTGTTCATCAACGTTAAGTCGATGAACGCCCTTCGGGACTGCTCGCGTTTAGCAAACGCTTGCTGCTCCGACAGCTCCGGCTCTGACACGAAATCGGCGGCACTATAATCGCCCATAAGCCACTTGATCGCTGTCAGCATATTTACTGACTGCAGATCTGACTGTTGTAGACCAAGGGCTTGCATGGCCTCGTTTATTTCCTCTTCGGGCTGTGTAAAGGCCCAATTGAGTATCGCAGATTCCGCAAACTGCGATGATCGGGCAATGGTGTCAATTGGCTGTGCGCTTCCCCACGAACTTATTTTACTAGCGCGAGTAGTATCTGTATTGATCGCAGAGAGAGTTTTGCCTATTCAACCCGTGAGCTAGCTACGGCGGTTGCTCTTAACCTCGATAACGCACGTGGGTTTCCCGTATCCGGCTCTAAAAAAACAAAAGCTATTTTTGTAATTAATTACTATTTGTAATTAGTTACGCTCAACTACTCGCACTTGTAATTTCAAAATAAATATATGTGAAAATATATATACATATATATGTGTCAAGACGGACAATATCAACAAAAAACACTACAAATAAATAGAATTTTCACCTAAAAAAATAAAAAACAATTTTAAAGTTCGAGGGGATTTTTGCGCTCGAGTTTTTACTCAGGCGCACAGTCACCTTTTTGTTCCGAGAGTGCCTGCCCACTTTCTCTCGATTTTCCACTAACAGCACGAGAAAAGAAAAAAAATTTTATTTTTCGTCCACTAAAAAATAATTCGTATCGAAAATACGAGAGGAGAAAAAAAAAATTTTCGAGTCGAGAAAAAATTAATTAAAAAAAAAATTAATTATCGCTTAAAAAAAATTTTATGTCGTTAAAAAAAAATTTAATTGTTATTAAAAAAAAATTTTAATTGTTAAAAACAATTATCCAACGTACAAAAATTTCGCGATCGAGATCTCTCCTCGGCGGCACTCTAGGTCGAGGGTTATTGGCTATCGCTCGCCTAACCTCTCGATCGCACTCTCGCAACAGCACGGCTGTGTCACGCACACGGACACACGCGCCTACGAGCTGCGGCACGAGGAGCCTTTCTTTGCAGCTTACGCTCAGCTACGCTGCTGAGCTTCTTCCCGCCAAGCTTCACCGCGAATCGCGTACGCGTCGCGGGTCCTTCTCCACCCCCAAAACGTTGTGGCGCCAGTTGTAACGGGATGGCTAGTGGGGGTAAATCCCAACAAGCCACAGGCCAGCGATGCCCTAGAACACGGTGCCGCAGGTGTCAGACTAAAATGGCTTGCCCGGGGATCTGCTCCTGGAATCCCGAACACAACGCGAAGATCACACGCGAACTTCGCTTTCCAAATAATTGGATCGCTGAGTGAAAAGCGCGCGCTTGAAGAGTAAAGGGCGCGGCCTACGCTTAGATATGAAAACGACCGGCGGAGTCGTTCTCCCGTGGAGGCGGCAGTATCCGGGAGAAGGACAGGTTGTAATGAACAACGCGACGAGTAACTAGATATCACAGTATATTCCAATCACTGATAAGTACAAGCATGACGCAGATGCTGATTCAAACAGTGAGTGTTGAGTTTTAAGTGAGCGCGCGACAGCTAAGATTCAAACGCGCGAACGATACGGCGCGCGACGAAGCTGCTAATCTCGCACGCGGTGTTAAAGTACGGCGGGCTGATACACACCCGCACGTACACAGCACAGAAAGCTTGGAAGGGGCGATTTCCGTGCGAGCCTTTACAATAATCACGCGAGAGATGAGAGTATAAGTCTTACTTTTGGAAGGAGCAGCCGGTGCACTCGACTCTCTCTCGCTCTCTCTCGCTCGCACAGTAGATGCACGCTATGTCTCTCTCTCTTACTCGCTGTATCGGGTCGGCAGGCGGGCTGGCTCGGTGTCTCGTGTGGCTCAGCCGGCTCGGGATTGCTCTCTCTCTGTCTCTCTTTCACAAGTATACACTATCTCGGCGCCTCCACTACACTCGCGGTAACTCTAAAAAGATAGGACGGCGCGGACGAGGTAACTTATGAGAGACACGCTGGTGAGAAGTTCACGGCACGGCGGCAGACACGAAGATGGCTGCCGTGACTCGCATAAAGCCGTAGCAGCTTCGCGGGTATGCGACGGGCATATTACGCGTTGCGAGACCGCTCTAATCCGGTCAGAATGCTCGCGCGCTCGCGCCCCCAGTGAGCATGCCTGCTCGGCGTGGGTAATTCGAATCTCGAATTACCTAACTCGCGCACGCGTAACAAAAGAAAAAATGGAAAAATCGAAATAATTTTTTTTTCGCGGGGGGGGGGGGGGGGGGTGATATCGGTCGGAAGTAGGCCCATTTTCTGAAATGTCTTGAAATTTCCTATCTAACCATATTTTTTTTGGTCGATCGGATATTATGAGGTCGGTTAACAAAAATAAAGAGAAATATGGAAAAAACGAAAATAATTTTTTTTTTGCTCTGGGTTTTCATATCGGCTGGAAGTAGGCCCATTTTCCGAAAGGTCTTGAAATTTCCTATCTACCCATATTTTTTCGGCCCGATCGGATATTATTAAGTCGATTAAAAAAAAATAAAGAAAAATATGGAAAAATCGAAAATAATTTTTTGTTGGCTCTGGGTTAGGATATCGGTCAGAAGTAGGCCGATTTTTTAAAAGGTCTTAAAATTTTCTATCTACCCATATTTTTGTCGGCCTAATCGGATAATATTAAGTCGGTTAAAAAAAATAAAGAAAAATGTGGAAAAATCGAAAATATGTGTTTACGGCGTCGCGTTTGGGCATTCGTTGGAAGTAGTCACATTTTCTTAAAAGTCTTGAAATTACCTATCAATCCATATTTTTGTCTGTCGGAAGGGATAATATTAAGTCGGTAACAAAAATAATGAAAAATATGGAAAAATCGTAAATAATTTTTTTCATATCTTCTACAGAAATTGTACTTTAACATCCTAGAGCTACCACTACAAAATTAAAGAAAAAAAAACGCCTGAGTTAGAGGATATTTGAAACCTTCGCCGAGTGGCATGGTTTTTGAAACCACTCTATGAGTTGGTTGATTTTCGAAGTCTTCGCTGAGTTGGCGGGGTTTTGAAGCAAACACCAAGTTAGCAGGTTTTCGAACAAAACGACGAAGAAATTTGGAAGAAATGCAATTAATTTATAAATTCAATAAATAGCATGTGATAGTACCTTAAACTTTTTAATTTGCAATTCAATAATTAGTACATAACTATTTTAAATATAATTTTCTTGATCCTTTTGAATAATTGTATTTATGGAAAATCAGATATGCAGAAAGAATGAAATTTTATATTAAAATGTATATTTAAAAAAATTATTTGATGTAATTTATTAACTTTCTTTGAGAAAGCATTCTGCTAAAGCAGTTAGCAGCGGTTTTTTAATTTAACATTTCATAGAAGAAAAATTTGAAAATTATTGTTTAAACAAATGAATTTTGCAATTCTGTCAGCTGATTTGTTATCAGTGATCCGAAAACCACATAAAAATCTTTTCAGCTTGTTTGGGTAACAGCCCAGCTTCTTCTGATCATTAAAAGAAAGTAAATTTTTATATATTGATCTTGGACTGACCTTGAAAATTTTTTCAACATTTTATCTACAATTTTCCTTTAACGTACTTATTATAACCTTCATTTTATGTATCCCCATGCCAATCGGTCAGTTCCAAAAGAAGATATTTTATTTTGTCCAGACATGTTCATTTGTGCCCACTGTTCGGTGTTGCGAGAGATGTCCGCGCGCACTACAGCCAATTCTGCACTCAGTGCTTGCTAATTACGCTCGACCTCGTTTATGCGAGAGATAACCCCGTCAACGCGAGAGGCAAGACTGTTTAGAGCACGCGTGGTGTCAGCCATGACACGCGCATTATCAGCGAGAGACGCGGCGTTCGTATCATGCGAAGTTTTTACTAGGTTATAAAAAGTCTGAATGTACAAGGGTGCATCACGGAGTACAGCTCTAATTGAACCATTGGCATCGAGCTCGAGATAGGGGGCACTTGCCCCGTTGCCTTGGTCCATCTCATCCATGGTAGTTTGCAAGGGCGACGGCGCGACAGCCGCAGGACTGACACAGTGTGCCTTTGGTACCAGTGTAATGGAAGGAGGTGGAGTAGAGACACGCCTCTTCGATGATATTTGACTGAAGGTGGGCGTGGTCAGCGGCGCTGGTTCGTCGGTGGTAGGCGAAGATGGCCGCGGATGGGCTGCGTCGAGTGGTGCTATAGAGTCGCGGACACCAGCAGCGATGGTGTCAATTGTCGCTGCGCTGTTTAGAGCACACCTGTTATAGTGCTGCAACTGTCCGGTCACAGGGAGGCATGGAGAGTGAAAATAGTGCTTGCAGACTGTGCAGGTAGCGAGATCCGGGCCGTTGCGTACGATGCGTATGCAACAGACTGGATACTCTCTCGAGACCATACGAAGCTCGTATAGCTGTGTGTAATAGAATACAAGCGGAGCGGCAACAGTACACGATCGCGCGACGTACGAGGTTTTTGCATGATCTACAACTTTTGTATTCGATACTTTTTTGTTTGACGTCAACTTTCCCCGAAATTCGTAATAATACCTTTTTCCACCCCTTTCCAACCTCCCAAATCGACTCTAAACCACCTCACTTAAGCATGAATGCTTTTACATTTATTATAAGTCACTTTACCATTTGCACTTATAAAAGTCCAGATAACAATTTTTCCCCCTTTAAATGAGTTATTTTTTTCAAATCAGCAACGCAGCTGTTGATCATTCTGCTTGTTCTATGGTGTACAATACTTGAAACGGAACAACTTTAGTGAAAGGGATTATAACATGCGGTCGCAACTATCCTTAGTTGGGGAGGGGGTCCGTTGGAACGTTTCGCACGAATAACTGAACTTCACTTTTTACCACAAGTACAAGTAATTACACATTTATTGTTTAAAGTATAAATTCAAGTTGGAGATTAATATAGTTACAGTACTCTGGTTATCTGTATAACGCACGATCGATTTACAAAGCACGCGTCGTACAATATGGCTTCTCTCATCCCTAACTCGAGTTTCGGGTCGACCTGTCGCTTTGACTGCCCGCGACGTAATAGACCGAGGCAATGCGGCAATCTTTCGAAGACAATAGAAGAACGAGAGAGAGAGAGAGAGAGAGAGAGAGAGAGAGAGAGAGAGGGGGGGGGGCTGGTGTCGTGCGCACCAGTACTTTTCCAAAATAAGTAAATACGCGGCACTCGACAAATGCCGCGAGAGTTAAGGGCTTCTCTGTCATCTCTCCTCACCTACAAGCTTAAGGCTACCGGACGGCTCCGGAATTCTCTATGCGAATTCTATATGCGAGTTCGATGCGTCTGAACTAAACATACCGCCTTGTCGTTGTCGAGCGTCAATAATTTACAAAACAAAGGAAAAAAGAGTACATTGATGTTAACAATCGTTAAAAATGCGGGTATAGCAAAGTTCTTTTTGAAACAGTGTGCGTAAAGCATTTTTTAAGGGAAATTACATTGGGAAGGGTAGTTAATAGTAAAGGATGAAAAAACGAGAACGAAAAAATAACGGCCCAGGTCGGGATTGAACCAACAACCTTCTGTATACCGAGTAGCTCCGCTATCACTTACGCCACTGGGATGCCGATTCTTGCCCAACCCTAACTGCCACTTCTCGTTCTCAATCTATGTTTATCCCCAAATCCCCCCGTCTGCGTTATTTGAGCCGAACAGACAATTAATTAATTGTTTGTTTTTTTCGTTCTTGTTTTTTCATCCTTTACCTTTACCTACCCTTCCCAATGTAATTTCCCTTACAAAATACTTTACACACACTGTTTCAAAAAGAACTTTTCTTATAAAAATATTGGAACAAGTATGAGGTGTTTGATAAGGTAGTTTCCTTCCTTATCCTTGCCCGATTATTCGCCGTCTAAATTCATTTTTTAATTAAACATTAATATTATAATGAATTACTTTATTCATTTTTCATATATTAAATCATACTTATTACTTTATTCATATTTTATACATAACTTAAAAATTAATATTTTTTAATCTTCATAAATGAATATAATTAGAATTATATCAAAAACTGCTGCAGTAATTTTAAATTTTGGCATTAAAAATTAATTAAAGGAATCGGTAAATTAAGTTTGAGGAAGCCTCATGCCAATGAATTGGCAGCGGCGTTTTTCATTGATTCTTTTTCCTTCTGGTTTCTAGAATATATATACATTGTCCTACTGGCTAAAATAGGCTGGAGGAACAAACATTGTGCCAATATACACAATAAAATCGCGTTATCCCATAAGGTTATGTAGCAATGTAACCTCAACTCGAGTTTTATTAATGTCGTACTCATTTTGTTCTTCCTCAAGCTACATTGAAATTTTGCACAGATATTGTAATAATCATTATTTATCACATATTTAATTTTGTTTAAGAGTATTGGTATTGATTTTGCAAAAGATCCTCCTTAATATGATACTAATCGAACACTTGGGATTGCTTAAACTAATTGAACCCCTCCATTTTTATGCAGATAATTTTCGCTATAAGAAACATTTGTTATTAATTGTCTATTTTCGGCTATTACCATCAGGACTTTGATGTATACATAAATGTTCAGCACAAAAGTTGTAGATTATATACAAACAAAACATTTTACTCTTAAACATTTTTTTGTTTAATGAATTCTTACTTGCTAGAATTATAAAAGCTATCGTAACCGTGTAATTTAAAATGTAAAAAAGACCATGATTCTTGCACCATGATCTATAGTATATGTATAGTATGTACACCCACATGCACACACACACACCTTCTTCAGCCAGACTCCGAGATAACGCCTTCTTTGGCCGGACTCTCAGATAACGCCTTTTTATTCTGAAGCGACGAATAACGTGTAATACTTGATTACACTTAAAAAATGCCTCTGACCCAGAGAACCCATACATATATTTCTGTTATTTGATCCGCTGACGCTACAAATCCGATCTCGGAATTGCTCCATCGCCCATCAAATTTTTTCCGTGACAAAAATTAACCTAAATTCCGAAAAATCGACTATTTTATGGATTTGAAGAAACCATAGAGTCGTTAGGTAATACCATGAGCTCAAGGATGGTTTTTACATGTATTTTAAACGCTGAACATGAATCTGGTGTCAGAATTGCACCATCACCCTTCATTCTTCTTTAAATCGCAAAAATTGACCGACAATTACGAAAATTGGACTATTTTATGAATTTCGAGAGATTAATAAAGTTACTATGCAACGCTACAAGCCCTGGAAACTTTTTTATATGTATTTTGAGCCGCTATGATTTTGATATCAGAATCACGCTATCATTTTTGCTAAAATTTTTTTTTTGTACCTATATCATTAGATTTTGTACAATTGGGTTCCGACCTCGAAATTTTATTTCTTCTATATTTAAGTCTTTAAACGTGTTTTACATATTTCCTACGTGATTTATACCTTTTTCTCGATTACCTTATTTTCGAAGCATTCATATACATTTTTTACGGAAGTATTCATAACTTTGTAATACACTGCAGGATTTAGTATATCAAGTCGGCTGTTAGAATGGTGTAACGTACATCCTAACGCGAGAGTGCACGTTCAATATACGTGTACGGCGGGTTTCCTAAGCACTCAACGTAAGAACCTACAAGTCAGGCTCGTAGTGTGGCGCCGTGTTATCGTGTTATCTGTAAATAAAAATCGCTCAGCTGTATATTTATGCTAAGCAGCGAGCACTTGGCATACGTATAGTCTACTGCATGAAAATTTATTAGAATTATGAATAGCTTACTGGTAGATGACGATGTTACGATGTAGTGAAGTCCCAGTATCGGGGGCTGATCAGAGTGGCAAAGCAAGCTCTCAGCCATCGTCATCCTGAGACCGTACTTTGAATATTTCGAAACAGAAGTACACGATGAAAAGTCATGGATTCCGCAATCTATTTGTAACACATGCGAAACCATGTTCAAACGTTGATGAAAAGAGAAAAACCAGAAGTCATTGAGATTTACAACGCCAATAATCTAGCAAAAACTTTTAACATTAGAAGACTTCTATTTTCGTCTAACAAATGTTACGGGTATCAACATTAAAACAAAATATTTGTACATTATGTAATTCAATAATTTAACCAATAGTTTCCTCAAGTTCAAGTATTGAGAAAGCACTAAACGAACGAGGTGTCTAGAAAAGAATTGAAAGTAGCGATAAAAACAAAAATAGTGATGACGGCATGTCAGAATATGAAACGGAGAGTGAAAAGGAAGAGAACGATAGAGAAGAAATAGAGGACGGATACCTCGGGCTCGAAGTAAACCGTAGTAACACCCTCTCAACTTTTTAACCAAGTAGAACTAATAATCCCATAAATAATATGGGATTACCGAAAGATGCGGCTCTGGCAGGGGAAATAAAAAATAGAGGTCTAGTAACCAGTGTATAGAAATCGAAAAAAAAGTTTTCGTAAGTACTTTGCAAATAAGAAAGTCTCATTAGTCTATTGCGTACACGTAGATGGATTAATAAATTAACTAAAACCAAACATTTACATACCTGACGAGAGGTGACTATTCGTGGATTTTCCGAAACAGCGTCTAACGGTGGTATTACTGCATAATGGAAATAAGTTTGCTGGCGTCCCATAGCGCACTCTACTACACTGAAGGAAGATTGGTTGAAAAAATATAATAAAATACTAGCAGTATAACCTCGTTCGCTAACGCACGCTGGGCATTAATACATTATATTTGCACCGCTTTTAGTAAAATACTGTGTTTACCACGGCTCTTTGCGCGCGTGACAACGAAAATTTGTATTATTAATTGAGGATCTCAAAAGGGCGATTGGATTTTCGGAAGGTAGGAAGAGTTTTAATCATAGAAGATTTTTAGTATGAATTTTAATCAAAATATTGAATTATTAAACATACGTGAATCAAAAATTTCTGTTTTATTTAATAGTTAAAAGGGGGAAAGGATGATTTATTAAAATGCTTCATTGAGACGTCGTTTTAATGTGTGTATTAGTTAGTTTAAATATTTTTACGAGTGGTAGTTTCCAGAAAGAAAGCGCGTGCGGCCATGAACTGGAAAACCGCTACCGAGTCATGCAGGCGCTCGAAGAACGAAGACACGTAGCCCAACATAAACTCCGGGTCAGCAATATGCCGAGCGTTGATAGAGGACGTCGCATGCCGAAGGCACATGACATCAACCAATGCGAGTCAGCAGAACAGCGAATCCGCGAGGCACTGAATGATCGGCACGAGATCTCGACATCAAATTAGGGAGAAGAAACGAACGGCCGATGAGCAATGATCCCCCACTTACGAACCCCGAGGCAGAGACATAAAACCCAAGGGAAACGCATCCGGGACGGATAGAGAGAGGACGGAAGCGAGGTACGAGGAACGAGGATGAGCGGCACGATCAATTCACGAGAGGACGTCGATCGGTTGCATCGCGAACGCGTGTTAGGTTATCTCTCTCACGCGTATAAGTATTTTAATAAATAACGCAAGTATACTTTAACTCTAGTTGTATTTTACTGCATCGTTTCGAGTCTCGGCTTGGAACAACACGAACACCTCAGAACCTTTCGTACGTGTATGAACCGAGATAGGCTCACACATAACATTATTAATTTTCTGGTGCTAGGTGCGGGGTGTTCGTTAGAAATACATCTGAGTAAAATCGCGAAGTACGCACCGAATATGTGCCACTCGACGCTTGAAGGGAAGTAAGGATGTCGCCCGTGTCCATCATCCTTATAGTGGTCTACATACAAGGGAAAGTGAAACTTTTAATACCCAATTATTGTACCCTGTCTCTCGTGGGGAATCACGTGCCCGATAAGGAGTGAGCTAAAAGAAGGTAGAACTACGGGTCGTGAATAGTGGGTGATTTTGATTCGCGGGACACTTTTTTAAGGATGTTTAAGAAACTCTTGTCGCATCGAAGCATGAGGAATAACGAAGAATATAGCCTTGACTCCGCGTGGCAGAATGAAGCCGCGGGATTCGATTCCGACATAGAAGCAGCGCGATGCTTAGGGGCACGCCCTCGAACACCTAGGTTTCGAACGGTGGATCAGCTGGAGTTTGACATTAATAGTGCTCTCGTCTGTGCCGATATGGCAATGGCTCTTTCCTCTCCCGAGGCTTGGGAAATCGCGATTCGAAAGCTCGATCACGTTCTATCTGTGGGGGCCGGAGATCTGAGGATCGACGAGGTCAAAATTATTACCAATCACAGAGACGAACTCGCGGACAAGTTACAAAAATTACCAAAAAAACAACCGAAACCCCCGAGTCCGGCGAGGGAAATATTGGACTTTACGCCCTCCACCGGGCAGGCGTCGCTTGGCAAAAGTGAATTTAATAACGAGGAACTTCCGGCCGCAACCAACGCCACTAGTATAGATCGTGACTTACTCTGCGCCCCGCACACGACCGCGGAAGCACACAACGACTACGTACCGAATGGGTAATGCACGACCAACTACCCGACTTTAAGGCGAGAAGACTGTTGGGTCACAACCATTTCATCGCGCAAACCAAAAACACCAGTGGGATATCACACCTAGAGTCACAAATAAAAATAGAGCTCCCAGGCTCCGGAACAAGCTATGTACCGACGCGTCAGCACCTCGCCGAGCCACACCCCGAGTCCGTCGGCCTCCCACCGCCGCACTCACGCGTCGCCCGCCCGAGGGACGCTGCGTGGACATTTTCACTGCAGCAGGCTATGAATACGATCCCCCCGTTCGACGAGAACCCAGACTCGGTGGCTTTCTTTTGCCACGTAGTGCGCAATGTACTGAACGAATTTGGCCCGCCAGCAGAATGCTGGTTGATGAGCGCGGTAGCCTCCAAGTTTTGCGGACGAGCTGCGGACGGTTATATGTGCCGTATGAACCGTTTCACATCGGTCGAAAATATACTCGAAGATATTACAATGAGGTACACGCACGCCGGAGGCGCCGACAGATTACTAGCCGAACTTAAGGTTATCAAACAAGAGAAAGGGGAAAGCGTCGGAAGTTATGGACAGCGCGTAGAAATCTTGCTGAATCGACTACTGAATACCTACGATGCCGATAGATCCCTACAAGATTTCGAGAAATTAACTTACAAAAACAGGGGTGACTCGGAAGCTCTCGATCAGTTTCTGTACAGACTTGAAGGGGATCTGCAACACCAAGTAAGGGCCGCGAATCCCAAAATCCTGGTAGAGGCCATAACAGAAGCCGTAAAAGTGGAACAGAGAACCGGGGCACGACGCGGGGGGACGCAGTCGGGCCCCATCTCCGCAGAAGGTATTCTAACCGAACAGATGGAAAAATACGCTAAACTAAAAAACGACAATCCGCTGGAGGCCACGATCAGGAGGGCCCCTGCTAAGGATCGCTGCGGTGTATGCGGCATGGATGAGCACCCCGAGGGTAGGTGCCGGTATAAGGACGCAGAGACGAAATTTTGCATCTTCTGCCAAAAGAAGAGACATCAATATGGCGATTTCTACGCCCTACAAAAAGCCCTAAAAAACGGGGAAGTCACATTAGTGAACCGGGACAAGCCGGGGGCACCATCCCCACCACAGCCACCACAAGTCGTATATACCTCGTACCCAATGGGTCCGGCTCCCCCGTCGACATACCCGGCAGCAGGGTATCTCGCGCAACCCTCAAACGCTAACTCTCGGGCCGGACCGCGCGAAATAAACAGACAAGGTCCAAGGAATTACGAGGGCCGATCTGACCGCTATCCCAACAGGGACCCGAGAAATTACCGAGATTCGCGAATAAATTGGAGACCAGAATATCGACCCAATAACTATCGAAATCAGGGAGGCCGCGGAAATCGCGATGTGCGTTATCATCCCAATTACAATGAAACTAATAGAGATGACCGCCCAAATCGTTATCCGAGAGACGGATATCAGGATCTCAACGAAGATCGAAGATACCATGATCGTTATGATAACGGACGAAATGGCGCGGAAAATAACGTCAACAACGAGGAGGCGAACAAGGAGAACGCGACCGGTCATTTAAACTTCCAGGATGCTCGGCGCCAAAGTCCTGCGGGACCGAGCAAGTAAAAGAGGAGGCAAGCGCAAGTAGACGCGAATATACTATAAGATTTGCCCAAGCAGGACGCCAGCCCCCCATAGTTAATGCGAGAAACGCAAGCCTTAGGAGAAACAAGGGCTATCTTTCCACGAAACCTAGAGCCAATTTGTTAAAAACGAAACATAGTTTTGTCAATGAAAATACCACGGTCGATGTTAAACATTTAGCGATAATAAACAGTTTTAGATAGATGAATTTTCTGTTAAAGAAGGGGAAATTCGGATCCCTTTTCAGGAAAGAATAATTAATAATGCACACATTGAAATGATAGAAGATACTGTTGATTCCGTTTCGATGCTGCCATTGAGCCAGGAAACATTAGTAAATAATTTCGTTGAACATGAGAAGAGCAACAATCTTTGCTACATTCCATGTGATTAGTCGGTGGTTATGGCCCCACCGATTGTTATATTTGAACCTTGCATAATTACTCTTGAAACGGGCAAAGTTTTCGAGGCGCAAGGAAATAATCGCTACGATAACTGTAAGTTAGAGTGTGCCAGTTCGCTAACATCTTTTTCGAAGAAGGAAAAGAATAAAACGGCGGACGAATTTAAATTATGGGATCCCAAAACACGAGAATATTTGAACACAGAAAAGATCAAACATATAAATGAGTCGATGGAAAAACGTAATGATGGTAAACAATTATATATGACACAGGCTATTAAGAGAGATTGTCTCAGAAAATTAAGAGATCGAATGGCTGAATATCAATTAATGTTAAATGCAAGGGTCGAATATGTGAAAATAATTAGCAAGAAACGCAGGTTAAAACAGCGTTACGCTTATTGCCTAAATATTCCGATTTTTCAAGATAAAGCAATGAAGTATTTAGTGAAAAAATCTAGATTCGAAAAAAATGATTACAAATATATTCATAATGTTAAGTTGAAAAGTAGGTCATTATAAAGAAGATTTAAGGAAAATTTAATAGAATAGTTTAATAAGAAATAATTTTAGTTGTTAGAACATTAAGAGTTCTGCATAAAAATGTAGTAAGTGGAATTTACTCTTTTTCGTAGCCCTGATATGCAACGCTCTTACGAAAATAGTTGTATTCTGAACTAAGGGAAATTAATTCAAGGAATATAGTTACAAGTTTTACAGTCAGGAAATGTAATAGTGTATGCAGATACATAATAAAGTTACTTATCAGTTATTAGTTATGCAAAGTTCGAGAACAAGGAAAATAATATGTAAATTTTAGAACAGTTAACATCAAGTTTTGATCCATATGTTCATCTACAATGACTTATAATAGAAGAGTTATTACAAATGTTCCTAAAGAACTTGTAATTAATAGTATAGAAAAAAGATATCAACATATTAGATCCAAAAATATTCCATTAACAAAAATAATTGAAGCATCAGAATTCTTAATGGACAACACCTTTTTCCAATTTGATAACAACTATTACAGACAAACTTATGGATCACCTATGGGTAGTCCTATAAGCCCTCTATTCGCAGATATGGTAATGGTAGATTTAGAAGAAGAATGTATAAGAAAACTAAATTTTAAACCAGTGTTTTATTATAGATATGTGGATGACATTATTATTTGTATTCACAAAAACAAAATAAAACAAGTCCTTGAAAATTTCAATTCTTATCATAGTAGACTTAAATTTACACACGAAGTAGAACAAAGTGATACCATAAGTTTCTTAGAAGTACTATTGATAAAAGAGAATAACAAAATCATTACAGATTGGTATCATAAACCTACCTTCTCAGGTAGATTTTTAAATTTTAAATCAAATCATCCAACATCACAAAAAAGAGCAATGGTTTATAATCTAGTCGATAGAGCGATTTTACTATCTAACAGGCAATTTTGGGAAAAAAAACATCAATTTAGTTAAGAACCTATTAAAAAAACAACCAATATCCAGAAAGATTCATAGATTTCTATGTCAAAGAAAGACTAAACAAGCTTAACTATAATAGTAAAGATAACAATAGAAAAACAGTAAAAAGAAATGTAATACTAAGTTTACCGTATATACTGCATATCTTTGAAAAGGTCTCAAATAATCTAAGAAAGTTTGGTATTAGATCAGTTCCGCAAATTAAAAATAATCTTAATAGTATAATAAAAAGAGGTAAAGATAGACAAAAAACGAATGAACGAACTAACATTGTATATAGAATAAACTGTAAGGACGGCGATGCTAGTTACGTAGGTGAAAGTAAGCGGATGTTAGATACAAGGATTGAGGAGCACATTGCGAATATGAAAAAAGATGATAAAAAATTTGTTATAAACGAACACGTAAAGAATTTCAAACATAATTTCGATTTTCAGAACACTGCAGTATTAGATAATGAAGAAAATTGGAGAAAAAGATTAATATCAGAGATGATTAATATAAAACTACAAAGTGACCCGATAAACATAAAAGAACATACACAAAACTTAAGTAGTTATTATTCGCAATTGCTCAACAAACTAAAATCACGAAAATAATATTTAGTCTATGACAATTAAGTATAACGGTCTAATATAACTGTGGTATCACTGTTGTCATAATGTGATTAGATTGACAGTTACTTGTTTACTTTTATTCTACTCTCTTGAATGCTTTAGTTTAGTTTCTGTGTTAATTTATTATATGTTGTTCTATCTGTTAACTTATTATTGGTGTTGTTTTATATTTGTTCATTTATTCGATTGCTGTCCCAATTTATTGAGTATGTGCAATGTTACATTTTTAACTATAAATGACTATAAGGTATCAGTTATACTTAATTGACGCTAACCTCTGTGCAACAATTCATACATCAACTTCATTTTTGTTTCTTAATGTTTAGAAAAGGAAAAAAACTCTTATGTCGAGGCTATAAATTTAAGACGATGTAATCCATGGAATTTAATATAGGTAAGACTATTATTTGTGACGAATGTATTATCATTGACTTGTAGAAAATACTCCTTTAATAAATTTCAGTACTTGAAAAAGATAACAATCAAGTTATCGAAACGTTGTACATTTAATATTGAATATGTGTACTCATTTACATCAATTAAATCCAACTAAAATATAATAGAAGAGATTTGAGTAAAATTAACCACTATTTTCTGACACTGCTTTGATAAGAAAATAACCCCGAAAACGATTTTTTATTTTTTCGCGGCCCCTCAGATGCCGCGCGTATAAAAGTCGATATCTCGTACGTTCTCATAAATAAAAAAAACAGGCACAATCGCGAGGAATTTGCGCGATGAAAAAAAAGGGAGCGCATCACACGTGCAACGATACGATGAACATACAGTTCTTTAAATAAGTAACAATAAATATCTTTTCTGTCCTCCGGCCGGAAAGCGCCAACTTTCCAGCCGCTGCGCGAAATGAAGTTCCCGCTTTCCGGCGCCGTCGAGCAGAAAAATAGTATACAGACCTTGGCCAGAGAAAAAGAAAGCCTCAGATCACATGTTTGTCAACCTCGGCTTCGCCTCGGCCGACAATTACAGTTGATCTGAGACATTTCTTATTTTTACTGCCTAGGTGTGTAATATACTATTAGTTTCGGCAGTGAGTGTCGCTAGAATAACATATAATGATTGTAAACATCGAAATTAGTTAGGAAAGAAAGAAGCGCACTGAAAAAGTTAGGTGACTTTCGTCATCACCGATCGGATTATTACAGTAATAACATCACTCACACTCACAAGCAAATGATTCTAATGAGGATACAAACGTAGAGACAAGAGACTAATTTTTGGATACGGCATGGAAATATGATTTCCGATTGCAAAAACAAGAAAAAAAAGCGAAATAAACTCATCAAATTCCATGGTAGCAGGCGAGAAAAGCAATTTATTCACCTCTTAAAAAATAAATAGACGTACGAGTCACGCATTAAAAATGGGTAGTCGGGCTGAATTCGCCGAAACCTACACCGAAGCATAAGCAAGCACCGTATCTCATCATGATACAGAGCAATGGCCTGGTCGTCGGTTCCCGCACGCGCCATCTCCCTGATCTTTTGAAGGTCAGCTCCCTTGTATCAAAGTACCGACGCAAGTACTCGTAAAGGGAGGGAGTACGCTTACGTAGTGGAGTTCGCGGAGGGGACGCAGTGACTGGGAGCCGTATAGGTCAGTCGTGGACCTCAATCGGCTGCATGATTGTCAGTGCAGCGACGCAAATCGCATCCTGACGGCTCTGCCGTCTCAAACATCACGCTCGCGTGACGTAGAGAGGGATACGCCAGCTGACTGGCGCAATCTCGTCTACAACGCGTACAGGGCTAAGAAAGAACACTAGCATGCATGCTACGAAAAGTGTAGTTGCGAGGTAAACGCCTACTCATTTATCAAAAAAATCCGTGTTCAGCAAAGACAAGAGACGGCGAATTGCTTTCACCGATCCGCAATCCCATGAGAATGTTGAAAAAAAAATATATATATATATTTAAAGTTATTAACTTGTCATGCACGGAAATCATAGGCCCGCGCTGAGGGTATACGCTACGTATTCATAACAAGCAGGGGTATAGTAAAAAAAAACATTGATCAATAATATAATTAATATAATAGTAATCGTTGGAATGATTTGCTTAAAATCTATCACCAGAATCCTTAGAAAATTGTAAGCAGGCACACACGACAGATTTCAGAGACAACAATCGAGCATGTCGGGCTCGTGACAAATGAGTCATACTCAGAGATTAAACAAAGCGCATATTATATAAACATAAACTAAACTGCAGAAGGCCGCGTATCAAGTTAAATCGAACGTCAGCACGAATGTAAAGCGCACACTCACCGCCGCGCAACTAAAGAATAAAAGAAAAAATAAGACAATTTCAAATTACCAAAAAAGAAAATAAAGAACCCGACTGGCCGCGCGAATTCTGAGCCCTAGGACGGCTACATCGCGAAATAGAAAAAAATTTTATGCGAGATACCCGATTTTAACCGTGAAAAAGGAATAGTAAGATATAATGTAATAATAATGAAGATTGTAAATAGGCCCTAAAGAAAAGCTAAGGGACAACCAGCCCGATGTCGTTATCCGCGTTGGGCTACACCGCATAGCCTTTGTGCAATTAATTTGTTAATTAAGGGTCAGGCGCAAAATAATGTTGAACGGACTGTCTATTCTACCTATACTAGAAACTCCACGATACGATATGTATTCACCGAGAAAAGTCATAATAAGTTGTAAAACGTTAATTAATTAATAGCGAGATTGTTTATTAACCGATTTGGACAAAATTTGGTATGTGGGCACTAATATATCTTCGAAGTAGTCACATACTGCCAAAACTCGAAAAACCAAATAACCTTCAACGTGATAAATTAATATCGTTAAAAATTATAAACATTAAAACAAAAAAAAATTAACAACAAGAAAATTTAGCCCTTAACAAAGCTAGTGCCGTTATCCGAATTCGACTACGACCCGTCGTTGCCGAACCATTAAAAAGTTAATTAGTGACTGTCCGGAAGTCATTAGTAATAGCAATACTGATGTGGCCTATGCAAAATTTTTCTCGATACGCCAAGTAATTACCGAAGTATTATCATTAATAATCAATAATAAATTATCATTAATAATCAATAGAGTACGCTAATTAATGACTATTCGCACTACCCGATTCCCGATGAAACCGCACTGTACCTGGTTACTGCTATAGCAAGAAAAAAATAACACTGACGACGAAGGAAGGCGAGAAATATATATCCCGGCGCGCAACTACAAAGACATAAGCATCCGCAGCATCCTTTTCGACCGGTTGCAACGCGCGACTTCGTCGACGCGCTCTCTCTCGAGCGTGCTGCCCCAGCTGCACAGTTATCACGCGAGTACGACTTACTCGCGACCGCGGAGGCCGGCGGTATTCTTCACAGTGCCACCGAGTAGGGAATTGAAAGTAGGATGCGTGAAATAATACGCGAACAAGTAAAAGCAAAGAATTATCTTTATTGCCCCTGGAGGCTGTTCACTATTTACCTAGAGTACGCGCCGATTCGGGTGGTGCGCCCGCGCACGCGAAGTACGTGTGTGCTCTGCCGCACACCCGTACGCGCAAAAGCGGCTCGCGCCGACGTCGGCCAATCGCCGCGCACGATCGGCGCTCACGCACGCGTCGCACAGTGGGCTATAAAATGCAAAAAAGTATCAAAATTCTCGATACACTAGAAAAATCAATATTTCTTGATTATTTTTGCGCAAATCGATAGTTTCAAACATTATCTTTAATATTTTTTTGATCGTTTACAGGAGTATTTCATTTTACTGAAACTGCTTTACAGAATGTGAATAACATTATTCAATTAGAATTTTGACATTATGAAACTATTATTTTTATCAAATCATTATGAAATTATAATAATATAGCCTATTAAGAAAAACATTTTTTTACAGGTTGCGTAAGAATATTTTTCTGGCCGATTTTAATACATATAAAAAATTCCTTTTTATTATATAATAAATAAATAAATAAAATAAAATATACATATATACATTAGTATGTGTGTGTGTGTGTGTGTGTGTGTGTGTGTGTGTGTGTGTGTGTGTGTGTGTGTGTGTGTGTGTGTGTGTGTGTGTGTGTGTATGTGTGTGTGTGTGTGTGTGTGTGTGTGTGTGTGTGTGTGTGTGTGTGTGTGTGTGTGTGTGTGTGTGTGTGTGTCTAAGTGTGTGTGGGCGTGTGTGTGCGTGTGTGTGCGAGTGTGTTGAAAATTAAATAAATATGGATATTTATTTATTATTTATTATTACTTATTATTCGCACCTGTCCCATGTAATGTCCCAAACTTTAATTCACGCAAAAAATAATTATTTATCCACTTTTCGAGTAAAGCTCGAATTTTAAAAGCGAAAATAATGATTCTTCAATTGTTTTAGCTTGTACGCATTCCACAGTTACAGTAAAATGAAATAATCCTGTAAACGATCAAAACAATATTAAAGATAATGTTTGAAACTGTCGATTTGCACAAAAATAATAAAGAAATATTCATTTTTCTAGTGTATCGAGAATTTTGACACTTTTTTGTATTTTATAGCCCACTGTGCGTTGGCGGCCTCGCTCGCTCGCCCATCACCGCTTCCTGGACGCTCGTCGTCCCGCGGGGGAAGCGCGCGCTCGCCTGGCCAGGGCTTACCTCCTCAGTTGCAGCGAGAAGGCACGGTTGAACACGCTCGGCAGTGCCCGCAGCAGCGCATCGCTGTGTCTCTCTCTCTCCTTCTTCGCTGCTACGGGCCTCGCCTATCTCTCTCTCTCTCTCTCTCTCTCTCTCTCTCTCTCTCTCTCGCTCCTGCGGGTATCGGCCGCGATGCTCTCTCTCACTCGCTCCCGTGAGTGAGCTCGGCCGCGCTGCTCTCTCTCGCTCTTTCGCTGCCTCGGTCGAGTGTGGCTCTCCCTCTCTCTCCCTCAACCACCGGCAAACGAGGTTCTCGGAGCCGTGCTGCGTCTCTCTCTCTCACTCTCGTGCACTACACTGCACTTACTCCGCGATCCTCGTGCACTTCACTTCGACTCTCTCTCTCTCTCTCTCTCTCTCTCTCTCTCTCTCTCTCTCTCTCTCTCTCTCTCTCTCTCTCTCTCTCTCTCTCTCTCTCTCTCTCTCTCTCTCCAAGTCGTCGCGCACGGGGGACGAGCAGCTGACTCAGCTACGGCAGAAGCGATACTGCCGGGCTCTGTCTCTCGCTCTCCTTCCCCCTCGCGCAAGGTTGTCGCGAGTTTTCATTTCGGGGCTCATTGTGTGTCGTGGTTGCGCTCGATACTTTTCGCAAATCTACACGTGCGAGCAACTACACACACACACACGCAAGCCCCCGGAGTCATACGAGGACAAGCCCGACTCTACTTACGAATCCTCATGCCGCAATTGTCGGCAATGCCTTCTCCAAGGCCGCGGTATGTTTATGTTTTCGGTCAACTACCTGTGTGTATACCGTGCGTCGGAGATCGGCTCGATCCGAGCTCCGTGTTCGCGCACATACACACACACAGACGCGCCTGCCGTTACACCCCCCGTCCAGACGTGGACTATACCCTGGATAGTCTGCTCTGCATCCTTGAATCCCTTACACGAGGGCGCGACGGCTACCTCCCCGGAGAGATGTCGTAGGACTCTAACTTCCATCCGTTCCTGCCTCGAACCGATTTACCTCCCTCTCCTTTTCGTCGTTACCCTCGGAACTTCCGCGTTCTATAGGGCTTTCGGGGGTTTCTCGGATTCCTCCTCCTGCCGTCCGTATCGCGACGCGAACCGATCCGCGCGGGCGTCCCCGGGGACGCCTTCACCCGATCGCATGACGCTCGCTGCTCGGCGGCGCTCCGCCGGCTTTCGGTGGGTCGCTTTTCACCTCTCGATCCCTCGGTGGTCGCGATCTCCATCCTTGAACGGCTCCTTCGTCTCTTGGAGGGGATGTCTCGTTGTTCCAGGGGGAAATCCCCCCTTCTGCTGGTTCATACGATGGAAGGATTCGTCTCCCTCGCTCCGTCCCGACCCGTCAGTGTTCACAAGTTCACTGCGTGTCGTCAGCAGACGAACTCGTTTACCGAGGGCCTCTCGTTCGATTCGGGCACTCTCGGCGAATGTGACCAGGCACCCGGCAGTCCCAGCACTTTCACGGCCCGTACGCTGCCGTCCTCGTGCCGACTGTTCCGTCGGAGCCTGTTCCTGATCGGTCGTCGATGTTCGTCCCGCTACTCGAGCTGAACGGGCCGCTGCTGTCCGAGCTCTCCTTCCGATATCGCCAAAATTTTCTGTTCTTCTTCTTCTTTTTCGGTCTTTCTGGCGATTCGGTCCGAGACGCAGACGTCTCTGATGAAGAGGCTGACAGCGCGAATCAGGAGCTGATCTGCTTCATCCTTTCCAAAATCATTTGGGAGAAGCGCTCCAGCATCTCGTCCAGCGTTTCACTGCTCTGGGGGGACGGTACCGGCGGCGGCTCCTTATTCTCAACCGCCGCTCTCTTCCCCCTTAACGGTGCCGCTTTGGGTGCCCTGTGCGATAACTCAGCGTAAACACGAGCATCGGGTGGAGGCGGGGGCTTATAACGCTTTTCGGCGTGTCCCGCTAACTCGGCCTCCACCGCTGTGTCGGATAGCGTATCGATATCGGCGAATTCCCCTCGTCTAACCCGCTGCTGCAGCCATGGCTTCGTATTTCGACGAAACGTTCCCAGCTGGGTTTCGACGGGCGGTGGTGGCTCCATCTTACTCATCATTGCCTCGGGGCAGGTGATGAAGTCACGCACCGAATCGTCGGGTCCTTGGGTCCGCATCGCCCGCTCGTGGGCTAAGCGCTGGTGGAACCGGTCTTTTACGCCGATCCATCGATGAATTTTCCGGCGAAATTCATTCCACGTGGACCAACCCTGTCTATGGGAACGGACCCACACCCCTGCCACACCGACGAAGAGTTCGGACAAAGCACTTAATTTCTCGTCTTCCGGGAGCTTCGCCAAGGCCCATTTCTCTTCGACTCTATCGAGGAACAAGTCAATATTTTCCTCGCGGTCTCCGGCGAACCTCATTTTCCAACTTCGAACTAATAGACCGACATCCCTTGGTGTTCCGCCGATCGTATCTTTGACGTTGGTTCTCGCCGTCAGCAACACCGCATCCCGTGAATCGCACCGTTGCTCAGAATCGGAAGTGTTCCGCACTTGATTCTGAGCTCCCCCCCCCTCTCCAGGCATCACCGGGGGATGGTTGCTGTATCCTAACTCTTCTTCTCGTTCTTCCATGTTGTCCGGAGTTTCTCGTTGCGATTTCTTCTTCCTGTGGCGGACAAGTGGGCGTTGAGTCTGCCGAATCGTCGTGATTGGCCTCTCCACCTGTCCGGACGAACTCTGTCGTGTCACTCGTCGGACAGGGTGTTGACTTGCCAGTCAATGTCCGGAGGGTCTCTTCTATCCTCCGCAATCTGGCTTCCATTCCCTCGACATATGCTGCCCACTCGTTCGGGACTTGAACCGACGTACCGTCCGCCATCGTAATCGTGTGCGTTGTGCCATTTTCCAATTGACGTCCGGTACTCTCCTCAGCCTCGGTCGAATCGCCCTCAACTTGTGCACCTGGGGCATCCGCTGCCCGTACAGTGCTTCGCTCGAGGCACTGTGCTTCTGCCGCGTCCGACTTCAGTATCTCGAGTGGATGTGGCTTATCACTGGTGGAGATCACGTGATCCACGAACGCTTCACGTGCGTTCATGCGCTCCAACAGTGTCGAATCCTCATCATCGGCGACTAACCCCGCAAAATCCCTGGGATCGTAGTCGCCGGATAGCCACCGGCTGAGGCGGATCAATCTCGTGAACAGTCTGCCATCCATTCTTAAACCGAGGACTTGCATGTATTGCTGTAGCTCTTCATCGCTGAGGCACTTACACCAATCCTCGACGGCTTTTCTTACGGAACCCGCCATCGCTGATATGACTACTCGGTGTCAAAATCTATTCAGCGCAACTCGTTTACGGGTTATTAGCCGCACGAAACTCGCTCTCAACAAGTTCTAACCTCTCTCGGAGCGTACCTGTGCGTGGCTAATCGATCGCACGCACGTCTCTGGTTGGCGCACCAAAATTACAAAAAGGAAAAAATAAATACAATTTAATTTTCCCGCCTAACCAGGTACACTCCCTTTGAGTGCGTGTGTGTGTGTTTCGGTTCGACTCCCAGTTGAGGTCTTACAATTTTATACCTTCAGCTGGGCGACGCTAAACCGCTACTTTTATCTCGAAAAGTAAAGCAAAAATTTCGGCGAAACCGTTTCCCAAAATTTTAAATCGTAATTTTCCGGTCGAGAAAAAAAATGTATTTCTCACTGCCGGTCTCCGTACCGACAGAACCACACACACACGCTTACACACGCAAGTTACCGCGAGCTCACGAAATTTGGTACGCGACGCGTCGCGGTTATCAGCACCACCCGCTTTTCCTTCAATCCTTAGGAAAAAAAAACAATTTCCCCGCACGCTCGTCGGTGGCAGGTGTCCGTGTTTCCACACGTTATGGGCGCCAGTTGTAACGGGATAAAAGCTGTCCTCGATGCGCTATATCTCAACGCGGACTTGCCGTGAACGGCGCAGCAATTGACAGGCGCGAGCACTTACTCGTGCCAACCTTCGATGATTAGCGGCCCGTCAGCTCCGTGCTGTTGCTCGCCGTCGGCTGCTTTCAACAGCAGCCGCGCCTTTTCGCTCCGTTACAACGCGCGACTTCGTCGTCGCGCTCTCTCTCGAACATGCTGCCTCAGCTGCTCAGTTATCACGCGAGTACTACGTACTCGCCACCGCGGAGGCCGGCGGTATTCTTCACCGTACGACCGAATAGGGAATTGAAAGTAGGATGCGTGAAATAATACGCGAACAAGTAAAAGCAATGAATTATCTTTATTGCTCCTGGAGGCTGTTCACTATTTACACGCGCGGCGCGTACTCTAGGTACGCGCCGATTCGGGTGGTGCGCCCGCGCACGCAAAGTACGTGTGTACTCTGCCGCACACCCGTACGCGCAAAAGCGGCTCGCGCCGGTCGGCCGATCGCCGCGCACGATCGGCGCTCACGCACGCGTCGGCGGCCTCGCTCGCTCGCCCTTCTCCGCTTCCTGGACGCTCGTCGTCCGCGGGGGAAGCGCGCGCTCGCCTGGCCAGGACTTACCTCCTCAGTTGCAGCGAGAAGGCGCGGTTGAATGCGCTCGGCGGTGCCTGCTGCAGCGCGTCGCTGTGTCTCTCTCTCTCTCCTTCTTCGCTGCTACGGGCCTCGCCTTTCTCTCTCTCTCTCTCTCGCTCCTGCGAGTATCGGCCGCGATGCTCTCTCTCATTCGCTCCCGTGAGTGAGCTCGGCCGCGCTGCTCTCTCTCGCTCTTTCGCTGCCTCGGTCGAGTGTAGCTCTCTCTCCCTCTCCCTCAACCACCGGCGAACGAGGTTCTCGGAGCTGTGCTGCGTCTCTCTCTCACTCTCGTGCACTACACTGCACTTAGTCCGCGATCCTAGTGCACTTCACTTCGACTCTCTCTCTCTCTCTCTCTCTCTCTCTCTCTCTCTCTCTCTCTCTCTCTCTCTCTCTCTCTCTCTCTCTCTCTCTCTCTATCGTCTCTCTCTCTCTCTCTAAGTCGTCGCGCACGGGGGACGAGCAGCTGCCTCAGCTACGGCAGAAGCGATACTGCCGGGCTCTGTCTCTCGCTCTCCTTCCCCCTCGCGCAAGGTTGTCGCGAGTTTTCGTTTCGGGGCTCATTGTGCGTCGTAGTTGCGCTCGGTACTTTTCGCACAGCTACACGTGCGAGCAACTACACACACACACATGCAAGCCCCCGGAGTCATACGAGGACAAGCCCGACTCTACTTGCGAATCCTCATGCCGCAATTGTCGGCCTTGCCTTCTCCAAGGCCGCGGTATGTTTATGTTTTCGGTCAACTACCTGTGTGTATACCGTGCGTCGGAGATCGGCTCGATCCGAGCTCCGTGTCCGCGCACATACACACACACAGACGCGCCTGCCGTTACAATTTATAATTTTAAATTAGATAGTTTAAAATTTAAAAATAAAGTTATTTTTTAATGAAATGATAATGAATTTATTTTCTATTTTTGATCCTGCAACATCTGTAAATTTTTCATTTAATTGGGTTATTTCAGTAATAATTATTATTTTATTACCTAAATTTTATCGATTAATCCCTTCTCTATTTATTATTTTAAATTTTATTTTAATTGATTTATTATCAAATGAATTTAAGATATTAATAAGAAAAAATTAAATTTAGTGAACATAGTTATCTATATTAGAATTTTTATAATAATTATATTTACTAATTTAATAGGTATATTTCCTTATATTTTTAAATCTTCTAGTCATATAATTTTTGGGTTATTTTTTTCATTAACTTTATGATTTTCTTTTATATTGTTTGATTGAATTAAAAATATGAATCACATATTTTTCCATTTAGTTCCTTAAGGAACCCCAAGAGTTTTAATATCATTTATAGTTATTATTGAAACTATTAGTAATGTTATTCATCCAGGAACATTGGCTGTTCGTTTATCTGCTAATATAATTGCTGGTAATTTATTGATAACTAATATAGTTACGGGTAGCACTCACCACATGAACAGCGTATTGAGAGGCACGTCCACGGGGCCGATGCATGAAGGGACGGGCCGCCGCTAAATCCCGTCCATAATAATAATGGACGAAGTCCTGAGGAATTCCCTCACAAAGGGAAGTGTTCACCGCCATATCAAGAAAAGGATTAGCTGGATAACGTTCACGAGACACTGACTACAAAAGAATGCAGGAAGAAAGCTAACGCGGGTGCACGGATTAAATGTATATCTGGGCACGCAACTACAAAGACATAAGCAATCCGCAGCAGGCGAGGATATAGCTCGCTCACACGGACGTACATACGTGTGAGCTTGCAATTACGCCGACAGACACGCTGCATGCTGAGTAACGTAGCCGGGCACGTGAATGCGAAAGCCGATGAATACAGCGCCGCGCCACACCCTCATAAGTTTGAATTTGTTACGAAAAGATTAGGATAGTTTCTTGATAATGGGAAAGATGAGATAAAAACAAAAATTATCATCATGTTCCTTGGAAACGGCGGATTTTTACAATATTTTCGATATAGGTCGCAAAAGTACTATTTGCAATGCTTTTCGTCGTTAAAAAAAAAAAAAAAATAAGTAACTCATATCATGATCGAAGTACGACTGTACCAGAAACTGGCGGCCCTGTTGCAATGTTGGAGTGCAATTGAACGAAAAACTATAATAAATCAACTTATTATCGGAAAAATCTCAGAGACGGCTTAAGGGGGCTAGACACCTTTTTTCTCTGAAATAAGAAGTCACATTTTAATACATAAATGTAAACTAATTATTTCATACTTTTTACATATAAAAGTGGGTATATTTAACTTATCTTAAAACTTTCTCCGATGGGCCTTTTATATGGTCCAGAACCATAGTCATCGATGAAACAAGTTTTTTCACTAACCGTAAGCTTTGAAATTTTCCTGTGGATGGATTGACTCCAGATTTGAACTAAATTACTCCTGAATAGTATAATTCTCATGTGTGTAGGGATTTTGATCTAATGAGAAAAAAAATTGTGCTGTTTTTCAAGAGTTTCTTTTTTTAAATTTTTTATATTTTTTCATAATTTTTCTGATGTAAAAATTTTTTCCGACATTTAATCTTAAATCCCTACACTCATATGAGAATTATACTATTCAGGAGTAATTTAGTTCAAATCTGGAGTCAATCTACCCACAGGAAAATTTCAAAGCTTACGGTTAGTGAAAAAACTTGTTTCATCGATGACTATGGTTCTGGAGCATATAAAAGGCCCATCGGAGAAAGTTTTAAGGTAAGGTAAATATACCCACTTTTATATGTAAAAAGTATGAAATAATTAGTTTACATTTATGTATTAAAATGTGACTTCTTATTTCAGAGAAAAAAGGTGTCTAGTCTAGCCCCCTTAAATGACTGCCACTAATTTTAACTATAAGGGGGAAAAGGTATTTCACGCCCGAAAGTTAGTTAAATAATTAATAAAGATTAATAAACATTTTAACAATAAACCTCTATAATAAATCAACTAATTATCAAAAATATGGGAGTGAGGGCTTAAACTGATCCTCTCGATGCCAACTACTAGTAAATAGCACAACTGAACTGAAAAAAAGAGCTATTTACATAATTAATGAGGGTTAATAAACATCTTAACAATAAATCACTACAATATATATCAACTTTTAAGTCACCTTGTTAAGGAATTGTGGAAACAAAATTAAGCATGGTATGAAATTTTTTTGCACCACAATAAATTATATGAAAAAAAAAAAAAAAAAAAAAAATAGATACGGTAAAACTATCAAACTAAAGCATATTTGCAAAATAATGAGCATAATTCTTATAGACCTAATGAGTTAAAGAAAAAAAAGTAAAAATGAAGTGGCCCATATATATCTGTAAATTATCTCTATCGGTGGTAAAGATACCTCTTCGCAGTTACAGCCTTCAAAATCGTCTAATTGCATTGGCTTTCTGCTCACTCAGGAATTTATCGTGAGTTCGTGAACTCCGGGTATCTAATTTCCTTCTTGGTATCGTAAAATAGACGCCTTAAAGTGAGATGAGATACTGGCACAATACAGAAAAAAGGTATTCCTCGAGCAATTACAAGAAAAGATTGTATTATCATCACTAAAAATTTACCATGAAAACATTTAAGTACGAATATTGAGCATTTATTCTGACTACTGGATATTTATAAAATTGCAATTACATTTTTGATTAATTTTTTAATAATAAATATAAGGTATAAATTTTATATAATAAATAAAGCCATTAGAGGGACAACTCATCGTTGCGATAGATCTAAAGAATTAAATAAAATACAATTATTATTTTTCTATGTTGTTCCCACGGACTATTCAAGGACAAGAGGGGAACAAAGGAATAAATGAATAAAAGGCAAAACACACGGATTAAATGAAAATCATATATTACACATATGAGTACAATCATACATCACGATTACATTTCTTCATTCGACATACAGAAAAAGAACATAATGAACAGAATAAAGTATAACACTGTCACGGCCTGCCGTACCGACGTCGGTAATTATTAAGTTCGTGGTAGTGAACGCTAGAGAGCGCGTCATTGCAGAATTGGAGCTGCATCGACGAGACGACGAGCGAGCCGGCGCGAGAGAGCCCGGCATCCATCTTGTTGTTTTTATCGTTCGGAGAGACGCGCGTACGGAAGCGAGTTCGCGGAGATAACGCGTTTCCGCGATAAGTAGTGAGGTGTTTCACTGTTTCAACCTCAGGAGTGCAGACGGGATGCATCCTGAGGCTACTATCGTTGTTCGAGGAGTGTGTCGTTCCGTACTTTCGTCGGAAACACAAGAAGAACACAGAAACAGTGCGGCAGGCTAGATCATCTGCCGCACTCCCAAACCAGCAACATCCTCGGGCAGTAGCCTGTCCGCCTGGCATGAGAACAGCAGAGAAGATCACGAGAGATGATACTACGAAGCCAGACGAGCAGCGAGGATGTCCGCGAGAAACATAGGCCACACCGTATCAATCTAACCTATGAGAACGGTAAGCGTGCACGTATCATCCGCGCCGTGTGTAATTACGCGCGACCGCTTGTCCAGGCTCGTCGCACCTGGACACCGGCTTCGAATAGGCGTTCTCGTGCGAAGAGAGCGAGCGCAGAGAGAGCACAGGTCCGGGACATTATTTGTAGAAGGTCACCGGCAAGGTTCGGCTTGCCGACAGTTTGTAACCGGCAAGTGCGCGTAAGAAGTGCGCAGACGACATAGCATAGATGTTCTCTCTCGCACTCTGACAAGTGTGTGTGTGTCGTGCAGCGAGCGCGACCGCTCTCTCATACTGGCGTATTCAACGATGAGTGAGCGACGTATAATACCGTGTACTCGCGACGTATGTTACTGCGCGTGCACGGCGTATATTACCGCGAGTGTGACGTCAGCCCTCGAGACAGTTGACGTCTGATTATATGTGCTGGCGCACCGTTAGATAGAAAACTAATCATACTTTAACGTAACTATTTTACCATACAGACTGTTTACCAATTACTCAACTTCATCACCTTTTATTCAATAAACAATAGCCTTTATTATTAACATTAACTGTTCGAGTTATCATTTCACGACCTTAGTAATTCCCCATTCCCCGCCGCCTCTGAGGTCGTTACGTTAGTGAAAAAGTATCGTTTACATCTGAGCAGCTGGCACACGAACCAAGACCCGGTGGGAGTTCGAGTCCCTGGCAGAAATGAAGCGCGAGTCTTCAACTTGCGTGTTGCACGGTAAGTAACCAGATTAGGTTTAGCATTGCACGACGTAGTAGCGTCCGCTGCCTAATCTGGCTATTAGGTCTCCAAGAGTTGAACCGCAGCACCTGGAGTTGAACCGCTAAGACGTGCAGGTGAAACATGTCTTAGCCAAAATAACCACCCCGTGACAACACATAAAAATAACGCATAATACACCCGCACAATCTGTCTTTAAAAACCTAACGCCATCCACTGACGATCCACGCAACCCGCACACACGAAACTCTGGAGATCCTCCTGGTGATCTCTAGAGGCACAGTCCAGGATCTTCGCCGCGTCCGGTCCAACCCTAGGGAAGAATGACTCAAAACAGGTCTCTGTCTACCTTTCTGTCTCTACTTTTCTGTATGTATGTCTCGGCCCATTCACATCTGTCTCTACGTCTCCGTCTCTACGTCTCTGTCTCTATGTCTCCGTCTATACGCCTCTGTCTTTACATCTCCGTCTATACGTCTCTGACTCTACGTGTGTGTCTCAACGTCTCTGAACTACATCTCCGTCTCCTCGTCTTGTCTCCACGTCTCCGTCTCTAATCTCTGCCTCTACTTCTCTGTCTCTACTTTTCTGTCCCTACGCCTCTCTACTACACCTCCGTCTCCTCGTTTCTGTCTCCACGTCTGTGTCTCTAGTCTCTGCCTCTACGTCTCTGTCTCTACGCCTCTGTCTCTACGTTTGTCTCTTTACTTCTCCGTATCTACGCGTCTGTATCTACGTTTCTGTCTCTGACACTGTCTCTATATTTCTGTCTCTATTTCTCCGACTCTGTCTCTATGTCTCCGTCTCTACGTCTCGGTTACTACGCCTCTGTCTCTACGTCTGCGTATGTACATCCCACGCCTTCCTGTCTACGTGGTTGTCTCTGCATTCCTTTTTCTACATTTCTGTCTCCAATCTCTCTCTCTACTTCCCTGTCTTTACATCTACGCCTCTACATCACCGTTACTTCTTCTCTGTCTCCACGTCTCTGTCTCTAATTCTCTTCCGTACGTCTCTCTCTACGTCTCTGTCTGTGTGTCTCTGTCTCTACGCGCCTGTGTCTACGTTTCTGTCTCTCTGACTCTGTCCCTACGTTTCTGTTTCTGTTTCTCCGTCGCTGTCTATATGTCTCTCTATATGCGCCTCTGTCTCAATGCCTCTGTTTCTACATCTCCGTCTCTACGTGTCTGTCTCTACGCCTTCGTGTCTAGGGGGGTGTCTCTATATCCCTGCTTCTACGCTTCTGTCTGTAATCTCTCTCTCTCTCTCTACGTCTCTGTCTTTACGTCAATGTTTCTACAGCTCTGGCTCTAGTCTCTGTCTCTATATCTCTGTCTCTAAGACTCTGCCTCTACGTTTCTGTTTCCACGTCTCTGTCTCTAATCTCTCTTTCTACATCTCTGTCTTTACGTCTCCGTCTCTACATCTCTGTGTCAACGTCGCCGCCTCTACGACTCCGTCTCTACCTCTAGGTTCTGTCTTAACTACTCTCTGTACACCTCCGTCTCTACGTCTCTGTCTCCACGTCTCTGTCTCTACGTGTCTGTCTCTACGTCTTCGTGCTTAAGTGGCTGCCTCTACATCCCTGTTTCTACGTTTTTGTCTCTAATCTCTCCCTCTCTCTCTCTCTCTCTCTCTCTCTCTCTATATATATATATATATATATATATATATATATATGAGGCGTTTCGCCTCAACTCTCCCAGCGCGGCGCGCTAGCGTCAAATCATGCTATTTTCAAGTCGTGTTTACGATATCAAATGCATTTCAAAAAATTATGTGATAAGCGTTTCCGACGTATTTTTTCCTCAGCTTTCCAATGGCGTAGGTGGTTTTTCCGAAATTTTCCATTTTCCCCCCCAACAAGTATAAAACATACTATATCTCGGAAAGTATATTTTTAATATTTTTTTTTACCCCCTAGATCGAAAGCTGAGCATTTTTTACGTCGGAAAGGATTTTTTTCAGAATTTGCTCGAATGTTTTCTTAGAGAAACAGAACGCGAAAGAGCAGACGCAGCGTCTCCTTCGCGCGCGGTTTTCGGCGCGCTGTACACCGCGTGGACTAGATGCATTTCGCTCTCTAACAACCACTTAAAATTTTGATTTCCTTAATAATAGCAACAATAAACTAGTATTTATATTAATAATTCTTTTTTTTAAAGTAGATAATTTTATTTTGTTTTGTTTTACGGGTTTTTTAGGGAAGATTTGATATTCTGAACTCATTGACGTTTTTTTTAGTATTAATGTTGTTTTATTCATTGGAATAACGGCATGGTACTGTAAAGTTCCCGGTATAGATTTAATTTTACTTAACCTTGATTTTAGTTTCAAAACGGCTTTTTCATAGGTCTCTTTAGTGCTGTAAAAAACTTTAGTTTCTTTGCAATTACGTAAAGCCCAGTTGTAAAGGTCTTCTGGTGTTAAAATATGATTACTCGAAGAGAGTTGAAGACTTGCTCTTTTCGCCCCTCTTTTCAAATTTGCGCCTATACCATCGCACGCACCTTTACCGTGCGCTGTTGCATGAAAATGCCATTCAGCAGGAACTCCAAAATCTTTTTGATGAAACAGAAGATTTTGGAAGGTAGACTTGTTCTTAAAATGCTGACCTGCTCCATCAGTTAAGTAATAAATTTTCTTGACTATGAAATTACTTTTTAAATACGATATTATAATTTTTTGATATTCATGAACAGCAACAGTATAGTGATTTAGATTATCAGAAATTATAGCAATGCTTATATGTTTAAGATCTTGATTTTCGTTACAATATACCACTGTTGTAAAAACTGTTGCTTGATTATTGTTCCAGTGGAACGATTGTGTTGAATTTTGCACTATAAACGCATAGTTTTCTGCAAAATCACAACAAACAAGGAATTCTCCTTTTTGAAGGTTTTTTTTCAAATCGCTTAAGAAAAGATATTGTTCTCTCGCAAAGAAGTCATGAGTTTTAAATTTTATTAATTTTTCTCCCAGTATGTTCATGAATTCATAAACATTTACAGTTGTAGATACTATTGTGCAACGATCTGTCTGAAGCCATGACTCATACTGTATTTGAAAAATATCATTTCTCTCAAAACATTCAAGCAAATGTTTCCGTAATACAGGCATATTGGGGCAATCTAAACAGTCTCCCAAGTAACATTTCGAACTAGCATTACTACATACGATTGCTTGGATGCAATCGTGGTAGTTTTTAAGAAATAGTCGAGTACCTTCAGTTAAACTCTGTAAATTAATAGCATTTAACATCAGCTTGATATTTTCGTGGTGTACACATACGCATACATTATGCGTACCACTGCTTCCCGCTAGAACACAATGCGGCGGCCTCAATTGAGTAAATTTAGTGAAGCCAATATTAACAGATTCATGCTCTTTTTAAATAAACAATAAATTTCACGTAAATTACCAAGTAGTAACCTTTTCTGTACATGTTCTCTTTTACCATTATCCTGCTTAACAGATATACAATCTTTTAATCCGGGCATTACACGACTAATATCGTCCCTCTCATAAAAACGTTTAACTGAATCTACACTTTCAACTGGAAATATTTTGCCCCTTTTCTTTTCAGGTTTTGAAAAAATTCCACTTTCAGTTACTAACTTTTTCGCTTCTCGAGCTTCCCACTCGGTACAACCGAACTCTCTGATTAAGTCTCTGCGAGACCAAAAATCAGGAGCAAGCGTGAGTAGCTGAATTTTATCTTCCTTACCCGGTGATTCTAAAAATTTTTTTTTTAATTGGTTGAGAACTGCCACGCCTGCTTTATGATATTCATCAGTACATTCAATTTTAGCTTTTTTGGCATCGCATGAAGGTAAATCTAACTTATGTTTATAAAGTTGACGGTGACAGTTGGAACAAATTTTCGCGTTTTCTGGTACGAGGGGATACGCACTCCTAAATATTGAAGGAAAATTCGACAAATTTTTACGCACAGAGTGATTAATTTTATTAAAAGGATTTATGCATTTCAGCTTCAAAGCTGGATCCATTTCAGTAGCGAGAAAATAAATGCAATAAATAAACCAAAAATAAATTATGATTTAATCAGCAAACACACGAAGAACACAAATATAACGGAAACAGCGTTAAAATTCTTAAACAATTTCAAGGATAACAAAGATCGAAAATTCATCAGACTTATATAATTGGATACAACAAATTACTCTCGGGCAAAAATTTTCTATACGCAAGCCACCTATCGGGTAAAAAGTAAGTGAGAAGCGTTGCGTCTGCTATTTCAAATTGATTGTAATGTTTTTGCTTCCTCAAAGAGGAAGCTTTGTAACGGTGAAAAAAATTTTCGAAAAAAAAGTCTTCAAAAAGATGTTTTATGGTGGTATATGTGTATATTATTTGATTTTGATGATTTTTGATTTCGTGGATGTATGTATGTGTGTGTGTGCGTGTGTGTGTGTGTATATTTCAACTCTTAATATCTCCGAAACTAATCAACCGATTTTCGTCGGGTAAAGCTTATTCGCTTCGTCTTGCGACAAAAGGAAAGTACCCTGATGGATTTGGGATTTTATTGATTTTCTTTTGTTTTATAACCAAAAAACGATTTTGAATTTTTAGTTTTTTTGATTTTTTCGTATCTTATAGTAATTATTACATAAAATAATATACTTCTCTTAAAAGGTATTCAAATTACCTACATTTTCTTTTTTTAAAATTTAAAATTTAAAATATCTTCACTCTGTCATTTGTTATTAATGAAAACTTTTTTATATTTAAAAAATTAATATCTCAAAATATAATTTATTTATCGACTTGAAATTTTAACTGTTACTTATTACACTTGTTGGTGGCAATATTGTGTTGCAATTTTAAGTGATTATCTATATGAATATATATTATACATTTATTTTCGAGAACTATCATTTTAATATTTTTATATAATGTAGTAAATTAAAATATCAAAACGTATTAATAGTGCCATTTTTAGCCCCTTCTTTTATCTCTTTTTAATCTCAATTTTTTTTAAACTTGGTGGTCTGTCAAAGCTTTTTTTAAAATAGGTACGTAATATACTATTTTGCAAGAAACTGGTATAAGACGCATCGGTTCAAAGTATTATTGAAATTCTTTAGCATTCCTTTTTATGAAAAATGTATTTTCAGAATTTCAATTTTTAATTAGGAAACGATGAATTAGTTTGAGGAAGCTAAGTGCCAAAGAATTGGCAGCGGTTTTTTTTGCGAAATAACCTATGAAAATGTCAATCGTGCATATAAGTGAAATTCGAAGTGCAAAAAGATATTCCATAAAGAATTAAAAATGATAAATAAAAATAATAAGGTTACTAGAGAGCGAAATACATCTAGTCCACGTGCTGTACAGCGCGCCGCATACCGCGCACGAAGGAGACGCTGCGTCTGCTCTTTCGCGTTCTGTTTCTCTAAGAAAAACATTCGAGCAAATTTTGCAAAAAATCCTTTCCGACATAAAAAATGCTCAGCTTTCGATCTAGATGATAAAAAAAATATTAAAAATATACTTTCCGAGATATAGTATGTTTTATACTTTTTGAGGGTGAAAATGGAAAATTTCGGAAAAACCACTTACACCATTGGAAAGCTGAGGAAAAAATACGTCGGAAACGCTTATCACATAATTTTTTGAAATTCATATTGATATCGTAAACACGACTTGAAAATAGCATGATTTGACGCTCGCGCGCCGCGCTGGGAGAGTTGAGGCGAAACGCCTCATATATATATATATATATATATATATATATATATCCATCCGTCTCTACGTCTCTGTCTTTGTCTCCATTTTTGTCTCTATAGCTCTGTTTCTAATCTCTGTCTCTACGTCTCTGTCCCTCCGACTCTGTCCCTTCGTCTCTGTATCTACGTCTCTGTCTCTACATACCTGTATCTACATCCCTGTCTCTACATCTCTGCCTCTAAATCACAAACTTCAGTGTGCACACGAACTCACTCGCGAACGAGGGAGTGTTCTCACGTCCAAGCGCACCACTAGCGAAGCGTTTTCTTGTAGCCTGGTTTCACTAGCGTGCGATGAAGTAGACAAGCATTACGCTCGTGCACTCGCTATCATGAAAGCACTGTTATGGAAACTCAGCGTATATAACTGAAATATGATACTGCGTACGCATAACCGGCTGAATTATACAAAATACAGATTGTATTATATAGCAATATTATGCAAGATCGAAGGTGAGACAGACGTACCTTAGCAATTTTCGTATCATAGATTTACGTTCGAATTTTCACAAAATTATTGCAAATCTACTACGCCACTGAGGAGAAAATATGGTTACTGCTATAATATTGTATATTGCAAAATCATCACAACCATATTTTTATAGTAAAAGTTACTATATTATAGTTGCATTTACAATAATTACAGTGTAAACTATTAAAATATATCTTACGACTAATAAAATATAGTATACTTTACTGAAAAAAGAGAAACCGTAACCATATTTTGACTACTATACTATATAGTAGTAACGATTATGCACATTTTTCTCAGTGTGATAGGGTGGGATGCAAGTTCCTCTCTGTAAGATTTTGCGCAAGTGCGCTCCATAGGTTCTGTTTGTGTCCATCAATAAAAATGTAATAAGACTCGATAAATAAACTAAATATATTCTATTGTATTTCCCCTAATAGATAGAGGAATCGCGACAAAAGAGCAGCCGAATTTCAATTGATTTGCTTCCAGGATACTTAGGGTTTGCCACGAGTTCTGCGCGAATATCACGAATTCTGCGCACGTTTTAAACGTGCGCGGTTGTTCAAAAGTTAAAACTCCGATACCAATTCAGCAAATTTATTTTTTGGTTTTTGAAGTTTTGTTACATGGCACTATAATTATTAAATGAAAAACTTGTGTCACTTTGAAGTTTACTTTTTATCTACTCTATTATTTGAAAAATAAAAATCGTTTGAAATGCTAGAATATAAAATATATAGCGTATATGATTATGATTTAGTTAAACTGAACGCTTTTTATAAGAAAAATTGTATTACAATAACAATTTTGTATCACCTGTTGTATAAATATGACGTGATTTGATTAATAATAATATCAAATATAAGTTAAAAAAGTTGTATTCTGAAAATAACTTGTACAATAAATTTGGTTTGGCATTTCTCAAATTTTTAGGATGGTTAGACTTAATCGTGGACGGCAACAAGATGTTCGGCACTACAGGTATATTTGGCAGTTAGACCGAAATCGACGCCAATGGTTAAGGGCCCATCCCGATCGAGTGGATAAAGCTTGTTGCATTATTTGTAATAAAGTCTTAAATGCACATTTAAGAACAATAAACGATCACTCGAGATCAGCTGCGTATATCAGACGATTACAAAATTTAGATCCCGATAATGAAGTAAATGAAGACGAAGATGAATTTAGAAAAGAAGTTTCGAGGATCGAAATTATTTTATGCATGTTTTTTGCAAAAAATCGTTTACCTTTTGCGTTAATCGATGAACTATTACCTCTAATAGTTAACGTTTCCCAAAATTTGCACGCTCTAAGGGAAATAAAAATGAAGCGTAATCTTATGCAAAAAATTACAAAAGATGTTATTGCTGTTTCTTATAAAGCTGAGCTTATGAATCTTCTTCGCACTCACGCATTTTCAATTCTTTTCGATGAGTCAACGGACGTGTCGACTAAAAAACACGGCTGTGTTATAGTAAGATTTTTCAATGTGGAATTGAATAAAGTTATTACCGCACTTTGGGCCATTGTACCCATTTATAACAACGACAACGAAATAAGCAAAGCTAGGGCTAACGGTCTGTATCAGCGAATTTTAGAGTAGCTTGGCAATTTTTTGATAATTCCACGAGAAAATTTACAAGCCTTTGTGTCTGATGGGTGCACTGTTATAGTAGGTGTTGCAAATTCTGTCGCACAAAAGTTTAGAAGAGATTTCCCTGGCATTCACACAATTTCATGCCCATGCCACGCTGCGGATTTGAGCGCTTCGTATGCTATAAGAGAACTACCTCAAGATATCATTGATTTGCCTCGTGATGTATATAACTTTTTTAAAAGCCCGAAGAGGAAGCATTTGTTATCGCAAGAGCAAATAAATGAAAATTATGATGTTCACCAAATTTTGAGGCCTGTTCCCACACGATGGCTCGAAATGGGACCCTGCATAAATCGCATTCTAAATCAATGGGTTCCGATTTATAATGTATTGTACGGAATGTCGCATGATAATGATGTAGCAAGACGTTTATGTGATATATTTAATAATACCACAACGAAATGCTACTTAATGTTTCTAAATTATATTTTACCAATGATGGAAAATCTGAATGGATGGCTTCAAGGAGAACAGGTACTAATACATATAGTATATGATAGAATTGAAGACACTTATCTCGATATTGTGAAGCATTTTTTACAAAATCAATACGTCGATGATACTGACGTCGACGCTATTAACCTTGACGACGATTTAACTATGACGAGACGAATTATAAAAGCTTAAATGAACTGGAAATTGATGATTCTTAATGAATTTAGTTCTTAATTTGGATGAAGACGAATGGAGAACATTGATGACAAATTTTAGAAATTATTTTATTTGTTTAGCGAGGCAAGCGAGGCAACGCTTACTAATCCCATGGTATCAATACAGAATCCTCAATTGTCTTCTTCCCTCTAATGCTCTTTCAAATGACTTTCATGTAAATAATATAAGAAAAATGCAAAATTTGTTAGAGTTATATCCTCGGGCCCTCCAAGGATTAAGACAAGAGGAAGTAGAAAATGAGTGGGATGCATTAACCGAAAATATGGTTGACATTGATCAAGATCTTGATGCAGATTATTTTTGGTTTATCATGGTATATATACGCAATGAAGACGACCAATTAATATTTGCAAAACTTGCTAAATTTGCATTGAACATTTTATGTACCCCGCATTCAAATGCAGAGCCGGAAAGAACCTAGAGTTTAGAAAGGCTTCTCAAAACGAAACATAGAAATCGATTAACAACAAAAACCATAAACGCTCTAATGCAGACCGTAAGCTATTTAAAGCTTCACGGCTGCAAAAACGTTTTGAGCTTTCAATCCACTGACGAAATGTACAGACTGCTTTGTAATCATGGGTACAATAATGAAGAAAACGATGACAAAGATAATGATATCATGAATTTAGTGCGCTTATTGTTGTAAGAAAATATAATATTGTTGTTTATCTTAAACGATTATTACTGTAGTATTTTATTTAAACAAAAAATTTATAGAATACTATTTAATGCATTTTTAACACTCCGACCTCCGTGCATAAATTACTACTTCTATTGACGCTTAGGTTTGCAAGAAGGTTTGTATAAAAAAATTATGTTCGATGATAAAAATCATTGTCACACTCGTGCATGAATGATTTTTATCGCACTAGTATCGAAAAATACTATATTTTTATTTCAAAATAGTTTTTTAAATATGATGATTTATAAAATTGAAAAAACTTTACATTTTACAGATTGTCGAGTTGTCCTCTATTATTAAAGTCTATATGAATTTAAAAAAATTATTTACAAAGGAAAACTTAGATATAAGAGTATATACACTTAAATATTAGAACTCGTTTATTACTTATACATTCGTCACATCTAAGTCGGAAGAAGTCTCTTGTTCCGCATCCCCGTAAGTGCGCATACATCACTAAACTCGGAAGTTTTACTACAGTCGGACATAATGTTTCGTAATAATTGATATTTTTGATAATCGGCGAGAAAGAGAGAGAAGTAATCTGCAAGCACTTGGCTATTATCGCGGCAAAAACGAACATTTTACGATTAAAAATGTCCGCGTATAATCATGCGTCAACGTCAATAACTTTTTACTCTACTGAAAATCTCACGTGAGATTTTTTTTTTCACCATACACAGAGAAAAGAAAATCTTTACATCTAACCAGTCATTACTTTGTAAACACATTACTTGTAAACAAATTAGGTAAATTATTCAAAAACCGTCTCCTGAGCACACGCGTGCAGTCATACACTTAATTAGATCTCAGAATCAAACTCAGGGACACGAAAAGCTCCCTAGGTACCATCGGATACGCGCTGAAACCTTTGATTAGCGGAAAAACCGTCTCCTGGCAATGCGCGTGTAGTCATACACTATTCAAAATTTTTATAATTCTAACATTCATCAAACATAACAAAACCATAATCGGATTCAACTGCGGCTCTGCCGATCCGTCAGTAAAAAGATACTCTCTCGTGGATACCGGGGAATGCGATTTTCATGAAGAAGATTTGCAAGAATACAACACAACCATAGAATTATTACAGTTAGCCGAATTTAAAACAACTCATGTAATGCAATGCAAAATAGAAATAAGACGAACAATTTATCACTGCGGAATGTTTAGCCATTTAGGTTCGGTTGAAAACGGTCTACAGGAATATTTATACGATATTAGCATCGAACAATGTAAATTCATTTACGAGACGGGAATATTTAAATATGACAACTTTCACACAGTAGCGAATATTAGAATAAATGAAACAAATACATTAGGAATCGACCTTGCAGGAAAACTAGAAGGAAAATCTTGTTCAGGAGCTACCTACGCGGATGACTATGGTAGTTGGGATAATGTTCTTGTTCAAGGTCTCATAAAGGTTACAATTATGGACGAATATGCAAAAGTCAATTTAAACAATAACAAATTACATTTAAATTCAGGAACGACATGCAAATTCTCAGATGAACATTGCATAGACGCTCAAGCCGGTTATGCATTTTGGTCGCATGTTCCGAACGAAAATTGTTTAGATAACAAATATGATGTTTTATTTAGGGGCACTGTAACAAAAACATTATCTCCAAACCTACAGGTAATGTATACGATAAATACTTACGATATATCTTTCTCTTTAAATGATGTAGAAAACATTAAATTTTGCGACAGGATTATAACAAAAACAGAACAACCTAAATTATTTATTTATGAAAAAACCAATGGAAATGTTCTATTCGATAACGACGTAAGACGGCAATAAGATTTAATTAATATGGATATTTTTGCATACACTAATGCGAAATTTGTATACATAGAAAAACATTTTCAGGCGCAATTTAAAAGCATATATTTAAATATTTTAACAAAAATGTGTGAATTAGAAAGAAAAGAAATCCAAATTTCTCTATCCCTTGCATCCAATTCCCCAGATGAATTCGCGTATAATGTCATGCAGAAGCTAGGATATATCGCGAGGCTTGCAGGAGAGGCGATACACATAGTAAAATGTACACCGATAAATGTGAAAATTCACCATACTAAAGAATGCTACGAGGAATTTCCCGTAACGTAAGGAAATACTACTTGGTTCCTTACGCCAAAAACTCACATCTTAATTAGAACCGGAACACAGATCGAGTGTAATTCAATAATTCCACCATATTATAAAATAGACAATAACTGGATAAGCTTGACGCCCACACCAAGGAAAATTGAAAAGAATATCACTGTTTTTAAACCTAAAATTATTAAAAACTGGACACCAGAAAAACTGAACTCTTTAGCAACAAGTGGGATATATACACAACAAGATCTGAAAAAGTTCGAGGAAAGGTTACTCTTTCTAATGGAAAAGAAATCTATCGTAAATGCCATAGCAAGGCTCACACAAAGTGCAAATTGCAAAAGATGACTTAATGATAAATTTTCTAACAAAAAAAAACACTCACTCATATTGCTGAAAAAACTTGGAATAAAATGCTAGAAAAATACGAAGAATATGGAACAATAAGCTCAGGAGTTATTATGACATTGATATTAATGCAAGTAACAAAAATGGTAGTGGACATGATAATAAGAGGATATACATTGCAAAAAATTATACGGATGTTCCCGCCACTTATTTGGATCAATACTCACATTTGTAACACATCGACTAGTAGCGTTAAATCAGGTCAACGATACAAAAGGAACAAATCAAAAAAATAAAGAAGAAACGCCAAGCAAACTTCGGAAAATAGTAGTTACAAGTCCAACCATATCTATGCCATTAAAAAAACACAATTCTGGAAAAGTACAAGAACACGAATTACAAGAGTTTAAGTCAAGAAGGGTTGTAAACCTCAGACCCTTACCTCCTCTTCCATCATCACCCCCTATTGTAACCAGTTAACTACAATCAACGTCCATATTCCGAGAAAATCATGAAACACAACTTTCAAAATGTAATTCACATAAACTTATTAGAGACAAAAATATAAAATACTTTTTTTTATCAAAGAAAGCCTTTAAATGTCAGTCTACAAACAAAAATATTGCGATTACATATTAAAATACCTCAGTTTTTGTTTGCTAATGAAACAAGCAAAAGATTTATTTGTAAAAATTATTTGTTATTAAATAATAGAAATGTTTAATTAATTATTTAGTCACAAAGTAGAAAACATTTCAGGGATCAATTTAATAACTTATTATTTGTAACGCGTGCGCGAGTTAGGTAATTCGAGATTCGAATTACCCACGCCAAGCAGGCATGCTCACAGGGGGCGCGAGCGCGCGAGCATTCTGACCGGATTAGAACGGTCTCGCGACGCGTAATATGCCCGTCGCGTACCCGCGAAGCTGCTACGGCTTTATGCGAGTCACGGCAGCCATCTTCGTGTCTGCCATCGTGCCGAGAACTTCTCTCCAGCATGTCTCTCAAAAGTTACCTCGTCCGCGCCGTTCTAGCTTTTTATAGTTACCGCGAGTGTAGTGGAGGCGCCGACAGAATGTATGCGTGTGAAAGAGAGACAGAGAGAGAGCGATCCCGAGCCGCGTAAGCCACACGGGACAGCCAGCCAGGAGCCGGCAGCCAGCCCGCCTGCTGACCCAATACAGCGAGTAAGAGAGAGAGACAAAGAGAGCGCAACTGCTATGCGAGCCACAGAGAGCGAGAGAGAGCCGAGTACACCGGCTGCTCCTTCCTAACGTAAGTTTTCTACTCTCCTCTCGCGGGTTTATTGTAAAGGCTCGCACGGAAATCGCCCCGTACAAGCTTTCTGTGCCGTGTACGTACGGGTGTGTGTCAGCCCGCCGTACTTTAACACCGCGGGCGAGATTAGCAGCTTCGCCGCGCGCCGTATCGTTCGCGCGTTTGAATATTAACGGTCGCGCGCGAACTAACTCATAATTGTTTTAATAAGCACGTGCGTTGTGCATGTAATCATTATTGGTTTTAATATACTGTGATATCTAGTTACTCGTCGCGTTGTTCATTACAACCTGTCCTTCTCCCGGATACCGCCGCCTCCGCGGGAAAACGACTCCGCCGGTCGTTTTCATATCTGAGCGTAGCGGCCGCGCGCTTTACATTCCGAGCGCGCGCTTTTCACTCAGCGATCCAATTATTTGGAAAGCGAAGTTCGCGTGTGATCTTCGCGTTGTGTTCGGGATTCCAGGAGCAGATCCCCGGGCAAGCCATTTTAGTCTGACACCTGCGGCACCGTGTTCTAGGGCATCGCTGGCCTGTGGCTTGTTGGGATTTTCCCCCACTAGCCATCCCGTTACATATTCTATCTATAGCTTTGAATAAGAAATTATAGAACTAATCCAAAGGAAAAAGAAAATAAAACTATTGCTAAACCTTGCAACCCTAACAAACATAGATAAAAATATTAATGTGTAATGGATCGATCTGACGGAGGCAGGTAAAAGAAAAAGAAAAACAAAGTTTTTTCTTTATACTTTCTTTATATTTTTGCTTTATAAAGAAAATATAAAGAAAAAACTTTGTTTTTCTTTTTCTTTTACCTGCCTCCGTCAGATCGATCCATTACACATTAATAAACAATTGGAGTGCAATATTTATACGACTCTCAACGGAGATAAAAATAATTTGACTGTAATTTTATGCAAAATTAAGCTGTATTTGCCTTCAGAAAAATTGTTCGCACTTATAAGAACAAAAGAAAGAAATCAGGTAGCTATTGTTGTAATATGGGGTAAATAAGTTAAGGTTATTGTTAATAATATAAAGTATGTTTATTAGCTACTTAGGTCTGGGTTACAGTGGTGAGAACCCGTCCGCCTTACATGGCTATCTCGTGACAACTAACTGTACATGCGTGTCGGCGCTCGCGATACTCTCGCTCTACTCATACACACGCACACGCATGTAGCTATGTTCAGGAGCGTAGCATTTACTTATATTCCAACACGCCTCCTTAAATCTACAATCCTGAACTTTTTGCAATCTTTTTATTAATTCTGGTCTTATTTTATATAATCAATTTCAAGGCGTTTCTATTTTTCACAAATTTTGTTTTGTCAAGACTCTTTGTCAACATATCTGCTAAATTCAAACTTGTATCAATTTTTACAATGTCTAGCATTCCATTCTCGTAATTTTCATTTATGTAATGGTATTGCACTTCAATGTGCTTTGAGTTTTTAGTAAAATTTCCATACTTTGCAATTGCAACTGCACCTGAATTATCTTCATACAATTTTATAGGTTTTTCAAATTTTACATCAAATGATTCAGTTAACAAGTTTCTAATAAATAATATTTCCGTTACTGCTTCTGACATTGCAGTATACTCAGCAAAAGTTGAGCATTTAGTTACATTGTTTTCTTTATGTGTTTTGCAAAATATTAGATTTCTATGAAGTCTAATTATAAATCCTGTTGTAGATTTCCTATCGATATTATCACCTGCATAATCAGAAACTACCATACAATCTAACGTCTCATTTTGCAAATTATCATAATACGTTAATTTTAAATGTTTAGTTTTATATAAATACTTCAATATTCTCATTGCATATTTATAGTGTGTTGCATCATAGTAGCTTTGGTATCTACTTAAGTAATATACAGGATATGTTATATCTGGCCTCGTGCCTGTACTTATGTACAACAATTCACCAATCAAATTTCTATACTTTATACTCTCGTCTAGTTCTTTAGCTTCTTCTAATTTTAAATTTGCTTCCATAGGTGTATCATATAGCTTCGCGTTTTCTAAATTGTATTTTACAGCCAAAGATTCAATGTACTTTGTCTGACTGAAGGTCATTTTACTTCTATCTTTACTATAATCAATATCAATTCCAATATAGTTTCCAACTTTTCCTAAATCTTTCATTGAAAATCTTTTCATTAAACTTTCTTTAATTTCGTCTATCATATTTTTATTTTTGCAACATATTAAAAGATCATGTACAAAAACTAATATGTATATTGGATCTTTGTTTGTGTTATTTACATATTGACAATAATCATAATTACTTCTTACAAAATTTAACTTTTCTATATATTTGTGAAAACAATCATACCAAGCTCTTGGACTTTCTCTTAAACCATAAAGTGCCCTTTTTAATTTATAGACTTTATTTTCCCCTGTTTCATAACCTTTAGGCTCATTAACGTATACTTCAGATTTTACATGACCATTCAAAAATGCAGTTTCAACGTCCATTTGCTCTATGTATAAATTGTTTTTACAACAATGTGACAATAAAATTTTCAAAGTTTGCATTTTTCCTACTGGTGAATAAACATTTTCAATATATTCCTTTTGTTGGACGCCTCTAACGAACGACTAGTCGTGCTTTACATGTATTATCACTTTTCCTTTTATAAATCCACTTAACATCAATTATCTTTTTATCTTTGGGTTTATCAACAATTTGCCATGTATCATTTTTCTCTAAACTTTTTATCTCCGAGTCCATTGCCTTTTGCCATTTTTTGTATTCATTACACTTTATCGCCTCCTCGAATGTACTTGGTACATTTGCGTTTACATAGTTTACAAAAATACAATGAGTTACAGGATTTCCGTATCTTGTTACTGGACTTTTCTTTCTATTAAATTGTCTTGGAATTGTTAAATTTTCATTATTTTTATTTTCATTTTCATACCCAAAATTTTCATTGTTTTCGTATTCAACATTTTCAAGATTTGTTTGTTTATCTCTAGTCGACTCGAAAGTCAGACTAGAAGATAATAGATTTGTTTCGTTTTCATCAACATAATTTTCAATTTCAGACTCACTCTCATAATTTACTCTATCTTTCTCATCATCGATTTTTTCGAAACAAATTAATTTAGTGCTTTCTTCAAGAACTGTTGCATGTCTAACATCTTTTACTTTACCGTTTATTATAACTTTATATCCATTATTTGTGTACCCAACTAATACTCCTAATTGAGCTTTATCATCCTATTTACTTTGTCTTTTAACTTCAGGTATTCTTACAAAGACTCTACTTCCATAAATTTTCAAATGTTTTACATTAGGTTTTCTATTGAAAAATATTTCATAAGGTGTTTTATTTTCTACAGTATTAGCAATTGTTCTGTTTTTTAAATATGCTACTGCATTCATTATTTCTGGCCAATACCTCCTATGTATTCTAGCTTCCCTTAATAAGCATCTGCCAATGTCCATAGCAGTTCTATTATACCTTTCGGCTACGCCGTTTAATTCATGTACATATGGTGGACATGGTAATAATTGCATGCCCTTTTGTCTTATAAAATTATAAATTTTTTTGTTCAAATATTCTTTTCCATTATCGCATCTTAATTTTTTGACTCTTTTATTAAACTGATTTTCAACTAAGTTAATATAATCAAAGAAGCAACTAGCAGTTTATGATTTATTTTTAATGCAATAAATTTTGGCACATTTACTGTAATTATCAATGAATGTTACGAAATATTTTTCACCACAATAACCAATAGTGTTATGTGGTCCATTTAAGTCGGTATGAATTAATTCTAAAATTTCAGTTGCTCTAGTTCTATTGTATTCAAACGGTTCATTGGACATTTTACTTTCTATGCAATTTGCACATTTCATATGTGTGTTTTCTATTTTTTCTGGCAAACCATCTAATAATTTATTTTTAATTAATATGTTTAAATATTGAAAATTCACGTGGCCTAGTGCCCTATGCCATTTCTCTTTTTCGGTTAATTTTGTGACATTTGTATAAATTTTTCTTTCATTCTCTTTTACATAGCTTTTCATTTTATATAGGTTGTCATCTCGATATGCGACAGCTAATAATTTTTTATTTTGATCGAATATTTTTACGTTATTATTTTTCGCTACAATAGTAGAGTTATTTTTTGTTATTCTAGAAAAACTTAATATGTTTTTTCCTATATCTTTTACATAGTATACATTTTTTATATCAATTTCATTTTCGTAACCATATGTGTTAAAATATGTTTTTACATTGCCAATCTTAGTGGCTTCCAAAATTTTACCATCAGGTAATTCTACATCTACATGATTTTCTAAGTTTACATATTTTTCGAAATATTTACAATCGTTTACAATGTGATCCGAACAGCCACTGTCGAGTAACCACTTTATTTCATTTGAATTTTCACTTGTTTCACTACACTTGTTCACTTGAGAACTAAACACTTGTGTGGCCCACGTTTGAGCTCTACTAGAATTGTCGTCGTGATGGCCTCTTCCTCTCGATTGACTCTGGTGATGACCTCTTCCTCGGCCACGACCTCTGTAGCCTCCGTCTCGATTGACGCCTCGCTGGTGACTCTGCTGATTTCTTTCTTGGTTTCTATATTCTTGTTGATTGTTGGTCTCTGCGTGCCAACAGTCCTTTTTGTAATGTCCGGGTTTTTCACAAACAAAACATTCCTTATTAGTTTTGGCATTGAAAGTGCTCACATTTTTCTTTTCATTTTGATTTCTGGTCATATTTTTCTCCTTAATTTTAAATTTCACGTAATCTACAGTTCTTTGATCTTCGAGTATCACATCTATAAAGTCACCGATATAACTGCAGTTAGGTGGTAGTGTTTTTAACAAATATCTCATTTTTTTCGGACTCATCTATATTTCCTCCAGCTGATTTAAATTCATTCACTGCTTTTTCAAAATGTATGAAAAATTCTTCTACTGTGTCATAGTCCTTTAGCTTAATTTCATAAATTTTTCCTCTGCACAAAATTTGTAAAGCCGTAGATTTATTCGTATATATCTTTTCAAATTTATTTATCATGTCACGAGCACTTGTGCAGTCTTTCACGTATTCTAGCTGTTTATCGGATATTGTGCTTACTAAAATCGTTCTTGCCTTTAAGTCTTTCTTTCTCCATTCTGGTTCGGTTTCTGCTTCCAATTTTAACCTTACTGCAGGCTCTTTGCACTCCTTGTACTCCAATAGCATCATTAATCTAATTTTCCAACTTGAATAATTTTCTCCGTCGAAAATTGGTCTAACAATATCTTCAATTTTGGCTTGCTTTGCCATTTCGATTTCTTTAATTTTTATTATTTTATCGATTTCACTTTTTAAAATAATAATCTTTTTGAGTTCTTTCAGAAATAATTTTCTGCACTTGTTTCTAAAATCTTTATCGAAAACAACGTGTTTATTCACTATCTCACTTTCGTCACTCATATACTTGTGTTTAGCCTATACGTTTACTGTATAACCCTTGTGGTGCGCACGTGCTCTATGCTTGAGCTCTGCCGCGTGTTTCACTCGCCAACTTTAATCCGCTGACATCGCACTTTTTTATCATTATTTTTGAAAAAATCTTTTCACGTTCCAGTAGCTTATTACTTTTACTTTATCACCATGCGTATATTTTTCTATTTTGGTTCTTCTTTAGTTATTATTTTTGCACTTCAAACTTCGTGTCATGCTGACCACGTTTTTGTGACCCTTTCACACTTTTTCTTTAATCCATCGACATCGGACCTTCTTACTGATTATCATTCAAAATTCTTTTTACATTTCGGTAGCTAGCAATTTTTATTCTCTGTTCATGTATATATTTTTCACTTTGCAGTATTTCAAACTGACTATTTTTCACTTTGAACTTTGTGTCGTTCTGACCACGTTTTTTCTTTAATTCTTCGTCTTGTTACGTAACTTTTGATTTTTCTTTAATTCACTTTTATTCCATTGTTGAATTTTAATACTTATGTTCTTCACTTTTATTAACTCTTTTATCCACGTGGTCTTTTTAACCTTACTTTGATTTTTTCCCCCCCATTATCTCTATAGGACTCGAAAGTCCATATAGAAGATAATAAACCACGCTCTCCTACCATGTTGCAATATCGGGTAAATAATTTAAGGTTATTGTTAATAATATAAAGTATGTTTATTAGCTACTTAGGTCTAGGTTACAGTGGTGAGAACCCGTCCACCTTACATGGCTATCTCGTGACGACTAACTGTACATGCGCTGTCGGCGCTCGCGATACTCTCGCTCTACTCATACACACTCACACGCATGTAGCTATGTTCAGGAACGTAGCATTTACTTATATTCCAACAGCTATACTCACATTGCTAAGATGAAATCGAATATAATGTATTGGAAGTGATCAGTTTCATCATATACTGACATGATCATCCTACAAGATACACTATTCGGCACCGTATTGAGTAAAACAATTTTCTACTCTAACGCATTGCGTACTCTCTAATGCAAATATGTGAATGCTACCTATGCCAAAAAAAATCTTGAGTTTTAAAATCAACTTTTAAAACGTTTGAGATATTCAAATAAAGGTAATACAATGATGCATAAGAACAATAATAAGTCAAAATTTACCAAAATCACTCCAATCTATTAACCTTCTTTTTCACAAAAAATTACCTACGTATAATTCAATTTTTCTTTTGAAAATAATTACAATTTTTTTCAATATACGGTTGAAAAATATTTTTATAATGATAATATCAAAACACCCTTTAATGTTATTCTACTTAAACAAAGAGGATAAAATAATATATCCTTTGCCAAATTCTCAGCAGGGAGGCAAGTGAATGATCACTTGAATCATTCCCTACATTTCTCCTCATCTTTTATTTACTATAAAATTATTTAATATACACATTATTTCTAAACTCAGTTAATCAATGACTTTATTTTATGTAAAAACAGCAAAACCAAATTATTACAAATTACCGATAACAAAATAATTAAATTATCGAAATGCTATGTACAATTAAGATAGATATGTTTATAGGAATTCTTTGAAATTTGAACGCTAAGAACATCGGTATTCAACGTGAGATACAAAGTAAAATAGTAGATTAAATGTAGACTAGTGTTAGGAAGGAAAATAATTAATTTATTTTATAGAAATATATAGACGATATAAAAAAAAAAAAAAAAAAAACAGGAAAGGGTAGTAAAATAAAAGAGGAAATTTATACAAAACAAATAAGTGTGTTATATTTATAAGTACATTATACGGATAAGTTATATATTAACAATAATAATAACCATAAAATCATAATTACAAGTGAGATTGGAAAATAATATCTGCACCAATATAAAAAGAAATTCCGAAACTAGTTTGCACGAAAAAGAGCCTGACTGACCAATCCACGAATCCTTCCACCAAATAGAATAATCTCGACAAACCAAAAAAATCTTCTTCATCTGAATCTACAGTTACGATGGCCGAAATATTCTCCTTCGGAAGGCCATAGGTATAGGGAACCCTTTTCAGAGGCGGACAGCGTCGATAAGTAGGAGGCGGTCCCAACACCACGATGTTATCTTTCTGCTCAAATAACGATGCCAAATCACAAACATCATAATCTGACCCTGAATAATATCCTTCAAGGAAATTCCAACAAGACTGACGGGCATACCACCTGTCGAAACGACGTCCAGTCCACTGTCGCAGCTGAAACAAATTTTAATATAATGAATTTTAATAAAATCAAAAAGGAACAAATCATCATACCCATCAATTTTATTACTGAATGGAATTCCGAGATTCGGGGTCGCTGAAGAGTGATATCTACACTGAGTCCAAAATAAAAGAAATCATTCCTCAACCGTCTCTTGCCAGCACCAGCCCTTTTATAGATAATGTGATGTAACTAAGAAAAATAATTACAACAAATAACTTTTTAATGTTATACTGATTTTAATTATATTTAATTAATTAATTAATTACTGAATAATTAGTATAATTATACTAGTTAATTATACAAATTTTAAATTTTAAGTTACATTGATTTTACAATTTAAGTCAAAATGGTAAAAATGTTACTTACGCTTAATACTGCCGCCATTGTTGCTTTTCACAATTTGAACTGAATATCTAGGTGCCTGCTCACTCGAGTTTATATACCCAAAATTTGCCTATACAGCATAGTAAGCAAAATTTTTCCCCGCGAAATTTTTTTTTCGACATAGCAGAATGTTAAAACTTTTTATAAAGGAAAATCACTGATACTTTATTTATTTCCATAATTACTAATCCTTCACGAAATTCGATAGTCTGAACTTATTCTTTTACCCAAAATTTACATCAGTGACTTTCCTAATAAAAGAACGTACATGCGAATTTCAACAGTGCAGTAATTTCAGCATATGAAACACCGACGAAAGAGAGAAAAAACATTGCACATCCAAAAATGCACACGCAACAAATTTTTCATACTCAGCACGGACGATCTGCACCAAATGCGACTAACAAAAATTTTATGATACAGGTGAGATTATAACCAAAAACTCTGTATTCATCTAATTAAGTAGTTAAGTTTTATAAAGGAAAATATTGTATTTTATTTATTATTTATCATTTTTGTTGAAGATTCTGTAACAGAAAATCACTGATGTTTTAATTGTCTCTATGCCTGTTGAATCTCTACGATATTCAACAGTCTAACGGGGGAGGTGTTACGTCTGTGACGTATCCTTAAATTTAAATGTTCTATTCATATTAGCATCAGTAATTTTCTTTGACCCACAAAATTATGTGATTGCGAATTTAAACGACGCAGCATTTCGACAATGCAACAGCGTGACGCAGCGAACCACCCAATTCGTGAAGGTGTACGCGCGTCAGAACTTTTATGTAGACTCAGCAACTCTCAACTTCGAAACCAAACGATTTATGTCAAAATGTTTATTAAATTCGTTTAAAAAGATGATTTTGATTCAGCGTTAAAATCATCTTGAACCTAATTATTTCGTATTATAAAAGAAGCAATGTTCATCAGGTGTGTTAGGCAAATTAGTCACAGTAACAACCGTAATACAGGTGAACTGGCGAGCTCCGTCTGCCCCAGACGACATACGAGGGCATAATTCATTATAACGGAGCAACAAATACACTAAAGTATACTAACATAAGCGGAATAATTGTACGAGCGAATATAGAATGATAGCATATATTGTGAGGGAAGTTCAATTGACTAAAAATTGAACATCGAAGGAATTGCAAGCAGCAACAATATTGGTAATTATACTTTTCCAAATAAAATAAATTTCAAACCAAATATTATTCATAATTTCTTCTGTATTCACTCACTTTGTTAATTTTTTTAGGTAGGTAAATAATTGATGTCGATGTACAATAGTATTATTATTAAAAAACGTGCGACGTTTCGGTAGCTGGTTTGCTACCCTTCTCAAGCACTGAAAGTTTATTTATGAAGTTAACCACAAGTCAAATTAAACTATACATAAACATCACAATATTGCTCGTCATTCTTACCTAAATTTCAGTTACAACTTATTAACATCGTCGATTTTTATTACAGAATAAGTACTTGTACTCTGTCTAAAAACGAGAAACAATAATGAGAATTTAATATGGATCTTTGCAAAGAGGTTAGTTTTCAAGTGAAATTAATCGTTACCTTCTTCTTTGGTATAAATATTCTGAATTTGAATAAATCCATTATTACTGTTAACTCAAAAATGGGACAATACTAAATAAATTAACACCAAAGACGAACCAGTTTAATAAATTAACACAGAAGAAAGCAAAAGCAGTCAGAATTTTAAAGAAACGTAAACAGGTAACTGTCAACATGACTCGTCTTAATCAAAACAATTACACTGAGTATAATTAGCATATGTCGATAAGTAATCAACCCAGTAGAATACTGTCAAAATTAAAAGTATTTTTCGTTCAAATATTATTCGTTATTTCCTTTATCCCGGACTTCACAATTACATATAAAAGGAGCTTCTTCGTTTGAGGATTTAAGGACTTTTGAAAATACAACCTACCCGACTTTTTTAGAAGCAGCTTATACTAAACAATTAATAACTATTGATGATGAATGAGATAAATGTTAAGAAGAGGCTAAGGAGATACAGTTTCCTATTGCTTTATGCAATATGTATTTTTCATAACCCTGTTAATACAAGTCAGTTGTTTGATAAATATAATTTTTTTTTTATAATCCTCTAATACCTAAAGAAAAAGGTGAACAATTAGCATTAAAAATAATTAGTGATATATTAACTGCAAACGGATATACTTTAAAAGATTTTGGATTATCAGATTTAATTGAAAGTGATGAATTTGAAGAAAATTTAAATGATATTGACGTACCTACAGAAAATGCAAGTCACTATACTTTCAGTATTACATCATCGTCAAGTAAACAAAGACAAATTTTTGATGTGATAATGAAAAGTTTGAACAACGTTAATAATTATACAAATAATTCATGTTTCTTTATTGATGGGCGATTTCAATAAAAAAAAAACATTGCTGTATTACCTGTAGTTTGGCATAGCAGCTAATTTATTAATAAATGAGAGAATATCCCATGTAACTTTTAAATTACCACTAACAAGGGAAGCACCAGGAATGCGGGTCCTGGATTTTGCTGAAACTGTAAGAGGTACTTCTTTATGACAAATAATGAGACATGTATCTCAGGGTTTTTGTGAATGGGCCTTTTGTTCCGAGATCCAAGCTATTTTATGTCTAAAATGAACTGTTTTCGATGAAAATGGCGTCTCTTTCTTTGGTTATGGCTTCTTAAATATTTCGGTTATGTAAATGGACTAAAAAGTTTATAAAACTAGGTAGAAAGAGCTTTAATTTAAGCTTTGTCTCGTTATAAAATGTTGAATTCCCAAAAAGTTATAGGCTGTCAAAAATAGAGTAAGAAAATAACTGATAAGATAACACCTGTTAAATGCTTGAACAAAATAAGACATTTTCAATCATTTTCTTACTCTATTTTTGACAGCCTATAACTTTTTGAGAAATCAACATTTTATAACGAGACAAACCTTAAATTAAAGCTTCTTCTACCTACTTTTATAAACTTTTTAGTCCATTTACATAACCGAAATATTTAAATAACAACCGAAATAATATTTAAATAATATTTAAATAATAATCGAAATATTTAAAAAGCCATAACTAAAGAAAGAGACCCCATTTCCATCAAAAACAGTTCATTTTAGACATAAAATAGCTTGGATCTCGGAACAAAAGGCCCATTCACAAAAACCCTGAGACATATGCCTCATTATTTGTCATAATGAGACCCCTTGTAAGTATTAATAATGAAACAACTTGAAATATATCTCCAAATTCAGAATATGGAAAGATGCTACGTGATGTGAAGATTAGAATTTTGGACGAAATTACTATGACTTCCAAACATGCATTTGAAGCTGTAGATAAATTATTTAAAGATTTATGTGAAACTAATGAAATATTTGGCGGTAAAGTTGTGTTAGTATTCGGTAATTTTAGATAAACATTGTGTGTGTGTGTGCCTATAGTTAAATGTGGCAATAGAACTAAAGTTGTTGAAAATTGTGTCAAAAATAGGTGTTTATGGAGCAATTTAAAACAATATTCTTTGAAAGAAAATCAGCGAGTTGGCTATGGAGAAAACAAATTCAAACAATGGCTGATAAATATTGAAGATGGTATATACTCGAATAATTATGAAAAAGAAAATTAAATAATTGAAATTCCGAATAAAATGTTATCAACGGAAGATAATATAATAAAAGAAATTTTTGGCAAATATTTATGTTTTTGTGTAGAAGTTGGATGGTGGACTGAAGAGGTTCAAATAAGTAACGTTTCGTGTGGAGAAATGAAATGGTTTTATTGAAGTGCCGTCGTTCCTCTTGGCGTACAGGTGTTGCTTCTCTCTCTCTCTGGCCGTCGCGTGTGAACTGCTACTGCCGGCCGGCGTTGAGAAGTGCTGCCGGGGTGCGTGGTAGAGAGAGGGGCAGTAAGAGGGCCGCGTGCAGAGCGAAGTAGTGGGGCGCTCCCTAGCGGGCTCGCCTATTTGAGCATCGAGCTCGAGCGTGCTCGCCTTCGGTCGAGCTCGAGCGTGCTTTCCTTAAGTCGAGCTCGAGCGTGCTCGTCTTGGGTCGAGCTCGAGCAAGCTCACCTTTGGCGATGAATCCTCAACATTCCGCCCACCTTCGCCAAACTGGCGAACGGTTCTCAATCCTGCGGTTGCAGGCGTATAACCTTGGCAATGGGGCGACGTAGCGTTGTGTTGGCCGTGCGCAGATCGACCACGCGGGTGATTCCATCACTTCCTGGATGGATGGCGATGACACGGGCGAGAAGCCACTTAGCTGGAGGTGTGAGCTCATTGCGAATGAGCACCAAGTCCCCTACTGCAACTGAAGAATGAGGTTGTCTCCACTTCTGACGGGATTGCAAAGACGTCAGGTAGTCCGTCGACCATCTCTGCCAGAAGTGCTGGGTCAGCTGGCTGATTAAGAGCCAGCGTTTTCCTGCTGGGACGTTGTCGTTGGTGACATCTCCTTCAGGAACTATAAATGAGGATCGTTGTATGAGAAAATGCGATGGTGACAGAAAATCAAGGTCAGAGGGATCGTCAGTAAGAGCAGTTAATGGTGTTAAGGCACGCTTCAATGCGGCACATAAGTGTAGCAAGTTCCGAAAATGTGAGAACTTGATCTCCTATGACTCGACCCAGGTACAGATGCAATTAATGAATCTAAAGCAGTACGAAGCCATTCGTAACAATTTATTCAATGAAGAGTACTCATTAATAAGACTCCAAACTTCTGGAGTGTTCTCAACAGAATTTGGGGTGCTCTTACTAGCGACTAGAGTGTAACTAGGTTGCAGATTAAGACTATTAACGGTAAAGTTGAGCTCGTCATGAGACCTTGTCCATGGTTCAACTCTGTCAGAAAGCCAAACGGGACCTTTCCACCAGAGATTATGCGAGGCTAATTTTGAGGGCTCAATTCCTCGTGATATGACGTCAGCGGGGTTATCTGCTGATCTGACATGATGCCAATATGCATCGGGCAGAAGAGTGTGAATCTCTGAGCACCTATTAGCCACGAAAACACCCCATCTTGAAGGGTGGTCTTTCAGCCAAAAAAGTACATCCGCTGAATCTGACCAAAGGTGAACACTTTATTGGGAAAGCTTCGATAAACATTTGAACGAGGCGAGCAAGTAGCAACGCTGCGCAAAGTTCTAAACGAAGTATGCTTAGCGTCTTAAGTGGAGCTACTCGCGTTTTAGCCACTTGAAGAGTGACGATCACTTCTTGTGTACGGATTAAGCGCAGGTAGACTACTGCACCATACGCAAACTTAGATGCGTCTGCGAATCCGTGGATTTCCAGAAATTCGCATTGTAGAGTGTATCCACTCCAACGTGGGATTCTGATGTGACTTATATATTGAAGTTCTTGCAACCAAGACTGACACCGATTGGAGATATCGAGAGGAAGTTCTTCATCCCAACTAACCTTAAGAATCCACATAGACTGCATAATAATCTTTGCGGTTATTACAACAGGAGCCAACCATCTCATGGGATCGAAGATTCGAGCGATTCTTGAAAGAATGGTGCGTTTGGTAATGGGCGAGTCAGAAGGAGCATCATCTATATGAAAACTAAAGTAGTCTGTGTTAGGTTGCCAATCTATACCTAGAATTGGTACAGATGCTTCGGAGGCAAATAAAGCGATTCAATCTGCAGCTAACATATGCGACGGTAAAGCCGTGAGTACTTCAGCATTATTTGAAGTCCACTTACGAAGATTAAGATGACCTTGTTTAAAGAGTTGGATTAACTCCTCTTGATTAAGTAAAGCTTCTTCTAACGAATGTGCACCCGATAGCACATTATCAGAATACATTTCCGAGCGAACAGCTTCAGCAGCGATCGGATAAGTTTTGCCATAATCTTCGGCTAGTCTCAAGAGTGTGCGTATAGCTAGAAAGGGCGAACAGGCCAATCCATATGTTACTGTGATTAGTCGATAAACTTGAATGGGTTCACTCTTGTTAAAACGCCATAAGATCGACTGATAGGGTTGATCAAATTGTTCGACACCAATTTGTCTGAACATTTTTTCCACGTCAGCTGAAAGAGCGATCTTGTACCTACGCCAAGCACAGATCAAAGCGACGGGATTTTGAAGAAGATCATTGATCGAAACTCCTGATTTAGATTTACTCGAGCCATTAAACACAGTACGTAATTTGGTAGTTGTACTCGTTTCCTTCCACACCCCATGATATGGTAAGAATGCTTGAGATTTGTTAGATAATGAATCAAAATTCGAAGAGAGAGACGTGTGACCTAAGTCAATGTATTCCTTTATGAATTCAATATAAGCTAATTTCAGTTATTCGTCTTTAGCGAAGCTTGCTTTGAGACGATTAAGTGCGCGTAGCGCGGCAGAATGAGAGTTTTCGAGATGAGCAGAACTCAACTTGTCTCAACTTTCCCAGGGTAGACTTACTATATTTTGCCCTGTTTCATCTTGACGAGTAGTTCTCTGATAGAACTCCTCGCATGCTTGTTCGTCAGGCGAGTAAGATTTTTTGTCGACTGTTATTTCCTCCGCCCTCCAAAAATCTTGTACGAGCTCCAAGAGTTTGGCTTCATGCTCACATTTGTTCGAGCAATGAAGAGAGAAAGGGTCTGGCCCGGTTTCTGGGGGTGAAGTGGAAGGCTTTGATCCTTAACAATTTGGCCTTGAATGATTTGCGCATAAGCGCTTGCGCCGAGAAGAATATTGATACGTGAGGGTTCGAAGTACTTGGGATCCGCTAGCTGCAGCCCTCTTAAGTATTCGAGGTTCGAAATACCACCTACCAGGGGGGCTTATAAGAAGATAGTCTTGGCAAGACTATAGAATCAACTTCTAGAGAATAAGTTGAATCAAAATGAGAAAGACGAGCTACCTTAGAAGACACGGCAGCTGTCTTTTCACCTATACCTTGAATATGCGTGTGACTGGTTCTACAATTTAGAGAAAGTAAGTTACACAAAGTCTGTGTAACAAGTGAGATTTGAGATCCAGGATCGATCAGTGCACGAACTTGAATTTTGGTTCCATTAGGACCAAGGGCGTTAACCCTAGCGGTAGCTAAAAGTACTCCTGTACATTTAGTACTTACTCCACTATAAAGGGAAGCTGCTTGAGAAGCAGACTGAATGTCGTTAGGGACGACAACATTGCCACAATTTGAGCTTGAAGAGTCTGTAACTGAGGCTGTTTGAACAGGTGTTGACGAATTATCCGATAGATTATGCGAATAACCATCAACGTGTACTAAAGTGTGATGCTTAGCTTTGCAAACAAAGCATCGATAAGAGGAAGGACAATTCTTTATGGGGTGCTTACCTAAACAATTAAAACAAAGATTGTACGACTTAAGAAAGTCTTTCCTCTCCTGGCTCGTCTTATTGATGAATTGTTCACATCGATTTAAGTAATGCAGTTCATTACATAGCAAACATTTCCTTTTTTGTTGATTTTTCGCGTTTTGAGGCAACGCTTGATGAGAATAAGCGGAGTGAGCATTGTCTGGCTCTGGTTTCCGAGATTTTGAATTAGATGACTGAGTTTTGGGGTTATGGTTCGAAGACGATTTAGAGCCAGCCTCGATGGCCTCTAGAGTGAGGGTTTGACTTCGAAGAAAGGCTTGAAGTTGTTCCAATGTGGGTGGATCAACACTATCACCAAGGTGTCTTTCCCATTCTTTACGAGTATTCAAATCAAGCTGCTTAGACTAGTTACAGGGTTGTAAAGTTCCCTGTAAATACGTTTAATTTCCAAAGAAGAGTCTGTCTTCATGGGTTTGACTGAGAAGATTTCTGAAATGTGCGAGCCAACAATGCGACGTTGATTTTCGTAATATTCGATTAAAGCTGTCCAGGCTCGTTCATAATTATCACCTGAGATAGGAAGAGATTTAATTTTCTCAAATGCCTCACCAGTGAGGTGAGTGCGAAGATAATGCAATTTCAAGACAGGTGTTAAGTCTTCGCGACGATGTATGACCGAACGAAAGACATCTCTGAAATTCTCCCAATCAGCGAATTTGCCTGAAAATTTAGGTAAATCTATTTTTGGCAAAGATTGAAACGAAGTATTAGCATGAAGTGGGGACTTGGGTGGAGCCAGAGCTGCAGTTTGCTTGGAGGATCCTGGCGTAGAGCTCAGTTCTTCTAAACTTTCCAAGTAATTTAGAAACTCACCCTTTCGATCATAGAAAGTGTCTTCAACTAAGTTAAATATATTAGTTTTGAAGTAATCGTGCTGCAAATCGCAAGATTTGAGGTTTAAGATTTTCTCGTGATTTATCTTAAAGACATTGTAATTCTCCTCAGGTTAAACGAGCCTTGGCGTTACCCTTATTCATTTGTTCTTTACCTTTAGATTTGAAGTTTTGAAAAGAATCGTTAATTTTTGCTTGAAGGGACAGCTGTTTAGCATGATGCTCCTCCATTTTGAGATCAAAAATGACTAGATTAGCAACAAGATTTGACTATTCAAAGTTTGGTATTGAGTTAACTATGTTTACTCACTCGAAACTAGAGTAACCATAAGTGAAAATTGTTACAATTAAGCCTTAGCCTAGGTTATAATACTTATGATAGTATGCACGTAGATATTCGCTTGAAGATGCGACGTTGCACGTTTGCTAACGTTTCCACGGTGATTCAGCTGTTGATCAGTGTTGACTGCTCGAAGGGAAGTAACTGCCAGCGTTGAATTCAGCAACTCCTGCAGCGTGTAATCAGGAACTGAATCCGGAAGGGTATCCAAATGTAGATAAGCAGCCTAAGTTGAGTCGCGATGTTGCATCCGCAGGCAGCAGTAAAAATACAAGGTCCAGAAGTATAAGTATTTGCCAAGGCAAAATTGTAATAAATTCAAATCAATTAACTAGTACTAATCTCAAATTAAATGAACTCAATTTTAATTAAAGTAATCTTGACTAAATAGAGATCATTAAATTCTCATGATATCGCATGAAAAGACTATGTTAACTAGGCGTCAAATCGCACAATAGTGTAAATAAAGTTGGAACGATACGTGTGTCCAATTAATAGGCCGCTGTATCCATTTGCTTCCTGGAGTAGTCCGTGGATGGACTGGTGTAGACCCCGTAGCTCGCGCTCCACGTGAGTAACTCCCGACTTGGTTTGTGTGAGCCCCGTAGCGTGTAGACTGCACGCGGGAACTCCTTGCCTTGGCTGATGTGGACCCCGTAGCATGTACGCCGCACGCGGGTGATCCGTGGCTTGACTGAAGTGAGCCCCGTAGCGTGCACGCCGCACGCGGGTGCTCTGTGAATTTAGTGGCGTGAACCCCTTTTCGACTCGTTGCACTAGCCGGCAACGATTAGATGATCATCGTACGATGGCGATGATTCTAGGGCTGGTTTACAACGCACGCTCTTCTATAGAGATTGCCACTTGTTGGTCTTGACTCCAACAAGATGGCTACCGATCACCGTACGAACGCGGTGATTCTAGAGCTGGCTTTACAGCGCACGCTCTTGGCGGATTGAAGCTGGTCAGCGACGCACGCTTCTTAATAGAAATGCCACTTGTTGCTCTTGGCTACGACAAGATGGCTGATCATCGTAAAAACGATGATTCTAGAACTGCCGATCATTGTACGAACGCGATGATTCTAGAGCTGTCTTTACAGCGCACGCTCTTGGCGACGTCTGGGAGTCGTTAGCGACGTACTCCGAGGCGTTTACAGAAATGGGGAGAGTAGCAATTGATATGCTATTTCCCTTCGGAAGCCTTAGAAGGTGGCTTCCGAGTGCATGACGGCGTAGAAGGAAAGAGAGAGACAGTAACGTACGCGCGAAGTTAGCAAGCGAGCAAGCTAACCTTAATCGGCACTCACGACCACGAACACTTTGATGCGTACCTGCGGAAGAGATGGCTAGTCCTACGCCCCTCGAGAGTAGACGTAGGGCATAGCAAAAGGGGTTCTCCTCGCTGTGGCCATGGCGTGCTGACGCTCTCCCACGATCCGGCTCGAAGGACCAAATGTTTTTGTGTAGAAGTTGGATGGTGGACTGAAGAGGTTCAAATAAGTAACGTGTCGTGTGGAGAAATGAAATGGTTTTATTGAAGTGCCGTCGTGCCTCTTGGCGTATAGGTGTTGCTTCTCTCTCTCTGGCCGTCGCGCGTGAACTGCTACTGCCGGCCGGCGTTGCGAAGTGCTGCCGGGGTGCCTGGTAGAGAGAGGGGCGGTAAGAGGGCCGCGTGGAGAGCGAAGTAGTGGGGCGCTCCCTAGCGGGCTCGCCTATTTGAGCATCGAGCTCGAGCGTGCTCGGCTTCGGTCGAGCTCGAGCGTGCTCGTCTAGGGTCGAGCTCGAGCAAGCTCGCCTTTGACGATGAATCCTCAACAGTTTAGATCCCTCTTAATTTTTGTTTTCAATTTCTCTCTGGCCAAATTTGAAAAATTCGGCGGAATATACTTAATCAATTTTAACATGAGCATATTTTTGCGCAATAAACTTCATCATTTCGAACCGATTTTTTATAATTATATGCTGCTTTACAGTGATAGATGCCATCAAAGCTCGGTTCAGTTTCACCTGTTGACTTTCAGCTTCGCTTGCTGATTTTTTTCGTATCAAATCTTAGCAACTTTGAGCACGAAATCCTCCTGCTACAGGCAGATTCTCTTTGATGCAGGAGGATTTTTCCTGAGTATAGATTACCGTATTCATACGCACGAAGATTATGACCAAGTTACGAAGTTTCTACTTCTTGAAATCTAAATTTTTAAATCAAAAAGCTAAATTCAAGTACTCTGAGTAGACACACTCAAATACAATAAGATGTACTTCATAAGTATCTGTCTACATTTTATATATCTCCAATACAAATCACAGTTTAAAGTTGAAGCAAATAAAATCGTTAAAAAAAGATTAAAAAATTATCAAACATACTTTAATGATATGTGTTTATATTCTATATATGTGCAATATAAATTGCTGCAAAAGTTTTTTTAAGTCGTTAAAATTGCATTATTTTGTTTAAAGTTGATGCAATGAAATGGATATAGAGGGCATTAAACGTATTTAAAGAATATGTGATTATTTTATATGCATGTTTCAGATGTAATGACGAAAAAGTTACATACAATATATTTAAGTTAATTTTTCTAAAAAGTAGCTACTTTTTCAAATCTGCACTTTTGAGTCAAAAATAACTAGTGAGAAGTTTTAAAATACATAATTTAAAAGGAAATCAAATGTACTTTAAGAATATCGGTTGATATTTTGCATATCTTTAGCACTGTAACGGGATGGCTAGTGGGGGAAAATCCCAACAAGCCACAGGCCAGCGATGCCCTAGAACACGGTGCCGCGGGTGTCAGACTAAAATGACTTGCCCGGGGATCTGCTCCTGGAATCCCGAAAACAACGCGAAGATCGCACACGAACTTCGCTTTCCAACTAATTGGATCGCTGAGTGAAAAGCGCGCGCTCGACGAGTAAAGCGCGCGGCCGCTATGCTCAGATATGAAAACGACCGGCGGAGTCGTTTTCCCGCGGAGGCGGCGGTATCCGGAAGAAGGACAGGTTGTAAAGAACAACGCGACGAGTAACTAGATATCACAATATATTCACAAACACTAATCTTTACAAGCACGACGCAAGTGCTGATTAGTACAAAGAGTTAGTTCGCGCGCGACCGTTAATATTCAAACGCGCGAACTACACGGCGCGCGGCGAAGCTGCTAATTTCGCGCGCGGTGTTAAAGTACGGAGGGCTGACACACACCCCCACGTACACGGCACAGAAGGCTTGCACGGGGCGATTTCCGTGCGAGTTTTACAATAAACCCGCGAGAGGAGAGTAGAAAACTTACGTTAGGAAGGAGCAGCCGGTGCACTCGACTCTCTCTCGCTCCCTGTCGCTCGCACAGCAGTTGTGCTCTCTTTCTCTCTCTCTTGCTCGCTGTATCGTGTCGGCAGGCGGGTTGGCTGCCGGCTCGTTTCTCACAGTCTCGTGCGGCTCACGCGGCTCGGGACAGCTCTCTCTCTGTCTCTCTTTCGCACGTTCACAATATTCGGCGCCTCCACTACACTCGCGGGGTCTCACAATGTACGATAGGACGGCGCGGACAAGTAAAAACAGGAGAGACACGGAGGAGATGTTTTTCGCGGGATGGCAGACACGAATATGGCTCCCTTTTCTCGCGGGAACCAGTTAGCAGCTTCGCGACGGATGACGGGCATTTTACGCGTCGCGAGACCGATTCGCTACGCGCGGCGCGCCTCGATTCGGCTGCGCAGGAGTTGCGCGCGCGCGCTCACTACCTTCGCGCGGTAGATTAGAATCGCGGCTAGACACGCGTTACACCCCCCCGCCAGACGCTGCTTAGGGGACCGAGAGCAGCTCTGCTAATCATGGCCGTCGTCGTACCTACTAATATGGTAGTAATGATTAGGAGAAGGAGGTTCGGAAAGGAACATTGCAGAATCGGAGCCACTGGTATTTCTTTTTTAATTTTTATTAAAAAATATATAAAAAAAACTTCGGGGCCTCACCCTTCTTCAACTGGCCCGGGAATACGATCGGCGCCCCTTGTGACGAGCTTGGTTGGGGCAATGTTTTGACTTTTTCACCCCAAGCTCGCCACACATGAAGCACCGGGGGATCGCGTTACTGCCGAGCGCATCCCGGGCCGCTCGCTCTTCTTCGAGCGCCCTCCTAAGGCGCTCTTCTTCTTTTTGGAGACGGCGCTGGGCCTCTTCCTTGACCCGGCGCGCCGTCTCCTCCGCCTTTTCCCTGGCTCGCCTGGCCTCTTCCATGCGCTCCTGCGCACGAGCCAGGCGAGCCTCCTCCGCCTTTTGGAAGGCGGTGCGGCGCAGCCTGGCGGCCCTGGCCTCTGCGGCGGCCGCGAGCTCTTCGCGCCGGCCTTGGGCCATTCCGACCCATTTGCCGGCTTGCCGCTCGCCGGCCTTACCGTGGCACTGGAGAAAGGCCTCCAGTGCGGCCAGGGCAGCGTCCTCCGCAGCGCGCGAGGACTTGCTGAGGCACCGCGCTTCCTCGAGGGCCTTCTCCACTGGGACCCAGGCCGCACCGACTTCAACACTCGGTGCCCACTTGGGGGCCTGGGTCGGAGAACTCTCTTTCCTTTCTTCGTCGGCCCGAGCCGCGCCGGCGTTTCCTTCCGGCGCCATCTCTGAGGCTCGGACCGACGCCTCTTGTGAACGCCGTTCTTCCCGGCTTTCCTGCTGCTCCTTCGGGGACGAGGTCGCCGAAGCGGACTGGGACCGGCCTCTGCCCAGGCCGGCTCCGAAGGTCCCTTTCTTGGCTTCGGCGCCTCTATCTCCTCGATCACGACGGTGGAGGGCTCTTCCACTGGCTGGGGTGCCAGTGTCACAGCGTCGATGCCCTCCACGACCTGCTCCAAAAATCGATGACGGCGGGGTCAGGATTGCACTGGATTAATCCAGCGATCACCTTCTTCGCCGTCTCCGCTATTTCGGGAGTCAGGCCTTGCATGTCCTGAAACAGGTAAATCGATCCCGGGGAGGAGTGAGATTGAGGACTGGAGAATTAAGACGAACACGGGTTAGTACGTACGACACAAGTTGGACGGCACAATTATTGCTTATTATACGCTCGGGTTCTACGAGGACTAATTAGTCCGGCATCAGCAGGTACGGGCTTCTTCTTCGAACCCTTTGGCCTCCCTGGGCCTCGCTTGGGTTCTGTTGGACCGGCCACACGCATAGGCCGGCCATCGCTCGCACACTTTCCTGGCCTAACTAATAGCGCGGTCTTACGAGGTGGACCGCGCCTCTTAGCCGTCGCCCGAGGCTGTACATTCCCCTGGCTAACTCTGTGGCCCTCTGACGTGTTACGTTCGGCTGAAGAGTCCCTCGCTGGTAGCGCCTGGGCTACTTCTGCTGAGACGTATCTCTTGAGTTGCTGCGCATGGACGGGACGTATCGTTCGACCATCCTCACCTTGGATCTCATAGGTGTTTTCGCCTAGAATATTCACAATCGTGTAGGGCCCCGCGTACTTCGGGGCTAATTTGGCAGAAATCCCCTCAGCTGCTGAGGATAGTACCTTATTCTCTCCATACACGATCGCCTAGACAGAATTGTGGAGGTCGACGATGAGCGTCATAATATTTGGCTTGTCTCGCCTGCTCCGCTTGCGCGTCGGCCGCCGCCCGAACGTGCAATTCGCGGAGCTTGTCCATACGTACCACCCAATTGTTTATCGTCTCTTGCTGCCCTTGCTCTTCGGCTAACCTGTCTTCCTCCCGCCTTAGTGTCTTCGGTGGGTCGGGTTGTCGGCCGTAAATGAGCATGGCAGGACTTATCTTTGTGGAGCTGTGTTCGGCAGTATTATACGCGAACGCCAGCTCATTCAGTTTCTCATCCCAGGACCGGTGATTTTCCTCTGCGTAAGACATAATCATTGTCTTCACCGTTCGATTCACACGCTCGACAGGATTGGCTTGAGGATGATACGGAGGTGTAAACGTGTGATGCACATTTCTCTCCTTTAAGAATGCCTCTAATGGTGCATTTTTAAATTCAGTCCCATTGTCTGAGAGAAACACCTCCGGGACTCCGAATCGCAGACATACTCGCTCGTTGAGTCCCTTAATTACCGATTTACCATCTGCCCTTTTTATCGGAATTACTTCAATCCAGCGTGTGAACAAGTCCTGGAATATGAGAATGTATTCGTGGCCGTGCGTGGTTTTTGGGAGGGGCCCCATAATGTCGCTGGCCACGATTTGCCATGGACGCTCTGTAATTCGGCGTCCCATGAATCCTGTTGGAGCGCGCTGTTCGACTTTGCACTGCTGGCAAATTTGGCACTGGCTCACGTATCTGGCTACATCACGAGACATGTGTGGTCAATAATACTTCCGCTTTACTCTTTCTAGCGTTTTCTCGCGGCCCAAGTGCCCAGCAGTTGGAAAGTCATGGCATTCTCTCAGTACTTCGCGTCGCTTTTCGTGAGGGACTGCTAACTTCCATGCATCATCGTCGCCGAGAGACTCGTCTATGACTTCATCAGGTTCGTACTTGTACAGTCTCCCCCCGCCAGCTTGAACGTGGGGAAGTCTCGCGGCCGCTGTTGAACCTCTTTCACAATTTCGAGGTACCATTGGTCGTTTGTATCGCGTTCGAGCTCTAACGCGGCGACCGCTGGCTCCTCTTCCTCGAACATCCGCGAAAGGGCATCTGGGACATTGTTCAAAGAGCCCTTTCGGTGTTCGACTGTGAAACTGTGGTTTTGTAGTTCCAAAGCCCATCTTGCTAACCTGCCTGATGGGTTTCGGAGATCACGGAGCCACTTCAAGCTGCTATGATCCGTGATGACCTTGAAGTCATAGGCCTCTATATACGGACGGAACTTTTTGATTGCCCAGAGAATTGCTAGACACTCTCGTTCCGTCACGCTATAATTCTTCTCGGCCGCGCTCAGAGTTCGACTAGCGAACTCTAGGACTCTTTCGTTGCCGTCTATTATCTGGTATAGCACCGCTCCAAGTCCTGTATCGCTCGCATCAGTTTGCACCACGAACTGTGCGTTAGATACCGGCCTGTGGAGAATCGGTGCAGAAGCAACTAGCGCTTTTAGCTTTTGGAAGGCCTCTTCTTGTGCCGTTGACCACTCGTATTTCCGATCCTTTTTCGTTAGTTCGGTCAGTGGTTCAGCAATTGTGGCGAAGTTTGATAAAAACTTTCTATACCACGAGGCCATTCCTAGGAAGCGTCTCAGCTGACGGAGGTTTTTCGGCACCGGATATTCCATAATGGGCTTTATTTTCTCGGGGTCTGGTTTAAAACCATCCCTATTTACTATGACCCCGAGATATTGGACCTCATCGCGACAGAAGACACTCTTCTCGCGATTTATTGTGAGGCCCGCGTCCTTTATCCTATCTAGAACTCTTTTTAGAACCTCTTTATGCTCCTCGAATGTTTCTGTGACTATTATTATGTCATCGAGATACGAGTAAGCAAAAGGTTCGAGTTCGGGGCCGATGACTTTGTCAATCAGCCTCTGGAAGGACGCTCCGGCATACGAAAGACCGTAGGGCATTCTTGTAAATTGAAATAACCCTTTGCCTGGCACGGTGAAGGCCGTAGTCTCTTTGGACTCCGGATTTAGTGGTATTTGGTGGTACGCACTACTTAAATCCAACGTGGATATGTATCGCGCTTTCTGCAGTTTGCTTAAGATACTCTCCATGTATGGTAACGGGTATGCGTCTGGCCTTGACGCTGCGTTCACTTTTCTGAAGTCCACACAGAAACGGAACTTCCCGTTGGACTTGCACCATTACCACAGGGCTTGACCAGCCGCTTGTCGAAGGTTCTATTATACCCGCGAGTAGCATTTCCTCCACCTGCTTGTGCATCTCTTCCTCGAGTTTTCGAGATACTGGGTAGTACTTCTGTTTTATGGGTCTTGTGGAGCCGACGTCTACTGCATGCTCAACCCACGAAGTACACCCTAATGGTGCCAGGCCGTTTCCCATCAGCTCAGCTACTAAAGCTTCCGCTTCTTTGCGCTGCTCTTCTGCTGGGTCCGCCAACCCTATAGCTGATACGGACACGGTATTATTGGCGGTTATGGAGGCTACTTCTAACTTTACGCTTGCCTCATCATCTTTGAGATGCAGCGTATTGTCAGTGGGGTCTAAGACGGCGCTAAACTTCTTAATGAAGTTCACCCTCAAGTAGCACTCCGTGTCTAGGTCTGGCATGATTGCGACGCGCACATCCTTGCACACGCCTGCCACGACCATGGGTAGATACACATAGCCAACCACTGCTATGCTCTGCCCATTAGCTACCCGTGCCGTTAGGCCGCTGGCCGGGATTAATTCTTTTCCACAGGCTGTAGCGAGCTGTAAGCCGATGGAATTCATCCCAGTCCAGGAAGCTCCAGTATCGAAGAGTGCCCGTAGCCTGTAGCCGGCTACACCTACTTGAAGCCACCATCGCGAGCATGTTTCCTGGTTATCTTCGTTCTGCTGAGTCGCGGGCACTTCTTCGCTCTCTCCTTCAGGCAATTGGACCGAGTTACCCTCGGTCGCTGATGTGAGAGCTGGGGGGGGGCGTGTGGCCGTGTTTACCTGACCCCTTGGCCGTTTCCCTGCTGGTTTCCGGCAGCATTGGGGTTGCGGTCGCTTCCCCTTTGCTCGTTGCCGTAACCCCTTCGGTACTCTGGCCGTTGTGGAGGTCCATTACTCCTTGGACTTGGCGGCCTAGCCTGGTGGGTCGCGCTACTACCCCCACTAGGCTGATTATTACTTTGCCCGCCTTCCCGCTGCCTGTTCTCCCAATTATTCTTTTTCTTGGGCTTCTTGAACGACTGTGGGTTTGGCGTTTGCCCACTATTTCCGTCGGTGCCTTTCTTTGTCAAGCTTGACAAACACTCGGCCATCACCCGACGGAACATAGCCTCGAGGCTTTCTCGAGGCTCCTGCTGTTGTTGCCCCATCGCCGCCACTCCTGGATTCTGCTTTTTCCGCTGATCCGTGGTTGGCTCTGTAGGTACGTAGGCAAACTCTGGCAAGTAAGTGCGCTCTGGCGGTGGTGGCGAGTGATACACCTTATCTGCCGCGAGCGCTAATTCGGCCTCCCGGGCTAAATCCAGGAGCCCTCGGTAATCCGTAATTTGATTACGCATCACCATTTTTTGTAGTTCTGGCCGCATGTTCCGGTGCAACATGTCCAATTGTTGGGGCATGCTAGGCACCGGAACTAACTTGAGAATCAAGGCTTGCAGATTCACTACGTAATCTCTCGTGAGTTCGTTTCTGCCTTGAGTCCTCGCGTTTATCTCCGCTAGGATTCGCTGTTGATGGCCCCTGTCACCGCCATACATGTGTATTATGGCCTCTTGGAAGTCTTGCCAAGATCGCCACGTATGACGGTTACTCCTATACCAGGTGGCCGCTACTCCACTCAGGAGCTCTGACAATGACGAGAGTACTTCGTCGTACGTCAGATTTGCTAGAGCTCGACATTCCTCTACTCTCGTGAGGAATAACTCGACGCTCTGCTCCTTCAAGGACCCAGAGAACTTGATGTGCCATTTCCTTACGATTTGGCCAACATCACGGTTCGTCTGTTGAGGCACGTACGTCTGCCTCGTAGACTGGTCCAGTGTAGCGCTCACCCCCGCCTGACGCTGTGTAGGATTTCTTCCGCTATTCCTCCTAGCGTCCCTTGGCGATTCAGTATTGGGGCTGCTGCTGTCAAAATTCACATATGTGAACGTGTCCTGAAAGTTCACATGTGGTGATCCTCGTCCCCTGCCCGCACTCGGTAGTTGGACTCCCTCCAAGCGCATGCTTGAGGGTGGGTGTCGAGCTTCTTGGAGTATTCGCACACTCTCTTTGAGCTCTTCCACCTCTTTGACGAGTCTATGGATCACCGACAGCAGCTGTTCTGAGACTACGTTATCTCCCACAGCAATCCCTGCGGTACGCTGTTCCCCCGCACTTGGCCACTCAAAACTCTGTGGCTGCGGTGGACTTCGCGTTTGCTGCCAGAACGCGTGCTGCCCATTTTGTGCCGACAACGACTCTTGTTCTTGACTCCGCCGGAATTGTCGTTGCCTGCGCTGCTCTTCTAGCAACGCCTGCTGTCGCTGCTGCTCTTGATGCTTTCGCTGTTGCTGCCGCTGCTGCTCCTGCTGCTGTTGCTGTTGCTGCCGTCGCTGCTGCTCCATCTGCTGCTGCTGTTGCATTTGTTGCTGCTGCATTTGCTGCTGCTGCATTTGCTGCTGTTGCAGTTGCTGCTGCTGCATTTGCTGCTGCTGCATTTGCTGCTGCTGCATTTGCTGCTGCTGCAGTTGTTGCTGTTGAAGCTGTTGCTGTTGGAGCTGTCCCTCGGCTTCGGCTGGAGATGTCCCGGTGGGTGCTGCAGAGCTCAATATCTCTGTCCCGGAACCCTCCTGGCCGTTTGCCTCATCCGCTGGCTCCACCACTGCATTATGTGCTTGTTGTGGAGCGTTCATCCTCCGAGACTCCGAGAGTTTTTGCATCACTATCGGGTCATCAAGGAGCGTAATGAACGGGTGCGGTTGGTCTGGATCAGTATTGGGATCCACAATAGTCGACCCAGACTTGTTCATCAACGTTAAGTCGATGAACGCCCTTCGGGACTGCTCGCGTTTAGCAAACGCTTGCTTCTCCGACAGCTCCGGCTCTGGCACAAAATCGGCGGCACTGTAATCGCCCATAAGCCACTTGATCGTTGTCAGCATATTCACTGATTGCAGATCTGACTGCTGCAGACCAAGGGCTTGCATGGCCTCGATAATTTCCTCTTCGGGCTGTGTATACGCCCAATTGAGTATCGCAGATTCCGCAAATTGCGACGATCGGGCCATGGTGTCAATTGGCTGTGCGCTTCCCCACGAACTTATTTTACTAGCGCGAGTAGTATCCTGATTGATGGCAGAGAGAGTTTGCCTTTTCAACCCGTGAGCTAGCTTTTTCAACGCGAACCCGGGTTACTTTCTAAGAGCTACGGCGGTTGCTCTTAACCTCGATAATGTACGAGGATTTCCCGTATGCGGCTCTAAAAAAAATAAAAGCTATTTCTGTAATTAATTACGATTTGTAATTAATTACGCTCCACTACTCGCACTTGTAATTTTAAAATAAATATATGTGAAAAAAATTATATATATATGTGTCAAAACGGACAAAATCACCAAAAACACAAAAAAATAAATACAATTTTCACCTAAAAAAAAAATAAAAACAATTTTTAAGTTCGAGGGGATTTTTGCGCTCGAGTTTTTACTCGGGCGCACAGTCAACTTTTTGTTCCGAGAGTGCTTGCCGACTTTCTCTCGATCTTCTTCTAACTGCACGATAAAAGAAAAAAAAATTTTATTTTTCGCCCAAAAAAAAAATAATTCGTATCGGAAATACGAGGACGAGAAGAAAAAAAAATTTTCGAGACGAGAAAAAAAAATTAATTAAAAAATTAATTATCGCTAAAAAAAAAATTTTGTCGTTAAAAAATTAAATTGTTATTAAAAAAACTTTAATTGTTAACAATAATTCCTCAACGCTCCCAAAAATTCCGCGATCAATATCTCTCCTCGTCGGCACACTAGGTCGAGGGTTATTGGCTATCGCACGCCTAACCTCTCGACCGCACTCTCGCAACAGCACGGCTGTGTCACGCACACGCACACACGCGCCTACGAGCTGCGGCACGAAGAGCCTTTGTTTGCAGCTTACGCTCAGCTACGCTGCTGAGCTTCTTCGCGCCAAGCTTCGCCGCGAATCACGTACGCGTCGCAGGTCCTTCTCCACCTCCAAAACGTTGTGGCGCCAGTTGTAACGGGATGGCTAGTGGGGGAAAATCCCAACAAGCCACAGGCCAGCGATGCCCTAGAACACGGTGCCGCGGGTGTCAGACTAAAATGACTTGCCCGGGGATCTGCTCCTGGAATCCCGAAAACAACGCGAAGATCGCACACGAACTTCGCTTTCCAACTAATTGGATCGCTGAGTGAAAAGCGCGCGCTCGACGAGTAAAGCGCGCGGCCGCTTTGCTCAGATATGAAAACGACCGGCGGAGTCGTTTTCCCGCGGAGGCGGCGGTATCCGGGAGAAGGACAGGTTGTAAAGAACAACGCGACGAGTAACTAGATATCACAATATATTCACAAACACTAATCTTTACAAGCACGACGCAAGTGCTGATTAGTACAAAGAGTTAGTTCGCGCGCGACCGTTAATATTCAAACGCGCGAACTACACGGCGCGCGGCGAAGCTGCTAATTTCGCGCGCGGTGTTAAAGTACGGAGGGCTGACACACACCCCCACGTACACGGCACAGAAGGCTTGCACGGGGCGATTTCCGTGCGAGCCTTTACAATAAACCCGCGAGAGGAGAGTAGAAAACTTACGTTAGGAAGGAGCAGCCGGTGCACTCGACTCTCTCTCGCTCCCTGTCGCTCGCACAGCAGTTGTGCTCTCTTTCTCTCTCTCTCTTGCTCGCTGTATCGTGTCGGCAGGCGGGTTGGCTGCCGGCTCGTTTCTCACAGTCTCGTGCGGCTCACGCGGCTCGGGACAGCTCTCTCTCTGTCTCTCTTTCGCACGTTCACTATATTCGGCGCCTCCACTACACTCGCGGGGTCTCACAATGTACGATAGGACGGCGCGGACAAGTAAAAACAGGAGAGACACGGAGGAGATGTTTTTCGCGCGATGGCAGACACGAATATGGCTCCCTTTTCTCGCGGGAACCAGTTAGCAGCTTCGCGACGGATGACGGGCATTTTACGCGTCGCGAGACCGATTCGCTACGCGCGGCGCGCCTCGATTCGGCTGCGCAGGAGTTGCGCGCGCGCGCTCACTACCTTCGCGCGGTAGATTAGAATCGCGGCTAGACACGCGTTACAGCACAAACTAAAAGAAATAATTCTTTTTGAAGAAAAAAATAGTACATTTCGTACTAGTGCGAGGATTTGATTTTCCCCTCGTGTGACTGTTTGCACCCGAGCGAAGCGAGGGTGAAAAGGTCACACGAGGGGAAAATCAAATCCTCGCACTAGTATCGAAATGTACTATTATGTTAAATTGTTATTTTAATCAAATAAGAATTTAAATGATCCATTTGACTCTAAAATTTAAATAGTTCTAAGTTAGGGCATACCTACGATGCATGTAAAATTTCAGCTCATTACATGCATCCATTCAAGAGTTATGGTAGGGAAAAAATTTAATTACACGCACGCACGCACGCACGCACACACACACACACACACACACACACACACACACACACACACACACACACACACACACACACACACACACACACACACACACACACACACATACAGGGTAGCGCCAATGACTGTGGAGTAGCCGATTATTGTGCCCTAGGCATACTTTTGCATATAACTAATTATAAATCTAGTACAAAATATGCCTTATAATTTTTTTCCAAAACCTTAACTATACATTCATATAGAACAAGTGAATGCATGGTATTTTTTTTTTTATTTTAGATTGCGACATAGAAAATTTGAAATTTTTGTTCAGAGATTTCGCTCTTTTCTTAATGAACCTTATCAAAAAGCTTAAGGTGGTTCTATGGTGCATTATAGTTTGTGCGCTCAGCGAGAACATAAACTATACCATATGCGTGGTTCTGTCTCCCTCGCTCTCATGCGTGTCGTTTGCTATTTGTGCTTATAATCTTCAATATCTTTTTAAAAAGGTCGGCTTGACACATATTTCATAAACTTAAAAGATAAAGCCGAATTTCATATTTCTTAAACTATCTTTTTCTTTTTGAAGCCCAGTTTTGTTAATGAGTAATATTCTGTCGCAGTTCATATAGCGCTCATTTATTTTCATGTAAAAATAACCGTTTACTGAAATTTTTTTATCAAAAATTATCGTGGCAACCTGGGTCGAAAAGAATATTAGAAAATTTGTTTTGATCTTACAAATAACATATATTTTTTTGTTACTCGTGTGCAGTGTTTGCCATAACCATAGAACCACCTTAAGAAAATGCTTTACAGATGAAAGGTAATAAGGTATGAAGTAAATTTTTTTGCGACGCGAAAAACGTGTATTATATTAACTAAAATATACTAGATTATCAGTAAATGTTATTAAGGGCATTTATTTCGATATTTTTTTTATTTTGAATGAATCCAGTAACTCAAGCACATTTGCAACTCCCACCATTTACTGTGCACTATAATTGGACAAGTTTTTTCCGATGCGTTAGTTACTGTGCTACTCGTTGCCAAGGCGTCTCGAGCAGCCATAATCTTCAAAGCGCACATGAAATACAGCAACGTGAGTGTTTATAAATTAGGTATTATATTACTAGGAAACTATTCGTAACGTATAAATATATTATCAGCTTATTTTCTTTTATTTATAGATCAAATGACAATGATGATAAAACAAAAAGAAAAAAAGCGGATCGTATAAACACAAGGCTCTCTGGACTTGGCTGTAAAAGTAATTCATTCTGGAATGCCAATTAATGCTGCCAATAGTAAATTCGAAATACCAAGAACAACATTACATAGCAAAGTGTATCAGTTACATGCTAATAACAAACTAGAACCTTCTTCCATCATACCAGCTGATCAAGAAGAGTTACTTGTATAATGGATTTTACACTGTGGTGGACTTGATCAACCAGTAACAAAAAGTCATCTTCTTCAGCAGTGTCCGAATGATTGTGGCTAAACTGTGTAACAATTGTTTTTGTTATAGGAAAATTATATTTGGGAAAGGAAGTTCAAATTTTTGGAAAGGTCTCAGAATAATGATGTACGGGAACCAATGATTTTGATTTAACACATATAAACCACTTATTTATTAATTGATATAAGAACTTGGTTTGTTGAGCGCCAGCTGCTTGCAGTGATTTCCGTACAATCAAGGCTACTTACTTACACAATGTAGTCGCAGGTCGCAGGTGGTGCTCACAGGCACGCCGAGGTGCGACAAGGTTGGTGGCCCAGGACAGAGTGTCGAGGCCGACACTCTTATTCGTGCTGCTCCTTTGGCCTTAGCTACGTCACATGGCGCTCCCCCCCCCCCCCCCGTAGGCGGCATTCATATGGCATGATATATCATTACTGTTCAGTAGGGTTAACGAACAATTAAGTACTCAATATCATAAACTATAGCCAAAATGATCAAGAGGTCTATAAGGTATTCAGTAAGATAAATAGTCGATCTGATTATTCCATAAACTATAAGGTAGACGATAAGGTAAACGATAGAAAAATCTTTAAACAAAGCGATAGGGTGTGCGGTAGGTGGGTGGTTAAATAAGCGATAGAGTGGCCAGTAGCGTGATCATTAAAGTAAACGATAGGGATGGCGGTAGGAGGGTAATTAAATATGCAACAGGGTGAACGATAAGGTGAGCATATAATTAGCGATAGTGTAGTCGATAGGAGAGTATTTAAATAGGCAATAGGGTAGACGGTAGGGTGACAAGTACACAAGCGATAGGGTTGACGGTAGGAGGATAGTCGAGTAGGCCACGGGGTGTATGGCAGGGTGAACAGTTAGATAAGCGATAGGGTAGACGGTTGGGTGAACAAGTGAATTAGCGGTAGGATAGGCGGTAGGAGGGGGAAAAATAATAATTCCAGCGTTCTATAGCTGAAGGTTTTCGCTTGGTAGAACTACCAAAACAGATTGTTTCGATGATGCTAACAGTGACCACAATTGTGACAAAGCTGTTGCATTTGGGACAACCGAATTCGAACTTTCAAGGACATTACGAAGAGTCCCTTCCGAATCAATCCCTTAAATGTGTGAAGTGTTTGATCAAAGTGGCAGTTTTTTCGAGCAATACGAGCTTTACAATGAGTGTACGCAAGTCACTGTTTAACATCTGTATTTGGCTACCACAGCGATAGCAAAATCGCTTTTCTCGTGGTTCAGCGCATTTTCGATAGGTGTGTCCCGATTTATGACAATTCCAACAGTGTCAAGAATTGTTATACATATTCCTTAGATTTCGAGGGTTTTACGAAGGTATGCTGGTTGTCATCTTTCGAGTTTTGACGACTACTTTTCGAGGGTTACGATGTGCAAGACGAGTTAGTTGCGTACGAGTTATTAGAATTTAGCTTTCGAATATTGAGTTACGAGTTACATTTTCTTTGCTCGAGTACCTAGGCTTCGAGTCAAAGAATTTCGAGGGGATGTGAGGTTGTAACTTGTTAAACGTGTCACAACATTTGGAAATAATATGAGTGTTCGAGTTAAAAGCCAAACATTTAAAATTCGAATGTCGAACTCGCAAGGAGCTTGACACTAAATATGAGTTTTCTGATGAAGCTTTTCCCTCTGCTATCAGATATGAAGATAGAGTTTTCTGCAATATCACACTGAGTGATTCAAAATCCGTTTTCGCACGGATTCGAATAGTTTTCTGCGACATCGTTAAGCCTATGGAACCGAGTGATCTAAAATTATTTTTCGAAAGTTGTTTACAATTTGTGTATTTGGGAATTATGGTACCTGGCTGGCCGCATTTATAAGATAAAATTCCCGAGTTCTTAGGGCAATCTTTTGCAATATGTCCCACTATGTGGTAAACCCAACAGACATACGAATTATGCCGATACGAATAATGATCTTCTGTATTGACATTTAAAAATGTACGATCATTTTACGACGAAATATTTCGAAAGTTCGAGGGTTGATTCGAGGTAGATTTATTTGAGTAGTATTTATTAAATGAATATGCCGGAGTTCTTTGAAATTTTGAGGGTTGATTCAAGGAAATCTTATTTTTGGGATTATTGAAAACTAAATTTTTCAAGAGGTGATTTCGAGGGTTAAGGGATTGATTCGAGGTCATTTTATTCGAGGGGTATTTATTATCCACTATTAAATTTTTCAAGGTATGAATTTGCAGGTTAGTGCATGTGTTGGTTGACCTAGATTTTTCAAATCGCGATTCAACTTCGAGTGACGAGGTGTTTGGCATTTCTTGGGAAACTACTATCCAATTTTGCCAGTAAACATTACATGACTAGGTGATTCGGTAGTCACTTCTACAGGCTTAACATCATTACTTAAGGAGATGACTGAAGCAACCGTCGGCGAAGCACGACGCTCCTCCCCCTCCTTCTGGGGGGTGTTGAAAGACATTACTCGATCCGTCGAATTATGAACTCAGATCGAATCGTTTACAAGGCCTATTTCACTATTCGAACTACTGCGAGATAAATTCGAAGATGATTTAATAAAATCATCATTAAAATGACAAGAATTCTTATTCGATTCACATTCATAATTTGACGAAGAAAAGTTCGAAGCAGGAGATCTTATATTTACATCCTCTGAACGAAGTTGAAAACTCGCTTTCCCATATTGCAACTGCAATGCCGATTTAAAGTCTCGAAACGAGTTCCAATCCTTAGGTAAAGTTTGGGACCAAATTTCGGCTCGTTCATGGAGAATAACCGGGATCAACCGTAAAATAGTTTGATCTGATACATTGTAACTCCTAATAAAGGTCGATAATCGACGAAGAAAATTTTCAACATCTTCATGTTGTTTTCCGTAAAAACAAATTTCCTAATCACCAAGGAGTTGAATTAAATCAGAGTCTTCGCTGCCAATATTTACAATATCACTATGTATAGAATGTGACGGAACGTGCGAATTCTGTTGAAAATTATTCGTTAGATTGTCAAATTGTGAAGCGGAATAATTATTATTAAGTGTCGATTGCAGTGGTATCGGGTTATTCGAGAGATTAGATTTCGAGATTTTCTTATCAAATGTGTTAGAACCAAAAGGTAATGCGAGAGAAGATGGATATCCTTTTAGGTTAAAGTTGGGCAAGGATCCCATATGATTGTACGACAGCATGCTTTTTAAATTTCCCGGGAACTGTAGGTAATGTGGATGTACCATAATCTGTGTTCCCCAAGCTTGGGTTGTTACGTTCGAGGTCGACATCTGGGCCATTGCACTCCGGGTAAATTCATACAGGCATTGACTGATTTGTGTTGCGAGGTATTTAGACGATGAGCACCCTTGATTATTTCAATACGAAATTATTACAATGAAAAAATTGTTTCTTCAAATACAAAATAATTAGAAATGAAAAAAATGTTTATTCAAAAATTTACAAAATAATTATAGTTTCCAAAAAAAAAATGTTTTTTTTTTTATACGAAATAATTCCAAAGTCAGAAAAATTTGTTTTATAATTTTACTAAATTTGTTTACCAGAACAAGGTTTAAACAAATGTACCAATGAAAAAAACGAGCAAAAGCGAGGGTTCATTCACAAGCCAGCACTGCTTGTAAATCAGCTGTTACAGTACTATACGATGAATTCAGTGAAAGCAATAGTATTATGTACGAAAGGTATACCTTTTGTACATAATCGACCTACTATGATAGGGACGATTGATAGGCGGAAATTTACTACGATGGTCACACTCGATGAGAATAACAGCAAAATAAATACTTCGAGATTTATGAATAGACTCAATTAAACACGACAAGATTTTATTTGAAAGAGTTATTATGTCATAATCCAAAATTAATACAAATATTAACTAAACTTCCGAATTTTTCTAAATACGAGGTGAAAAAAATAATTTTCCAAATCCAAATCGAATATCTAATAGCTTTTATCGTCCAAAACTTTCATTCAAGGTGCAAAAAAAAGAATTCAAATTTACAAAAAGAACTATTATTTCCAGCAACGATTCGAAGATAAAATGTTTTTTATATTATATTTATTTATTTGAAATTTGTGTTATTTATTTAAATTTGTAATAAAACAATTCGTTTATACAAAAATTATTCAATGCTAACAATATGTTTCAATACTGATAAATTATTCTTCTATTATTTAAGTAGATGTTGTTTTCATATTACTTAAGGGGATGGTATTGGTAGGCCATACTATTCAATGGGAATAAGCATATATACATGATTAGGTAAATATGTGTGAGTACAGAAGTATTATTATCACACTATAACATTTTCAAAAGTAAATTTAGAGAATCATTTCGGGATACGATTATCTACCGCTATTATGAATTCCGCACCAATACTACACCCGTATTTAAAATTTATTTATTGCTGAAAGAAGATTTATTTCAAAATCGTTAACGAAATTGTTTTATTTGGCTATAGTTAAGCAAATTAATTCATAAAATTTTTACCATCCAGACAAAAGTTTCTAAATGTCTTGAGATTAACTGGTCGCACTGTATTATTATCAGGTACAATGCAATGTTAGTGAGATTTTTAAACATAACAATTTTTATATTCAAGTCCCTTCAAAATTTCAATGCGAAAATGATTCTAAATTCTTTTCGAATTACATAAACCATAATTTACACAAATACAGGATTCTATAAGGTATATATAGGGTAGGATATTCGATAATGTAGCGGTAGGAGGTATATAGAATGGGGATATACATATGAATATATAAATATATGTGAATACACGAGGTATCTTTGCCTATAGAAAAGAGAAATAACTAAAATGTTACCATGTTCGAATCGAGGCAGTAAAACAAAATGGCCGTCGATGAGGTTTTCTGTCTTCATACACGAGTGCAAAAATGGCTATCCATATTATATCAAATCACTGCGCGTTGTCGAGCGTCAAGCGAGTTTACGAAGTGATTAATTATTTCGATGTATGAAGTGATTCTGCCTAGGCTCACTTCCTAATACAAAATTTTTCGATATCGATTGACGTACATTTCATTTGGGTTTTCCGGGCCCCACGTTGGGTGCCATTTGTAACAATTGTTTTTGTTATAGGAAAATTATATTTGGGAAAGGGAAATTCAAATTTTGGAAAGGTCGCAGAATAAAGATGTACGCAAACCAACGATTTTGATTTAACATATATAAAACACTTATTTATTAATTGCTATAATGACTGGGTTTCTTGAGCGCCAGCTGCTTGCAGTGATTTCCGTACAATCAAGGCTACTTACTTACACAATGTAGTCGCAGGTCGCAGGTGGCACTCTTATTCGCGCTGCTCCCTTAGCCTTAGCTACGTCACATGGCGCGCTCTCTCTCTCTCTCTCTCTGTCTCTCTCTCCCTCTCTCTCTCTAACATATCACATGCGCACGGCAGTCATTAGTCATTGCGTGCCGATGCCGTGTTGACCGGCACTCTAGCGTGCATGCGCTTCGAGGGCTATGACTTGTAGAGCACTGTGGTTGCTGTTGGCAAAGACCCTCTGCTGCTGCTCTCGATGTCATCGGTGAGGTAAAGTTGTCAGACTTCGAGGTTATGTTTTATGGCTGAGTTGAAATGGCGATACGAGGGGGGAGAGAGAGCAGGAAGATGCGAGAGAGACCATGAAGAGGATATGTAGCTTATGTAAGATATGTATGCGCCTTGGGACAGGCGCGAGATTTAAAATATTGTAACATCAAAAGTTGATGTTACAACTAAATGTTGATACTCCATTCAACAAGGACAGTGGGCCAGATCGAAACTGGTATAGTAGCTTTTTAGGAAGGCATAGAGAAATAAATCTGCGAATGGCTGAAACTGTCTCCTCGGCTCGAGCTACAGGTACAGAAGATGCATTAAGGAAGTGATTTTCCACAATAAGGGAGTACTTAGATTAGGAATATTTATTGGATATACATCCGTCTAGTCTTCAACACTGATGAGACTGGTCTGCCATTAAGTCCCAAGTCTGACCGCGTTTTGAGAAAAAAAGGATGAAAAGATATGTTCATTCGAGTCAACAATGTGAAAGAAATTGTGACACTTTTAGTAACTGGAAACGCTGCAGGCCAAAGAGCACCTCCGCTGTTGATGTTTAATTATAAGAGGATACCTTTAGAAATATATGAGAAAATGCCATCTGGCTGGAGCTATGGTACGTCAGACAGTGGTTGGATGCAAGAAGAAAACTTCTTTTAATATATAGCCAATGCATTTCATCCTTGATTAAAAGAAGCAAAAATTGCACTGTCTGTCATTCTGTATGTAGATGGACATGTCTCACACTTGACGCTGCCTCTGGCACAATTTTGTTCTAAAAATCAAATTATATTAATTGCTCTACATCCTAATTCGACACATATAATTCAGCCGCTGGACCAATTTATGTTTCGCTCAGTAAAAGTTGATTGGAAATAAGTTAATAACTATCGACAGGAATATAACTGTTTTAGTTTACAGAAAGCTGGTGTTGCAAGAGAATTTCAGAAGGTATTAAATAATTTAGGTACTCATACAATTTTAAAGAATAGCTTTAGGGCTTGTGGATTCTCGCCCTTCTCCACAGGTGCAGTTAACTATGAGAAAGTGCTGAATTGCAGTAAGACACTGAAGCACTCAGATGAGCAGATAAACGATTAGATATATATATAATAGAGCAACAATTAGATGTACAAGAAAAATCAAGCCATATATATAAAATGCATTGAAGAGAGAATAGACTCTAGAACTTTAAAACAATTTCAACTTGCACATGAAAAAAATTATTGAACCGGTAAAACAGAGAATAAAAATTTATTTCATGTTTAGAATCATAAAATAACCTTGTAAAAACTGATAATCATGTAAATAATAGTAACGAACATGAAAGTATAGCTTAACAAAATATTATTAAGGAAAAAGATTCATCAGTATTGATTTCATTATGATTTCACTTTAATTCGCTTAAATGATAAGATAATCAGATCATTTTTCAAAGCATGAAAAAATTAATCTTTTTATTCTAATTTGATTTAATTATTTAGTTTTAAATGCAAGATGGAGGATAGTGGGCTGCCACCGGAGGCAGCCCTCCCGATATATACTATCGATGTCACATCACGCAAGTGGTTAAAACAGTAGTCTATATATGGTGTTGTAACGTTTTTTATAAAAGTGACTTTAATAGGAAAAAAAATGTAAGATACATAAACAGTGTGTTAGTTGTGTGTGATGAACATGATTTGAGCATAACCTCAAAGTGTTACTAAAACTACAAGAAGATCTGCAAACCAAAACTAAAGCGATTGAGAATCTTAGTAAAAACTATAGGAAAATAGAATCAGAGTACAGTAAACTTAAAGTCAACTATGAAGGCCTCCTTCAAGAAAACAGAATGCAAGTTGATGAGCTGGATGAGACTACATGCGAATGCAAGGACAGTGATAAAGTAAGTGCACTAATAACAGAAAACCAGCTGCTTAGGGAACTAAATACTGAATTGAAACATAAAAATCTGCTTTTAAACGAAATTCTAACGAAAGAAAAGGAACGACCGAGTAAATACAAGGAAACATATGTTGATATAATGTCAAAAAAGATACACATACCACAATGCAAAAAGTGCCGAAAATTGTAGTGATAAGAAAAGACAAAGAAGAGAAATGTGTGATAAAGGAAAAAGTATTCCACTATCTACTTAAAGAAAAATTAATCCAAACGAAAAAAATTGATATGAAAAGTAAAGATGTAATTTCAATAACATGCATGAACGAGGAAAGTGCCAAGACAGCAAAAAGAATATTAGACGCCAAGCTCAACCACCTCTACAAGGTCGAAGAAGAATAGCTTAGTAAGCCCGTCATAAGAATAACTGGCATTGAAAATGAATTCAAGTCTGATCTAAAAGCAATCGAAAATGACATAAACCAAAGAAATTTTTTAAATTTAGATAAAAAGGGTAAAATATTAGACGTAGCTGGCAATGATAAAAGCCGTAAAGTAACGGTCATCATGGAAATAACGGCTAAAATGCACAAACATATTAAAGAAAATTAAGACAAATTATTCGTTGGTTATCAGAATTGCAAAGTTTACGATATAATAAATGTGAAACCATGTTATAAGTGTGGTAGATTGGGTCATAATGCCCAAAGGTGTAAGAACAGCCCAACTTGTTAAAATGTGCGGGAATGCATCTAACAGAAAATTGCACATCAGAGAAACAGTGCTGCGACAACTGTAGCTTCTCAAATAAGACATTTGGCAGCGAATATAATACTGATCATGTTACCATTGACAGACAAGAATGCAAAATTTTGAATGCTAAGTTAAACAAGGCTATGAACACTACTGAATATATAATAAAACCTGATTTACCGAGGTAGCTCGGTAAGGTAGATAACTTCAAGAAACGGATGCAAGAGTTAAGTAATTCACCAACTACATTACAAACTCAGGTGGGCGGAACCGAATTAATACTGGAAAAACCCAGGCTTGGAAGTTCGTCCTCACTTACATCGGTAACAACAAGATCTAGATTCTACTCACAACAAGACCTCACCATTAGTTCGCCTACCAATAATACGCAAGATGGATCAACACACTTTTAATTTAAGTGATACAAACTTTGACTGAGATTGAAAATTTTATACAATCGGAAAAAGAATGTAGTGACGTAAGAATTTTGAATTCTTTCCTAAAAAAGTATAAATTTTATACCCTGTATGTTAATATAAGAAGTTTAAGCAAAAATATAGAAAAGCTTGAATTGCTAATAAGTAGAACGAATACTAAACCGAATATAATAATATGCACGGAAACGTGGACGCTCGAAAATACTGGTCTTTTCAATATTCCAGGTTACAAACTGCATTATAACGAAGGTAATATAAACAGAGCAGATGGTGTTTCCTTGTATATTAGAGAAGATATCATAGAAAATACCGAAACTATAGTTATTGATAATCTAAATATTATTTGTACGGATATCCATATAAACAATAATGAAACCTTTCGAATTTCTGCATCTTATAGATCTCATAGCTTTAAGAAACTAGAATACATTAAATCAATTAAAAAATATATTGATAACAACAAAAATGCTAAAAATCATATGATCGTTGGCGATATTACTGAAAAAGAATATATCCCATGCTTTTTAGGTATAACTAGACCGGCAGAAGGCGGCTACGGTGGTACGTGTATTGAAAATTTTTTCTCTAAATCAAATTCTATTGCTCCAAAAACATATAAACTCTGCACCAACGAAACTGGTGATTACTACCCTTTAATTGTTGCCTTAGATCTTATACTAAAACAAGAGAATAATAAACAAACTCGGATTATGAACTACAATAAATTAAAAAATAAAGCTACTTTGACAGACTGGAATCCTATTTTGTTAATACAGGATCCAAATGAAGCAGTCAATTTACAAATAAGTAAGATCCAAAATTGTATAAATTATGTCTCTTTCAATAAAACAACAAAAAAGAGAGATAGGGGCAGTGTCCTAAGGAAAGATTGGATCTCATCAGCATTAATTACATCGTGTAAAAAAAAAGAAATGCTCTATAAGTTATATAAAAAAATGAATCCAAATTGTACAGTTCTAAAACAAGACTACAAAAAATATACAAAAGTATTGGATAGAGTGATAAAAGAAGCTAAATATAAGTACGAAAGAGATAAGATAGAAAAAAGTAGAAATGACCCAAAACAACTATGGGAAATCATTAATAACAAGCTAGGAAAAACAAAGAAAGACAATAAGACAATTCAGCATATTTGTATAAATAAACAAAAAATCTCTGACAAAGAAACCGTTGCAAACCACATGAACTCATATTTTTGTGAAGTTGGTGCTACCTTAATTAAAAACATCACACAACCTGTGAATGGTGGTACAAAAGTAATTGCAAGAAATCCAAAAACGATCTTTATTTGCCCTACCAATACTGTCGAAATAGGTAAAATTATACAAAACCTTAAAAAAAAGCCGGGGATGTTGATGGTATCAATTTCAAAACATTAAATATAATTGCGCCATGTATCTTAGAATCATTACAGCACATTTTTAATACCTCGATTGAACACGCGACATGGCCAGATGCACTAAAAAGTGCCGAAGTTGTACCAATACACAAAGCGGGAGATAAATCTAATATATCTAATTATAGGCCTATCTCGCTAATCTCAAACATAGCAAAAATTTTTGAAAAGATAATTTACAATAGATTATACAGTTCTCTTAAAGGCAGTAACATTTTATCAGAATCACAATTTGGTTTCGTTAAAGGTAGAGGTACGAACGATGCACTTAATATAATCACAGATATTATATATAAATACTTAGATAAGAGTAAACCGTTAATAATCACCTTTTTGGATCTTGCAAAGGCTTTTGACACTGTCAACCATAAAATTCTAATAGAAAAACTTAATCGTTATGGAATAAGAGGTAAAACTCTAGACTTAATGTAAAACTATCTTCCTAATAGAAGTCAAATAGTGAAAATAGACAATAAAAGAAGTACTGAACAAATAATAGAAACAGGAGTTCCACAAGGAACAATACTTGGCCCACTGTTATTTATACTATACATTAATGACCTATTGGTAGATATGCCGAGTAATACAGTTCTTTCCTATGCGGATGACGCTGTCATATCGGGTGACAACACGTGGTCACGTGCACAGGATAAAATGAACAGTTTTTTAAACAAAATAGCGAATTGGCTAGCGGTGAACAGACTGGCTTTAAATACGAGCAAAACTGTCTTTATGACGTTAAAAAATTATTGTGACAGTGTGTCAAATAGAATTAAAATTGAAATACATAAGCAGGAAATTAAAAGAGTCTCAACGTACAAGTATCTTGGAATAGTTTTTGATTATAACATGAAATGGGACCAACATATTAAATATATTATAAATAAAACTAAATAATTTTTATCTTTGCCAAAGTAAAAAATTATATGGATATAAAATCATTAATGATTATGCATGATGCATTCTTTCATAGTCATATAAATTATGGTATTATTGCATGGGGAGGGGTATACAAAAATAACATGAACCTATTGCAAAATATACAATCAAGAATACTAAAAATTATACAGAAGAACTCCTACGTGAGTAATATACCGTTAAATATAAGACAGGTATTTACTTTAGAGTCTTTAGTTTATCATTACTCAGACCTTAAAGAAATTTATGAAAAAAGCACATCTGTAACCCGATCTAAAAGTATTCAATTGCCAAAAGTACAAAAGGTTGTTAGTGATAAAAACAGTTTTAGGGTAGCAATTAAAACCTTTAATTGCTTACCTAATGATCTAAAAAAGCTCTATTGCAAAAGTGTTAATAGGAAACATGTACTAAAAAATAAACTAAAAAATATATATAATAAACAAATGTATACATAATGTTTTTCTTGCGTTAAGTTTTGACAATTCTATTTACAATATTAAATGTTTAAGATTTAAATATTTAATACTGTAACAGGGCAGGTGTTACACGCTTGCTCGTTTACTCCAAGCGGAATTGCCGGTGAACGGCGCAGCAAAGTGGTGAGACGCGAGCACTTGCCCGTGCCAACCCTCAGCGAAGTCTCCTCGTTCTCACCAGCGCCGTCGCTCGCTGTCGGCTGCCTTCGTCGGCAGCCGTACCTGCCGGCATTACAACGCGCGACTTCGCTGTCGCGCTCTCTCTCGTGCGTGCTAACTCGGCTGCTCAGAAATGCGCGAGCACCGTGTACTCGCGCCCGCGGAGGCCGGTGGTATTCTATACCGCCGCGCCACCGTCTATGAAAAGGGATCCGGGAATACGCGCCAAATAATGCACGAACGCGTATGAAAAATAAAAGAAGTTTATTGCCCCTCGGGCGCAATGATTAATATACATGCGCAATGCAATATAATATACGTACGCAGTGTACGCGCCGATTCGGGTGGTGCGCCCGCGCACGCTATGTACGTGTGCGCACGATCGACACACACGCGGGCGTCGGTGAGCCTCGTTCGCTCGCGCGGGAGTCGCTCTCCGGACGCACGTCGTCCGCGGGGAGAGCGCGCGTACGCCTGGCCAGGACTTACCTCGCGAAGACCCGGCTGATGCAGGGAGTCAGGCCGAGCGGTGCCGGAAGCCTCGCGCGTCGTATCTCTCTCTCTCTAGCTCCTACGCGGGCAGTCCGGCTGTCGCAGAGGATCGGCCGGTGTCTCTCTCTCTCCCTCTCACTCGGCCGCGGTAGCTGCTGACGGCGTCTCTCTCCCTCTGCTTTTCGGCTACGCGGCTGCGTTGCGCTCACGCTCGCGCTCACTCTCTCAACTGCACTTCACTGCACTCGCGTGCACTATTCTCTCTCTCTCTCTCTCTCTCTCTCTCTCACTGCGGGCTATTGCTCGCGGCAATGGCCGAAACGATACTGCCTGCCTGCTTCTTCGTCGGCACGCGCAATCATCTCTCGGCCTTGCCCTTCGCGCAAGGTTGAGAGATGTTTACTTTTACCGTGTTTGCGCGTGCCGTCGCGGAGTGCTGAGACTCGCCTCGAGTCTCATCGGCGCACACCGATACACACACACACACATGCGCGCACGCACACGAGCCGTCCGTTACACCCCCCGTCCAGATGCGGGCTATCCTTCGGAGAGTCTGCTCTGCTATCTCACTATCAGCATGTTCAACGGCGGCACGAGACTTCCTGGAAAGGGATAAGGTGTGCGCGCGAAATAATAAGTAAGGCAGTTTGAAAGAAATAATTTGGGGCTGACCCCTCTCTTTATTTGCCCCGAAGAGGAAGCGTACACCCGGGTTGGCGGGGAATCCGGCCGTGGCTACTCCCGGTTGAGGAACCACGGCCTTGATTTGTCGTGTCGGGCGACGTTCGGACACTTGGCGTCCGTGGAGACTCCGTGTCGGCCGCAGTAGTAGCAGCGGCGTCGGGATCCTCCCGACGCCGGGACCGTCTGGTGCTACGGCTGCTCGGGAGGCGAGGGCTGGGGCATCGGGGTAGCACCCCGAGGGCGCTGGAGCCTTGTTAGGTCGGCAGTCGTCTCGGCGGCGGTCGTACGGCCTGCCCGACGTAGCGCCTCCTGGCGCTTCTCCTCCGCCGCCTCGATGCGCTTCCGCGCGAGCATCGCGTCTCTTTCGGCGGCCCGAATCTCTTCCTGGGCTTGGGCCACCGCCGCTTGGGCCTCACGCCGTTCCCGCCGTGCTCCCCGCGTCGCGGAGACTGCCTCGCGGTCCTCTCGGTCCCGCAAGTTGGCGCCCGTAGGGCATTTCGGCGATGAAGGCGTCCCAGGCCTGCAGTGCTTCGCCTTCCTCGGTCCAGGCGCGGCGACTGCTCGCCTGCGCCGCCTCCAGGCGCCTCTCTAGCGGGTCATCATGGGCGACGGCCGATCTGCTGTGGTCGCGCTGGGCGTCGCGACCTCGGGGGTCGGGGGTCCCCGGTTCTCGGCGGGCAGGTCTGCCGGGCCTGGCTGGCCCTCCGCCGTCGGTGGATCTGCTTCTCCCGACGTGGCTCCGTCGGTGGCTTTCGGTCGGCGCAGCGGCGCCGGGGGGGCCGCGGTGGGTGGAGGAGGGAGCGCTGGGGCTCCAGCCGCCTCTGGCAGCTCCTCCAGCACCACCGAAGACGGGCAAGCGAACTCAGCTCGCCCGAACCGCTCGATGGCGCGCAGAACCCCGCGCACCATCGCCTCCGTGTCGAGGGCCCCGCCCTCGGTGCTCGGCACCGGTGATTCGACCGGTAGAGGGCGCAAAGTGTGCAGACGTACCTCTATACGGCTCTGGTTTTTTAGGCCGTATCTTCGGCCCCTCAGCGCGTAAAAATACAAAGATAGAATTTCTGCGAATCTGAGATATAAATTCGTCCATCTGTTAATCTGCCGCGTTGAGGTAATCAAGAAAAACTGTAGAACAACGAGAATACTGACACGGATCACGACGGCTCGCATTCGACAGGCTGTGGAGCTGGCATTCGTGCGAACTGTGACTACTGCCGTATAGAGAGGGAACATGCATTGAAGAGCTCAACAATACACTTGCACGCACGTCATACTTCATCACTTCAGCTGCTGCTTGCATTAAAAACTCAACAAATGCGATTTTTCCAGTAACAGTCAGAGCCAAATTGAATTTAACCTTTAGAGGACGGGATGGCCCCTATACGGGCCATGCCCATGATCGACCCTTTACATGTGTTAGTTTTGAGATGTGAGACATCACAAAAACTCGATTTCTATAGAAAAGTGAGAGAAAACAGTAAACCCAAATCCCCGTCCTCTAAAGGTTAAACGCAGGTAAAAGTGATCAAAACAAAACAAACTCGCGATACCTGCTTCGAGTCGGGTCAGCTGTAAACACCTGTGCTGTCACGATGTCAACAAGCATCGATAAAGGCTATAGTAGTAAATGTGTCGTGTGCGATAATATTTGTATACGGCCACTAAATATATGCCCAAAATGCAATAAACCCTGTCACTCTAGATGTGCAGGGAAAAAGTTAAATAGCCCGTGCGATTTATGTCGTAATGTGCGCCAGCAGACTCAGCAGAACCAACTGCTGAATGCTTCCAAGCAATCAATAATAAGCGATACTAAAAGTACAGAGAGGAAAAGACAACCTCTGCTCCCCTATGTACAACGCGTTACACCCACCAAAACAAATGCGTCGAAACATCCAAATGGGACGTCCACTCCTACAGAAAAAAAAAACTAGAGAATTCCTCCTCGCATAGGAGTGACACTGAATTTTCTCCCTCTTCTGCCTCCGTTTCTGCCTCTGTCTCTATTTCAGGATCTGCCTCGCTAATCGATGTCGCATCTAATTCGCCAACTCAACTACATGAAAATCTGAAGTCAACAGCCAATGCAGACGTAGAAACAACGATCGAGACAGAGTTTTCGGAGGTGGGAGTAAATGAAAAAGACGAGCTCTCTACTATCCAAGCTGTGGCGCTGCAGACATCTTCACCGCAGCTAGATATCACGGAGAATTTCTCCGTGTCTCCTGCAGCGTTGAAGACTTCTGAAGAAATTATAGCCGATCTGATAGGGGTAACCAATGTGATAATTCCTGTTAGCACCTTGAGTTTTCTATTTCAGCGTTTCGATATGCTCGAGAAGCAGCTTCACGACTTAAAATCACGTGACACTAGGGATTTCGCGCCGCCAACCGTCTCGGCTTCGCCGGCAAAAACTATCTCTACAAACAATGGAGAACTGGTTGTGAGGATTTTAGCCCTTGAAGAAGTTATCGCGCATCAAAATAAAATGTTTATTGAAATGAGTAATACGTGCAAGCTGCTTGTCGAGGATAATACTGTACTGAAAGAAACGTTGATCGGATTTCAGCACACTGCGAAAAATAATAAGGCCGCAGAAAGTAACGATAAGCCTCGTATTGAATTTAGTAGGTCGATTGATCTATCTGACGGAAGCGAGCAGTGTACACCTAGAAATGAAGTAGATAGTGCGGATTACTCACATGAAATCATTGTCACTAACATTTTTGAAGGTTCTAATAAGCACAATTTAGACGTGGTCCATGTCGTCCTTTCTACCACCCTTCCGACTATTCGGAGGGATGATATCATTTCTACACGCTCTCTTCGGTCAAATAGAAAAAATCCAGTAGGCTCGTCAGAGATTAAACCTGTTAAACGTCGGTGTCCGTGGATAGTGAAACTCCGCGACCATAGGCTCGTTAAAGAATTAATGTATGCCAAGCATAGATTTACACGCTTTAACACAAAGGATGTGAACTTCTCGGAACTTGATCAGGAAACGGTTGACAACATAAGTAACGGGAAAATTTTCATCAACGAAATGCTGAGCAGAGAGAAGTTCGTTCAGTACAGAAGCTTAAAGGCTGTTGCTCGCGGATTACAGTTTAAATATTTCTGGCATAGAGGAGGCCGTTTCCTGGCCAAGATGCGAGATGGTGAAACGTCGCAGCTGATCATGACTGCGGCGGATCTGCAGGCGATCGCAATTTCAACCGGTACGGCAAAATTTAGTGGCTCGGGTAATAAAAATAGTATGGAGAAAGACACATTTGATAATAAATTGAATTTGGGTACAAACGATACGATTACTAACGTTAGCCCATGACTAGATAATGATAGTGCAAAAGAGGTTCGGTATGTTGGATTGAAAGGAGGATTTTTAAATGCGACATCTTTGAAAGCGCACATAACAACATTTCGTCAATTCCTGCTCTCTTATCCCTCTTACCATCTCTTCGGTATTGCAGAGTCGCGACTCGGGCCTAATATAGGAGATGATTTCGTCGAGATTGAAGGCTACTCAATAATCAGGCAGGACAGAAATACGCATGGAGGAGGAGTTCTGCTGTATGTTAGCAATTTATGGAAAGCTAAAATTTTATGTACATCGGCTACCATGGTGGACGAAGAAAAGCCGGGAGTTCCAGAGTACATCATGTGTAGTATACAGCAGGGCTCTTCGCCCCCCGTGTTTGTAGCAGTCATTTACAGGCCCCCAGACGCCGAGCTTATCAATTCTGATTTGGCTGAAGCTCTCGAACAACACTCCGTGGGTTTTGCGCATCGAATAGTAATGGCAGATCTCAACGCGAATATGTTAGTAACGGAGCAGGAGTCGACTTTCGTAAAACACCTAGCATGTCAACTTAACCTAAAACTTATTGAGCATGGCGCGACTAATCACCAAAACGGCAAATCTCACACATGGATCGATGTAATCTTCACGGACGATGATGACGTAGTGCTAGATTCTAAACAATATGACGGCGACTTATCGCAATAGTCATAATATAGTTGATATCGTTATTGACGTTCCCGTATCTCAAAAACCTTCACTTGGAAGGTTTACATACCGTAATTTTAAGGCTATTCGTCAAGAACAGCTGCTTTCTTATTTGAATTATTGCGACTGGTCGACTGTCAATTGTGCAGATGTAGACGTTGACACCCGCTTAGAACATCTTAATGCAAATATCACGAAGGCTTTGGATGAATTAGCCCCGATTAAGGAATTTCGTCCGAATAGAAAACAACAACCGCCGTGGGTTGACGGGGAGCTCAGAGAGTTATACGCTAACCGTGACGCTTTACGTCGGAGATATCAACGAACGCGAAATCATGATCACTGGTAAGAATGCCAATCGCTAGCGCTATTAGCAGAACAACGCTCAAGAGAAGCGCGAGATACATTTCTTCAGAATAAAATTTTCGAGGCACTTGATAGCGGGAAAGATATCTGGAAAGAGTTGAAAAGTTTAGGTCTTCTTCCACAAAATCGAGCTAGGGAGGAACTTCACGGGTTTTCCCCAAAAGAATTAAACGCGCACTTTGCGGGGGTCTCCGTCTCGGCTGAAGAACGCGAGGAAAATATGAATGAAGTTATGGCAACGGCTAGTGAAGAAGGCTTCGCCTTCAGTAAAGTTACTTTTTCAGATGTGGTTCTAGCTGTTGCACATTTCTCCTCGCAGGCTAAGGGTGAGGATGGAATACCACAAGGTGTGATAGCAAAAGCTCTTCCAGTTCCGCTGCTTTCCTCGTCGTATGGCTTGAGGTGAGAGACATGAAGGGTTTTTCCGCTCGCGTCCTTCTCGTCGATGACTCTCACCGTATTAGAAACGGTTATCTCGGTTACCTTCAATGGACCGTCATACTTCGGCGCTAACATCGCCGATATTCTTTGCGCTGCCGAGGAGAGAACTCGATTCCTTTTCATGACGAGGTCTCCTACCCCGTAGGATACTTCTCTCCGGCGCGCGTTGTAGTATGCCGCTTGTCTCTGATGCTCGTCGGTAGTTTGTGCGGCAGCCCTCTTTCGCAGATTGTCCATATCATGCAGGCGCTCCGCCCACGTATTCACCGCCTCGCGCTCTCGTTGCTCAAGGGCCTCGCGCTCTTGCTTGCGGCGAGCTGTAGCCGGAGGAAGCGGCGGTCTGCCGTAATTGAGGGCGGCCGGGCTCACGCCGGTCGAAGCGTGCACGGAGTTGTTCAACGAGAACATCAACTCCGGCAGCTTCAGATCCCACTCGGCGTGAGATTCCTCGACGAACTCGACCAATCGAGTCTTCAACGTTCGATTTACCCTCTCCACAGGGTTCGCTTGGGGGTGATACGACGGGGTAGTCGAGTGATGGACGCCGGTCGGCGAGGTATTCGTCCACGGCTTTATTCTTGAATTCGGTACCGTTGTCGGAAGAGAATACCTCCGGGGTGCCGAATCGTAGGATCACTCTCTCCTTGGACTCTTTCAAGATGGTCTTCGCATTCGCTTTACGTATGGGCACGCACTCCACCCAGCGACTAAAGAGGTCTTAGAACACCAAGATATACTCGTGTCCGAGTTTACTTTTTACGAACGGGCCGGTTATATCTCCCGCAACTACTTGCCACGGCCCGTCGATAACTCGCTGTCCCATCAGACCCGCTGGCGGTCTTTGTTCCGCTTTCGTCTGCTGGCACACTTGGCAATGTTTCACGTACATCCTCACTGCGTGATACATCTTCGGCCAGTAATATAACCTGGCCGCGCGCTCGTACGTTTTTTCTCGTCCTTGGTGCCCGGCAGTCGGATCGTCGTGTGATTCGCGGAGCACTTCGCGACGATGCTCCTGGGGCACGACGAGTATCCATGCCTCGTCATCGGCGACCGCCGCCTCTACTATCTCATCCGCTAGAAAGTAGAATAATCGACCCCCTACCACTTTCCACCTGGGATGGGTTGAGGGGTTGCACGTCACTTCGTCCAGCCAAGTCATATACCACTCATCCTTGGTACCGTCGGACCACGTGCTCGCGTACACTTCGAGGTCGTCTTCCTCCTCGTACATGCGCGAAAGCGCGTCGGGCACGTGGTTCAGCGCGCCCTTTCAAAGTTCGACATCGAAGGAGTGTCCCTGCAGCTCGAGAGCCCATCTCGCCAGTCTTCCTGTGGGGCTGTGCAGGTTGCGCAGCCGTCGCAAGCTGCTATGGTCTGTCACCACCAAGAAGTGATATCCTTCGATGTACGGACGAAACTTCTTGATCGCCCAGATCACCGCTAGGCATTCGCGCTCCGTGACACTGTAGTTGCGCTCCGCTGACGAAAGTGTTCGGCTGGCGAATTCGAGGACTTGTTCCTGTCCCTCGATTACTTGCAACAGCACCGCGCCGATGCCGGTGTCACTCGCGTCCGTCTGCACGACAAACTGGACATCGAACAAGGGCCTGGCGAGGACAGGAGCCAAGGACACCAAGGCCTTTATCTTCTCGAAAGCCTCTTGCTGTGCGTCGCCCCATTCATATCTTCAATTCTTCTTCGTTAGCGCTGTGAGCGGTTCGGCTATCGTGGCAAAGTCTTTCAGGAACTTTCGATACCAAGAGGCCATTCCCATGAAGCGACGCAATTGCTTCAAGTTCTTTGTTACCGGAAAGTTTATCGTCGGCTCGATCTTATCAGGATCCGGCCGGAATACGTCCCGGCTGAGGAGCACACCGAGGTATTTGACTTCCGTCTTGCCAAACACACTTTTTTCGCGGTTGATCGTCAACCCGGCCTCTTTGACGTGCTTTAGCACGTGCTCGAGCCACTTCAAGTGCCCCTCATACGTCTCTGTCGCGATGATGATATCATCGAGGTATGAGAAGGCGTACGGCTCGAGTTCAGGGCCGATGACTTTGTCCACCAGGCGTTGAAACGTCGCTCCGGCTTGAGATAGGCCGTATGGCATTCTCCTGAACTGGTACAGGCCCAATCCGGGCACTGTGAATGCCGTCAGCTCCTTCGATTCCGGCGTCAGCGGAATTTGGTGATACGCTGAGCTCAGGTCGAGTGTCGAAATATATTTTGCGCTCTTCAGTTTGCGCAATATCGCGTCCATGTACGGCAGCGGGTACGCGTCTGCCTTCGACACCGCATTCAATTTACGGAAATCGATGCAGAAAAGGTACTTGTCGTAGCTTTTCTGTATCATAACGACGGGGCTCGACCACGCGCTCGTAGAAGGCTCGATTACCCCGGATTCGAGCATCTTGATCACTTGACGGTGCATATCCTCTTCGAGCTTCTTGGACACCGGGTAATGACGCTGCTTCACGGGGAGTGCGCTCCCCACTTCAATGTGGTGGTTCGCCCACGTAGTGCGGCCGAGAGCTTGGTCCTCTCCGCCGAGAATTCGGCCTACCAGCTCTGCCATCTCCTGGCGCTGTCCATCCGAGACGTCTTCGAGGCCGATCGACGATACCTCTAGCGCTTCGACGAATGAGACCCCCGCGACTTCCAAGTCTACGCGCTTATCCGCCGCCCCCACGATCAACTGGTTGTTGATGGGGTCGTGAATCGTACCGAAGGCTCTGAAAAAGTTTGCGCCTAAGTAACAATCCACTTTGTCAACCGGCAGCACCGCTACCCGAATGTCTCGCTTTACACCAGCTATCTCGAACGGCAGCTCGACGTAACCGGCGATCGTCGCCGTCTGTCCTCCGACGACTTTTGCGCGGCGACCGTAGCTCGGTATTAATGGTCGCCCTAACGCAGAGGCGAGCTGTTGTCCTACCGCCCCCATTACGGTGCGTGAAACTCCCGTATCGTAGAGGGCGCGGAGCCTGTAATTTCCGATCGCCACCTGTAGCCACCACCGCGATTCCTGCTCGTGCTCGGCTGCCGGCTCAGCCGTTATATGCTCGGCTGCGGCATCCAGATTTAGTGCGGCGACTTCAGCAGACGAAGCGGAAACCCCGCTTATTGGTACGTTTCCCGCGCACTTCGGGCAATTTCGGCGAATTACTCCGGGAGCGCCGCATTCATAACAGCTGAATGCTCCCGGTGCCGGTGCACTCGGTTCGCCTGTCCTCCTTGGCGACCTCTTGGCTCGGTCTTCTTCGCTTGAATCGCTGCTGGAGTTTGATTTCTCGCTCCTTCTACCCGTCTTCCTGCTGGGGCGTTTGGAGCTACTCGTCTTTCTCCGTGCCCTTTCTCTCCACTCCGGTTCCGTGTCGAAGGGGGTGCAGGTGGAGGAGGGCGCGGTTGCTTCTGTTGCATGCGTTGCATCCCCTCCAGGATCACCTTCGCGAACAGCTCGATCGTTTCGTCTATCGTCGGCGTTTTCGGTGGCGGTGGAGTCGGCGGCAGCTTTGTCTCTACCGCCGCGGCCTTCACCTTAGGCGGAGCCGGTTTGCGGGGTTTGTACGCCCACTGCGCGTACACGCACGACTCCGGCGGCGGCGGAGGCTTGAAGGACTTTTCCGCGTCCACTGCAAGCTCCGCCTCCATTGCTAAATTCAGAAATGTCTCAATGTCTTCGAAGTCGCTTCGTCGAATGAGTTGCTGCAGTCGCGGCTTCATGTTCCGGTGTAGCGTCCCCAGCTTGAAATCGAGCGTTGGCAGTGGCTCCATCTTCCGCATCATGGCTTCGAGGCACGTAACGTAATCACGCACGGACTCTTCCGGTCCTTGCGTTCTCAAAGCGACCTCGTGCCTCAGCCGTTGCTGTACACGGTCCGTCATGCCGCACCATCGCCGTATCCGGCGACAGAATTCCTCCCAGGTGATCCAGCTCGTCCTGTTGGATCGCACCCAGGTACCGGCTACGCCGACGAATAGCTCCGGAAGGGCACTCAGTATTTCCCCTTCCGTAAGCTTGGCGAGTTCCCAATTTTCCTCGACTCGCTCGAGGAAGGTGCCGATGCTTTCGCCAGGATCGCCGGCGAACTTGAATTCCCATCGGTGCACTACTTGGCCGACATCTCGGAGTCCGCCGCCTGTCGGGTGGTTCGATTCTTCGAACGATCCTGGCATCGACCTTCCTCTCGGTTCTCGCCTTATCTCAGAGTCAGTCGATTCAACTGGCTGGCTCTGTGATCCCCCCCCCCCCCCCCCCCAGGCGCCGCGGAACCCGGTTCGGCGCGACAGCGGGGTAATAGGTGGAGGCGGCCGCTCATCCGCCGGAGGCTGTCGAGGCCTCGAACTGGGCTGCTGTATCGGGGTCGGCAGTCCCCGTCCGTCGATGTCTAGCCGAGAGGACAGGCCTCTCAACTGAGTCTCTTCTCGTAGATTCTCTTCATTCCGGCGGGCAGGCGTGATGTCCGTGAACGTCACTCGCCGCATTGTTTCGGCGCTCTCCCGGCGAATGCTGTTAGCGTTTGGATGCTGAGTTGAGTTGGCGGCTAGGATCCGCGTCGACTCTTCGATTTGCCGAATTTTCTTGTCAACCGCGGCCATGTATACGGCCCAATTGGTTGGCACTTGCAGTGTCGTGCCGTCCGCCATTGACATTTCTAACATTGCCGGTCCTTTCATGGCCGTGACTCGTTCACTCTCCCCAGCCTCATTGTTCGTGGTGTCACCCTGGCCCGTCGTTTCCTCTTCGCTGTCGACTGTGGTCGCGTTTGATGCCCATTCGCGACTGCGCTCGAGATTTTTCTGGACCAGCCCGTCCGTTTTTAAAATCCCGAGCGGGTGCAGTTCGTCCGACGTGGAGCAAAGTGGTGACACGCGAGCACTTGCCCGTGCCAACCCTCGGCGAAGTCTTCTCGTTCTCACCAGCGCCATCGCTCGCTGTCGGCTGCCTCGTCGGCAGCCGTACCTGCCGGCGTTACAACGCGCGACTTCGCTGTCGCGCTCTCTCTCTCTCTCTCTCTCGTGCGTGCTAACTCGGCTGCTCAGAAATGCGCGAGCACCGTGTACTCGCGCCCGCAGAGGCCGGTGGTATTCTATACCACCGCGCCACCGACTAGGAAAAGGGATCCGGGAATACGCGCCAAATAATGCACGAACGCGTATGAAAAATAAAAGAAGTTTATTGCCCCTCGGGCGCAATGATTAATATACATGCGGCGCGTACGCAGTGTACGCGCCGATTCGGGTGGTGCGCCCGCGCACGCTATGTACGTGTGCGCGCGATCGCACACACGTACCCGGTTAAACGGCTCGCACCGACGTTGGTCGATCGCCGCGCGCGATCGATACACACGCGCGCGACGGTGAGCCTCGCTCGCTCGCGCGGGAGTCGCTCTCCGAACGCACGTCGTCCGCGGGGAGAGCGCGCGTTCGCCTGGCCAGGACTTACCTCGCGAAGACCCGGCTAATGCAGGGAGTCAGGCCGATCGGTACCGGAAGCCTCGCGCGTCGTATCTCTCTCTCTCTTCGTCTCGCGCGCGCGCGAGAGAGAGTCAAAGGACTCGCAAAGGCGAACAACGATAAAGGAGTGAGAGCGCGTATATATACACGGTCTCTTGCTCGTCTTTGAGAGAGCAGTCTCGTCCACTTTGTACGTAGTCGCGCGCGAACGCGCTCCGTATTATCGAGAGTCTCTCTCTCTCTTTCTCTCTCTCTAGGTGGCGCGCGGAGAGTAGACGGGTGCTACTACGGCTCCGATCTTTTTTGCCTGTTCCGGTGGTTTTTGTGACGTTTTTTAATTAAAGTATAGTGCTACCGTGTGCCGGAGTTTGTGTTGCACTGGTCCCAATAAGTGCATAGAAGCGTTTTCTAGTATTTGTGTGGCTAAGTGAAAAATCCCTGTTTGTGTTTCAAAACGGTTGTCTCGATTCGAAGCAACACGCACAACAACAAACACAGTCAATTTTCCCGGACCGCACCCCGCCAGTCACTGCGTCACCTCATGACATCTTCACTCACATCAACACTGGTGATATCTGAGCGGACGTGCACACCATCATCGTCGGGCGAATCGTTACATCGCTTAGCACTCCAAACTAACCACTAGATTTCAAACTCGGGGTCAAAGGCCTCGCCAGCACTCGTGCCACCTAAGAGACTAAGAGACTAAGAGACCAAGAGCGTAGCCAGCAAGCCTGTCATATATACACCTGTCGGAATCAAAACAATCCGCGGACCTTGCTGAGCAACGACTTTAAGTACTGCTTTTGAATTATGATTATTCTTTGCCATTTTATTCCATCGTCACAAGACATTTAAAATAAATTCTACGATTATGGCCCCAAAATCCTGCGCCATATGCAAAAAAGTGGAGAGGAAAGGAGCAGTCGTGGTCAGCTGTTCTGGCTGCAATAAATCGTTTCATGACATATGTCAAATAATGACGGAAATCCGTAAATCGGAGAACAACGTTTCTTTCACTGCTATGCTATGCAACATATGCAAGACGGAAAAAACCAAATTAAGGACGGCGACGAAAGTCGCGCAGGACAAGGTGGATTTAAAGCTAAGCATTAAGCCGAAAATCACGCCACTTGTTTCCTCGACTCCTGCCCGGGTTGCAGGTAACAAGGCGCCGCTTCTTGCTAAGCTGACCGTACCTCTCAACTCTTCTTATAACTCTGGACTCGGTGGATCCTCACCGGGAAAAAAGAAATTGACCATCAGCAGCGTTAACAACAACGCCAGTACTGACACCACCACCAACAGCAACAACATCAGCAACAACAACAACATCAGCAACAACATCATCGAAAATTCTACAAGAATCTCGCCGTTAGTCGGAGTAACTAATGTCATGATACCGGTGAGCACCCTGGATCTATTTTTTCAGCGTTTTGACATGCTTGAGAAGCAGATCGATGAGCTGAAGTCTCTGGGAAGTCGTGGCGATGTCACGTGCGGTGCCTCTTTTGTTTCTGCTCACGCGGAAACAAATGGAGGCAGTGCGCTGACAGCACGGATCTCGGGTCTTGAAGATCTAATCAGCAAGCAAAGCTCCACTTTACTCGAGCTGCAAAATAAATGTGATCTGCTTCTCAAGGACAATATAGCGATGTCCGATAAATTAAATAATTTGAATGAAAATCATGCTAAATACCAGGGTTCTCACCAGCATACAAATAATTTTAATAAAATTTATGTAAACAACGCTAGCGACGCATATAATAGCTCGATGGGGTTTGAAAAACCAACTGATTCGGCTCATGTGGGAGCTCTTATCCGTCACACATTTACCGGCCCGGCAATGAACGCTGCCTCTCGTGCGGGATCCGAGGTGGGGCTGCGGGTGGCGAGGATGGCTCCGAGTGCTGCGAAATTATAATAAATGGTATTCTGGTGGAGAATTGTAATGCTTCAGTAGAAGTAACCAATGAAATTGCCTTCGCAGCGCTTAGTAAAGTCCTTCCATCGATTGGAAAAACGAGTGTTATCGGGACTCGCATCCTTCAGCCGCGGAGCTTGACCGAGGAGCAGAATGAAGAGCTGGGGATGAGCTTGGCGTCAAGGCCGAACGCATTTCCCTCCTGCGTAGTCAGGCTCGAAAATCGCCGGCTAGTCAGTGATGTTATGCGAGCCAAGCGTGCGCTCGCCAATAATTACCTCACCACGAATGACCTCAACTTGGAAATGCTTGACCCAATTACTGCCACTTATGTGCCCAAGCGAAAAATATTTATCAATGAAATGTTGCCCCATAAAAAATTTCAATTATTCAAAAGTTTGAAGCCCATTGCACAGGGGCTGGGCTTCAAATATACTTGGCACAGCGGTGGAAATTTCTTGGTTAGGCGCAAAAATGGTGAGCGTGCACATGTTTTCGCGTCAGCCGCCGATCTGCAAGCCATTCAAGGAGCATATCTAGCCGCTCCGGGCAAACTTCGCAAGTGTGCAAACACCTCTCTTAGTAAAAGCAAAAGTCTTTCGAGAATGTCTACTAACATCATGCGTCCTGAAGCAGCCCAGACTGGCAGATTGGCGGCTGCAACTTCGTGACTGGATCCGGTGGTGATCGATGGGAGGAAGGGGAATTTCCTTAAAGCGGATTTTCTTAACGTGAACTCGATTAGAGCTCACGTGGGAAAATTTCGCCGGTTTATCGCGGAGAATCCCTCCTACCACCTTTTTGCGATAGCTGAGTCATGGTTGGGCCCTGCAGTGGATGATCACCTGATTAAACTGGAGGGTTTTTCTGTCATAAGGCAGGACCGTAATATAAATGGGGGAGGTGTGGCCCTGTATGTGCGTAACGGATTTAAGATTTCTAAGTTAGCGAGCTCGCGGACGTTGGGTTTGGGAAAGCCCGGCATCCCTGAGTACTTATTCTGTTCGATACAACAGGGGGAATCTGCCCCCATCTTGATTGGTGTTATATACAGGCTTCCCAAGATTGCCATGCAGAAGAACACTGAGTTTCTCAATATGTTGCGCGATCTGTGTACTGATTTCAGTCACAAAATTTTTTTGGCGATTTTAACGCAGATTTATTATCGAATAGAGATGCGGATGCAAACACCATCAGAAGTTTAGCAAAAGAACTATCGCTCCAGATCATACAGCACGGCCCAACACATGACAAGAAAAAATCGTCTTAACAGACGAAAACGATACGACAGGCGACTACAACAACGATTGGTTACCCAGTTTCGACCGGCATGCGGTTATTGACGTAACTATGGAAATTTTTATACCAGAACCTGTAAGCGAATCTTTTACTTATAGAAAATATAACAATATCGGTTCGAGCTCACTAACCGAACTACTGAAAAGCTTCAACTGGGGGGCTATGGATGCGATTGAAGCCGATTTGGAAGGAGCTTTACACACCCTTAATAGTAACCTCAAATGCGCAATAGACAACTTAGCACCGCCATTAAATTTCAGTATACGTAAAAAACAGTCTCCGTGGATTGGGCCGGAGTTGAAGCAACTCATCGATAAACGCAATGCCACACACAGGCGTTATAAACGCTCGGGGTATGCACCGTTTTTTCGAGAGTTTCTTCGGCTCTGTAACGAGGTCGATGAGCGCATTGAACAAGCGCGTACTGCCTTCCATCATAAACAAATAGTGAACGCTCTTGATGAAAATAAAAACATCTGGAAGGAGTTGCGCAATCTCGGCCTGTTACCCAAGCGTAAAGAGGAGGAACTGCATGGCTTTACACCCGATGAGCTGAATGCTCATTTTGCAGGAGTCTCGTTCCCTCCTCTCGAAAATATTGAGGAAGCGAGGAATATTATTTCCACTGCAACAGAGGATGGCTTCTTTTTTAAGCCTGTTAATTTAAATGATGTTATTTTGGCTATTTCACAGTTTTCCTCACAGGCGAGAGGGGTGGATGAGATTCCTCAAAGTGTCATTGTAAAAGCTCTGCCGATTATTGGTAATTTTTTAGTTCGTATATTTAACTCCTCTTTCGCTATGGGCATTTTTCCGAGCGCCTGGAAGCAAGCACAGCTCATTGCACTGAAAAATGTACAGCACCGGCTTCAGTGTCGGATTTTCGTCCTATCGCATTGCTGTGCTTCCTCTCCAAAGTACTCGAAAAGATTGCTCATGCCCAAATCACCGAATTTTTAAATAAAAACAAAATTCTAGATCCCTTCCAAACCGGTTTCCGTCGCCACCATAGTACTCAAACAGCCCTACTCAAAAGAACGGATGACATACGCATGGCTAAAGACAATAAAAAAGTCTCCCTACTCCTTTTATTCGACTTTAGTAAAGCTTTTGATTCCATCTCCCCTACCAAACTGCTGAGCAAACTGAGACACTTGGGTTTCTCAAGGACTGCGCTTCTGTGGATTATGTCATACTTAAAAGGTCGTACGCAAATTGTTATATCAAAAAACGATGGTAATTCGAGTTCCCTGGAAACGAATCTGGGAGTTCCACAGGGCTCGGTTCTTGGCCCATTGCTCTTCAGTCTATATGTAAATGACTTACAGGAGACACTTAACGGACGGACTGTCAATCACATCTTTTATGCAGACGACTTACATATTTACACACACACCACTATGGGCAAAATCCAGGATGGAATTGCTCGGCTAGCGGATGCGGCTCACTTAGTATCTGGGTGGGCAGTGCGCTCTGGGCTGCGTCTCAATGCCGGGAAAACTAAGGCAATATTTTTTGGGTCGAAAAGGAAAGTTAATGATTTAATTGCAATGCGCCTGCCTGGCATTGGGATGCGGGGCGGAGAGCTCATCCCGTTCAGTGCTGAAGTCGTGAGTCTCGGTGTTACACTAGATAGCAAATTAACCTGGAAATCGCATGTAAATCAAGTCATGAAAAAAGTCAACAAGGCCCTCTATAGCTTGCGGTTTATTAGGGCCTGTACCACCGAGACTTTCCGCAGAAGACTGGTCGAGTCGCTGGTCCAGCCTCATCTGGACTACTGCTCGGTGGTGTTCTGTGATGCAACTGACGAACTACGTATTCGACTGCAGCGATTGAGCAATTCATGCGTGCGGTACATATTTGATGTTAGGAGGGATAAACACATAACCCCCTACAGGCAGCGTCTGGGCTGGCTCCGTACAGATTCCCGCCGCTTATATTTTGCTGCCATTTTAATGTATAAGATTACTCGGTTGCGGGAACCATCATATCTGGCAGACTTATTTAAGGCGCACAAGCCCAGAGCCACTTGTAGGGGGCCGCAGCCCGAACTAGAGATACCGCGTGTATCCTCGGAGACCGATCATTTCAGATACGGTGTGGTCGATTCTGGAACTCTCTTCCTTCCTCCCTGCGCCACCTACCATCATTGTCAACATTTAAGAGGGCGATGCGAAAACACCTTCTCGGCCTCGACGCCTAGCTCTCTTTTGTTCTGGGGGACGTGTCTACCGCCCTCAATCTAGTAATCTAGTATTTTTTATTGTTTTGCTTTTTCATTCCAGAGAGAAAATCCCATCGACCTACTTTCCGTAGTTTCTATAACTTTTATTATTGTAGCCAGAGAAATAATTTTTGCGAATTTGTGATATTAGATTTTAATAGCTAGAATAATTAAAAGCAAATACTTAAAACTAGTCATTTATAACTGTATTGGAAAGAATAAAGACAAACTGTGATATCACAGACGCAGATAGCTTAGTATTTATATATTATTAGTTTTTAAATATTAGACTAATTATTAGTTATATCAACTTTACGCTAAATGTATATTTGGAAAATTTATGTTTTATTGACTCTTGTCGCTTTCTAGTGTATTTAGATATGAATTTGTGATTTTTTTTATCTAGTGTAATCATAAACATGCTGTTATATTGTTATATTGTTTATGCTATATTCTGTAATTTGTTTTGCCAGATGGTAAATAAAAATCTATCTATCTATCTATCTATCTCTCTCGCTCCTACGCGGGCAGTCCGGCTGTCGCAGAGGATCGGCCGGTGTCTCTCTCTCTCCCTCTCACACGGCCGCGGTAGCTGCTGACGGCGTCTCTCTCTCTCTGCTTCTCGGCTACGCGGCTGCGTCGCGCTCTCGCTCGCGCTCACTCTCTCGACTGCACTTCACTGCACTCGCGTGCACTATTCTCTCTCTCTCTCTCTCTCACTGCGGGCTATTGCTCGCGGCGATGGCCGAAGCGATACTGCCTGCCTGCTTTTTCGTCGGCACGCGCAATCATCTCTCGGCCTTGCCCTTCGCGCAAGGTTGAGAGATGTTTACCTTTACCGTGTTTGCGCGTGCCGTCGCGGTGTAGTGAGACTCGCTTCGAGTCTCATCGGCGCACACCGATACACACACACATGCGCGCACGCACACGAGCCGTCCGTTACAATACCTAGTATATAAGCTGTAGTGTATAAGTATAGTCTTAAGTATTCATGTACCAGCCCTTGTACAGGTAGTTTATATCTACCTCTGAGGACTTTACTCTATGTAATTTTGTTCTGGTTTAATAAAATAAAAAAAATAAAAAATAAAAATAGTTAAGAACAAAAATTCAATTTGAAAAATTCAAATGTAGCGAAAGTAGCGAATTTTCGCGCCTATTCCTTACAGACCAATCAACATCATTCTTTAAGTGCTTCACAACATCCGGCGATCGTATTTTTAAGAGAGGATTGAAGGTACACAGTCTAATTAAGATATTCTTATGGAAGTTTCCGATGAAAATTTGTCTATGGAGGAAGCGAAGAAGTCTGATGATCAGTTGCTCATAGAGAAACAAAATATAAATTTATATACATTAATTAGATAATTTCAATTTAAATTTACAAACTTATATTTTTTTCAATTATATACAACTCTATCACCTACAACTATATACAATAATTCGAAATACACATTTGATTTTTAAGATGAAATAATTTATTTCCTTCATGCTGAGCTTCATAATCCTTTACAATTATCACATAGATATAAAAATTATAATAAATTAAGTTTATCATGAAGATGTATCAAGTTCTTCTGCAATAAATTTTGAATTCATTATAGCTGATGATAGTACTGTGATAATTGAAGATAGTTCTTCATCATTAGATAGTTTACGTCATACTGAAAATGTTGAATCAACTACAAATATTGAGAGAGATCTAATGACTGAGCCGCTGAATTGTATTACTAAGGAACAAGTATTAGATAGTCAAGTCGCTTCTGAATAACCAGTAGCAACAGCCAGTATAAATGTAAATAATCCATTAATAAATATTGAAAATTTATTGAGCGTACAAACTCAAGATCAGTTAGAGAAAAAATCAAGTTCTTTTCCCAATAATATACCAGCAATTTTCAAAGAGTTCTGGCCAGAAGAAACGGTAGCAGCTAAAAAAAAAGACATCCAAGAGAGAAAGTCCCTTCGATAAAATGGGTCACAGAGAAAAGGAATAACAAAAGAAAATTAAAAGAGGATAAAAGCATGAAGAAGCAGATTAGAATCGAAAAGCAGAAAATTAAACACGAGAAGGATAAAAAAAGGGGCAAGAAAATTTGGAAAGAGACAAAGAAAAAGAAAATCCTAAAAAACCAAATAAAACTAAAAAAGTTCCTACCAACAAAGTTCCAACCAAAAAAGTTGCTGTTAGAAAAATTGTTACTAAAGTTGATTTCATTATAAACTTATAAAATTATAGAGATTATTATATTATTTATCCGACTACATATAATATATTACATGACTAAAAATTATAATTGGGAATAATGTGCATTAATTATCAGAAAAAAAAAAACTTTTTGAAATAAATTGTTGCATTACGATTTTTCGATCTTAAGTAGTACCTTTTCTATCGTTACTATAAAGGTTTTGTATTAAGACTTTACAAAAGGATTTATTTTTATTACATTATTTATAGAGCACAGTATTACAGGCACAGTAATGGGTAAAGTCCACTATGTACGAACCACAATAATTGGTCCGAAAGCACAGTAACTAGGGCACAGTAATCGGTCAAAAGGAACTGATTTTCGGGGGTCGTTAGAGCCCAGTAACTGGCTCCGAGGCTTCTCTTATTATAATAATAATTACTCGAAAAATATTTAATATTCCGATTTGGAAAAAATACCTTTTCGTAAAAGAAGTACTAAACGTAGTTCGATTTGAACATTTCATAAAGGTCTATCCTAAGATAGCTAAATCTCTGAACTTGGATAACAGGGCGCAGTGATTCGCACACCTACCCTACATACATACACTTTTTAAAAACCAATTATTCTGACTCAGTAACCTCAAAAACAGAAATTTATGAAAATCTTCGATTCGAAAATTTTCAACGTTACAAAGCTTTCTCTTTGAGAAAGCAACGGTTTTGGAATTTTTAATGGTCATCAATGATTTAGAAAATTCGTACCTAGATATGTTAGATACTGTGACGGTAACATCTAGAGGGTAAATAAGTATGAGAGGGTAAATGAGTGCGAGAGTGTAAAAGTGTGCGAAGTATAAAAGTCTGATAGGCACCAGAAGCGTAGTAGCGCTAGGTGTCGCAAGGGAGGGGAGCGGCGGCAGGGTAAAATCACGCGAATTTAAAATCACGCGAAATTGCTATAATAGCGCAATAAAGATAGTTTTGAGCAGCAGGTCGAGATTCACCAGCGCGTACGTAAACAAGCCAGGCCCGCAACCTTGGCATACGTACATAATAACATTGTGTCGTGTGCGCAAGGAACTTGGAAAGTTCCCAGCTACGGCTTAGATAAAATTAAGCAAAACTTTCGTGGGAATATTATTTTTTGTAATTTCAAATTTAATGTAAAGGTCGAGCGACACTAGCTTTTAATAGACAAAATTAAGGAGTGCGCAAACTAGAGTTTGAGCTTGCGGTAACGTTTGGTCAGGTACTTGGTCACCGCTGTAAGATAGCGGTGACTGCAACACAGGTACGGAGTGCCGAATATTGTTGTTAACGATTGAATTGTTGTAAACAATAACAATTGCGCGAAGTTGCAGCCAACACTATCGAGCAAAGACAATAGTTACGCGTCTTTAACATCACGTTAGACGTCTAACAAATGTTAAAGTAATTTACTATTGCTTATTTAAGATTATTAATAATTAATTAAGACGCCATTCGAAATTAGAGTTGTCTTTGTTTTTTTTTTAAACTAACCGAAATTAGAAGAAGCTCATTAGACGTTTTAACGCTTTATTTATTTAATGTATAGTTGATAAAAACGAATAAATCATATTTGATGCGCTGATTCAATGTTTGTTCTTTTAGCTATAGTTGGGCTGATTAAATATACTCACGACAAATTCTGTGATAAACTCTTTTATTGAATATTGAGAGGGAGCAAAACAGCATTATCTCTCCCACTTGCCTCTTATCGTTACACGATGTTAATCGCTCCGCGGTGTGCAGCGTACCGCTTCATCTGAACGAGAGATGCCGAGAGGGAGACCCAAAAGGAAGTGCGCAGTCGAGACGGTTGCGTCGGTCGCCTCGCGAGATTCACATACATTCACACCTACAATTAGTACTCGAAACCTAATTGGTGCGCGCAGTCACACAATTTCTTGCCGAAAACTCGGGTCGAATTAAGTAATCGTGTAGCGTCCGATACATTTACTTAGTTTCTAGAATTTTCTAATACAATTTTGAATATAAAGCTTAGTAATTTGTTATTAACAATTGGACATAATAAAATCTAAAGTTGAAATTTTCTTTTGCTTGTTAAGAAATAACCGTAACTGACTGAGTACTATAAAATTTTCTTTTCTAATTTATTTAAACAATTAAATTTTGTGATTAGGGAAAATTTCAAAACGTGACTCACTACCTTTCTTCGAAGTGAGAGACTACTCGGAGAAACTATCTAAGCGTTACGCGGTAGTACGTCGAAAGAAAACGGAAAAGCCACCAGGAGATTTCCCGGAGATAAATTTGCTTCTCCTCTGAAGCCACCTTATGCCTAGTAGGTACTAGTGAAGGGCGTAAAGGCCGTACAAAAAGAACTTAGTGCAATTATATCGACGGCCAAAGCCGAAAAAGCACTTGCGCTCGCGAAAATAAACTCAAACGAAGAGCTTTGTATACAGCCGAATAAGAGCGAATTAAGCAACATGACGCAACGGGTGGCAGGACCCATTGAAGACTGGGAGTTGACGTTACCAGACAGCCAATTGAAGGAATCCATGTGCATTTGGAGTTACGCAAAGACGGGAATTCATTCCGGACGCTCGCCCGCCTCACAAACTGGCTTCTGGGGAACTATGCAGCGACAGACTTCGAAAAATCTGCTGTATCAGAAGAAGCGGTCGTCAGAAGGAGGCAGCTCAGAGAAGAGCTCATTATCTCCTACCTGGACGTCGTGGAGGTAGAGGAGTCGAAGCAAGACACAGACGAGGTGGATCACCCGCTGAAAATAGTCAACCTCGATCCTGAAGTTCCACGCAACTTGGACAAAACCACAGGCCTATCTCCAGGACTGACGGAGCCGGGAACGAGAGACAATAGCGTCGATGAGAATCTACTATATCAGAAGAAGCGGTCGTCAGAAGGAGGCAGCTCAGAGAAGAGCTCATTATCTCCTACCTGGACGTCACCGAGGTAGAGGGATCGAAGCAAGACACACACGAAGTGGATCATCCGCTGAAAATAGTCAACCTCGATCCTGAAGTTCCAGGCAACTTGGACAAAACCACAGGCCTATCTCCAGGACCGACGGAGCCGAGAACGAGAGACAATAGCGTCGATGCACCCGAAGTTCAAGCAGACGAGTCCCAACGCGGCCCTATTGGAGCGGAACCAGAGCGCGAGGGTTGGCTGCGTCTCTTCGCAACGAACGGAGAGGAATTCTCCGTGCCGAGAGACATAAGCACCATCCTCGTAGAGCTCATCCAGAAGGTGAACTCGTTCGAAACGCCTCTGAACGAGTTCACGAGGATGAATACGTCCAGCACGAGGCTCGAGCCGAGAGGGCAACCAACGGCGAACGTTCGGTTTGAGGACACCTTCACGATAGACGAAGACGCCCGGCCTAATGTACAGCCCTGGTCGACACCCGGTAGACCCAGCCTATATGGGAGGAGGCCGTAGTTTACCACACGAGACTACAAGTTATTGGCCGGGCAGCTCGTTCCCGACCAGGGATTCGTAGTCGTCGAGGTGGAACTCCTTGAGCAGAGATAACGGCCAAGTTGTCCGGAAGTGGCAAATAAGATTCTTAGGAGCGAAGAGCCGGAGCATTGACGTGTCCTTGGCTAGGCTAGAAGACTGCCGAATCCTAGCCAACCTCACCGAAGTAGAGGTTCTCTCGTCGCTGTCCAAGTTATGTACGGACATTGCAGCGACATGGTATCGGAACGAGAAGCACAAATGGAAGTGCTGGACGGATTTCCTGACCACTGCCAGGCGTCGGTACGGATCCAGCCGCCGTTACCAGCAGAGATTGGTGTCTGAGGCTAATAATCGGACGCAAGGAACTGATGAGCCCGTGAGGGATTACATCACGTGTTTCATGGCGATAATGCGAAAATTATCGTCACCCCCGAGCACCGAGAAGCAGCTAGACCTGTTGAAGACGAATAGGCCCCCACCCTCGCCCGAGTGCACTTTCCTGCCCGAAATGGCCTATAGGTCCCCTTGAGAGTAACGGCTGCCGAAGGCAAAAGTAGGCGCGGTGGCTTCCGCTAATTTTACGACGGAGCTAACCGACGTCGAGCCGATAGTTTGGAAGTGGCTAGGGTCCCGAGAGAAAGAAAGGGCTGACCAGTTCGGAGAGAAGTTATGACCACCGAAACCTAGGGTAAGCGCTGTTGCTGAGAGGGCATATAGGCCAACAAAAATGGTTAGCGGCTCATAAAATAAGACAACGAGCACAGAGCTCGACGGCGGAGAACAAGCCAAAGCCGAGGAGACGATGGGGTAGAAGACCTCGCCCAAAAGACTTCCATATATCTGGGGAGGCTGTAAGGCCACCTGAGGACGCTTTCGAGGCCAGAAAGGGGAATAGGATCCCGCCTCGGAAGCTAAGTCATAAGCGTCCATCGCTCAACTCCGCCAAGCCGCTGACATGCTACTCGTGCGGCTTGCTTGGCGTCATGAGACGCTACTGCCCGCATTGCTCAAGGAATCGAGCTGAAGACTGAGCCACGGAGGCCTGTGTGGCTTAGGAGCACTAGCCTACAAAAACCGTATCAGCACTTGCCGCTCGTGTTCATATTGAACACCAGACACCAGAAGGTGGCCAAAGGTATAGAGATTAAGCCGACGTCAAAAACTCGGGATCGTACTGAATACTCGAAGCCCGAGACTTCTCCCGTAGTGGCCAGTGAAGGCTGACGGAGTTGAGAAATTATAGGCATACCTAGAGTGCAAATGTCATCTCACGACCAACTACAAGCCCGCAGAAGCTCAGCTACCGTTGGATGGAAGGGTCAAACGCGGCCCATCCCAACGACAAGTAACGAGCCAGAAGAAGCTCAGCCATCGCTGGGAGAAGAGGACGAAGAGCGACCCGACCCCGGCGTATGACGAAGGCCCAGCGGGGCCAGTACGGACGCATCTGGGACAATCGCCGAAAGCTACTAGGATAGCCATTACCCCGCACACTGCCACTTGCTTACTTTCTCTACTCCCTTCAGAACATAGACAGATGTCGCCCAGGAGTGGACGAAATATAGGAGGGGGATAACGGTGACGTCTAGAGAGTAAATGAGTGTGAGAGTGTAAAAGTGTGTGAGGGATAAAAACCTGCAATGACAAGCACCAGGAGCGCAGTAGCGCTAGGTATCGTAGGAGAGGGAGGCGGAAAGAGTCGCGACGACTTGCGAGAGAGCGAAGCACTTTCTTATCACCAGCCCTCGGAGGAAGAAGGACGCGTCCGCCACCGCTCTCCGCTCCGCTTGTCCGGTGCAGGCCCGAAAGCACGAGAGGAAGAGCCGCCGACATTCAACCAGCAGCCTGCAACTGCAGGAGAAGCAGAAAAAGAGACCACGCGAGCGCCTCAACTGCAAGCGGGAGAACGAGCGAGAAAGCGAGTAAATGGCCACCGCGCGTTGCGCTTTTTATTGTATTGCGCACGTGCTGCACCGGCAGCCCACGTCGCAAACGTTCCGCGAGAGTCTCAACCTGCGTTATTTGGATATTCAAAAATGTAGTAAAATGTTTTGTGTTTTTATCTTACGTTCGCGAGTTTTTCTTTTTACCCGGTTCCTCCCGTTCGACGTCCCCCTTCTTCGACTTTGCATCTAGCCGCCGGCAACGAGAGTGAGGAAACTGACGGGGAAAAGCCGTGTATACTGCAGGTAAAGTCCACGCGGCGTTATAAATAGGTACGCGAGCGCGTAAGCTGCCAAGAACACCGTATTGACTTTGGCTGAGAAGCTAGGCTCGCTCGCGAGGTAATCTACTCCGTTAGAATACTTTTGATATGTATTTATTTGTGATTATTTTTTGTACTTTTTACACTGCTATATAATCAAAGAATTACAATTATTTTATGGTTTTGAAATTGGAGAATTATTTAAAAAAATTAGATTTTACCTTTCCTAATGTTGAGTCAGGATCCACTGAGAAGAATCCCAATCTTTCAAACTGATACTTATCAAGAGGTTTCCAAATATTTTCAAAACTTTTGTCTATATAAGCAAATGTTTCTTTTTTGCTTTTATGATTTATGTCACTTAAGAATCCATTAGGTACTTCATTAACATCTTCAGGGTTTCTATGTTGAAATCTAAAACGTTTTGTATTTAATTTTAAAATCTATAACTTACCTATAAATCTACATTAAATTAATTGAGATACTTACAATTTTTCATACATTTGGATTTTAGCTAATGATGGCTGAGACACCCATTGAATAAATGTTTTTGGTTTGTTATTTTCGGAAACAGGTTCTTGACGGACTACCAGATTTATTATTGAACCATACAAATCTCTTTCTATTTTCTGTACAGTAAGTACTACTCCAGCATATTTTAAACCAACAGACTGTTTAGACGTTAATCGTCTATAATTTTTTTCAGCTTCCTAAAAATATAACAAAATAAAAGTTGCAATATAATCTCTAAATTAATTATATAACAAAACTTACAAGTAGATTATTGATACGCCAAACGGCGAATGAAGCGTGGTGGTAAAAAAAGATACATAGACGGACGAACAGTTGAGTGGGAAGACCAACCAATAAACAAGTGGGAGGTAAAGAGTGAGAAAAAAGAAAGATATAGAACGAGATTAATATTAGTCATACACAGAGAGAAAAATGTTTAGAAAAAATCATCAGGTACTTCATAAATATGTACAATTCAAAACGGTTAATCTAATCACATATTATCAATCGTATACTTTCTATTAAATACAATGATAATTTTCGTACATGCTTCAAAAGTTCAGAAAAAAAAATTTCAAAACGATTTTACTTTCATCTTACGCTAGATAGTAATAAATTATATTTAATTTAAATTAAAAATCTTGCCGTTGTGGGAAGTCGAAGTAGACTTTCTAGATTGACGAGCGAACTCCTTTCATTATGATCTGCATCATTTACAACGCTACGTTATAATGAAACTTGTAAAATTAATTATTTCTAAACATTTCACAAATAACTTGAAAATTAATATGTAGATACAAATAGAAGGGAATGTCAGCATCTCCAACCATCTCTAGTTGTCCTAAACATTTAAACACAAGCCCTCGATGACTTTAACGGTCAATCCACTGATGCTCAACGGTCAATCCACTGATGCTCAACTCCAACCCCATCAGAGAAGTCTTCGAGTTTCACTGTCAGTTATCTGTATGTAGAAGAACATTCACCACAGCTATCGGTGGAGGATTCCACTATCGCAAAACATACAAGGCGTGGTATATGACCAGCAAGTATGAAACTAAGCTGCCTATCTAGAAGGTACCCTCCTTCGTCCAGGTCTTCTAACAGACCTTATCCTGCTGAACCAATAGCATGATAAAGCGCTGCCATCGTCCCCAAGAGCATCGAGATATAGTACAGCGGTGCCGACCGACGTCACCAGAGCCGACGTCCACCAGATGGCCCAACATTGATTTTCAACGGAACTTTGGGGCCCTACACTCAATTGGCTACCAAAGGGCGAAGCTGTACATCGTCAGCTCTCACATTACCACCTCCATGACATACTGAATGCTAGGTCATTCGACAACAGTGTCAAGATGCCATCAACCCAGCGACCCCAACTTCCAAAAGAGAAGCCAGAAGAAGAGAATATGCTACGGTACAGAGACACTGAAAACAGAATGGCGGCTGCTGCATCACCAATGTTCTCGACGGTATGGAGAATCAGCCATCCAGAGATTCGATGAAAACCTACTGGAGAACTGCGATCAAACAGCCGGTAACCAATACCTAACCTCGCTGCATACAACAACCCACCATCGAGAACATCTGGTGCCCAATCACCTCCAAGACCATCAGGAACCCCGACCATACTTGGTGGTATCATCAGGGCCGGATATGCTGACGGTCCGTCCACTTAGATCCGTCCACCTTGGTGTTCTCACCAGAATCTGAATAACAACGAGCAATCCGGGCAGGGATAGATGGCTGCCGGGACAACACTGTCCATACTCAAGATTCGTTACACCAGCTTTCGCTCGATATATCGCAACGCTCGATATCGCCGAGGCCTTTGAGAGTATGAAATCCACCGCCCTTCTGTCCACCACAATGTTTTCCGGATGCGGATGAAAATCTATGCCACTGAGAGTTACTCTCGCCGTTCATCTTCAACATCATTATGGACTACCTTCTTCACTCTTTTCCTTAGGAATGTGGTGCCTTGCTTAACAATACTACCATCCAAGCCATGCCTTTTGCCTACGAACTCGCCCTATTGATCGGCATTTCTTAACTAATGGGACAAACCATTATTGGAGGTTCAAAAAAACTGACTTTATTTCATTTGCTATTTATATAGCAAATTTTTCGTAGAATATGATTCTTCAAACCGCATTTCAAAATCCAATTTCGTTTAGGAAATGAAGCTAAAAATGTAAACTTACCTTTTTGGATATATTTAGCGAGTTTACACTACTTATCTGTTTTATATATTATATCATTGTGAATCTTAAATTTTTTATGTTTCAAGCATACAATAGAATATATTATATGTACAATGTATCGTTTTTGACTTTAAGTAATTTTCAAGGTCAAACAAATTATTACAAATTTTAAATCTTCATACTCAACTAGGGGGCTGCGCCCCCGTGCGTGTCTCGCTACGCTCGATACGCCAACTCTGCCTCCACACGCACCTACTCCTCGCTTCGCTCGTAGACCTCTCCCCCCCCCCCCCTCCCGATGTAAAAACTTCGATGTTACATAATAGGCACGACCGCAATTTGTATCGTAGGTATAAATATAGTTGTAGTAAATCTTAAATAAAAATAAGTATGCGTGTACTTTTACACAGTTCTTACTTATGTATGTTGGGGCATTCAAAATCGATTTTACAGAATCAGACCATTTCAACTAAAAACGACAATAATCCGTGCTCGATTTTCGCGACACGGACTCATCTTGAAAAACGCAGCACGCAAAAGTACTGTAGAATTTTTGGGTGCACACTACAACATTTACGTTTAAATACTTTTACTTTTACTGTTGAATAATATAAGAAAAACGAGCATTTAGGAATTAAAAATCGTTTTTATTATTATAAGTCTAGCTGACCAAGAATTGATTGTACATAAACATCTTAAATGGAAGAAAGTTTTGTTTGAATGTTATTTACAACTTCTGTATTTAACATTTCTGTATAAAGCAAAATCCTGCAAAGTAATAGCCAAATATCGGTAATTTTTGGAACATTTAAGCGTTTAAAGTCGTTTCTAAGGGTTTATTTAATCAGAATTTGATTGTACAAAAAAGACATTGTACAAAATTAATACAAAACAAATACTAGGTATGGTAAACATTATGCAATTTTAACGAAAAGAGGACGCTAGCCGCTCCCGCGACGCGTTGCCTGATACGTTAACTACAGGGGAAAAAAACAATATTCGCGGGTGTTTCTAACTACATGATGTATACAATTTCAATTACGAAAAATACTTGCGGCGCACACACATACACTCACGTAGCGAATGAGAGAGGAGCAGAAGGAAAGGCCCAGTACTAAGCCTAGCGGCTTTCTCAGCCACAGTAATCTAGATATTCTTTTCTGCCTTCGCGCGGAAATCGCGCCTTGACGTTAGCGCCACATGCATCAGCGGGCCGTGTGGCCGTGTGCGGCGTTTGGGTGCGCCGCGCCGCGTACGCGCGCGCTTGTGGATGAAACAAACAATCGCAGTGCCTCCTGGTGGATGTCATCCCTCTCGTCGTGTTCGTCGGTTGATGGTGACTCAAAGGAGACAACAAGGCAGCGGAGTCGTCGGCGGCAGCAGATTTCTCGGTAAGCCCTTTCTCATTCCTAACCTCTCTGATGGGTGGACTGATGATACTTTTCTCTTGTTGCAGGTATTTGGGGCAGCAAGAGGAGTAAACGTCGAGCACTGCTGCAGACCGTCTCTTGGCTGTGGTAATGTCTGGGTCATTTGTTTGTTAGCCAAATGTGATTTTTAGGTGCCCAATGCTCGCTGTTTGGCTCCAAGAGTAGTGACTATGTTATCTACTGCTTTTGCCTTGGTCGACCATCAGGTTGAGGATATCTCTAGCAATAAAACAACAAGTGAAGATCTCCGCCGGTCCTTCCCCTTTACAGGATGATGGAGCCATCACTAGTTACATCATCCTGGCCAACAGACCGGTGTCCTTGAAGCAGCGCCAACCTGGACTGGCCAGCCTTACTTTGTTGCCTCTGCAGTTCCAGCAGTGCTTTAAGCGTGTCAGAGTTTTAAAATGTGAGGGAATAGGTAATAAGAACTGGGGAAAATTTTTAAAAGTGCAGTGAGGTGTTGAAGGTTGTTATTATTGAGTAAATTAGTCAAATTAATTTATAAGTTTAGCTAGGATATAAGAACTCGCCTCAGGAGCTTTTGTTGTATTTTAATACTTGTTAATATATTTACAAAAAGAAACTCTTGTGTATGTGCTATATTTAATATAGATATTGTAACATGGCAAATTATTCTATACAAAAAATGTAATCCATATACTAGTGGACTCTGTCAGTCTTACAGTGTACTAGAAAACAATTAGATAGGTAAGTCTTGCAGACTACTTAAAGAGAATTCTGTATCTAATTGCTTTGAGGCACACTGTAAGACTGACAGAGTTTGCTAGTATATTCATTAAATTCTATATATATGACACTGCCCCGTTACAATATCTACATATATACAGTACATACATTACACAAGGGTTTGTTTTTGTAAATATAACATTACTTTAATACATATGTAGAATCAAATTCTGTTAAGCAATAAGCGAAAATTCATAATAAAGTGTATTTAGCTATTTAAAATTGTTTTTCTGGATCTAGATCATCAAGAAATAATTGTACATGAAAACGTTATGTGAAAAAAAGTGTTGTTCATTATTATAAATTTTTATTTAACAGTCTTTGTAAGGTCAAATTTTGTTGAAAAATAAGTGAAAATGGACTATTAAACGTGTATTTAAGCATTACAAATAGTATTTATAGGTCTAACTCGTCAGGAATTGATTGCAAATAAAAATGTTAAAAAGGGAAAAGTTTTGTTCAATAATTATCGTACTCTTTTATATTTAGCATTTTATGTAAAGTCAAATTATGCTGAATAATATGCAAAAAATGGTTATTTTATCTGCATTAAAGCATTAAAAATCGTTTTTATAGACCTAGCTCATGAGAAGTTTATTGTACATGATAATGTGAAATGGAAGAAAATTTTATTATAATGTTATCTACAACTTTTGTATTTAACATTTCTGTGTAAAGTCAATTTCTGTTAAGTTATAACCGAAAAACGACCATTTTAGATACGTTTAGGCGATAAAAAAATAGTTTTTTTGGATTTAACTCGTCAGAAATTGATCGTACAAACAAATGTTCAATAGACAACAGTTTTATTTTAATATTATCTATAACTTGCATATTTAACATATTTGTACAAAGTCAAATTCTGTAAAGTAATACCAAAAAATCGTCAATTTTTAGCCTTTTTGCCGCTTTTCGCAGTTGTCTTGGCAAGTATTGCTCATAGCAAAAAATGTTCAACAGGAAAAACGTGTTTTTAATTACTATTAGCAGATACGTCCCTAGATATTAGCTTAAAATTAATTTTTCTAGTAAATATGCTTAAAATTCGATTTTTTTATGTTTCTTTGTGTTCGCATTTATAAAGGTTTTCATTGATCTTTCTCAGTAGAGAACCAGCAGTTAGGTCTAATTAGAGGAGTATTTTCACAGAATCTCGATGCAATCGATGGAAAATTCATTGAGATAATTGAGAAACTTGAGCACATACGGGCGTAGAGATATACATACATCACAAAAAACGCTTAAAACGTACCCATTTTGGCTAGAAAAGACTTTTCTTCCGACAATTTTCGGCAGTGGGGGATCCAAGGGGGGGATGGGGCTAGTGCCCCCTCCCCCCCCTAGACCTCGCTAGCAGACAATCGGGAGAAAGAAAATGAATAATTACATAAACTCCAAAACACAAACAACGGAGGGATGCGAGTTTTAAGCAGAAGAGGAAGGAAATCAGATCTACAGGAAAAAGCAAGTTGATAATTGAAATAACACCAAAACCCAAGTAGCCAGGAGATACGACTGGCACGTAGAAAAGGAACGCACGCAGACGGACAGGAAAAAGAAAGTTGATTATTAGACCCAAATAGCAGGGGGATGCGAGATCTACGTAGAAGAGGAACGAACGCAGACGGACAGGAAAAAGAATGTTGATGATTAAATTAACACCAAAACCCAACTAGGTGGGTAATGCCAGTTTCACGTAGGAAAGGAAGACACGCAGACGGGCAGAAGAAAGTAAGTTGATTATTAAACCCAAATAGCCGGAGGATGCGAGTTCCACGTAGAAGAAGAACGTACGCAGATGGGTGGGAAAAAGAAAGTTGATGATTAAATTAGCTCCAAAGCGCAAGTAGACGGAGGGTTCAAGTTCCACGTGTGGGAGGAAGACACGCCGTCGGGCTGGAGAAAATAAGTTGATTATTAAATTCCAAAACGCAAATAGCCGGGGACGTGAGTTCCACATAGAAGAAGAAGGCACGCAGACGGGTGAGAGGAGGTAAGTTGATTATTAAACCCAAATAACCGAGTGATGAGAATTTCACGCAGAAGAGTAACGCACGCAGATGGGCGGGAAATAGAAAGTTGATGATTAAATTAACTCTAAAGTTCAAATAGCCGGGGGATGCAAGTTCCATGTATAAGAGGAATATACGCCGTCGGACTAGAGCATGTAAGTTGATTACTAAACTCCAACACACAAATAGTCGGAGACGGTAGTTCCCCGTAGAAGAGGATGGCACGCAGACGGCAAGAAGAAAGTAGGTTCATTATTAAACCGAAGTAGCCGGGGATTGCGAGTTCGACATAGAAGAGAAACGCACCCAGATGGGCGGGAAAAGGAAAGTTGATTATTAAATTAACTCCAAAGCCCAAGTAGTCGGGAGATGCATGTTCCACGTATGGGAGGAAGACACGCTGTCGGGCTGGAGAAAGTAAGTTGATTATTAAACTCCAAAACGCAAATAGCCGGGGACGTGAGTTCCACGTATGAGGAGAAGACACGCTGACGGGCGGGAGAAACTAAGTTCATTATTAAACTCTGAAACCAAAATGCCGGGGGATGCGAATTCCACGTAGAAGAGGAACGGACACAGACGGACAGGAAAAAGAAAGTTGGTAATTAAATAAACTCCAAATCCCAAATAGCCGTGGGATGCGAGTTTCACGTAGAAGAGGAATGGACGCAGAATGACAAGAAAAAGAAAGTTGGTAATTAAATAAACTCCAAAACCCAAATAGCCGGCGGATGCGAGTTCCACGTAGAAGAGAAGAGGACGCAGAAGCACAGGAAAAAGAAAGTTGATGATTAAAGTAAGACCAGTGAAGTAGCCGGGGAATGCAAGTTTCAGGTAGGAAAGGAAGATACGCAGACGGGAAGAAGAAAGAATGTTGATTATTAAACACAAATAGCTGGGGGATGCGAGTTCCATCTAGAAGGGGAACGCACGCATACAGGCGGAAAAAGGAAAGTTGATGATTAAATTCACACCAGCCAAGTAGCCGGAGAATGCAAGTTTCACGTAGGAAAAGAAGATACGCAGACGGGCAGAAGAAAGCTCTATAGCACTCAATATTGAAGCAATATTGTCTCAATATTGCTTTCACATATTCTCCATATTCGTTAATGTTCCCTTAACGTTAGTATAGATGGAAGCATCCATAGAGTAATATTGCTGCAAACCATGATGTCCGTTTTTTCATTGCTTTTGCAAATGATGGATTAGGCTATCCATGATAGCAATATTGCAGCAATATTCGTCCACCATTTGACATCGCCTGAGAAATATTAGGTATATTTATAATTATACTTTTTGCAGATTTTTCTTTCAATTTTGGAATACTGCAACAATATTCCCGTAAGACTCAATAATATATACTATAGAGACAGATAAAATTTTAAGTATTTATGTTTTAAAATCAATCTTTAAGACGAAATTAATCTATTTGACATAGTATTTTGAGTACCAATTGAAAGGGGATATCAAAAACAAGGCAAGCCCCGTAATTCGGACTCTTCGGAAAGTCATATGACCGGTTGAATTACACGGCTTATATACTCTCAGCCATCCAGTGTAACCAGAGAAAGCGCTATCGGCAACCCCCCCCCATGTTCAGATAAATAGAAGAAAAAAAGTCTGTGAAAAAAAGTATCGGATATAACAAAACACCCAATGCTCCAAAGAAAAATAACAATCTGACAGCATTACAATATTATTCATATCGATTATCTTATAGACCAAATGAACAGAATTTTAATCCATTATTATATGGCGGAAGATTGACGCAATAATTTTTTATCCATGCCTATATTATAATCGAAAGCAATAGTATGAATTATTTCAGAAATTATCAAAAAGAGCTTCGTATCGAATGTTATCAAGGATTATTCGATCATGTTCTAAATTCAGCTTCCAATAATCCAAATAATTTAAAAAAAAAAGGAAGATTAGGAAATCCTTTTATTTTACCGTCGACATACATTGGCAGTCCAAGATATATGCAACAGCATTATCAAGATGCAATGGCTATAGTTAGAGCAAAGGGTCGACCTGATTTATTTATTACCATGACTTGTAATCCAAAGTGAAAAGAGCTTAAAAATATTCCTCAGAATTTTCCAGTTGGTACGACTTCAAATCATATACCTAATATAACAGTTCGTTTATTTTATTTGATATTTACTTCCCTTTTAAATGATATATATGAAAACCAATTATTTGGTAATGTTTTAGCTTACGTTTATATAGTCGAATTTCAAAAAAGAGGATTACCACATGTTAATTTCGTCATAACTTTAGATCCAAAATAGTACATTGTGCAACTAGGGGAGAAAATGAGCTATTTCAAGCGAGGGTGAGGTGTTCAGCACGAGTTGTAGTCGAGGGCGCCGAAGGCGCCCGTGACCGAGACGAATGCTGAAAACACCTCACCCGAGTCTGAAATAACTCTTCTTGCCGTGTTACACATCGTATTTTTTTCGGCGAGTGCATGAGACGGCTTTTTTATATGCATGAAAGTGGTATAGGGGATCGTGCAATTCGAGTCATGCACAAACCAGTTTAAAAGTTATTTTATATTATTCTAAACAGGTCAAAAATTCATAAAATATATAAATTTGACAATAAGAGAAGAATTTCACAAAAATTCGTTGTAGCGGAAAAAAAAATTTTTCCCCGGTCGGAGCGGGGAAAAATAGTATATTACGCAGCTAGTATATTACCTAGTCCATAGTACCACGATATTTTAAAATTTAACTTTATGATTTAAAATTTAACTTTTTTAACTATAAAATTTAACTCTATGATTTAAAATTCAACTCTACAACTTAAAATTTATAATATTTAACTTTATAATATTGAACCTTAAGACTAAGAGGTACTTCAGGATAGGAGTGAGAAAGGTAAGTGAAAACAAGCTTGATACAATTACATCTTTTTATTCATTAAAAATATAATATTTTCTAAATGTAATGATACAAGTTCGTATATTAAAGACATAACATTATGAGTCGGTATTGATATTGGTATATCATTTTTTAGCAATTATTTCATCATAAACTTTATCGGAATCAGATATTCCAAATTTTTCCGCATAAGTTAATACATCGTTCTTAGAGAAATACGTATATTGCGATGATTGTGATCCTTGCAATTTTTCTTTGAAATAACGACAAAGTGTATTAATAATATATTCTATGTTACAGGTTACATCTAATAAAAATCTCACTCTCATACGTATACAATGTTTTAATATTTTTAATCTATCAAAAGAAACTTTTTTAAATATTAAACTACGCCGGTACTGTTTCATTGGTGGTTGATGATCTGACGTCTGTGAATCTTCTTCCACAAGTTCAATTGCTCTGTCGCCATAACTCATAAGTCTTATGCTAAAATGGCTAAAGAATATCTTTTTACCCAGCATATCACCATCTTCAGTTTCAAAGAACTTATCAATAACTGGAGAACTTTCTTCAAATAAACGCCAGTCAAACACAGTAAGCGGTATATCAACAAAGTCGTCAGAACTAAGGCGGATGACAGGTAGAAATTCACCACCAGTTTTCTTATTTTCTAGACCTGTTGAGGTTTGGATAATTAATAGTGTTGAGGTTTGTGGTAAAGTGAGAAAACATTATTTAATAGAGAGAGATAAATATAGAAACTTTATTTAAGTGGCAAAAACGCCAGTCGGCACGTCCGACTTACATCCCAGTTGAATAGCGAGTGAGTAAGAAACATTCTAAGTGCGCTACACTGCTCTCGGGTCTCACGCAATTCTCATACAGACATACTGGAGTGGGGAGACACTCATGTGTGTGATTCGTCCGCCGTCGCTTGGCAGACGCGCATACCATTGTACCTATCCTCGCGTACAGCGCGCCGCATGTTGAAACATTCACATATTCCAACACGCCTCCTTGAATTTTCAACATTATAATTAAATGTTCATTCTTTCATTCAGTCATACTGTAATTTTCAAGTATCACATCATTAATAAATTTCTTTTATTTCAAATCACTCTCAACGCTTTTCTATTTTTCAAAAACTTCGTCTTATCTAAACTCTTTGTTAACATATCTGCTAGATTAAATTCTGAGTCTATTTTTACAATGTCAATTATTCCATTTTCGTAGTTTTCATTAAAGTAGTGATACTGCACTTCAATGTGCTTTGAATTTTTCGTAAAGTTACCAAATTTTGCGATTGCAATTGCGCCTGAGTTATCTTCATACATTTTAATTGGTTTATCAAATTTTACGTTAAATGATTCGCATAATAAATTTTTAATGAACAAGATTTCTGTCACTGCTTCGGACATAGCAGTATATTCTACAAAAGTAGAACATTTTGTTACTGTACTTTGTTTATGCGTTTTCCAAAAAATTAAATTTCCATATAATCTAATTACAAAACCTGTTGTAGATTTTCTATCTACATTATCTCCTGCATAGACAGAATCTACCATACAATCTAACACTTCGATGTTAACATTATCATAATACGTCAGCTTTAAATCTTTAGTCTTAAATAAGTATTTCAAAATTCTCAATGGATATTTAAAGTGTCTTTGGTCATAACAACTTTGGTAACGACTTAAATAATTAACGCTATATGTTATATCTGGCCTTGTGCCTGTACTGATATATAATAATTCTCCGATTAAATTTCTGTATTTTATTCTTTCATCTATTTCATTTGCTTGTTCTAATTTTAGATTACTCTCCATTGGAGTATCGTATAATTTTGCATATTTAAGGTTGTATTTTATAGCCAAAGATTCGATATATTTCGTTTGACTTAAAGTCATTTTACCTCTGTCTTCACTATATGCAATATCGATGCGAATATATTGGTTAATTTTGCCCAAATCTTTCATTATAAATCTTTCCATTAAGCTTGCTTTTACTTTGTTTATTTTATTTTTGTCTTTGCAACATATCAAGAGATCATCTACAAAAACTAGTATATATAATGAATCTTTGCCTGTATTATTTGCATATAGACAATAATCGTAGTTACTTCCTACAAAATTCAGTTTTTCGACATATTTGTTGAAACAATCATACCATGCTCTAGGACTTTCTCTGAGACCATACAGAGCCTTTTGCAATTTGCAAACTTTATTGTCTCCAGTTTCATAATCTTTTGGTTCATTTATGTACACTTCTGATTTTACATTGCCATTTAATAATGCCGTTTCAACATCCATTTGTTCTATAAACAAATTATTTTTACAACTGTAAGACAATAAAATTTTCAACGTTTGCATTTTACTTACAGGTGAATAAACATTTTCAACATATTCTTTTTGTTGGAATCCTCTTACAACTAATCTCGCTTTATAAGTATCGTTATTTTTCTTTTTATAAACCCATTTAACATCAATGACCTTTTTATCTTTTGGCCTTTCGACAATTTGCCATGTGTGATTTTTCTTTAAAGAGTTTATTTCGGAATCCATTGCTATTTGCCATTGTTTGTATTCGCTGGAGTTTATCGCCTCCTCGAATGTATTTGGTACATTTGCATCAATACAATTTACATAAATAAAGTGAGTAACTGGATTTCCGTATCTATTTACTGGACTTTTCTTTCTTTGAGATTTTCGCGGTATTGTTAGTCTATCTCTATTTTTGTTGTCTTCGTTATCAGATTCGTTATCGTTGACATTATTCGCATCGATTAATTCAGTTTGCTCTCCTTTACTTTCCCCGAAGGTCGCAGTAGAGTGAGAAGAATATTCAGAATCGCTGTTGTTCGTTTCATTTAATTCTACGTTAATTTCAGAATCACTATGTTCGTTTTCTAAGCAGATTAACTTTATACTATCTTCTATTACATCAACATGCCTTCCAGTAATTACTTTATTATTAACTAAGACTTTACAACCGTTTTCAACATATCCTACTAATACACCTAGTTGTGCCTTATTATCCCACTTACTTTTCCTTAGAGCTTCCGGAACTCTTACGAATACTCTACTTCCGTAAATTTTTAAATTTTTAACATTTGGCTTTATTCCGAAAAATATTTCATAAGGAGTTTTATTCTCTGACGTGTTTGCAATTGTTCGATTTTTTAAATAAGCTACCGTTTTCATTATTTCCGGCCAATATCTTCTATGAATTTTTGCTTCCCTCATTAAGCATCTACCTATATCCATTGCTGATCTCTCCGCTACTCCATTTAATTCGTGAAGGTAGGGTGGACATGTCAATAATTTTATTCCTTTTGATTTTACAAAATCGAAAATTTCGCGATTTAGATATTCTCTACCGTTATCACATTGCATCTTTTTAATTCTCTTATTACATTTATTTTCTACTAAATTTACGAATTCAATAAAACAACTTGCAGTTTCTGACTTATTCTTAATGCAAAGGATTCTAGTACATTTACTATAATCATCAATAAATGTAAGAAAATATTTTTCTCCACCATAGCCAGTAGTACTATGTGGACCATTTAAATCAGTGTATATTAACTCTAGGATTTCTTTCGTTTTTGTTCGATTATTTTCAAACGGTATATTTGCCATTTTACTTTGTATGCAATTTGCACATCTCATATCCATTTTTTCCAATTTATCTGGTTAACCTTCAACTAATTTATTATTTACTATTTTATTCAAATAATTAAAATTTACATGGCCAAGTGCTCTATGCCATTTTTCTTTATCTGATAATCTTACTGAATTTACATATTTATCTTTATTTTTATTCGTTAATGCATAACTTTTCAAAGAATACAAATTATCAATCTTATTTGCAATAGCTACAATTCTCCCGATTTATTGTAAATTTTAGCATTACTGTCTCGTGCAGTTATTGTAGCATTTTTAGTTATTCTGGAAAAGCTTAACAAATTTTGCTTAATTCCTTCTACATAATATACATTACTCAAATCAATTTGTTTTTCATTATAATAATTTCTAACTTTAATTTTTATATTACCGATTTTCGTCTCTTTTAACATTTTACCGTCTGGTAATTTTACATTTACCGGATCTTTTAAAACTATATACTTCTCAAAATATTTATCGCTTTTAATAATATGGTCTGTGGAATCACTGTCCAATAACCAATTTATTTCGTTACCTTCGCATTCTCTATTTACGCTATAACCTGTTATGTCCTTTACTTCTGGGCCGCATACTTGTGTTGACCACATCTCGGATGATGAACCCTGCTGCTCGTCCGTTGACTTGTTTTGATTTGAACTGCGTCCGCGTCCTCTGCCTCGATTGTAGCCTCATTGGTTTCCACGTTGTCCTCTCGATGACTGGGCACCTCTGCCTCTGCCGCCTTGTTGGCCTTTCCAACAATCCTTTTGATAATGTCCGACTTTGCCGCAAGTAAAGCACTGTCCGTTTATCTTTGTTGAGAACGTGATTGCATTACTTTTCTTTTCTGAATTATTTTTAACTAAGTTCTTTCTTTGATTTTTGATTTTACGTAATCTACTGTCCTTTCTCTTTCTGGAATGACGTCGATAAAGTCACCAATATAACTATAATTTGCTGGTAATGCTTTGATTAAGTATCGCATTTTCTTAGTTTCATCTATCTTTCCTCCGGCTGCTTTAAATTCGTTCACCGCTTTCGCAAATTCTACGAAGAATTCTTCAACATTTTCATAATTCTTTAATTTAATATCTTCAATTTTTCCTCGGCATATTATTTGTAATGACGTGGATTTCGTCACATATAATTTATCCAAATTCGCAATCATTTCATAAGCTGATTTGCACTCACAAACATTCTAATTGCTTATCTGAAATAGTGCTAATTAATATATTTCTTGCCTTTAAATCCTTTTTCTTCCATTCATCTGCTTTATCTGTCTCAGCCCGTTCTCTTTCGGCTTGCTCTTTGCACTCTTTATATTCTAATAGAGTCATTAAGCGAAATTTCCAACTTGTATAATTTGTACCATCAAAAATGGGAATTACTATATCTTCGATTTTTGCTTGCTTAGCCATCTAGACTTCTTTTAATTTAATATCTTCGTAAACTTTTATTACTTTATTTAGCGTAATTACTTTCTGCACTATTTTCACAAAATGATTTTCAGCAATCTTTTCCTCAATTATTTCTTCGCTTTCATCTTTAACGTCATCTAGTATTATTTCTTCTTTGGTTTTTCTTTTCCTTTAGTGTCCATTTAGCACATGTATAACCTCAAATTCTGCCACGTGCTCTATTCTTGCACCGTGCAGTGTGCTTCATACAAGAAATCTAATCTGCTCGCATCGGCTTGAATTTTCATAAATTTTCCAAAAATTTTTTCTTCTATCATTTAAAGATATATTTTATTATTTATTCACATTTGTATTTTTCTTAGTTTTGCACTTTCCCTTTAATATTTTTCACTGCAAACTTTTCGCGAGCCACGTGCTTTCCTCTACCTTCCCCGAAGATCTGGTAGAGAAAAAAGGTAGTTCCATATTAACCACTGACCTGCTACCATATTGAGGTTTGGATAATTAATAATGTTGAGGTTTGTGGTAAAGTGAGAAACAATTATTTAATAGAGAGAGATAAATATAGAGACTTTATTTAAGTGGCAAAAACGCCAGTCGGCACGTCCGACTTACATCCCAGTTGAATAGCGAGTGAGTAAGAAACATACTAAGTGCGCTACACTGCTCTCGCGTCTCACGCAACTCTCATACAGACATACTGGAGTGGGGAGACACTCATGTGTGTGTTTCGTCCGCTGTCGCTCGGCAGACGCGCATACCATTGTATCTATCCTTGGGTACAGCGCGCCGCATGTTGAAACATTCACATATTCCAACAAGACCAATTGTGATTTTCTTGGTATAGGATTTGTTTAGTCCGTACACCATCGGCAGCAGCTGATGACAATGATATTTGAGAACACTATCTTGACGAGCCATTGTCTTGTATTTACGCTTGCCTTGATCAGACATTCTTGTGTATTATTTTCAGCAGGAGTGATCGTAGTGGTAGCAGGGAAATGTGCCCCTATACAATTTTGTAACATAATTTCTAACAATTTGATCATTTTTGTGTAAGTTACAAGAAAATTTTTCGAGAAAATGTCCAATTCCAAGACCCACAGACATGTAATGTAAAAACATGAGGCAAAAATAACCACATGTATCTGAAGTTTCACTTTGCAGTTGTCGTGAATTCCATCAAAATTTTCTAACATTTCTTCGAATACGATTTATTGTATATAGTAGGATATGTAAGGAGGTGCACCAAAACTATTAAAGTACCAGGCATCATCATTTTTATTGACGTAAATTGCCACCCCATGCAAGCCAGATTTATCGTGACTTTGGGTGTTGAAAATAAAAGCTGTCGGTCTTGTCCAGACCAGGGGAATTTGATCTGCCGCAAAGACCCCCACAGCGGGGGTAGGAATTCGAGATAAAATCCTTTGAATTTGTATATTGTTCATCGCAGAGGTTAATAGGTGGTTCAAAGATAAACTCTTCAGCAGTTTTAGTTTTACCATGTGTGTTCAACCACGTTTTTAACTTAGAGACGTTGTTCAAAGCACAACTAAACTTTGAAAAACCGAATTTTAAAGAATGTTGCATACAGTAATTACCAGATGCTGTGAGTTTGTGAAATGATGGACAATCTACCTCAAACTCTAAATTTATAATGTGTCGTGTAGTGATTTTTCGTAAAATCGCCACTTTCATACCACCGCGAACATGAATATTGTATGCTCTCTCACAAATTTCTTGTAGGTTTTTGAACAAGACTTTTTCGGAAACACCTTGATCAAGCCAGTCCAGTGCGTGATAGTTTCATGATAACCAATCGTTTTCTTTTCTAACCTCTTGACATAGTACAGTTATTTGTGTATTCGGAGAAACAATCCAATGCCCTGGGAAATTTTGATCTAATGAAAGAACTGCCACTTCTTTTGGTACCGCACGGTTCTTATAATCTTTGGCACACTGTATATCTACGACGATATCCATCTTCATAGTTTTGAACACATCAACAATAAAGAAACATTTTCTTAACCATTAGCCTTTACTCCCCATTACTACTATTTTCCCCCATGATCTCACCCACTATAGTCCACGAGAACTTAACGTAACGAATCAATCTCAAGTATATTTTCATATACAGCATAAATTATACAATTTACTGTACTGCTTAACGGATCATCAAAACGAACATCAATTCATACACTACCATGTTTTACTAGATTCCAATGTGTGTCTTGATTTGCTGATAAATCAGGTGTTAAATCGAAAGCGAAAAGACAATATCCATTGGCATAAGTTTCGCGTGAAATTGAATTACCCTCATTTAAATAACGTATACCTGTACCAGAAAATAAAGTATGATATGCATCAACATACACATTATTCGTTTTAAAATCAGGTTGTAATGGCTTAGACGGTACTTGTACACCATCAATGTAGAGACACAAGTAATTTATATTGAAATTTTTAAAATTAAATGGATTGAGATTCTTATCACCGTTAAAAGCTTTATTCTCTACAAAACCAATAATAATTCCTTTTGGTAATTGTCCTAAAATGATATTATCAAGCGTTTCTCCATGAATAACACTATGCATTGTAATAGCTTTAACTTCTACACGTGTGAGGGGATATTTAGCTGTTGTTTTCAAAAGTGCTTTTTCGTGAGCCAATATAATACTTGGACTAAGTCTGACACGCCGTACAAAGAGAGCAGCTTCGGTGATTTTAGAGGTGTAGAGTTCTGTCGGGTCCATAAGACAAAAATTATCTCGGGATCGTACGAGTCGCACACGAACTTCGACACCGTTAATTAATAATTTGTCTTGTTTGAAAACATCGCAATGTAAATACCCAATCATATCTATGTTTTTCTCCTCGCCCATAAGGTTTCGGCGACTTGTAAGACCTTCGTTTCCATCATCTGTAGCATCCATTTTACCAGGGGTGTCGGTGTACCATAATGAGATGAGATTTTTTAGCTGCAGACCTATAGTTTAATAAAGTTTCAATGTATAATCGATAAGCTTACGCGTTATTGGGTGGGGAAACAGGTTTTTGATTGAAAAACACATCAACTTAGTTAAATATTAACTGCATAAAATTATTTACAGGACCAACATTTTTCAAGATATTTTTATCTATGGTTTCTAGAGGTGTTACTGTTTGTGCAATAGTTACACGAACACTAAGCAGATTATGTAAAAGGTCGATATATTCACTAGTTCCCGGTATAGAAAACTCTATTGGTGACCCTTCAGTTAGCGAAGATATTGGCTTGTATTGAAGATAATTTGAATTTTCAACCATTCTTTGAGTAGGAGGTACACTAAATAAATTCACTTCAGATTTAAAACATGCACACGAACCACTATGTAGAGAAGCCATTATTCTTCAAAAATATCTCGTTCAGAACGTTTTTCTTTCAAAGTTTTCCTTTTATTTTTACAGGTTTTTTTTATTACCGAAGTTTTTCTTTGCCTTTGAACCTTTAACTTTTGAGCGTTTTCTACTTTTGGTGTTTACTATATCGGAGTTCGTAGTCCACTGTTGTTTCCGTGCCCGACGCTTAGTTTTATATCCTGAACCGCTTATCAGATTATCCAATTTTTCTTCGGCTTTTCTTTTAAGATTCTTTCCTGGTTCTCGTATATTATTGCGAAAAGATTCTTTAAAAGGCTTTTCATGTGTATTGTCATCTAAGATATTTACACCTACTCTAAAGCCTCTTTGCCAACAGTTTTTCCTACAGCCTTACTACTTCTTTTTACAACCGGTAAAACACAACGATAGGCACCTTTTAAAAAGCTTCCAATACCTTTTCCTTTTTGCTTAGATGTATCTATTGTAATATAATTATCGAATGGATCGCGACTATTTTGGTTATCATAAGTTGCTTCAAAATAACATATCTTATGCGGTTCTCTTAAAATGAAGTGTCACTGTCAACGTACCGTAATCGAATGCTATAGAGGTCCTTATATCTGTTCTGATCGATTGAAACGACGTAGATAACAATGGAATATACATTGGTGCAGTAAAGTTTTGAATCTCAATGCTGCCATGTTTATACTCGTTCATATTAAGAGGAACAATACGTAAAAGAGGTGTGTGTACATCACCTGTAATGTAAGGTTCACAAATATCACAAATATCGCTATACACTCTTATTATTGATGATAACCGTTAATAAGATCGGCAGGTCGTTGACCGACAACCGTACCCTTAATTGTTTGAAAATTACGATTATCAAAACCAATAATTCTCAAGAGTTTTTCAGACAAAATTAAACTATGACAAATCGTGTCACAAGTATCCCGGCAAATTCGTTCAATTTGTATAAATCCACCACATTGTATTTTGAATTGTAAGTAATTTTTCATGTTAGATAAATTATTTATTTCTTGTAAAGGATTTTCCATATCTGTGTAGATTCCGGGTGGTAAGTGCGCAACATCCTTTTCTGTTGATTCGTGTCTGAAATCGTTTGATAAAAACGGCTCAAATTTTTTTACGCAGACCATACCCTCATAGTTATCGATCGAAATATGTTAGTAGTTATAGCAGCACTATGGCGAGACCCAAACAATGACTCATCGGCGCCAGCCGAGGTCAATGTTTGTTGGGCCTCGTCATAGTGCTGCGTTAGCAAAGTTTGTGCATAAGTCTCTCTATGGTGAATACGTTTGCGCGCGCGCACACACACACACACGCACTCGCCATTCCAGGGAGAGAGATGGTTTCTATACTATAACATTTTTTATTTTTTCACAGACACACACGCGCGCGCGCGCGCGCCATTACAGAGAGAGAGAGAGAGAGAGAGAGAGAGAGAGAGAGAGAGAGAGAGAGAGAGAGAGAGAGAGAGAGAGAGAGAGAGAGAGAGAGATGTAAGATTTAGCCACGACCCTCATTATAGCAGGAGAGTCGTGGGGACACTGACAGGGAAACTAATCGCGAGGATGTACAATGCAACTAGCGCTTGTCTTAAACTCCTGAATCAGCCTTTTTACAGGAAAAATACACGAAGGTTACTTGGAGGTGCGCGACCCAATGACCGATGCATTATACTTTTCGCAGCTTCGTGCGGAATCTGCTTGTTTAGGCTGTAGCGTAATAGAGCCGACCAGTATGACGTTATGAAGATAGCATTTCGCCCAATATAAATTATTCCAATCGGACTCATTTTTTGAACATAGGCGTATTTAAACACGACAAATACATTAAGAATAAATAATTACCCAAAAACCAAAATTGAAAAATTTTGGATTTTGTAGTTTTATCGCGGCGAAGAAGATAAGATAGTGTGACACTGTGTAAGACGGTTTATCGCACACAACTCAAGCAATTTAAATGCCGTTTTCTTCTTCAAACTTTTATTTATTTCAGTATCTCGAATTTTCAATTAATCGTAATTTTTGTAAAAAAGGAAAATAACTATCTTCTCTGTTTTTTAAGTTATTGACTTGAAATTTAAAATATATTTATACTTCGTAATTTAGATTCGATTAATGATGAAAAATGAATGGTTATTGCGAAAAAAAAAATTAAAAAATTTAGACTTTTATCATTATAAATTTTAAAATGTTTCATGAAAATAATAAATGTGAATGTTGATTAAGAGAATTATCACGAAGAAAAAAATGCAACGCCGTAGACTTGCATATTATTTTACATTGATGGTAACTTATCTCGTAATACACCTACGTGGTTTGCTAATGTCACGTACCGATGGCTCAGCGAGTTGCAATATAATGGAACACCCATATTTTCGTTAGTCTAAGAAGTTAAGATATATATTAAATTTCCTTATGGCACAGCCTGTCTAATGTTACAAATAATATGTGCGATTATAAAATAAGAAAAAAAGCGAGAAAAAGTCACGCACGTGAACTGCTGACAGCTGAGTCAGATCAAACAAAACATCAGCGCTTCTTTAGTTTTGTCTTTACCGTAATCATTAAAAACATCTTTATTACGTTACATAGAGAGTATGCGGTTACCGGATAATTAAGACGACATATTATTTTGGCAAGGTGTAGATTACATTACCGTGAAAAGAATTGGACATCCTAAAATATATGTTGGCCGGGAGGAATGTAGACATGTCATGGGGATAAACAACGACGTATTTCAAGTTAACGGTTTAATAAAGTGCGAAGTACTTCCACCGCAAAACCTATACCACCCCTTATTACCAGTAATAATGCACGGTAAACTAATATTTCCACTATGTCGCACGTCTTGCGAACAAATGATCCAAGAAGATTGTCCGCATCAAGACCCAAACGATCGAATTTTACGGGGAACATGGGTGTCCGAAGAGGCTAAAGAGGCTGTCAAACTGGGTTATACTGCTCAACGCGTTTACGAGATTTGGCAATACGAGATGACGCAATATAACCAAAATGAACGCAAAAGTGGAATATTTGCCGAGTATATCAACGAGTTTTTCGCGCAAAAAACTATGGCGTCTGGTTTTCCACCTGGTTGTCTAACCGCATAAGATAAAGAAGAATACTTAAAAGAATTGGAAATCAATGAAGCTATTAGTTTAAATAAAGACGCGATACAACACAACGCAGGTCTAAGATCCGTCGCAAAACTATGTCTAGACTCTTTATGGGGTAAATTTGGTCAACGTGAAAACATGATACAGACAGAAGTGATTACTAAACCAGAAAGATTGACAGAGTTACTTACCAGCCCAGAAATAGATGTTAACGGAATTTTACCGGTCAATGACGAAACACTCTACGCCAAGTGGTGTTACAGCAAAGAAGCTCTGTTGGCATCTCCAACGACAAGTGTTGTGATTGCTGCCTTTATAACGGCACAGGCCCGACTGGAGCTATTCAAGTATTTGCACGCTTTGGGGCCCCGAGCTCTCTACTACGATACGGATTCCGTTTTTTATGTTAGCAGAGAGGCTAGTGGCGAGCGCGATTTACCAACAGGTGTAGCTCTAGGTGAACTCACGGACGAATTGGCTAGTAACGGAAAGGGTACGTACATAACCTCGTTTTTATCCGGACGGAAATGAAGAGTACGTGTATAAAGTAAAAGGCATAAAGCTAAATTACTCCAATAGTCTACAAATAAATTTTGACACTCTTCGCGAGATGATCACTTCACCGGGTAGTGAGATATTGCTATCTAATTTTGCTATTCGACGAACAGCATTCCACGAGGTAATAACGCAAAATGAAACAAAAACGTGTAAAACCGTGTACGGAAAGAGAAGATTCGTCGCGTTAAGTAAAAGTTATCCATACGGCTACATTCGCGGTCCGCCTACTACTGACGCATCAGAGAACCACACCCTGGAAACCTAGTGACGTTGGTGTAGCAACGCAAGGAGCGCACTCGTGATCGGTGGCGCTACAGTATAAAAACAGCTCATTGGCTACCGCTGCGCCTCCATGGTTGTTATTAGCGGCGGCGGCGCACCAGAAGAGAGCTCATTGGCTGCTGGTGCGCCCCAACAAGCTGATTTAGCGGCCGCGGGAGGCGCAGCGGCTAAGAGCTCATTGGCCACCGCTGCGCCGGCGAAAGAGCTGTTTTGCCGCGAAGCTAGCCTCACCACAAGGCTCGCGGACTCGCGAGCGGCCGCGCGCTGGTGACACCGGACGCGGCTAAGAGCTCATTGCCACCGCTGTCGCGGCAAAAGAACCATGGAGGTTGCGTCAGCGCATGTTTGCGTCAGCATATTAAAAACGTTTATGAGCATCTAATTTTAACTAGTTTTTATTCTTTTAATTAAATAATTTAAAAATACTTTTTTCAAAAAATATTCAAATGTAAGCTAGCTTCATTTCGTGAAATAAAATTTATTTTATATATTACAATTTAGAAATGTTAATTAAAAATATAATAAGTTGGGAATAAGAGGACGGCAAGGAAGACAAAAAAGAAGTGCATAGTAAATATACTCAAATTTTTCTATTTATTATCAAATAATATAGTATTTAATACATCAGCAATTCTTGGCATGTGTAATGATACAAACTGATACAATAAATCAGCAACATCGGACTTAGATAGAGACGCTTGATCTTTTCCTTTACATCGCTTTTCGACGCTGAAACTTCTTCAAACCTAAGCCATTACTCATATAACTTAAAAACATAATACAAAATTGACCACAAACATCGTATACGTCATTTTGAAGTTGTATTGCATTCCAACGAAATGTTTTACGATTTTCGCAAACGGCTTATGTGGTCGGGTATTATAGATGGTACTCCAAAACTGTCAAAGTATAGAACGTTAGAAGATCTCATTCGTTAGCCGATAGATCGGAAGTTAAATCAAACGCAAAAAAATAATAATCGTTAGGATACGATTTACGCGAGATTTGGTTACCCATCAATTATAATTTGTAGTACTCGAAAATTAGAAGAAAGTCATTTACCACTAAACTCAACACTTTAACCTCCATTGTAAATCATAAATAGTTCATACTTATTCGCGGCATCCTGGAGGTTTGTGAAGAAATTTTCATCTTGAACAAGAGCTTCCGAAACTCTTTTTCCCATGAATACATCATATTCACTCTCCAATTCAGCCACAACTTTCCGACCGTATTTGGTATATATAACACTGGCTCTTGGTCAGATCGACCAACCTTTTCGTTGGGAGAAATCCTTCACGAGCGATCGCATTTAACTTCGAAAGATCCATCTGTAACAAAAAATTTGCAAATGATTAATATTAAATTAAGCAAAAAAGAACAGAAAAGAAAATGACTTTTAATAATAAGATGTTTACCTTAGAATTCTTTCAATTTTTTATTTTTGGCTCGTTGATAGAGTAAGGATCGCAAGGTTTTTTCAAACTATTCTCGAGGAGCAGATGGTCGGCGGGAAGTTGGCTGTTGGCTGTTGGAAGTCAGCCGCTGGCTGCTGGAAGTCGGCTGTTGGCTGATGGAAGTCGGCTGTTGTCTGTTGGAAGTACCTGCTTCAAATATGACTGAGCACTCCGAAACACTTCTCCCGAAGAGCTCGTAACCGTGCCCGGTGCCCCCCGCGCGCGGCCGCTCGCGAGTCCGCGAGCCTTGTGGTGAGGCTAGCTCCGCGGCAAAACAGCTCTTTCGCCGGCGCAGCGGTGACCAATGAGCTCTTAGCCGCTGCGCCTCCCGCGACCGCTAAATCAGCTTGTTGGGGCGCACCAGCAGCCAATGAGCTCTCTTCTGGTGCGCCGCCGCCGCTAATAACAACCATGGAGGCGCAGCGGTAGCCAATGAGCTGTTTTTATACTGCATCGTCATCGGTCACGAGTGCGTTCTTTGTATTCCTACACCAGCGCCACTAACTTTCCAGGGTGTGGTCTCCTGATGCGTCAGTACTAGGCGGACCGCCGATGCAACCGTATGGATAACTGAACCAGTATTTGAAACAGCTACTTCTGCAGTCGACAGCCGATTTCCATCAGCCAACGGCCGACTTCCAATAGCCGACAGTCGACACCCCGCTAATCATCCGCTCCTCGAGAAAGGTTTGAAAAGACATTGCACTCCTTACTCTATCAACGAGTCGAAAAACACCAGCGTCTGATGTATGTTTTTGGGAACGTCAAAATATTGACGTGCGTGCGCCTGGGTATGTGTGAGTATGTGTATGGGTGTATGTGCTTCTATGTATAATTCCTTTAAATCTTTCCTCTAGAAAAAATGTTTCCCTGTGTAATTAAATAGTCAAAATAATGTGCAGCTGCAACTCGATGTACGTGACATTTTCTCATTAATCGGCTAAATTCCTCAGTGTCGTACGATTAAATAAAGGAAAAAAAAAGTTGAGAAAAAGTGCAGAGAACCCAACTTGTTGGAGGACACAACCAATGAGCTGATTTTCTCTTCCCACGCTGCGCCTCCCGCGGGCATTAAAGCAGTTTGTTGGGGGACATAACCAATGAGCTGCTTTTACACCGTGCCGTCACTGATCACGAGTGCTTTTTTTGCGCTGCTACACCAGCGCCACTAGCTTTCCAAGGTGTGGTCCTTCGATGCGTCAGTAACAGACGGACGGCTGTTGTAACCGTATGGATAAATGAAACAGTATTTGAAGCACACTGAAAAAACTCTGACACGAGAGACGTCTTTATTCCTTTACGGAGATCGTCTTAAGGTTATGTACGTCTGTTGTTCCGCGCTGCAAGTCTGTTGTGTGGCAAGGGAGCTCTGCCGTCCCTTTTTCGGGGCGTCTGCTCAACCGCCGTGCAGCGCACTCGTCTCAGCACGTCTCTTAACCCGACAGGGATGTGAGAGCTCCCTTAGTAGGAGCAACAGACACATGCAATCGTCAAGGCGACTTCTTTTTTCATTTTCGAACGTCTTGCATGCCAGAGTTTTTTCAGTGTAGCTACTTCCAGCAGACGCAGCCGACTTCCACCAGCCAACGGGGGAGTTCCAACAGCCACCTTTCCGCTGGTCATCCGTTCCCCGAAAACTGTGGCACGTGTTCATCAGTAGACATCTCTAGCTCTCCGGTTCGCCGCATCTTTTTTTAATCTCAGTTTTAAATAATGTGCAGCTGCAACTCGATGTACGTGACATTTTCTCATTCATCAGCAAAATTCCACCGTGTCATACGATTAAATAAAGGAGAAAAACAATTTCAACTTTCTTTCCTCGAGAAAAATTGTTTCCCTATGTAATTCAATAGTCAAAATAATGTGCAGCTGCAACTCGATGTACGTGACGTTTTTTCATTAATCAGCAAAATTCCACAGTGCCGTACGATTAAATAAAGAAGAAAAAAGTCAACGCGTTTCCGTTCGGAAAACATGATGGGACACATGGCAATATGCAATTTCGACGATTGTAAGTTATGACTAATTCGAGGTAAGACGATATAATTCAACAACAGAGAGTCCACGTGCGATGAGATCATCCGTGGAAAAGATGAACGGTCGTCCGGCTGTCAGGCGCGTATATTATCTTGTCGCGTGAACATATCCGTCGCAAAGTGTCATGAATGTATTGTGCGGTTTCTGAAGTGCGTCGTGTGTCTCTCTTGTACTCCATACAAATGTTGTGCGCTAGTACGTTATGTAGATAGAGGTTCAATGCAGAAAATTCGGGTGAACAGTTCCGCGAGAGTGTCGCGGAAGTGTAATCGATGACGAAGTGGTCTTATGGGTTGTCCATGAGGTTACGGTTATTCCATTTTTTCAAGCCGAGTATTGGCCGCTCGCTGCACAGTTCAGAGAGGTTATACGCAAAAGTTGTAAAAAAACCATAAAAAACCCATGAATCTGAAATTTTTTTGTGTAGATGCACTTGTCATCTTGCATGTTTTCAATGAGTCATTAACAAAATTTTACAATCTTTAATTTTCCAAAAATCCTTACTTTTTCGACGTAGATCGATTCTATTTTAAATAATAAACTTACGTTTCAAATTTCAAACCGATATCTTGAAAATCAGAGAAAATACGTTATTTCCAGCTTTTACCAAAAATTTCTTACAAACTAAAAAATAAATTTTAAATGAAACGGAATAAAGGTGATTGCGCGAATGTAGAGTAACGAAGAAATTAGAATTAAAACACTCGAGAGGCGAGCGAGAGTCCTCGTTGTGTTCTTATCTTATCTCCATGTCACTGATAACACTACAAAATAAAAAGTCTTTCAATTGCTGAATTTGAATAATTTTTTGACGGCATTATATTCAGGGTGTTTAAACATGCCTACTGTGTTAAAATCACGCTCGTATCTAAAAATTAACTTAATTAAATAATCACAATTTTAGTTTTTATATTGTCAAATTTTTTAGATTGTAATTTAATTGCGACAAGTAACATGATGATAAAGATTTACATAAAATTTCGCGTTTTACTTAATTATTGGGTTGTTGATGGAATTTTTTTGAAAGGATGTTATTCGCACGTTGCTTGACGCGAATATGATATTTCTTTCTTGAATCTTTGACTTTCCTGTAAAGTTCAAGAGCACATACTTTTAATCACGTTGCGCTTACTTTCATGTACGTGAAGCAGTAGTTGCATTTTTAGAAAGACGTAACATAAGATGATCTTATTGTCACGCTTTTTGAGGATTCTTCTCTTTCACCGCTTTGAACACTCTCAGTTCTCCTGCAAACTGCTGCGCTGTAAGATGTAGGAGACGAGTTTACTGGATAAACCCTCGAAAATTCGTTCGGTACGGTTGGCTCGTTTCGAAAACACATACTTCTGGGTAAATTGGTGCTTAAAACTAAAACAATTTGTGTTATAGTGAAAATTCCGAAGATATTCAATTTATTAAGGTGAACGAAATTTGCGCGCGTAGTGATAGTACCGAGCTAGAAACGGAAATTGACGCTAAAGACGAGAAAATCGACAGTATTTCGGAGCAGGAAAGCGAAATTGAAGTTGATGGCGAATACAGTGAGGTTGAAGTGAATTATACTGTTTGCGAAAGTGTGCATAGTGATAATGGCGACTGCCAACAATCAGTGTGTGAAGAAGATAATTTTAAAGGATTTACCAAAGAGGACTTATATAAAAATAGTGAAAAACTGAGGTTTTTAAAAACTTTTGAAGAAAGCAGAAAAGAGAGTGCAAAAAGAAAATAAAATTGACTTTTTAATAAAGAAACAGAGTTATTTTAAAAAAAAAGCTTTACGTTTAAATAAAAAATTGGAAAAATTAAATCGCGCAATTAATAGATTAAAAAGACAAAGTTTTCCTCGTGACTGTAAAGCGATAGTGAATTACCCGCATAATGCAAGCACCAAACCAAGAAGAAGAAACCGAAAAAATCGGTGATGATGTGGAAACAGAGGCCGATTTATCATTAGAAAGTGCGCGTGTTATCAGATATAGTGACCAGCTCCAAAGACTATTTCAAGCGCGTCGGCGTCGGGCTTTCCCAATTTTTATTAGGCACGACCGCTTCTCGGGAGAGCCTTATATTTTCGTCAATGCGAAAATTGTAACACTTCAAAAACTGAAAGTTTACGATATAAAAACTATTTTCCACCCACAATGAGTTCATTTTAAGCGTTTTTGGAGATGTATGTATGTCGGTACGTATGTATATAATCAAGTAACCCGATTATCTCAGCGAAATTTCGATGGATCCAAACTAGGCAGCCCTATGGTACTATAACTAATCAGGACTTATTCCAAGTTATGATACCCAGATTTCCATCTAACCCTCAGAGGTGTTTTCCTACCCCTACTGATGACTTGAAGTACTGTCCAAATAATCTCCTAGGCCTTTTTTGGTACATAAAGCTCCAAATATGATTATCTTAAGAAATGCTTACGATAACCACTATTGTCTATACAAGAAGATTAATTTTGTTTGTCAGACAATTTCTCTTCATAACTCTGTTAAAGTAGTAGAATTACACTCTTTTTCTGTTCCATTCAATGTTTTTTCATTAACCTGTAAATAGTAAAAACCAGTTTTACGCAAAGAAATTACTATTTTTCAATATTTATTCCAAAATAAGAAAACTTCGACAAAATTTCTAATGTATTATATTATTCCATTTTATTATTCCAGATTTTATTTGCAATTGTTTCTATACTTATAAAAATATGCATTTTTAATAATACAAGCATTAAGAATTTTATTAAAAATGTACACATACCTTTATAACTGAGAAATAAATGATCGGTTCTGGTAAAATTGTACACGTTGAAAACTTCTCAATGAAATTTACTTGGCAAATACTCTAATTTCCAAGTATAAAAGTGTCGCTTGAAAATTAATAAAAATAAGGATCAAAGTTCCTTATTGTTCTGGATTCACCACCTGAAAATAATTTAAATATAACCACAAAGAATCAATGTTGACATTGATTCTTTGCATTTAGATTTTGTCAATTTTTTAAAATTATACTTATCTGATAAATAGTCCATATGAAGATTATCTGTGAGAAGATTTTTCAGTACTATTTACTATTCTATATAATTGAAAATTCTTCTGTTATGAATATAAAATTTCAACTATATAAATAAGCAAACCACTATTCACTAAGAGAGACTCAGGGTTCTGGAACACCAATTTTCTTGAAAATGGCAGAGGTTGTAGGTAATATCACACCATGAACCTCTGCAGAGTTAATACCGCCTCCCCAGAAAAAAGCTCCAGCCATTCTAATTTTTAAAAAACTGAAAAAATGTGTACGATATTCACATTTTTTTTCCATTTTCTGCTCTTTGTGCTGCAAAAAAAAATATCCAATTGATTATATGAATAAAATATACATAAATTATGTTAAATATTAAGAATCAAAAGAAAGAATTAGTTTAAAAAATTTTATTACCTAAATATATTCCAGTTTTTGCGATATTTCCATTATTTTTGGTTTACATCTCCAATGTAAGATTAAATACCAAGACAGAGCTCATTCTTTTTGTACAGGCATTTATCAATTTTTAATTTTACCATGCATTGAAGAAAATTAAATATTATTTAGCATAAATTAAGTGGCTTGATATCCACAATCAGAACTATCCCTTCTTTTCGACAAACTTCCCATTGCATCTCAATGAAATTGCTCTTTGATATTAGATGAGGTTGTCTGTCTACTTCCACATCCTAAAAAAATGCAAAATACACAAAGAACCTATTTCTTTTTTTTAAAGTAAATATGTTGAGTCTCCTCAAAAACTTTTGGGGTTACTCATACTTATCTGAAAATTGTTGCCCTGGTGATACTCCTTTTTGTCCTGTGATTTGAAAACAACTAGTTGTCTGAAGTTCCATTTGATCAAGCCCTTGAGTTTTGCTGTCACCTGTCAGCTGTCAGTGATGTACAAGTACACATATAGAGTTAGCGAACAGTTTATGTCAATCAACTCCGCTAGCTGACGACTATAAATTCGAGCCTTAGGGTGCGATCCCATGGTGTTCCGAAAAATTAGACGGAACCATTTAAGCCCGTGAGTGCGAGAGACTGAGAGAGGTTCTTTCGTAAATGTCCGTTACTTCTGCTTGCAGGCTATCTATGATTAAATACTACAGATGGCAGTGTGAAATTTGAATTTTTTTGTAATAAATTAAGCAAATATTCAATGTAGTTGAATTCATTTAATTTAAACAAAGTATCAAATTTTTTAAAATGTCAAGTTATAAAATTATAATCGTTATTGTTACACATAATTTTTATAACTTGTCATTTTAAAAAATTTTTTACTTTGTTTAAAATTATCATACAAATAATTGTAACAAGAATTGTAACATGTTTTTACTATTATGTATCTACTTTAATTAAAGTTACATTTCAAATAAACCAAATTTTCTATTTTTTCTTTAATGTTAAATGGTAATAACAGTCATAGACTTTCAAGAAAATTCGGGTTACGGAACCCTGAGATTCTCCTAGTATTAAATAAGGAAAAACTAATTAGTAGTAAATAAGGAAAAACTATCATCACTTATGCTTATCATATATTTTGTTCATATTATATGTATACAAAATCAAATAATATTTAATATAATTTGTAGTCATTGTAGACCATTGACATAGAAAATGTTTTGGCTCTGACCATTCCTTCTTCAAGAGGTATTAAACAGTGCTGGCTGTGTAATTTATTTATTCGTGCCTTTGATTGAAATCTTTTATTTAAGAAACGTTCGCAGGCATTGTAATCGTTTTTTTTCAAAATATCTAAATGAAATGGATGGCATTCGTTCTGTTGATGACAACCAAGTGAATAGATCCTGTGATGTTAAAATATGATTATTATCGCCTGATTGCAAACTGGCTCTTATAGCACCCCTCTTTACGGTGGCTCCTAAACCATCACATGGTCCTTTTCCGTGTGCTGTAGCAAAAAAATGCCATTCAGCTTTTATGTTAAAATCTGACTCATGGTACAATAAATTTATAGAATTTTTATAATTCTTATACTGTTGACGAGCACCATCGGAAAAATAAAAAATTTTGCTGACTAGAGGGAAAGTTGATTTCAAATATTCTATTAAAATTTTATTGAATCCATAAACTGCAATACTGTCGTGACTTAACACATCTGAGACAATAACTAAACTCTTGTGATTCGTTACCTCCACATCATTGTAATAAATAACAATATTATATATTGTTGCTTGATCGTTGTTCCAATGGAACCCAGGTATAGCGTTTTGAACCGTAAAGGCATAATTCTCAGCGAAATCTACTATAACTTGAAACTCTCCCTCTTTCAAATTATTTTTTAATTGCCTTGAGTACTTTGACTGTTCGTAAGCAATAAAGGAATGAGGCACCAATTCTAAAATTTTTTCACAGAAGAATGGAATAAATTCGTGAACAGTTTTAATAATTTTTTCTAGTGTTGGTTTAGGGTTGTTGAACCATTGCTTGAATGTAACCGACTCGATATTATTCTTTTCAAAAGACTTTGCCAAGAGTTTGTAAAGGTTCGACTCCGGGACATAAATCGCAACATCTAAAATAACAATTTTCAGATGGTTCCTGACATAGTATAATTACAAAACAATCTCTATAGGAAGATATATGAAAAGATTCATTTGCAGTAAGTGTTTGAATAGAACAGCCTGTAACGAGAAATATTTACAATTTAGAATTGAAACTTCTGACTCAATTATAATCTAATTGCTTAACAGTGATAGAATATAATTTTTAAAAATTTGTATATAAATAAATTAACTCAAATATTTAAAATTTATTATGTAGCTAGAATATAAAATCATAAAGTTAGTATACAAAAATAATTCTATAAATGTCAATGTTGTTAAATCAGAATTTTTAATGTTAAAATAAATTATTTCAAATAAATTATTTCAAATAATTTAAATATTATAGATAGAAAGAGAAAAAAATATGAACAATTTGAAATATTAAAATAAAAGTTAAAAAAAAACAAACTTACCAAGTAACATTAACTTTGCATTCTGATGATACGAGCATACACAAATGCTGTGTGTCCCACTGCTGCCAGCTAACAAACAGTTCTTTGGTCGGAGCAGAGAGAACTTAGTAAATCCAACTTCCAAATTTTGATATTCTTCTTTAAATAACTGGTATAATTCACTAAGATTCATTAATAGAAGTCGCTTTTGTATTTTCTCCTTCTTGCCATGTTCATTGGATATAACTATAAAATCTTTCATTCCTGGCAAGAGTGCACTTGTGTCATTTCTCAAATAGAAATTTTTAATGACTGTTACAGTTGCATCAGATAAAGAACGCCCTAATAATAATTATTAGTATGAATTTTTTTTTTCTATTTTTGTTCAAAAAAGTTAAAAACTGCTAGTAAGAGTTATAGACTGTTAAAAAATGTTATAAAATGTATAGGATTTTAGACGTTAGTAATTGTTTATAACTATTTGTAACAGTTTTTAATAGTTTTTAACGGTTTGTAAGAGTTATAATAATAGTTAAATTTATTACAAATTATTAATTCTTCTCAAATATCATTAAAAATATCATTCGTTTAATTAATTACGAATTATTAGTTATCATTATTTGTTAATAATAATTAATTACAAATTAGTATTTGTTAATAATAATTAATTACAAATTATTATTGGTTAATAATAATTAATTACAAATTATTATTTGTTAATAATAATTAATTAAAAATTATTATTTGTTAATAATAATTAATTACAAATTATTATTAATAATTTGTAATTAATAATTCATTTTGAATATCATTCAACATTTTTTAAAACTGTTTCAAACTGTTTAAAACTCCTAAAGACTATTTGAAAATCTGCTCAAAATCCCACAGTTTATAACATTTATAAACAGTTTTAAACAGTTACAAACAGTTTTAAATAATTTTCAACAGTTATTAACTGTTATTAACATTTATAATTTACGACAGGGTATTTACTTTTTATATAAATTTATATATTTTACCCCTTTTAGGAGAGGGTAAGGATAATATTCCCTTATTGTCCAATAAATTTCTTGATTTTTCTATTAGGCGTCTAGAAGCATCAAACTCACGCATTATTTCCGTTGTGCTCCAAGACTTAGGAAGTAGCGTAATTATTTGGATCTTTTGTTCCTTGGTGCACGAATCTTTATGGAATAGCTCTTTCAAATGATCTAATAATTCCATTGATTTTAAAACTTTTGGCACCGGCACAGTAAGTTCAGGGAAATGTTCATGATCTGCTTGCTCTAAATCTACGAGTAAATTATCAGTCACATAATTACTCCTGGCTGACAAACTTGAACTAGCTACAGGTGAAGAACTAATGTTTCCCACATCTAAAAGTACATGTAAATATTTAAAAATGTTTATTATGAATAAATTAAGTATTAGTACATTGTGCAACAAGGGGAGAAAATAAGCTATTTCTAGCGAGGGTGAGGTGTCCTGCACGAGTCGGAGACGAGGGTATCGAAGGCGCCCGAGACAGAGACGATGCGTAAAACACCTCACCTGTATCTGAATTAGCATTTCTTCTCGTGTTACACGCTGTATTTTTTTTTAAAAAAGGCATAGCAGGGCCTTTTTTACGTATGTGAGTCGCTTGGGAAATAATAATTGATTGTCATATGACAATCATATCAATTTCACATTTTTTCGTGATTCATCAAGTGATTAGCATATGATTTTTTTTAACAGGGTTAACTATAATATCTCATTAAGCGGAAGTAGAAATATTCATTTCTCACCTGTTTTAGGGTAGAAATGGCCATTACTCATCACCTGTTTTAGGGTAGAAATGAACATTTCTCACCTGTTTTAGGGTAGAAATGCACATTTCTTACCGCTTTCATAAAATACTCGAGACCTACTTTCACACTGAGAAAGGCCCTATTTCATACCTTAGTTGAGAAAAGATAATTTATTTACCAGATTCATTATTTAGAGTCTTTGCAGAATTATTGCTTGAGCGTATAAGTTTAATGATGGATTTCCTGCAACTTACGCAAATTAATTGTTGATCAGATAAATGTGGGTAAAATTCCTTGATGGTTTTCGAAACACTATTTAATCCTTTCGTCTTATGATGGTTATTCAAATGTAATGGATTACAACACCTGTCATAGTGACGGTTATCAAAGTTATTTATTTTTTCTTTATCCGAACTTGAAGCCATTTTAAAAATTAAACATTTAAAATATACTTGTTCAAAAAGACTATATTACATTGATTTCGAATCTTACTTATTTCGGTTGATTTATCGATTTAAAATCTGGAGTCAGCAGGATAAGCTATAGGCTAGGAGTTTTACACAAATTTTTGTGTACTGTGCCGTATACTCACTGTGCTGTGCTGTGAGTTTTTAAGAACGGTTTTTTAAGAAACAGTTTTTAAGAAACGTTTTAAAGAACGGCCATAGAACTCTCGGTACTGCACTAGTCAAAGTGTATTGACTTATCTGAACGATAATTCTATAACCGTGACTTTATACAGTCTATGACTGTTATTACCATTTAACATTAAAGAAAAAATAGAAAATTTGGTTTATTTGAAATGTAACTTTAATTAAAGTAGATACATAATAGTAAAAACATGATACAATTCTTGTTACAATTATTTGTATGATAATTTTAAACAAAGTAAAAAATTTTTTAAAATGTCAAGTTATAAAAATTATGTGTAACAATAACGATTATAATTTTATAACTTGACATTTTAAAAAATTTGATACATTGTTTAAATTAAATGAATTCAACTACATTGAATATTTGCTTAATTTATTACAAAAAAATTCAAATTTCACACTGCCATCTGTAGTATTTAATCATAGATAGCCTTCAAGCAGAAGTAACGGACATTTACGAAAGAACCTCTCTCAGTCTCTCTCGCACTCACGGGCTTAAATAGTTCCATCTAATTTTTCGGAACACCATGGGATCGCACCCTAAGGCTCGAATTTATAGTCGTCACCTAGCGGAGTCGATTGACATAAACTGTTCGCTAACTCTATATGTGTACTTATACATCACTGACAGCTGACAGGTGACAGCAAAACTCAAGGGCTTGATCAAATGGAACTTCAGACAACCAGTTGTTTTCAAATCACAGGACAAAAAGGAGCATCACCAGGGCAACAATTTCAGATAAGTATGAGTAACCTCAAAAGTTTTTGAGGAGACTCAATATATTTACTTGAAAAAAAAGAAATAGGTTCTTTGTGTGTTTTGTATTTTTTTAGGATGTGGAAGTAGACAGACAACCTCATCTAATATCAAAGAGCAATTTCATTGAGATGCAATGGGAAGTTTGTCGAAAAGAAGGGATAGTTTTGATTGTGGATATCAAGCCACTTAATTTATGCTAAATAATATTTAATTTTCTTCAATGCATGGTAAAATTAAAAATTGATAAATGTCTGTACAAAAAGAAGATGTAAACCAAAAATAATGGGAATATCGCAAAAACTGGAATATATTTAGGTAATAAAATTTTTTAAACTAATTCTTTCTTTTGATTCTTAATATTTAACATAATTTATGTATATTTTATTCATATAATTAATTGGATACTTTTTTTTGCAGCACAAAGAGCAGAAAATGGAAAAAAAAATGTGAATATCGTACACATTTTTTCAGTTTTTTAAAAATTAGAATGGCTGCAGCTTTTTTCTGGGGAGGCGGTATTAACTCTGCAGAGGTTCATGGTGTGATATTACCTACAACCTCTGCCATTTTCAAGAAAATTGGTGTTCCAGAACCCTGAGTCTCTCTTAGTGAATAGTGGTTTGCTTATTTATATAGTTGAAATTTTATACTCATAACAAAAGTATTTTCAATTATATAGAATAGTAAATAGTACTGAAAAATCTTCTCACAGATAATCTTCATATGGACTATTTGTCAGATAAGTATAATTTTAAAAAATTGACAAAATCTAAATGCAAAGAATCAATGTCAACATTGATTCTTTGTGGTTATATTTCAATTATTTTCAGGTGGTGAATCCAGAACAATAAGGAACTTTGATCCTTATTTTTATTCATTTTCATGCGACACTTTTATACCTGGAAATTAGAATATTTGCCAAGTAAATTTCATTGACAAGTTTTCAACGTGTACAATTTTACCAGAACCGATCATTTATTTCTCAGTTATAAGGTATGTGTACTTTTTTAATAAAATTCTTAATGCTTGTATTATTAAAAATGCATATTTTTATAAGTATAGAAACAATTGCAAATAAAATCTGGAATAATAAAATGGAATAATATAATACATTAGAAATTTTGTCGAAGTTTTCTTATTTTGGAATAAATACTAAAAAATAGTAATTTCTTTGCGTAAAACTGGTTTTTACTATTTACAGGTTAATGAAAAGACATTGAATGAAACAGAAAAAGAGTGTAATTCTACTACTTTAACAGAGTTATGAAAAGAAATTGTCTGACAAACAAAATTAATCTGCTTGTATAGACAATAGTGGTTATCGTAAGCATTTCTTAAGATAATCATATTTGGAGCTTTGTGTACCAAAAAAAGCCTAGGAGATTATTTGGACAGTACTTCAAGTCATCAGTAGGGGTAGGAAAACACCTCTGAGGGTTAGATGGAAATCTGGGTATCATAACTTGGAATAAGTCCTGATTAGTTATAGTACCATAGAGCTGCCTAGTATAATGATTTATTAAACTTTAGAGTGTTGTAGCTTTTTTTTATGGGCTCGGCCGATATTCGTTTAGGTCTCAATTTCAAGGATATGTTTTCACAAATCAAGGAAAACAAAAAGGGAGAAAAAATTTTGTGGCGTAACATTTTCTTTTTGTCGATGAAGGTATATCAATAATCGACCAATCAGAGACTTCAAAATAGATCATAAAATAAATACTACCACATTCTACAACTAAAATGCAAAGTTTTTTCCAATCAATGTTCTATAGAAAAAGTTTCAAGATTTTGAGTAAAAAAATGACAAAAGTTGGGTTTTAACCAAAAATTGCAAAAAATAACAATTTTCAATGTTGCATATCTTTTTTATTTATGCAAATATCGATTTAAAATTTTAGGATCATGTTTTTTTTATAAAAAACTAAAAGTAAAAAAAATTTGAGCGATTTTAAAATTTTGAGCTGCTCACTTCACATGAAATATACGCAGCACTATGACGAGGCCCGACAAACATTGACCTCGGCTGGCGCCGATGAGTCATTGTTTGGGTCTCGCCATAGTGCTGCTATAACTACTTATGTTGAAATGTGTGCGGTATTTGAATCTCACAAAGAGCTACAGACCACTCACCATGTAAATAAATATTTTGAGATAGCTGTGTGATTAAGTGTGCTGTTTTGTTTTCAGGAAACACATACACGCTGTTGTTACTAGATTACAATGTAAAATTGTTCTCTCATTATATCTTTTTTAAATTATTTGCTGAAACCCAGGAATTAAATTTGTCGGGATAGCCTTTCCAACTTACAAAATATCTTTTGTTTTTTCCTTTACCTTTAGTTTTAAGAATCTTCTCTATTTGAAATGATTCTGTATTCAAATCTTTTTGTACTCTGGAAAGTTCTTCCTCGTAGAAAAAACCTTCGATTGGTTCACCGTCAAGATCTTCCAAAGTATAAACAGGTGGTTGTCTCTCAGTAGATATGCGTATAATTCGGAACAATTCCAAAGTACAACCACTTTCGTATGCTTTCTTGAACACTAGTTTGGCGCGACTGACACGTGCCAAGTCACCCACCTTGTATTTGGGATATCGAATACGAGTTGTATTGTATCGCTGGGCTAGGTTTTGATGGGCTTTTGCGGCATTGTATAAATTAACTTTAGCAGGAATCATTTTAGTACCAGAATGCCAAGAACTATTGTAAGCATCAACAATTTTTTGTAAAATATCAATATATCTGTACGTGTTTGTATGAGTAAAATATCGCCATAATCGACCCTTCAATGTTCTATTAAACCTTTTCACCACAGCCGCTTTAATATCAGGATTCCTAACCACACGGTAATTTATACTATTCTTTTTCAAAACTTGTTGCATCTCCGTAACGATAAATTCTTTACCTTTATCAGTTTGAAAGAGCATAGGGTACTGTCCTTTACACTGTTCCAAAATACGTTCGAAAGCTGTAGCGACACTTTTCGATGTTTTGTTACGAATTTCAACCCATGCAAATTTTGATAAAACGTCTATAACCCCAAGTAGATACGTGTTGTCATCGTTATAGATTTTTAATGATCGTAAATCAGCGAGATCTCCTTCCCATACATCAAAAGGGTTACGATCGTCGTAAGTCCTATGTGGGAAATGACGACGTATAGGCTTATGTAGAGTATGAGCATCCTGACCTTCAAACCATTTGATAATTTATTTGCGATCATGTTTTTTACCAAATGTTTTCAAAAGGTTGTATGCACCGGCATAGGCTGGAGATTTCGGTGGCCGATAAAAAAAATTATTTAACGTTTTCTCCATTTATCTTATTCTGAAATTTTTTTAGTTTCTTTTTTATGTTTTTTTAATTATTTTTTTAATGTACAAAGAAAACTTGTCAAAAGTTATTTTACTAATCATACAACAAGACCAAAGCCACACTTCTCTCGTTAGTTGTAGCTGTTTCAGCTACAACTAACGCTTGGCTAGCAAGCAATCAGCTTTGCTACGATCTGTTTGCATATGCTATATCATGTTCACGACAATAGCCGTCAAGTGGATTGATACCTTTCTTACCTTTCGCTAACCTTTTGTTTAGGCGCGTACCAGGTCCACAAAAATGGTATCCTGGAGCATGTATTTCAAAAGGTAGAAGATTGATTAAATTATCTACAAGATTTGATTCTGGATGTGTGATCAAATCTTCTTCAATGTTTACTCCAGGCGATCCCATGGAAGAATACGAACTTTTGAAACGTGTCTAGGTGTTTCTTCGGGACGTAATCTTTTTCTCAATTTTCTTGGAGTTGTTTTATGGGATGGTTTTTCGTTTGTTTCTTGGCTATCAGACTGTTGAGTTTCTTCGTCGTCGTTGTCAGATTGTGGTGAAGAAACAAGCTCCCAAATTTTATTGGTAACAATAAATTCTCGTGGTATATTTGCTTTACGAAGTGCTTGGGCAAACTGACCATAACCATTTCACAACGGCTGTTTTCTATTTCTCAAAACATCGTTAATCAAATCTACTATATTTCCGCCTTTGATGACACTGCCATCTATGGTAATCTTACCACGAAATCACCAAACTCATACAATCGTTATAATAACTGTTTTGCTTTAAATTGAAACTTTGGTGGTACACAGTTTATTATGTTCTCATTGCTGTTTTCTTCATACGTACCTTCGTCGTTATTTACTCTGCCTCCTTCATCGGTATCTCCAGGGGTATTTACACTACTCACTTGAAACTTGTTTGTATCATTTTTTTTATAATACACAAAACGCTCCAATGCTTGTTGGTACATTGCCTATTTTTCACGATCATCTTGAATTGATGTCGAATTTATAATTTCGTTCATTTCTTTGTCTAGTCGCGATGTAGGTGTACCCGGTGTTTGCATGGTAGCCAATTTTTCACTTGATAAGCGATGGTGTAAGTTGTTTATACTTTCTTCAAGGATCAAAATCATTTTTCTTGCATGCTCCATAGTTTTATCACAGGTGCCAAGATGAGCGATAGTAAGTCGGGTATATGATAATCAACTTCTTTTTATTTTTCAAACTTTGAGTAGAATCAGTTAATTTTTTTAAGAATAAAACTTCCTTTTGAATTTATTTTTATAGTTTTTGTTCAAAGTCACGTTACGTCGTTGATTGTTATCGAAATGAAGCAGAGCTTTTAAAGTATTTAAATTTCTTTGTCCAAGACGTTTGCGTCTACTCAAACCCATTACAAATGTATGACTGGTATATTGTTTCCAAGTTCGCAACCTTTTATAGATTTCTTGGGAACATAAACATAGTGATATTTATCATAAGGAAATATATTACTACGAAAACGACAATTATCAGGTGTATCTTGACGTAAGTCAAGTAATAAATAGGACGTGCCTGTTTAGTTGCATCAAGATAAGTCTCTTCTAGAAATTGTGAATTTTCAGAACACACTTGGCGAGCTAGATACTGTATCTGAGATTTATTTCTAGGGTTTTTGAAAATAAATATATAATTAGAATTTAACGAGATTTCTCGTTGGCCCTTGTGGAAAAGATTTTGTGTGACAAATATTAGCTTAAATTATTATGATGACTACACTTGGTAAAAAGATTGGCAATAACACCACCCGAAGACTCCCGTATCAAGTCGTCTATAATTATCAATTCTGGCTTGGGGTCGTCGACAAAGTCTGAATTTTTGGGTAAACCCTCGTGAAATTAGATATTATCACCCAGTTCTTTATACGTTGATTGCCATTCGGAATAGTAAACTATTATTCGATCAAAGTGTACGTTACTCATACTATCTATATGTTTTAAAAAGTTTTTAACAAACACGGTTTTTCCACATGATGTGGGACCGCAAACCATAGATGTCCAAGGATGTTTCCACCGTGGATCCATGACAAAAACTATTTCATTAAAGCAGATAATATTTTTTTATAAGTCTCGAGGTTTGCGGCGGCGGCGACGGCGGCGGCGCGCGCGTATCACAAGCTGCTCGAGAAATCAGATTGCTGATGAAGTGACAAGCTATTTTGAACTGGCAAACTATTTTCAAGCTATAAAACTTGTACCAAAGCGCAAACATGTACCAAAAAGCTTAATGTGAATCGAAAAGCTCAATGTGAATCGATAAGCTTGATGTGAATCAATAAGCTTAATGAGCTATATCAGACTGTTTAATACAATTCTTGAGCCTTTCGCCACCACAGCTTTAGCAAAATTTATTTTATGTTAAGTTCATTACATTTGAAATAACATCTCGGGCAACCATACCAATGACAACCATGAAATTTAAATACTATGCGTTTACTATGAGTGCTATTTTGGTTAGGTGTCAGAAAACCATCAACTATTGGACCCTCTGGAAGACGCTTTTCATGGCAAGGATCGGCATATTGAATTTCACAATTCATAACTTTTTTCCTCCATTTTAACCATAACAATGCTTTGAGCGATTGATTATTCGCTCGCCTGTACCCACCTCGAGGTATGATACGAATAGTATTTGGTTTTAGAAAATTTTTTCTATATACATGTAAACAAGACGATGCAATTGTTGCTGCCTCAGTAAAACGATCAACGTTTGAACAATTTAAAAAAGTTTCACGAAAAGCTATACATGTTAGTCTTAAAATATTAACATCTTGGTTACAATATTTCAAAATTTCTTTCTGGATATCAAAAATATAACCATGTTTTTTCTGATCGTTATACCATTCTAAAAATTTTGTTCTCTCAATAACACTCATAGTATCCAGTGAATAGGTTGAAAGAGCTGGTAGTTCACCAATATAATTTTGATTTTCTGGTGTGTTAAACAAATGTGGGAATGCGCCTTTTTCAATCTGTGTTAAACCATACGCTTTTGGTAAAGCACTAAGAGGCATATGAAGATAATTTAAGCTATCTAAAAATTTAACATCATAATCTCTATTAAAATTGTTTTCGTATCGTTTAATATAACGGTTGGTTTAAGACGAGTATCACACCTTTCAACAATATATTTGAGAATAAACTGACCATCAAACTCTTGTGCATTGTGCGCTATGCAAATAATATGTTTAAATGTTTTTCTTTTCGCAAACGCTAAGTCTACAAATTTTTTAACAAGGTCACGATCGAACACATATTCTCGAACACCACAATATGTACCCATTGCCCAAATGTCTGTATTTTTATCACAAAAATTACAAGTCTGCTGCACAACACATAAGTTTGGTACAGGTACTCTATTTCTATTTTTCACATTGTTGTGTCTCAAAATCATAGAAAAAAAAAACTTTTCGGATTTTTACTTGGTTCAATAGGTTGCACATAACAAAAATGATTTATAGGTAATCTTTCCTTACAAATTTTACAAAATGTTTTTCCACATTCATGTTTTCCTTCTTTTACTCTAACAGTCTTATTACATATTGTACAAATTCTTATACTCTGAGAGACTGAAAGCTTTTTGTCAAAAGAATTTGGCTTTTGATGGTTTTTGTAACAAATATTAGCAAAAAACTCTCTACCACAAAATCCACAGTTCTGTTTAACATTTTCTGTCACAAGAAGGCTTCTGAAAACACTACATTTTTGCGAACATTTATGATTTTTTTCACGACTAAAAATTTTGTTACATGGTATGTAATAACCTCTACTACCCGCGGCAGCAAGCAAATTTAATATGGGTTGATAATGATTTAATGTTTCGTAACACATACCCCTCAAAGTATGTTTAATTATACTATTCGCATCAAGAACAAATTTTGTACCCTCATACAGAGGTTTATCTCCACGTCCAAATGTTTGAAATGAGTAGATGATGATGACAATATCTAGTCTAGCAAAAAAAATTTGGAAGGCATGGATTTCATTTAACCCGCACCCTGCTTCAGGAATAATTACACCAGCATCGCGTACAAGACTTTGCGCACATTCAGTTTGATACTTTTGACGAGTAGCTCTAATTTTTTTCTACTCTATTTGTAGTATTCCTGAGCGTATTTGTCCCCGTATTGTATGTATGTATGCAAATACTAAAGATCTTGGCAAACATAAATTATCATCGTTTCTAATTGTTAACATCGATTACTACAAGATACTAACAATGTATCGTCAATTTCAAAATTGTCAGCGCTTTGTGCAACACTTGCAAGTTTATCCCATAGATTGTAAGCAGATAAATCACTTACACGTCTAAATGAAATCCATGCCAGTCCGTGAACAAATCTTTCCGATGATAGAGTTACACCGATAAAATCTTCAGGTGTTGCTGTAGCACACAATTTCCCGTACAATTCCTGCATTGCACTCTCGAGCCTCTCATAAACATTGGCATCAGAAGGTGGTGGTCGGATTGTAAAACGCATTTCTCTACCTTCATTACCGAAACGCCGATAATGCTTGGCAACCACGTCTGTTATTATAATATGCGGTTCTTCTTCTACATTTTCTTCTTCTTCTATATTATGTTCAGCGCCTTTTCCGCTCTGAAAATTTTTAGCTACATGTACAAATAATATCAAGATCTTCCATCAACTCATATATTAAATATACTTACTCTTTTCCTCTTAATCGGAATCGGTGTCCGTGCTCGATGAATCACAAGTATTACATATACGAGGGTCATTTGACAAGTACCTAGCCTCACCGCCAGATGGTGCCACTATCGCACCAGAAATACACTACAGTGCAGTATCTTCCTGTAAACGGTTACAGACGAAATTTCAGCCGGATCGGAGTTGTAGTTTATTTTTGAGAGCGTGTGAAAGCAAATGTGTCCGTTGATTTTTGAAAAAATGGAGAAAGAACAATATCGGTCGGTGATTCGATTCTTGTTTTTGGAAGGGAAATCGCGCAGTGAAATTAAAGAACGCTTGGATGCAGTGTATGGGGATGCTTCTCCTTCGATGGCGACCGTTAAATTTTGGTATAACGAGTTTCAACGTGGTCGTACGTCGCTTTTTGATGATCCACGCCCAGGTGCTCCGAAAACAGCCACTACGGAGGAGAACGTGACAAAAATACACGATATCGTTTTGTCAGACCGCCGATTAAAGGTGCACGAGATAGCTGCGATAGTAGGCATCTCAGAAGAACGCGTGTGGCATATGCTACATGAGATTTTAGGCATGAGGAAGCTGTCAGCAAGGTGGGTGCCGCGTTTGCTGACTGCAGACAACAAGCGCATCCGTGTGACCAGTTCAGAGCAGTGTTTGGAGCTGTTTAATCGCAATCCAAAAGAGTTTTTGCGTCGTTACGTGACCGTCGACGAAACATGGATTCACTACTACACTCCAGAGACCAAGGAGCAGTCAAAACAGTGGATCTTACCCGGTGAACCTGCTCCGAAGAAGGCGAAGACGGTCCCGTCGGCCGGAAAGGTGATGGCCACTGTTTTCTGGGATTCTCAAGGTGTGATTTTTATTGACTATCTGGAGAAGGGCAAAACGGTCACAGGACAGTACTACGCCGAACTATTGAGCCGATTTGACGCCGTGTTAGAAGAAAAACGGCCCCATTTGTCTAAAAAGAAAGTGCTTTTCCACCACGATGATGCACCGGCTCACACTTCTGCACTCGCCACGGCTAAATTGGTCGAATTACGCTACGAACTGCTGCCCCATCCACCGTATTCTCTAGATTTGGCTCCGAGCGACTTTTTTTTGTTTCCGAACCTAAAAAATTCGCTCGCCGGGAAGAGATTCCACTCCAATAACGAAATAATCGCCGCCACGGAGGCCTATTTTGCAAACCAAGAGAAAACATTTTTTTCAACGGGGTTAAAAAAATTGGAACACCGCTGGACCAAGTGTATTCAACTAAAAGGAGACTACATTGAAAAATAAATTTTATTTTTTGTAAAATTTTGGTGTTTTCATTTGTAGGCTAGGTACTTATCAAATGACCCTCGTACTACTACTCCTAGTACTTCCACTAGTTGTGCTGCTACTTCTTCTCTTAGTACTTCCACTAGTTGCACTACTACATATACTGCTCTTCCTAGTACTTCTACTAGTTGTGCTACTATCAGAATCCTTCTCCAAGCTGATTAGTGGGTGGTCTTTTTTCTCATAGTTTTTATCGGTGGTGCTGGTTGATGGTCCAGCCTCTGCATCATTATTTGTAATTTCTGAACATAAAATTATTAAATAATATCAGTATAAAGTGGTTATCATACGGAAATAAAAACAATTTATCTTACCATATGTAATATATTCAAAGAGCACATCATCTCCATCATCGTTATTGTAAAACCTATCAAGCTCTGTGAAATTTTAAACAGATTATTTTAAATAAGTTATTTTAAGTAAATAATATTAATAGATAGTTTACTTACGTATAAATATATTATATTGTCGCTATATATCAGCAGTAAATGGTGAATTATGTAAATTTCGTAATTTGAGGTGTTCAGCAAGTATATAGATTGATTTCTTATGATTATTTAAAACACCTCGTTTATAAATATATAAAATTGTCCGCAATGGGCAAAGACTAATAATAAACCGCAGTTTTCTTAGCAACGCTTTTTCAGAAAGAGCTTTGACAAAATGTATGTATAATGCTATGTCTCACGAATGTGATATGGTAAATAGCATTAATAATTTTTATTAATTCTCTACGTGAATCCATTGTAGTTTTGAAAATTTCTTTAATCACTACTGTATCTACAAAATTATAAGATTATTTAAACTATCCTTTACATAAAGCTTTTATTAACGATATGGACCGTTTAATAAGTTATTTTGCAACTTGGAACAATATGAATACTTTAAGAAGAACTCACCTTAACGTATAATATAAGTATGTATGATTGATAAAGTGTCTCTACGATCGCTCAAAATAAATTTTAACAGACTACAGATCCAACTACACTTTGATAGTTTTGAGGCACAGACAAACTGAACTGTGGTCTAAACGGCGTTTAAGAGGATTTATATACACACCAAAAAGCTTGAAACTACAAAAATTTTCGAAAAGTGGGGTAAAAGAATGCAGAGCAACGCTGCAAAAATTTTAAGTAATAGACACCTTCGAGGGTTTTCAAGAATATGTAAGCATGATCACAACTTAGTATATTATCATGAAAAGTTATCGTAAAAATTTTTTGTAACACTCAGAATTGCATAAAATAATATTTGATGATCAAGTTATAAAATACAATACATAGAAGGACATATTATATAGTAAAAACTATGGTACTACGAGTTGGTATGATCATCGTTTGGATCGATCAATGTATCGATAACAAAATAAATCAATCTATGAATTTTCAAAATATCGTCACTAAGAAGAGGATGCTATACCTAACAATAAAGTACAATACCGCGAATTAAACCGAGTGTAACTTTTCGAGATATCGGTACCAATACCGATACCAATACCTAATCAATAACAAAAATAATTGTTTGCGAGATTTATAAATATGTAGAATAGTTGGTGGGTACCACAGTATGTAAAAAAGTATGATACCGCAAGTCGATCTGGCCATAATATATTTATGAAATTCGCAAATACCTGTAAGTGGTAGAAAATGTATTGCATAGTAAAAAACTACGATGCCGCGAGTCGATATAATAATTGGTTCGATCGATTAATAAATCGATAATGGAATCAATCAGTGTATGAGATTCCAAGATACCTTCAATAGAAAGAGAGTGTTGTGCTTAACCATAAAGTACAATACCGCGAATTCGTCTGAACATAATTTTGATACCGCTGATATTCTGCACGTACAAGTTTTACACCTAAGTTTTACACATAGAAACTTCTACAGCATTAAATTATACACAATTATTTACACAAGTTGTTGTACACCAAGCGATTTTACACGATTGATTTATATACTGTCATAATTAGTACGCAGTGTAAAATTAATAAGTGTAGGTTTAAATGGTGCATAAATAATAAATCATCAGTGCAAGACTTTCTAGTGTAAAATATATTAGTGTATGTTTAATTAATTCTTGTATATACATTGCGAGTGTTTAAATAATATGTGTATACAGCACCCGTGTCAAAGTAGACAGTATACAAAATGTATACAAATTATTCGTGTAAAAATTGTATTATATGCAATGCCAAGGTGGCAGTGATTATTACTCGCAAGAACAAAATCCACTGCATGCAAGGTTAAAACTTCCAGTAGAATTCCCTGATTCTTGATGATGTGCTTAAGTCTTATTTTGTTATAGTCGGAGCTCTCGAGAAATAGTTAATCCTTTTTAAGTCTCGTTCTCGAGGTCTATAGTCAAATGTATAACTGCACCCACGCGCTCAGAAAACGATTTTTGCGCAAGTCATAGCGTTTAGCAAGAATTTTAGGGTATCTAGTGGGGTTTTCGCGCCGCTTAGCTCGTTTTCGAGGTCTAGTCCAATGTCTAATTGCACCCACATGCCAGGGAGGCGATATTTGCGCAAATCAAAGCTTTTGGCGATAATGCTAAAAATTAAAAAAATTAAAAAATTAAAACGTTAACATAGTCGCTGTTACTGTAATAATTGTAGCGGTTGAATTTGCTGTGGCAATTTTTTGGACAGTAGGTGGAATGTTACAGTCGTAAATATTATTTTCGCAATTTAGAATTTCGAAATTAAAAACAATCTGCATTATCATACGTCGAACTGAAAAACGTCTATAGTTGACTTCAATTTTATAGTGAATCGTCGAAACTCTGGACGTCCTCCCCCCACCCCGTATTTTCGGCCAGAATATGGCGAAAAATAGTATATGCATCACGGGAGGAAAATTGTCTAGTCCACATCTCGTGTGAATTGACACTTTATAAATTTACGCATGATCTGGACTGTCCAAGTTTTGTTTATCGTCAGGCCGCAAAATTACTTTTTGCGGCCCGTATAGAGGCCGCGAAATACTAAATGTAACTAGGTCTTGGCCGCAAAATACATACAGTATTTGAGGTCTCTACACGGGACGCGAAAAGTCATTTTACGGTCTTCGGACAAAAAAATTGTATATGCTACCACGAACGCAAAATGTATCATTCCCCCGAGCTCACATTTTGCGTCCTTGGTACATAATGTACTATCTACTCCCAATATGCATAATATACTAATTAACATATTATAGTTCATTTTACAATAAAACCTAGTTAAAGCAATAATATTCAGTTTTACTAAGCAATATAGTTTACAATACAAACTCCTTTTTTCTCAGTGTGCCCGAAAATGTGCTCTAAAAATGTCCCCGAAAATGATCACGAAAATATTCCCGAAAATATTCCCGAAAATATTCTCGAAAATATTCCCGAAAATATCCTCGAAAATATGCTTGATAAAGTGTCGGAAATCTATTTCGAAAACGTACTCTAAATTAAGGCCGAAAATATGAAATCGAGCCAAAATCGGGCGTAGAAAAAGGGCTTGAAATCGAGCAACATCGCGGAGGTATCGAGCATAATCGGGAAAGCTTTCGGTTCGAGCCCGATTTCGAACTCGCTATTTTTAACAGGGTGAGGTCTGTTCAAATGTATCATGGCACTCACGTGTTCAGGTGAGAATTTTTTGCGCAAATCATAGCCTTTAACGAAAATATGTAAGTACATAATCAGTTTTTCAACCCGCATAACTCATTTTCCAAGTCTTTTAAAGTGTATGACTACTTTTACATGTCTAAGAGAGAATTAGAGTGAAAAGTAATGCAAATTTTATGAATTCAATAAATAAAATAAAAACGTTAAAATAATCGCTGTTACTGTAATATAATTTGTAGCGGTTGAATTTTTTTTCGCCTCTCCTATAAGTACAACAGATTTCTGTACATGTAAAATATATATACATATATAGAAATTGACTCTGAATTAAAGAACTATCTATCTGTCGTACGAATAGTATAAGCCTACTTTTATCTATTTTCCCTTTACATATACTTTTTAATAAGGTTTATTAACATAAGGTTTATTATTCAAAAGGTTATTGCTCTATCAAGCTGCTCGCGTTCAATAATAATTTTTATTGTGGGTGTAGTGAATTCATACACTATAGATCCTTTCGAGCATCATAAATTTATTGATACACCGACGTTTCGGGAGTATAATTAACTCCCCTTATCAAGGCTAAACACAATGAACATACAAAAAATATTAAACATAACGGCAATTATAAAATTTTTTGTCACATTAAAGAAAAAACTTTCTTTTCCCTTCCCTGTTGAAAATATCCATGTGGATTTTACACTGATTTCCACATGGAATCGATATGGAATCCATATGGAATCTATACGGATTCCATATGGATTCCATGTCGATTCCATGTGGAAATCAGTCCCAAATCGTCCTGTGGACTTCCACATGGAATTCCATATAGATTTCTATATGAATTTTTCTACAAACATTTGTAAAACCAAATCCGTATGGATTTCCATGTAGATTTCCATGGGGAAATCCAGGTAAAAACGACATGATCCATATAGATTTCCACATGGATTTCCATATGATAATTTTAATGTTTATAAAAATGTTTATTTATAAACATTTAAATTACCATATGGAAATCCATATGGAAATCTATATGGATCATATCGTTTTTATCTGGATTTCTCCATGGAAATCTACATGGAAATCCATACGGATTTTGTTTTACAAATGTTTGTAGAAAAATTCATATAGAAATCTATATGGAATTCCATGTGGAAATCCACAGGACGATTTGGGACTGATTTCCACATGGAATCGACGTGGAATCCATATGGAATCCGTACAGATTCCATATGGATTCCATATGGATTCCATGTGGAAATCAATGTAAAATCCACATGGATATTTTCAACAGGGTTACCATTCGAGGTGGTATATCAATTTACAAATTTATAAAGTGGCCATAGCGTGATTTTATTAAATCACCAACATTTGTAAAGCAATACCTGTATAATGAGAATATTTAGAAAATTAAATTGTACTAAAGAAAAAATCCAAAATAAGAAAAAAGGCATGAAAATTAAAAAAAAAAAACTTACATGTCACAAATCAGTCGTTTAGTCATAACGTCAAAAGCTGTTTTACCCAGGATGATGTAATCTCACTGTCCAAAAGAGACAATAAGAGTTACGGGCATCTTCGGGGCTATTTATACGGAATAAAGTAGTGGGGATAGAAATTTAGTAAGGAAATTGACTTAGTAACGCAGTGCCCACCAATGAAAAACTACTCTCTGCTGCGTAACCGACGAGAATTTATGAATTTGTTAGGTTTGCTATGAATGTTGGTTGATCTATTAACAATGTCGACTGTGGATTTATAACAATTTTTTAGTTTGATAGTATCAAACTGTCTATTCATATTATTATTGGTACTATAAATGTGTAACATCTCAGAAAACAATCTTTTATTCTTATAACTTTCGTGATCAGCGATATTGACCTTATTAAAATCTATTTTATGATTATAAAAGTTTGCATATTCGGCTAAAGCCGACGTGGTGTCACCATTCTTAACACTACGCTTGTGTTCATTAATGCGTAATCGTAATTGTCTACCTGTCTGTCCAATATATGACATTTTACAATCAGCACAATTCACTTTGTAAACTACATCACTTTTTTCAAACTTATCAACATTATCCTTACCTAATTTAATGTATTTAGAAAGTTTATTGCATGGTTTTTGTATAACCTTATAACTATTACGAGACAGAATTGATTTTAATTTGTAACTGAGATGTTTAACGTATGGGATAACGATGAGCGATAGCTTTATCAACCAAACCATAAACAATCGCTCTTTTTTGTGATAAAGGATGATGCGAATCAAAGTGAACGAATCTACCAGAATAAGTACTTTTTCTGTACCAATTTGAAATAATTTTATTACCTTCTCTTATGAGAGACATTTCTAAAAAATTGATAGATTTATTCTCTTCATTTTCCATCGTGAATTTCAAATGTTCATTAAACTCATTAAATTCACATAAACATCGATCTATATCATTTTCCTTAATAATCAATAGACAGTCATCAACATAACGTTTATAGAAAACAACACTATTTTTAAGGACATTGAGACAATGAAGTTCTAAACATTCGAGAGCTAACTCTTCAAACCACGGACTAGAACAACCACCCATAGGAGCCCCATGAATTTGTTTGAAGTACTTGCCATAAAATTTAAAATATGTAGAAGACATAAGAAAAATAACACCATCAAGAAACTCTTGTAAACTTAAATTAATTCTGCACTTTAAATATTTCCATTTACGTCTGATCCCCGCAAGCACTAAATCAATATTTATGTTAGTGAATAATGAAACAACGTCAAAGGAAACTAATCTACAATTATCGGGTACGTTAATTTTTGAGACAGAATCTAATAATTCGTAACTATTTTTAAGTGAGGATTTAGGTTTCGGCAAATACTTTATAAAAAACGTAGAAATAGCTTTATCAAGTTTATACGTTGTCGAGTTAACCGTCGAAACAATAATTCTGATTGGCAAATCTTTTTTATGGATCTTTATTAAGCCATATGCACGCGCTAGATCTGTATTGTTATTGTTTGTTTTCAAAATGTCAAAGCTGGAATCAAGGTCACAAACGCCACGATTAATCCACTTTTTTATTAATAAATCTACTGACTTTTTTAAAATGTTAAGTGGACTTTTGAAAAGTTGCTTATAATATTTATCATCCGAGAGAACTTCAAGGACTTTTTTATTATAATTTTCCCTGTCAATTGCAATCGTAACATTTCCCTTGTCAGCTTTAGTAAATAATATATTTTTGTTATCTTTAACAAATTTGTCAGTAGCTGAAATTTTACTCATAATAACTGCATCTGTATGTGACAAATGTAATTTCTTTTTTGCAAAGGAATTTACACAGTTAACTAACTCTCCACGTAATTTATTAGATTCATCAGACACGTCTGTAATATAACAATCCAAATTTTTAAGAATTTGAAAATATGTGCTCTGACTCGGATTGCATGTAAAATTAAAATTCTGCCCTAGCCTAACAATGTCCTGTATATGTTGTGGAATGTGATTTTCCGTTAGGTTTATAAACCATTTGTCATACCTATTGTTATTATTAGTATTATCACCATTATCACAGATATTATTATTAAAGTTACACATTGTTAATACTTGACAGTTTCTCTGTGAGTTATCGTCCGCAGAACTCCGTTGGAAATTATCATAATGATAATCATAATTATATTTATCATAAAATAATTTGGAAAACTTTTTGTTGTGTACGTTTTGCCATTTAAGTTTGATAGAACAGAGAGAATTCTTATAATGTTTAATAAAAGCTTTAACTATTTTTAAATTAGTAAATTTCTTAGTCATAACAAACATATCATTCTTTTTCAAAAAACAAACTTAATAGCTTAACAAATCTGGTCTTGAACAAATTGCTTAAATTGGAAATTACTGATTTTTATTCAAAGATAAATAGATTGCAAAAGAAAAAGAATGATTTGTTTGTTATGACTAAGAAATTTACTAATTTAAAAATAGTTAAAGCTTTTATTAAACATTATAAGAATTCTCTCTGTTCTATCAATCTTAAATGGCAAAATGTACACAACAAAAAGTTTTCCAAATTATTTTATGATAAATATAATTATGATTATCATTATGATAATTTCCAACGGAGTTCTGCGGACGATAACTCACAGAGAAACTGTCAAGTATTAACAATGTGTAACTTTAATAATAATATCTGTGATAATGGTGATAATACTAATGATAACAATAGGTATGACAAATGGTTTATAAACCTAACGGAAAATCACATTCCACAACATATACAGGACATTGTTAGGCTAGGACAGAATTTTAATTTTACATGCAATCCGAGTCAGAGCACATATTTTCAAATTCTTAAAAATTTGGATTGTTATATTACAGACGAGTCTGATGAATCTAATAAATTACGTGGAGAGTTAGTTAACTGTGTAAATTCCTTTGCAAAAAAGAAATTACATTTATCACATACAGATGCAGTTATTATGAGTAAAATTTCAGCTACTGACAAATTTGTTAAAGATAACAAAAATATATTATTTACTAAAGCTGACAAGGGAAATGTTACGATTGCAATTGACAGGGAAAATTATAATAAAAAAGTCCTTGAAGTTCTTTCGGATGATAAATATTATAAGCAACTTTCCAAAAGTCCACTTAACATTTTAAAAAAGTCAGTAGATTTATTAATAAAAAAGTGGATTAATCGTGGCGTTTGTGACCTTGATTCCAGCTTTGACATTTTGAAAACAAACAATAACAATACAGATCTAGCGCGTGCATATGGCTTAATAAAGATCCATAAAAAAGATTTGCCAATCAGAATTATTGTTTCGACGGTTAACTCGACAACGTATAAACTTGATAAAGCTATTTCTACGTTTTTTATAAAGTATTTGCCGAAACCTAAATCCTCACTTAAAAATAGTTACGAATTATTAGATTCTGTCTCAAAAATTAACGTACCCGATAATTGTAGATTAGTTTCCTTTGACGTTGTTTCATTATTCACTAACATAAATATTGATTTAGTGCTTGCGGGGATCAGACGTAAATGGAAATATTTAAAGTGCAGAATTAATTTAAGTTTACAAGAGTTTCTTGATGGTGTTATTTTTCTTATGTCTTCTACATATTTTAAATTTTATGGCAAGTACTTCAAACAAATTCATGGGGCTCCTATGGGTGGTTGTTCTAGTCCGTGGTTTGGAGAGTTAGCTCTCGAATGTTTAGAACTTCATTATCTCAATGTCCTTAAAAATAGTGTTGTTTTCTATAAACGTTATGTTGATGACTGTCTATTGATTATTAAGGAAAATGATATAGATCGATGTTTATGTGAATTTAATGAGTTTAATGAACATTTGAAATTCACGATGGAAAATGAAGAGAATAAATCTATCAATTTTTTAGAAATGTCTCTAATAAGAGAAGGTAATAAAATTATTTCAAATTGGTACAGAAAAAGTATTTATTCTGGTAGATTCGTTCACTTTGATTCGCATCATCCTTTATCACAAAAAAGAGCGATTGTTTATGGTTTGGTTGATAAAGCTATTAATTTATCACACAGTAGATTTCATGTAAAAAATTTAAATATTGTAAAACAATTACTTGTTGAGAATGGTTATCCGTTAAAATTTATTAACGAGGGTATACAACGTAGGTTGTCTTTTACAAAAAAATTACAAATTGACATAAACGATTCGAATACTGCAGATGATTCTAAAAAATCGCTCATCGTTATCCCATACGTTAAACATCTCAGTTACAAATTAAAATCAATTCTGTCTCGTAATAGTTATAAGGTTATACAAAAACCATGCAATAAACTTTCTAAATACATTAAATTAGGTAAGGATAATGTTGATAAGTTTGAAAAAAGTGATGTAGTTTACAAAGTGAATTGTGCTGATTGTAAAATGTCATATATTGGACAGACAGGTAGACAATTACGATTACGCATTAATGAACACAAGCGTAGTGTTAAGAATGGTGACACCACGTCGGCTTTAGCCGAACATGCAAACTTTTATAATCATAAAATAGATTTTAATAAGGTCAATATCGCTGATCACGAAAGTTATAAGAATAAAAGATTGTTTTCTGAGATGTTACACATTTATAGTACCAATAATAATATGAATAGACAGTTTGATACTATCAAACTAAAAAATTGTTATAAATCCACAGTCGACATTGTTAATAGATCAACCAACATTCGTAGCAAACCTAACAAATTCATAAATTCTCGTCGGTTACGCAGCAGAGAGTAGTTTTTCATTGGTGGGCACTGCGTTACTAAGTCAATTTCCTTACTAAATTTCTATCCCCACTACTTTATTCCGTATAAATAGCCCCGGAGATGCCCGTAACTCTTATTGTCTCTTTTGGACAGTGAGATTACATCATCCTGGGTAAAACAGCTTTTGACGTTATGACTAAACGACTGATTTGTAACATGTAAGTTTTTTTTTAAATTTTCATGCCTTTTTTCTTATTTTGGGTTTTTTCTTTAGTACAATTTAATTTTCTAAATATTCTCATTATACAGGTATTGCTTTACAAATGTTGGTGATTTAATAAAAATCTATTGTAAAAAGAAAAACTGTTTGACACGCGGACTCTACGCTATGGCCGCTTTATAAATTTGTAAATTGATATACCACCTCGAATGCTAAGGGAAAAGAAAGTTTTTTCTTTAATGTGACAAGAAATTTTATAATTGCCGTTATGTTTAATATTTTTTGTATGTTCATTGTGTTTAGCCTTGATAAGGAGAGTTAATTATACTCCCGAAACGTCAGTGTATCAATAAATTTATGATGCTCGAAAGGATCTATGGTGTATGAATTCACTACACCTACAATAAAAAAAAAATAAGGTTTATTAACTTAAGGTTTACTAACTTTTTATTATTTAACTTATTTTGTTGCGTATGAGTAAATGATATATTTGTACTTGTGGTGGCAATTTTGGTTTTAATGTAAGTTACAAAACTTGAAAATTATTTATATGTTTACAGAATTTGTTATTATAGATAAGCAGAGAATTAAACTTTTATATATATTATGTACTATATTAATAAAACAAAATGTGTGTGTGTGTGTGTGTGTGTGTATGTGTGTGTATATATATACAGCGTGTGTCAAACTTCATGAGGTTAACCTCATACGTTTGACGTATCGAACACGCGCTAGCATCGACCCGACGGAGCGCGTTTTTCGCTGTATGATCTAGATAGAAGAAAGTGCTGAGAAAAAGAAAGTGAGAACGAAAACAAGATAGAGAGAGAGAGAGAGAGAGAGAGAGAAATAAAACATAAGGAAAAGAAAACCTACAGACGAGAGGGACTCCCGCAAACACAGCCAGGCGAGGCGCTCTCAGCCTTTGCGTGCGCACCCGCAGAACCCGTCCAGTTCGCTTTTTCAACTTTGCTGACGAATGCCGACATGAATAGAGTAAGTAATAGTACAATTCTCCCTTAAATTTCCCTTTAAGTGGCCCCAAAGAAGACGAAACAAAAATTATGCGGCACACCTATGCAAGAAGTTTTTTCTTTTTCTATATACCACACAATACATGAAAAAACTTTGGAACACAGGAAAATGGTTTGTGACATAGTTTTAAACGCATATCAACGTATATCTTTGTTCCAAAATTTTTTCGTGTATTGTGTGGTATATAGAAAAAAAGAAAAACTTCTTGCAGAGGTGTGCCACAAAATTTTCTTTTGGTCGGATTCGTAGCCACTTAAAGGGAAATTTTCGGGAGAATTGCACATACACGTTAAAGTGAGCGCGATTGTGCGGCCCATTCCTTCGCGCGCGCGAGCCAGGGAGCGTGTCTTAACGATGCAACCGCCGCGGCTGCGTGCGAATGCTCACGCGCGTTTCACGTATGGGGTATTATATCACTTATGGTTAAGTGCCGAGAAAATTTCACTCACGTATATGTATGTATGGCGCACGAGGGCATGTGCTTCTACTTGTTTTCTCTGAATATATGTGCAATTCTCTCTTAAATTTCCCTTTAAGTGGCCCCAAAAACGACGAAAAAAATTTTGAGGCACACCTATGCAAAAAGTTTTTTCTTTTTCTATATACCACACAATATACGAAAAAACTTTGGAACACAGGAAAATGGTCTTGTGACACAGTTTTAAACGCATAAAAATTTTTCTTATGGTAATTTACCGTGGGAAAAATTAACGAAAAGTAGTCACAGATAATTAACCAATAGCAATCTATCGAATGTGCCAACCAATATTTCACAAAGAAACAATTAAAGTAGAAGAAAAAAGCTTTAATTTGAGAGAAGAATCAGAAAAATCGGTAGATTCTGTGCAAAGTTACGTGGATTTGAAAATCGCGAAAAATGACAAAAATATACAATTTTTTGTAAATTTACGGAATTCTTAATATTTTTATAATTTTTTGTTATTTTTCGCAATTTTCAAATCCACGTAACTTTGTACAAAATCAACCGATTTTTCTGATTCTCCTCTCAAATTAAAGCTCTTTTCTTCCACTTCAATCGTTTCTTTGTGGAATATTGGTTGGCATATTCAATAGCTTACTATTGGTTAATCAGCAGTGACTACTTTTCATTCATTTTTCGCATGTAAAATTTCCATAAGAAAAATTGATATGCGTTTAGAACTGTGTCACAAGACCATTTTCCTGTGTTCCAAATTTTTTTTCGTGTATTGTGTGGTATATAGAAAAAGAAAAAACTTCTTGCAGAGGTGTGCCACAAAATTTTTTCTTGGTCGTTTTCGAAGCCACTTATGGGGAAATTTTCGGAAGAATAGCACATTTGTTATTATAGATAAGCAGAGAATTAAACTTTTACATCTATATATTATGTACTATATGAATAAAACAAAATATGTATATATCTATATATATAAACAGCGTGTGTTAAACTTCATGAGATTAACCTCATACGTTTGACGTATCGAACGCGCGCTAGAATCTATCCAACGGAGCGCGTTTTTCGCTGTACCATCCTAGATAGAAGAAAGTGCTGAGAAGAAGAAAGTGAGAACGAAAACAAGATGGAGAGAGAGAAAGAGAGAGAGAGAGAGAGAGAGAGAGAGAGAAATAAAACTTAAGGAAAAAAACCTACAGACGAGAGGGACTCCCGCAAACACAGCCAGGCGAGGCGCTCTCAGCCTTTGCGTGCGCACCCGCAGAACCCGTCCAGTTCGCTTCCTCAACTTTGCTGACGAAAGCCGACATGAATAGAGTAAGTAATAGTACAATTCTCCCTTAAATTTCCCTTTAAGTGGCCCCAAAAAAAGACGAAAAAAAAAAATTATGCTGCACGCCTATGCAAGAAGTTTTTTCTTTTTCTATATATCACACAATACATGAAAAAACTTTGGAACACAGGAAAATGGTCTTGTGACATAGTTTTAAACGCATATCAACGTATATCTTTGTTCCAAAGTTTTTTCGTGTATTGTGTGGTATATAGAAAAAAAAGAAAAACTTCTTGCAGAGGTGTGCCACAAAATTTTCTGAATGATCGCACGCATTTCACGTATGGGTTATTATATCGCGGATGTTAAGTGCCGATAAAATTTCACTCACGTATATGTAGGTATGGCACACGAGGGCATATGCTTCCGCTTGTTTTCTCAGAATATATGTGCAACTCTCCCTTAAATTTCCCTTTAAGTGGCCCCAAAAAAGACGAAAAAAAATAACACATAACAGTATATCGACGACTTTCGAGAGAAGAACGACGTATCTCAGTGCTTTTACGGCCAGTACACGGCCAGTATATGACGAAATACGTCGTTCTTCATCCTTGCGCCGAGATACATCGTTCTTCATCCGCGCGCCGAGATACGTCGTTCTTCATCCTCGCGGTGAGATTTGTTCTTCTTCCGCTCAGCCGTCGATATACGGTTATGTGTTAATCGTGCTCGGTTAACTAATCTACCTAGACTTACTGCTGTCTGTCTAGCTAAGCATCTCCCCAGGTCGTAGTGCTGTTCGCCCGACCTCCACGTCAACAAAATACGGGAGTCCGCACGCAGAATTCGCGCTTGGACGATCGCCTGGCTGCTCAGCGCTAGGGCATGCGCGTCCGCTGCTGTGCAGTCGTTCTTACCTGGGCGGCTGCTTCTCGTCTCGCTCGATGAGGGCGAATCGACGCTGAAAAGGGTGCATGCGCAGTGTGGGAAATTTCGGGAGGAGCGCGCATGCAAAGAATTGTAGGCAAAGTGAATACATTGTAGATCTTTTATTGATAGTTACATTATATCTATTAGGCACCCGCTGGCGCACCGGCTCCGTTTTCGCGCGACATGGACGTGTTACATCCATGCCAAATTCTCACACATATCGTGCGTGCGGTGTATATGCGCAGCGGTGCAGAAGGAGTGAGCGGACCGGACGGTACGCTCTGATAGCAGTGATAGCGTGATAAAGCTTTTACGCGGTCGCGTGAGAAAGAGATGGAGAGAATGGCCGAGCACTTGCGAGATATCGTATGGGACGGACAACTCACAATCCGGCGGCGTGTACAATGAGTGCTGATTCACGGTTCGTCGGAGCGGCTTCTTCATCGTCGCGGCGAGTTAGTGGCTTCTTCATCGTCGCGGCGAGTTAGCAGTTTCGTTATCGTCGCGCCGGGATAGCATATTATTCCCCTCAGCCGTCGAAATAGTCATAGAGAAAGAGAGAAGGAGAAGGAGAGAGATGCGGGGACGGACTGACGGAGCAATTTTGGAACAGTTATTGACGGGGCTTGAAGTGAAGAGCTATTGGCAATAAAGGCCGACTACAAAGGTCAAGGTCGCTATCGACCAAGCACCTCTCCGCAGCACCGATGTAAAGAATCGGCCTCGTCTTCCCGACGGCGACATACACTCTCGCTAGGGAGCTTCGTCGCGTGAGCACTCATAAGGACACCAAGCAAGAACGTAGTCCAAAGTCTGCGGAGGGACTTAGCTGCGATGGGCCATCTCACCCCAGAACCGACGCGCCTGCGGCCACAGCCAGAGCCGCGGCCTGACCGAGAGGAAGCCGCGACTAGTACTGAGGCAGTCAGCATCGTCGTCCGACACGGCTACACGGACAAACCTCTCGGAGCCGCGTCACCGGAGAAAACCGCAGGAAGCAATATACATGAAGAGGAAGCCAGCTCCGCTGCAGTTACGTCGCGCAGCAGCGACACGTCGACGAACCGTGAATCAGCACTCATTGAAAACGCCGGTGGATTGCGAGTTGTCCGTCCCATACGATATCTCGCAAGTGCTCGGCCATTCTCTCCATCTCTCTCTCTCACGCGACCGCGTAAAAGCTTTATCATGCTATCACTGCTATCAGAACGTACCGTCCGATCCGTTAACTCCTCCCGGACCGCTGCGCATATACGTACACTGCACGCACGATATGCATGAGAATTTGGTATGAATGTAACACGCCCATGTCGCGCGAAAGCGGAGCCGGTGTGCCAGCGGGTGCGCCATAAATATAATGTAACTATCAATAAAAGATCTACACCGTATTCACTTTGCCTACAATTCTTTGTATGCGCGCTCCTCCCGAAATTTCCCACACTGCGCATGCACCCTTTTCAGCGCCGATTCGCCCTCATCGAGCGAGACGAGAAGCAGCCGCCCAGGTAAGAACGACTGCACAGCAGCGGATGCACGCCCTAGCGCTGAGCATGAGCCAGGCGATCATCCAAGCGCGAGTTCTGCGTGCGGACTCCCGTATTTTGTTGACGTGGAGGTCGGGCGAGCAGCACTCCGACCTGGGGAGATGCTTATCTAGACAGACAGGGGTAAGTCTAGGTAGATTAGTTAACCGAGCACGATTAACACATAACAGTATATCGACGGCTAAGCGGAAGAAGAACGTATCTTGCCGCGAGGATGAAGAACGACGTATCTCGGCGTGAGGATGAAGATGCCGCTATCTCGGCGCGATGATGAAGAAGATGCTAACTCGGCTCACGGATGAAAAAGATGCTATGTTGGCGCGTAAGACATAGCACATTTTTCATCCGCGAGCCGAGTTAGCATCTTCTTCATCGTCAAGGCGAGATAGCAGCTTCTTCATTGTCACGGCGAGTTAGCAGCTTCTTCATCGTCGTGCCGAGATAGCATGTTGTTTCCCTCAGTATTCGATTTACAATAGTCTTTCCCGGTGTTTTTCCGACGTGCTACTCGCGCGCGGCTCATATTGCACGCTGTGTGCGTGTGTGCCCGTGTGCGTGTGTCCGGGGACGCGTCTCCGTCACAATGCAATACAATACACGGAGAAGAAAAATGGTTTGGGAAAAATTACTATATTTATAGTAACCGTGACATAAACTCAAATTATCATAGAATTTACTACAATTTATAGTAAAAATCCTATGTTTTCAGTAATTTTTACTATGTATATAGCAATTTTTACTATAAATTGTAGTAAATTTTATGATAATTCGAGTCTGTCTCATAGTTCTTATAGAATATAGTAACTTCTCTTACATTTATAGTAAATTTTCCTACAACATTTCTCTCAGTGTAACGAAATCACCGTGTAATGTAAGCAGCGTCTATACAGTAATCTTCCGATTGCAGATCAAGAGTCGAATCTCTTATTTTTCGTGACGACGCTGCAAAACTGTTTAACGACAGCGCACGTGTCAGGAATCCCACGGGTTTATAGGGCCCGGGTCGTCAAGTAATCTTACAACGTAATTCGCAAAGCGCATTTACCGCGTATTTAAGCGCGTCTACTGCGTATTTTATCGGCGGAAATACTTATATAGTCCTGATACCCAGAGGTTTCCCGTGGCCGATTAAGGTCCACGGGTACACCAAGGTTTTTCTTACGTATTTTGGATCGATGAACACGAATTTCGAGTGTGATAAGTCGGAAAATGGTCAAAAAGTTAGTTATCGATAATTTTCCGGGAAATTCGGAAAATTTTCATTTTTTTCTCATAACAAAAAATATGATCGTATTCTTTACATAATTTTATGAAAATGTCCTTAACATTTTTTCATAGAATGCATAGTTTTTGAGAGAAAAAATCATGAAAGTTGACGAAAGTGAGCGTTTGGGAGCACGATGCGCGCACTTTTTTCAACTTTCCTTCAAAGTAATTAAGAAGAACCTTGGTGTACCCGTAGACCTCAATCGTCCACGGAAACCCTCTGGGGGCCAGGACTATTAGCTACTGCGACGGCAGCTGGCAAAAATCGCCTTGGCTGGTTGGAATGATGCGATCGCTGACCATGTCGGCAAAACGTTGGTGGAAATCTTTGTTCTGCTTTTCCAATCGCAATCCGGTTGCGACGGATCAACAGCTGCCTTCGCCACAGAGATGGTGTGCAGAAATCACATCAGCACCGACAATCTCCAACCACGTATAGCCGTCAGCAAAATCAAATGCTCACTACGCGAAAAATCAGACGCCACGCCAATTAAATTTTCTGTTTAAATACAAAGAAAACTTACAATGAGTCCTTCAGACTGATCGTACGCTTCGCCGCAGTAGTTTGTGTGAAAGCAAGTACAAAAGTGAGGAGCCACGTATTATTGCTGGCTCCTTTCGCCGCTGAGTGTCCGTTCGAACACAATTCTCGAGCTCGCTCACTCGCTCGTTCAATTTCGCAAATCATTCTGCGCATATGTATAGGTTGTGTTTATATTTTCACTCTATATAGCGAACACGACGATAGCCGAAATGGTATTCATTACATGTTATTACAAGTACATATTTGTACACATGTGAATAAGTGTGCGAGTGATTGAGTAGTGTGTGATCCTGCAGGCGAGGCATCGGTCTGAACAACAGTTTAAGTTTTTCTCTCTTTTCAGCTAATTCTTTTGGATGGAATCCATGGAGATTCTACAAAATACTATCACAATGGTCATGTCTATTATAAAGACAATAGGTATGACTCATACATATTTCGATGTCACGTGCGATCGACATATCATTGTCCAGGGAGGATTTATTCCAACGAAGCGTTGGTAATCGAAGATTATTACAACCATGTTCGCTACCCAATGGAAGAAGATTTCTTGGAAAGGCACGAATTCCAGAAAAAAATATACCGGCTATGTGAAACCACTTTTCTTCCATTAAATCAAATATTTAACGATGTTGCGTTAAGGTAAGTTTCTCTCTCTCCCTCTCTCTGTCTCCCTCCCTCTCTCTTCCTCTCTCTCCCTCTCTCCGCCATTTGGTTTAGCCACTACATAACATAAAATTACTTAACATCATATATGTTTATTGAAAGGTTTTTAAATTACCTACATTTTCTTTTTTTAATATTAAAATTATTTTGTGTCTGTAATTTGTTATTAATGAAAATACGTTTTATACTTAATAAATTAATTTGTAATTATATATTTTATTTATCAATTTTTTTTTGACGATAATATGAGTTAAAATTAACCAATCGTCTTGAAATTTGTCACAGAGATAGCTTTTTAACATGCAAGAAGAACAGAAAAATATTGACTACGTTCGCGGAACATCGCTAACATCCCCATTTAAATTAGCAACGCTGCACGTTCTGTATATAATACCCTCAAACTACCCCCTTTTGTATTGCAAAATCGCAAAAATATTTCTAATTCAGTGTTACGTGTGAGGGGGGACCTTTGAGTTCCCGGCCTCTCTGAGTTACGCATCTGGAAAGGTTGATTTTACGTGAAATAAGAAGTCGGAAAGACAGTAAATATAAGTAAACTGTGGTATTTATTAAATACTCAATTGCACGAGAAAGAGAGACGTGTCCTAACGTGTATATGAATATGTGCGCGGCGCGGATGAATCATCGTGACCTATCTCGTTTGTTTTGGAGTCGTCGTGTTATCTATACCTCTCTCATAGGTTCCCCGTGTGCCTGAATCAACCCGCGACGCCGGATGCGTCGCTTTTTATATCCTCGATGCAGTGTCTTCCACTTCCATAATTAATCATAGGTGTTGATCGGCTACGCGTCGAACTTCCTTCTTTTGCTGGTGCTGATTTTGCAGTTTTCGGCCGTTCGACCGTTTTGACTGATTATTGCTAACAGCAAATTCCTCTCTCTGTCTCTCTGTCTCTCTCTCTCTCTTTCTCTCTCTCGATTTCATAAATAATTTTTTTCAACACGTGCATGAAATGGGCCTTTTTTCATGCCTGAAAGTTGTGTAGAAAATCGCGAATTTCGAGCGTTATTTAGGAAAGAATGAAAAGAATCCATTTTTTCACACTTTAGCGGGGAAAAAAAATTTTTTCCCCGCTACATCGAAATTTTGTGAAATTGTTCTCTTATTGTCAAATTTATATATTTTATGGCTTTTTGACCTATTTAGAATAATATAATAGTTATTTTCGATACAAGTGCGAAAAAGTGATTTTATCCTCGTGTGGACGTTTGCGCCCGAGCGAAGCGAGGGTGAAAAGGCCACGCGAGGATAAAATCACTTTCTCACTCGCGTATCGAACACAATTTTTTTATACGACGTATGCAAAGCTCGATTTAGAGCATGCTTTTTTATTCTAGCGTGCGCAAAGTGTCCACTTTGCGCACGGAGTGTGAAAAACTAACTTTTAAACTGGGTTGTGCACGACTCGAAATGCACGATCCCCTACACAACTTTCATGCATATAAAAAGGCCCTCTCATGCACTCGTTGAAAAAAAACGATGTGTAACACGGGAAGAAGAGCTATTTCAGACTCGGTTGAGGGGTTTTCAGCACTCGTCTCCGTCTTGGGAGCTTTGGGTGCCCTCGAATACAACTCGTGCTGAACACCTTACCTTCGCTTGAAATAGATCATAATCTCCCCTAGCTGCACAAAGTCCAAAAGAAAAGTTGTAAACCCTATGGTATCAGCAGTTTCCTTTTCCCTATAATAGATTCCCTGTAGGTGCGCAGCACTATACACTCGCATCATTGCGGTCAACAATGCTGCAGCATCGTAGAATGAATGTGCCGGCAATGCCCAATACTCTACATGAGTTAAATGAAAGAATACATTTATTCGAATCCATGAGGCAATTTTACAGAGAGTCGTGTGTCGGGACAGATGGGTCATTAGCCATGATATTCATTCATGAAAGAATGTTGGAGCCCCTGCAAGAGAGCACGCTCTTGCATATGGATGGCACTTTCATCGTTAGACCCGAGAAATCCGATAATATTAAACAACTTTTTGTTATCCATTTAACGAAATATTTATCAGTAATTATTTATTATTTTCAATAATTTATTTATGTACTTTTAATATTTAACTATAATATGTACATTTTTATATTTATTTTATAATAAAATTCCAGAGCTTTCCAGCGATGTACGCTTTCACTGACAGAATGACAAAGGCTATGTATATTTGAATTTTTGAATTTTTATTTAATCTAATTCCTCAGTTGAAAGAACATGTTCGATGTGTCGTATGCGATTACGAAGCGGCACTAATCTCTGCGGTAAGAGAAAGTTTTACATCGGCAACATTATCTGGCTGTTTATTCCACTATCAGCAGGTACTCTATCGTTCTGTCTCCTCTTTCTCTCTCACGTGCTCCCTCTTTTCATAATTGCCTCTGATTTCGTTGCCACTAGATTTACAATTATGAATGTAATTTTAGGCTATAACGCGGTACTGGAAAGGGCAACTGAGAATTCCCGAAAATAGAAAAAGTGACCGAGCATTAGAAATGGCTCTTGTTTTCCCATTTTTGCCGTCTCACAAAATGGAAGATGGTTTAAATGTGCTACTTCAGGATATGTTAGCAAATTATGTACCACATAATGCTAAATTTTATAATTACTGGCGGAAAACGTGGCTTCCGCTGTCAGAAGTAATTTCAGTGTTTAGAAGACCAGTCAAAACTAATAACATATCAGAAAATTTTAACCGTCACTTAGAATAAAAAATTGGACGCAGGAAGCCACTGCGGTTTATGTTAGGTAACGCAGCATTTTACTTGGCGCATTCAATCAATAGATAAATATTGTAAACCTTATTTCTTCCCTCTCTTTCTAATGGTGCTGTTGTTTTTACTTCAATATGCTTGTTTACAATAAAATACTTTAGTTGAATGTTTAAAGCAATTCTTCGAACAGAATACTATTGCTTTTATTAAATTCATTCATTTATTCGAAATTACAAGTCTTAAGCTACAAAATCTCTCTTTCTCGTTGACGACTCAACGAGAAAAAATAGAGACTGAGAGACAGTTTCTATCAAAGTGAAGAATATAAATCCTCTTATATTAAACAATCTTAAATGACAATAAATTTCCGACACTATAGATTACTGTTTTATGAGGAGGCAGTGCAAAAATGAGACACATGGTTGCGAAAATTAATCTTAAGATTTTGGCAATACATTGGAAATAGCACCCAAGGCAAATAGCGCCAATAGCCTTGCAATTTTTGTACATCTATATTGTCAATACATCAGCGATATTAATTTTCAATATAGTAGCAAAGTTGTTACAATAGCTTCAATTTTTACGCGGGTAGCTAAGAGAGTCGTCGAAGAAGAGAGTGCTCCGGGGAAACTTTACTACTTTTGTTCGAAGCCTTGGAGACCCAGATGGGGTGCTCAACTTCCCACTGAACACGTTCACTGAGCTCGGGGGTATGTAGCAAAGAGTGGGGCGGCGTGGTTACAAGATAAAAAACGAAAGTGCGTGCAAAATACAAATGGCTCCAACACTCATCTATCCAAAAAGGGAAACAATTTTAATTCGAGAGAAGACCTATTTAATAATGTAGACATAAGAAATTACAAAATAAACATGATATTGCATAAGATAAAACACAGAGTATGAACATATTACGAGAAATTAGATTTGATATAAAACAAAGAAATAGTGAAATATGTAGATAACAGTACGCTCCGTTGTAGCGCTTAAAACACGGCCAGTGGACACGCCACCGTCTTATAAATTTTATTACTTATGAATCCTTTATCTCCTCAACTTGAAATTTTAATATTAATAGCTTTGAATACAAGTCTTAACTTGTACTTTCAAAATAATGAAATTTAAGTTTTTTTTTAAAATAATATTCTTTTAGAAAAATCTCTCCCAACATTCAACTTAAGTTTTTGACCGTAAAAGAACATTTAAAATAACAATAGCACGGTTTGAAATAAAAACAATAGCATGAGTTAAAAAATGGGGAAAAATCTATCGTATACGTATTTTGCCTTTTTCTGAGATACTCAGCGTATGATAATGAGCGATTTGAACAGAGCGCATTTTATGCAACAAATGCGCTGCGCGCATTCTCTATCTGGTTTCTGGCGAACGCTTCTATATGCTATCTAGATTAAATATCTACTATGTTATATTAATTCATGTATTTTAATGTTTATTATTTCTAATTTAATTATTTAGAAAAACTTGAACAAACAGCCGAGATTTACAATACCCGATATGAGACAGTTCTTCGAGCAAGAATAATTAAATATTATTGGCCACCTGAATTAATTCAAAAAGACAAAACCTTGAGTTCTGTTGAGCGACGGTTCCATACGTATGTAAATGACAAATATATTAAAAGTATAGGAAATCAAGAAAAATTTACTTATAGCGACCTCAAGCTAGTAAAATGTTTTTTTGTAGGCACACCTTTCGGACGCGATTTTTCTTCTTTTTTGTATCAAACAGTATACGGAAAAAATAGTGTATAATTATAAACGTCTCTGTCTCTTCTTTTCTAAGGAAGCGTTCTTTTTTAACCTTTAGAGGACGGGATGGCCCCTATACGGGTCATGCCCATGATCGACCCTTTACATGTGTTAGTTTTGAGATGTGAGACATCACAAAAACTCGATTTCAATAGAAAAGTGAGAGAAAACAGTAAACCCAAATCCCCGTCCTCTAAAGGTTAAGAAAGCGAAAAAAAAACTTTCTTCTTGAAACCTCAGCCATTTAGCCCAGAAATGTCTTACACAACGTTTAAAAAGCGAAAATAAAAACGAGTTTAAAGGCTGACGAATTCTTCAATTTATGTATTTTTATGACTTTTCAACGTTCAACCATAAACTCTTATAATTTTTGAAGGAATTAACATTTTTCAGATTTCAAAAAAGTCAATAAAAGCTTTTTTTTCTAGTTTCGTTTTCTATGTTTGAAACTTTGTAGATAGGGCATTTATAGGCCGAATGGTTGAGGTTTAATGTAGAGGACTTTTTGCTATTTTCTTTCAAAATGCCAGCCTTATAAACAAAAAGTGAACAAAGACGTGTTTAATTGCACACAATTTCGCCGCGATAAGTGTAAAATTTTTATGGATTTCTTCATGTACACACACACCTACACACGAACATACGCAAACAGAGAAACATAGCATATAAAAGTTTAAAATTTGTCATTTTAATAGTTGACTAAAATAATTTCTAATTAGCTTTGAGGTAAATATAGTTGTAGCTTTAGTATATTTAGCACTATATCACCAAGATTTATTGCTACAGGATAGAAATAGTATATTGCGCATCTATGGAGCAAAAAACTTGGACAGTCCATGTGTCGTGTAAATTTACCCGAGCCGAAGGGGAGGGTGGCAAACACGAGATGTGGGCTGGCCAATTTTACTCCCGTGGTGCGTATACTATTTTTCACTATACCTGGGCCGAAAATACCACATTCGCATTTTTGAGCCGGGAACGAAAGTGGCAGTTTCGACCAGGGTATGATGAAAACGTATTTAAAATCACTTGTTATTTTTTACAATTTTCGCAGAATGGATGTTAGAGGATATCTGGAATTTCTGGCTCAGCAAAAAAAATCGGATTTACTACCACATGGTATGGAAAATATATTTTTCATGCACATGTCATCACTATATATATATATTTCCATACCATGTGGTAGTAAATCCGATTTTCTTTGCTGAGCCAGAAATTCCAGATATCCTCTAACATCCATATATATATATATATATATATATATATATACATATATATACATATATATATATACATATGTATACACATATATATACATATATATATATATATATATATATACATATATATATATATATATATATATACGTATGTATATAAATGTTTGTATAGATGCATATGCAGATATGTCTGCATAAGTCCCGATCCGTTACAGTCAGACGTCCGCATAAGTACCCTTTCCATTAAAAGTGTGTCTGCTCAAGTCACGCTTGACTAAAGAAATAATCCCTCTCTTATGCCGACACGCAAAAATGTCTGCATAAGTCGGGTAATGTCCGCATAAGTACTGTTCCCATTAAAAATGCGTCCGCATAATTACCTTTTCAGATATTTATATGGATATATGCTGACTAGTCCGCATAAGTCACGTTCCGTTACAGTCAGGAGTCAGCATAAGTCTAGTAGTATAAACGAGTTTGTCAGCATAAGTCATGCTTGACTAAAGAAATAAACCCTCTACTTATGCTGACGTCTGCATAAGTCCGTCTCGGTCTGCATAAGTCTATTTAGGTTGTGTAAAATGTCTGCATAAGTAGAGTTTCATATATATATATATATATATTATTTTGTACCCCCTACTTGCTCCGCTCGTCAACCCCTCATTAGAATTTTTAAAATATATTAAATGTAATCTAGAATATAATATGTTAAATTTATTGTGGGTTTGTAATTTTTCAATAAAATATCATTTTGCTTCCTCCTATTTTTAATTGAGTATGTACTTTAATACAGTAGGTACCTAAAGAATAGTACATTGCGCCTTTTCGAAGGTAAAAGCATGCCTATTTTCCTCTCGTGGTGCGTATAATATTTTCAACAAACATGGGCCGAAAATACCACATTCTACGTCTATGTCTCTACGCCGCTGTCTCTAGTTCCGAACTCAACGTCTCTGTCTCATTATGTCTTTGATTATATGTCTCTCTCTCTACATCTCTGTCGATATGTTCTGTCTCTACCTCTCTGTCTCCACGTATCTGTCTCAACGTCTCTGTTTCTACGACTCGGCTTTATTGTCTCCGCCTCAACGCCTCGGCCACTATGCCCCTGTCTCTACGTCTCTGTCTCTACGTCCCTGTCACTACGTCTCTGCCTCTACGTCTCTCTGTCTCTCTCTCTCTCTCTCTCTCTCTCTCTCTCTCCCTCTCTCTCTCTCTCTCTCTCTCTCTCTCTCTCTCTCTCTCTCTACGTCAATGTCTTAATGTTTCTACCTCTACATCTCTGTCTCTAATCTCTGTCTCTACTTCTCTGTCTCTACGTCTCTGCCTCTACGTATCTTTCTTTCCAACTCTGTCCATATGTCCCTGTCTCTTCAACTCTGTCTCTACTCCATATCTAATCTCTCTGTCTACATCTCTATCTTTACGTCTCTGTCTCTACATTTCTGTATCTATGAATCCATCTCTACGCCTCCGTCTCTTCTTTTCTGTCTCTAGTCTCTGTCTCTACGTCTCTGTCTCTCCGCCTCTGGTCTACGTCTCCGTCTCTAATATCTCTCTCTATGTCTCTGCCCTTACGTCGCTGTCTCTACCGCTCTGTCACTAATCTCTATCTCTACGTTTCTGTCTCTAATCTCTCTCTACGTCTCTGTCTTTACATCCCTGTTGCTACGTTTCTGTCCCTACATCTCTGTCTCTATGTCTTTGTCTCTACGTCTCCGTCTCTGCTTCTATCTTTCTGTCTGTCTCTACGTCTCTGTTTCTACGTCTCTGCCTATACATCCCTGTCCCTGCGTCTCTGTCTCTACGTTTCTGTTTCTACTTGTCTGTCTCCACATCTCTGACTTTACGTCTCTGCCTCTACAGCTCTGTCTCTAATCTCTGTCTCTACGTTTCTGTCTCTACTTTACTGTCTCTATGTCTCGGTCACTACCTCTCCGTTTCTACTTTTCTGTCCCTATGTCTCTACGTCTCTGTCTCTACGTCTACGTATCTACATTCCTACCTCTACGTCTCTACATCTCCATCTCTAATCTCTCTGTCTACGTCTCTACCTTTACGTCTCTGTCTCTACATTTCTGTATCTGTAAATCCGTCTCTACGCCTCCGTCACTTCTTTTCTGTCTCTAGTCTCTGTCTCTCGGTCTCTCCACCTCTGGTCTACGTCTCCGTCTCTAATATCTCTCTCTATGTCTCTGCTCTTACGTTGCTGTCTCTACAGCTCTGTCACTAATCTCTGTCTCTACGTCTCAGTTTCCACGTCTCTGTCTCTCTAATTAAATGTTACATCAAAATTTCGGCAATTATTACGTTTGAAGATAAACCTTTTAATGTATTACAATTAGACGATTGATCCCGATTAAATACAATCTGGGAGAACACCTGATGAAACCGTGCGCTTGGAGGAATAGCTACACGGAAAAAATTTTCTTGGAATAGTGACCGCCGGCCTTTGGCACACTAAGTATGCCAATGCTGACGTCATAGCGCAGAAGTCGCAGTTTGTTGTTTATGCCACTCTAACCTAAAAATATCAACCTTTACGTGATTTTTAAGCTCTCGTAGTGTACAATACTGTATGAAACTCGTGTGTAAGGCAATCATTTACCGCGTGAGATGTTTTTCACATGAGCGAAGCGAGTAATAGTAAATAATTACTTCGCACACCAATTCATAATGTAATATTTACGCATTTACCGCTCCCGTTCGATTGGCATACTCAGTGTGCTAAGCTGGCAGAGCCAGTACAGAAATCTATGGTGCCACTGCTCCAGCAGCTGTGATTGTCTGAGTCCCGGAAATTTGTTTGCGTATACGATTAATAACAAAAAGGAGCTGATGGGGAGCGGATGGGGAGCGGAGGGGAGTGCGGGGGAGCGGATGATGAGCGGAGGGGAGCGGGGGGAGTGGATGGGAAGCGGATGGGACGTGGAAGGCAGCGGAAGGGGGGCGAATGAGGAGCGGTCTAGACCGGATGGTGAGCGGAAGGGGGGAGCGGAAGGGGTACGGACGGTGAAGCGGATGGGGAGCGGATGGGAAGCGGACCCATTAAAAACTGCTGTTTTTAGAGACATTTTTACGTTATTTTGGGGAGCGGATGGGGAGCGGCTAGGTCGTAAGAAAAAAGGCTTACAACTATATAGTATAGGAAGATATATATATATTTTGGAGCGTCCAGCAGAAACGGGCCACCGAGCGCGCGCGGTGCCTTTTTTCGCGTAAAAGGCGCTCTGTTTAACTCGCTCATAATCGTATGCTGCATCTTTGAAAAAAAAACCAAGGACATATCTCGATTGATTTTTTTCTGCTCTTTCCAACTGCGCCATTGTTTTTATTGCGAAACGCGTTCTTCCGGACGAAAACTCGAGTTGAATATTGAAAGCCATTTTTCTCAAAGTATATCATGTTTTTTTTTCAAAATAAACTACACCATTGGAAAGTACAACTCTTAAGCTTCAAAACCCTATCTTGGAGAAGTTGGAGAAATAAAGGGTTTAAAAGTAACAACATGAAAAAGCCAGCGCCGAGGGTCCGCGCGAGCCCCTCACGCCCGTGCGTACGGCAAGTTTAAGTCCACGCTCTATTCAATTCGCTAATAATCGTGTACCAAGTCTCTGAAAAAAGAACTAAGGACATATATCGATAGATTTTTTCCTGCTCTTTCCAATGGTGCTATTATTTTTATTCCGAAATGCTTCCTTCTAGTTGAAAATTCCATTTGAATGTTTAAACTCTATTTTTTCAATAAAATATCAGTCTTTTCTTCAAAATGAATTATATTCTTCAAAAGTACAAGTCTTAAACTATAAAATATTATATTTTTAAGTTGAAACATGAAAAGTTCAAAAATAGTAAGATCAAAAAGACAGCGGCTGCCCGAACTTTTTACGCTATGCTCAAGGGCGGATTAATACACGCGATGTGCTATTTCGCCCTTTCTTTTTTGTAAATATAAAATGTTTTGTAACTTACAATGCCAATGCGTGGACTTAATTTTGTGGATCTAGTTGTAACAGCTAGTATAATATTACAATGAACTTTGTCCTTAGTTCTTTTTTCAGAGACTTGGTACACGATTATTAGCGAATTGAATAGAGCGTGCACTTAAACGTGCCGTACGCACGGGCGCGAGGGGCTCGCGCGGACCGTCGGCGCTGTCTTTTTCATGTTGTTACTTTTAAACCCTTTATTTCTCCAACTTCTCCAAGATAAGGTTTTGAAGCCTAAGAGTTGTACTTTCCAATGGTGTAGTTTATTTAAAAAAAAAAGCATGATATACTTTGAGAAAAATGGCTTTCAATATTCAACTCGAGTTTTCGTCCGGAACAAAGCGTTTCGCAATAAAAACAATGGCACCATTGGAAAGAGCAGGAAAAAATCTATCGATATAGGTCCTTGGTTTTTTTTTCAAAGACGCAGCATACGATTATGAACGAGTTAAACAGAGCGCCTTTTACGCGAAAAAAGGCACCGCGCGCGCTCGGTGGCCCGTTTCTGCTAGACGCTCCCATATACATTCAGCCCGACAACGACTGGCGCGATAAGCAAAGCCACACTCAGCCCGACAACGACTGATGCTTTGTAGCTTTTCTGTAGCCTTTAAGTAATCGTCTTTTGATGAAAAAAGCACTCAATATTTTTTAAATACTCAGTTGCCCATTTGTATAAATCTTGGGGCGTCAATATATAATTGTCGGATACTTTCCGTAAACTTTCTCATCTGGCATTGCTTTTCACGGAAGCACCTATTCCATCACATGCATTTTTTCCGTGGGCTGTTGCATGAAAATGCCACTCAGCATCAACAGCAAAATCATCATAATGATGAAGAAGATTTTGGAAATTGCGTTTATTTTTAAAATGTTGCGCAGCTCCATCAGTAAAATAAATAACTTTTCCAACTAAATCGAAAGACTTTTTAAGGAAATTAATTATAATTTCTTGTATTAGATAAACTGCAACAACGTCATGAATTAAACTATCTGAGAAAACTACCATGATTTTGTGTTCAATTTTAGATTCTGATCCTTTATAGTAAATGACTATTGTAGCTAAACTACATTGATTATTATTATAATGAAATGATTGTGCTGCATCTTGTGCTATAAAAGCATAGTTTTCTGAAAAATCTAGAGAAATTAAAAACTCACCTTCAGATAAGGATTCTCTCAAGAATTGAAAATAAGAAGACTGTTGTTTAGAAATAAATGAATGAGTCTTAAGTTTACACAAAAGAGGAAAAAAAATATCGATAAATGAAGACTTAGAAACGTTTTCAGTTTGCAATGTTGATCTATCGATAGTTTTCCACATTTGAAACTTTATTTCATTAACCTCAGAGCTTTCTAATAATAATTCTAGATCATTTTTTAGAGGTTCAACACCAGGACAATTTTCGCACATATTTAAATAGTATTTCGCTGTTGGACTTTTACAAACTATTTCGGCTATGCAATCTTTATAAGTGTTCATTCTATCAAAAGAAACTCCTGAGTTTCTTAAACCAACTAACAGAAGTTTAACATTTTGATGATAAACGCAAACACACACTGAATGTGTCCCACTGCTACCAGCTAAAACACAATATTTAGGACGGCATTCGGCAAATTTACTGAATCCTATTTTCGATCCAGGATACTGTTGCTTATATTTTAAATATAGTTCTCGAAGATTGTATAAAACAAGCCGTTTCTGGATGTAACTTTTTGTGCCATCATCACCCTGTTGAAAATATCCATGTGGATTTTACATTGATTTCCACATGGAATCCATATGGAATCCATATGGAATCTATACGGATTCCATGTGGAAATCAGTCCCAAATCGTCCTGTGGATTTCCACATGGAATTCCATATAGATTTCTATATGAATTTTTCTACAAATATTTGTAAAGCAAAATCCGTATGGATTTCTATGTAGATTTCCATGGAGAAATCCAGGTAAAAGACGACATGATCCATATAGATTTCCATATGGATTTCCATGTGGTAATTCAAATGTTTATAAAAATGTTTATTTATAAAATTTAAAAATTTTTTTACTAGGGATACGTTTTTTACCATATGAGTAAAGCATAAAAAATTATAAACTATAATTTCCTCTTATGTAATTCTTCGAAAAGATTCTATAGTACTTGTTGTCAAAAATATGTATCCTAGTAAAACAAAATATAACAATTTTATAAATAAACATTTTTATAAACATTAAAATTACCATATGGAAATCCATATGGAAATCCATGTGGAAATCTATATGGATCATGTCGTATTTTACCTGGATTTCCCCATGGAAATCTACATGGAAATCCATACGGATTTTGTTTTACAAATGTTTGTAGAAAAATTCATATAGAAATCTATATGGAATTCCATGTGGAAGTCCACAGGACGATTTGGGACTGATTTCCACATGGAATCGACATGGAATCCATATGGAATCCGTATAGATTCCATATGGATTCCATATGGATTCCATGTGGAAATCAGTGTAAAATCCACATGGATATTTTCAACAGGGCATTTTTTATACATTTGTTATCTTTATAGCCTGGCATAATTCTACTATTCTCATCACTTTCATAGAAGAACTTTGCTTGATCGAAAGTATCAGTTGATATTTTTTTATTTCCTCTGTTGTCATTTAATTGGGCTAGGTTATCAACTAATTTACATTTCGATGGAAGTCGACGAGACAAGTTCGAAAATCTAGCTACTTTGCGAGTACTCCAGTTTTTAGGAAGTAGTTTCAAAAGTAATATCTTTTCCATTACTGTCAAATTTTGGTCATTCAACAATTTTTTCAAATTAAAAATAATTTCTTTAGAATCTTCTATTGAAATCTCACGCTCTTCTTCAATCTGAGCATTAGATTTTATTCGACAAGAATCGCATATTTTGTCTCTATCAGTTAAATGCGGATAACAAGCTCTAAGTTTATCGGAAACAAACCTAAGGTGAACCTATGAAGGTAGCGCGCTTGGTGCTTGCCATCTAGCGGGCACTTCGGGTACTAATCCCGAACAGAAGTATTTCGGAATAAAAATAATAGCACCATTGGAAAGAGCAGGAAAAAATATATCGATATATGTCCTTAGTTATTTTTTCAGAGACTTGGTACACGATTATTAGCGAATTGAATAGAGCGTGCACTCAAACGTGCCGTACGCACGGGCGCGAGGGACTCGCGCGGACCCTCGGCGCTGTCTTTTTCATGTTGTTACTTTTAAACCCTTTATTTCTCCAACTTCTCCAAGATAGGGTTTTGAAGCCTAAGAGTTGTACTTTCCAATGGTGTAGTTTATTTAAAAAAAAAACATGATATACTTTGAGAAAAATGGCTTTCAATATTCAACTCGAGTTTTCGTCCGGAAGAACGCGTTTCGCAATAAAAACAATGGCGCAATTGGAAAGAGCAGAAAAAAATCTATCGATATAGGTCCTTGGTTTTTTTTTCAAAGACGCAGCATACGATTATGAGCGAGTTAAACAGAGCGCCTTTTACGCGAAAAAAGGCACCGCGCGCGCTCGATGGCCCGTTTCTGCTGGACGCTCCCATATATAAGCTAAGAAAGTCGCACATATAAAATAGCCATTATGACGGTTCATAAGTAGATCATTATATCGTGGTCAGTCCGCCATTATGACGGGTTACTTATCACAAAAGCGGCGACACCTCATTCGTTGCACTTATAAGAGACGGCCAATGAAGAGTTTAAGATGCTATACAGAAAGTAGGTGTAGCTTAACGTATGTTAGGAGCTAGTTCTAATGCAGTGGCTATCATTCTATTTTTTGTAGCTATAATATACCTACTCGTTCAGATGTCCGCCTGCTAACACACATGCAAGTTTGATTTGTATTTCTATTAACTTAGGCATAATTTTATAATAAATTAACTTTTATAATGTATTGATTCATAATTTTATTATAAGTAAATTTTATAAAGCATCGAATCATAATTTTACGCAATATAATTATTAAAATGTTTCTTTTTTTTACCAGAATGTTGTATAGTCTCTCATGTAGTATTTATATAAACTTTTTAAATTAATTTATAAAATTTTTATTTAAATAAATCATTATTTATTATGTAAAAGGCACATCTCTCTCTCAAGTTTCTACAAAATATATTTGCTTGTTAAAAATCACGAGAAAAGATTTTTTGAGTGTTCTCTAGACGCAATAAGAGTAACATAGAGATTTTGTTTCATCTTTTTGATATCGTACGATTTTAGAAGTTTTATGAGAAATAATTTTTACTGCATTCGCCATGTGTAATAAGAACACATCGTCTGATTTTAAATGTATCTTTTTGCAAGTTACCGCCGAATATCCGATAATCTCGTGCAGTCTGTAGACGAAATAAGAGTACCCTCGGTGTTTTCTGCAGTTCTTCGCAAAGTTTAAAAAAACAACGATGACTAGAGCGCCCCTGTCCTCCAGTCTGTCGCAAGTATTCGTCAAGACATCTCTCTCATCCTAACCAACCACCTAACCAACCAATCAGCCAGCACCATGAACAACATCGAGCAAATGATCATCGATATGGTTGATTTACCAGAAATCGCGCTGCCGCCGTAAGAGCTTGCAGATTTTATAAATAATTTGATTGACATGGGGGAATCGATGATGACTGAAGACCAACAACAGGGTGTACAACCCCTCGTATTAGCACGCTAGTGCAGCGATCAGCGCTCTGGGTGCTATAGTGGGGAGCTGGCTAGCGCTTGCTGGCCTGCAACGACTGGTCTCTCTCTCTCTTTCATTTTATATATGAATACACACAAGCACACGCACACGCACACACACACACAGTTAGTGTGGTACCATGGGTTCGATAAGCTATACCCACCGCCGACCGTTGTAGGGTATGGAGGAGGCGTTACAGGGGTATCTATAATGCCTCCCTGCCTCTCCCACAGGTGGTCAGTGGTGGGGGTTTGTTTTGACGGGCCATGGTGCCACAATAACTACTCAAATGCGTTTCTCGCATCTAAAAACCAATGCTCACAACGCTCGTCCGTGATGCCCGAAACTCGTGAGCTCTTGCGTTACGGTCAAGGTAGTAGTACTCCCCACGGTGCCAGCTGGACCATGCTCAATGCTTGCGCGCACCATAGTGCTGCCCCACTCTACCTATAAACGCAAGGCGATGATGAAATTCTGACCTCACATTCCGAGCGAAATAAGCATAAGCGGAAAATGCAGCTCGCGCCCCAGTGATATGCAGTTAGCTCATGAAACACTCATGCAGTTACTTCATGGACGAGTTGATGCGTAAAACGCTCACGATTTCTCGCATAGTAGGATGGCGTGGGAAACTGTTGAATATTCATGGGAATAAATATTACCTATTTGTAATTTTTTCTGTACCCTTCTCTATGCCTACCAAAGTTAGGAGAGGATGAGAGAATGCTATCATAGCACTATCCCAGTAGGGGTGTAGCAAGATTCAGTATAGATGGGAGTGAAGACGGTGGAGGGGGGTGGAGTTATTCTATATTTTCCGTTCTTTATTATTAGTCAGTCTTCATTACTTTTTTGGCTTGTATGTGTATGGGTTCGTGGATTTTTTGCTATTAGAGCCTGAAATGAAAGATTTATAGGTTTGTGGTCTTGTGGAAAAATAAGTATTTATATGATTTAGAGATATTAGATATTTTGAAATAAGAGAACAAGCAGAGTAGAGATGATTTTTATCCAGTTTTTGCTATTGTCGAAAAATTGCATATAGAAGACGTGTGTTTATCATAGATAATGTTTTTCACATTTGTAGTACTGTGTTAGTTTTAGCGATGTAAAAATAATAGATATTTTTAGTTTATTTTTCGGGTTAGGGACTATGGTTGATATGTTGGAGTCAAACCGACTGCGGATTCAGAATCAACAACCTAAAAAACATGGATAAGGCGGTGTAGTTCACCACACATGATACTTTTTTGTGTGTGGGTGTAATGACTCGCCATCTGAAATCATCCGTCATTTTGTATTTTGTGAAACTGTCTTCAAATTTTTTAAATGACGATCTTTCATTTTGAATGGGTAATTTAAAATCGGTTATTTTGAATTTTGCAAAAACCGACTTTAATTTCGTAATCAGAGCATTAAAATCCCCATTGAAAACATTTGAAGCCTGAAGTACAAATGTTCGGAATTTTGGAAAACTAATTTGTAATCAGTGTCCCCAAAAATTCATATGTATCGATTTTTATAAAAATCGAGAAACAAAAAGTATAAAAATGAATTTCTCCTGTCAAAATCTCACTGTTTTGTTATTTATTTTATAATTGTCATGCAACTGTTATTATATTTTTGTATAATGCAGCTAATGGTAGATTTCTTCTAATATCCAAAATCTTGAAGCTATGGCCAAATTTATTACCACTCCGGTGTTATTGATTACAAGATGATTAATAAAACAACACCATTTTCTTCTTTTTATCCGTCGACGTTTCGGACAATTTTATTTTTGTCCCTCTTCAGGTATCTAATATATACAACCGTAGTTAATATTATTATAATAATTTCCAACAGAGAAATATTTTTCACATGAAATAAATAAAACAGAATACACAACTTACAATCAAAATGTTAAAAGTCCAAGTGTTACGTGGAAAACAGTCCACCCGTCAATAGTCACATAAACCATTATTTCTCTTTATATAGTCTAATATTTAAATAAGTGTGTGTAATAAAGGGTGTGAACGTACATCCATAAAACAGTATATGTAAGTAGGTGGGGCATAGCCCGCTAACAGAGTTCAAGAACGGGAAGAGGTATTAGGCAAACACGTCTGCGAATACGATCGATAGTGTACCGCACATAGCTCTACTAATCATATGCTCCTAATACCTGCTCGTCTACAATACTCAGTTATTCTAATTCTAAGAGGACAAAAATTCGACATTATTAATCAAAATACTGTATTCCTTTGATAATTTTGTAATTTCAAATTGTTTATTCATAAAATTTTTTTGAGTATGTATATATAAAGCTTCTGTGAACAATTCTTTACCAGTGTTGATTTCTGTATCTAAAATTTTTACGTCTTGAAAATTTATATTATGTGAGTTCTCTGTTTTATGAATAAATAATGAAGAATTTTTATCCCCATCACAATATTTTTTTTGATGTTCTTTTATTCTAACGCCTAGACGTCTACATGTCTGTCCTACGTAGGACGCATTACAATTTTCACACTTAATTTTATAAATAACATTAGACTTATTGCATTTTTTATTCTTATCCTTGCCTAATATTATAACATTATTCAATTTATTATTCATGCTAAATACTACATTTGTGTTAAGGCGTTTAAAAAAATTTTTTGTGAAGCCTTCTAATTCTTTAACAAAAGGTAAACTTATAAAAGTCTTATTAACACTAATACTTCCATGTGAGGAACTAGACATCGAATAAATCTTTTTTAGTCTTTTTTTTATATAGAAGTTAAGTAAATTTAGTGGATAATTATTATATTTTAAGACATCTTTAATGAAAAAAATATTTTTTTTTTAAAGGATTTATGCGACAGCTTTATTGCCCGATCAACCAACTATAAATAATAGCAATTTTATTCACCAAAGCATGGTGAGAATTAAAATTGAGATATCTGCCAGAGAAAGTAGGTTTTCTATACCAATTCGTTATAATATGTCTATGATCATTAATCATTATTTTTAAATCCAGAAAACTAATACTATTATTTTTGAATCTTTCTACTGTAAACTGCAAGTTTTTATCATACAAATTAAAGATGTCTAAGGTATGTTCTATGTCATTTTTTTGTATGCATAATATAATATCATCTACATACCGAAAATAAAACAAAGGCTTGGAATGTAATTTGTTTATACAATCTAATTCTAGATCCTCCACCACAATATCAGATAAAATAGGACTAATCGGGTTTCCCATAGCATAACCAAAAGTTTGTCTATAAAATTTTTCATTAAACTGAAAAAAATTATGATTTAATATGAACTTAATAACCTTAATAAATTCAGAGCAATTCAGATTGATTTTATTATACAATTGGTGCCATCTCTTTTCTATAGCATTGTACACCAAATATTCAGGTACATTTGTGAATAAACTGACAACATCAAAGCTAATAATTTCGTAGTCGTGCGGAATTAGAATATTATCAATTTTTTCTTTTAGTTTTTCGCTATTGTCAATATGAGAAAACGGAGTTTTTAAGTTATTTTGTAAGAATTTTGCGAAAAATTTTGAAATAAAATAAGAAGGTGAATTTATGGTAGAGATGATGGGTTTTTGTAAAACTGGTTCTAATTTTTTTCCATTAGATATGAAATCGATTTTGTTTAACCATTTTGTCAATTCATTAGTTTTCCTTTCTAACGAAGATAGAAGCAGAATAACTGAGTATTGTAGAAGAGCAGATATTAGGAGCATATGATTAGTAGAGCTATGTGCGGTACACTATCCATCGTATTCACAGACGTGTTTGCCTAATACCTCTTCCCGTTCTCGAACTCTGTTAGTGGGCTGTGCCCCACCTACTTACATATACTGTCTTATGGATGTACATTCACACCCTTTATTACACACACTTATTTAAATATTAGACTATATAAAGAGAAATAATGGTTTATGTGACTATTGACGGGTGGACTGTTTTCCACGTAACACTTGGACTTTTAACATTTTGATTGTAAGTTGTATATTCTGTTTTATTTATTTCATGTGAAAAATATTTCTCTGTTGAAAATTATTATAATAATATTAACTACGGTTGTATATATTAGATACCGGAAGAGGGACAAAAATAAAATTGTCCGAAACGTCAACGGATAAAAAGAAAAAAATGGTGTTGTTTTCTTAATCACCTTTTAATCAATAACACCGGAGTGGTAGTAAATTTGGCCATTAGCTTCAAGATTTTGGAAACTATTATTATAATTTTAATGTGATATTTCTTAGCTACAAGTAAAGCATAAATAGACTATACATCCAGATTTATTTGCTTTATTACCAAAAGTTTTATACAGATTATTAACGTGTTTTTGATACTTTACGTGTCATAAAGAATTTCAGTTACTGTTGCATTTTTGTTAAATTTTGTATCTGTTTGCTTTACACATTATTTGAAGCGCTTATTTCATTATATGACTGAATAATGTCATATATAGTATGGAAAATAGAGATTAGCACTATGTAGCAATGCTTTTAATGCATTTTGTAATCTCTTTTTTTAGTATAATACGTAAGTAGTTTATATTTTCCATTGAATATCATCACAATATAATTTAAATTCATAAGTAATCTGAATCTTATCATAACTAAAATTGTCGTAAATATAAATATTCTTCAAAGTCTATAGGAAAAATTACGCAGGGACACAAAAAAAAAGTGGTCTGTCACAGAACACTGACTATCATATCCTTATGTATTTTGACGATCTGAACACGAATCCACTGTTTGGTTCCATCAGCCCCTGATTTTGCGTAAATTATACCATAAAAGCGGAAATTACGGAAAACTGGATTTATGAAGTCCATCAGTGAATAGTGATTTGAGATGGATTCGTCCATTTATAAATTTTTCGTTTGTAGCGAATCCTTTTATTCTCTAACGATCTGTGCAATGGGTCTCAGACTCTTTTAATACCTCTATTTTAAGTTTCTCTTTTTAACATCTAACACACTGAAAAAAGATTGGCGCGTCGGCTGCCCTCTGTGGCTCTCAGCTCCCCGTGTTTACAGGGCGTCTGACGCCCCGTCGTCTTTGCTCGTATATCGCTCCCTTCCGCGCGACTGTAGCGTACGCGTGGCGTACGAGTTGTTGAAAGCAAGCAGTGTAACAGACCCGTAAGGCAGTGCGCGCCCGTGCGTGGATGCATGATGCGCTGAAAAGAACAACATAGATGCTAAACGGGCGGCCTATACTCCTTAACCTACAGCGCACCCGTTAGACTGCAGGGAGCGCTGCCGATGCGCCAATCTTTTGTCAGTGCAGTAGACCGCCATCATATTTACACCCCACAGGCCTTGGTATCTTCTCTGCATTACTTTCAAATCTTGATGAAAACGTTCACCTTGCTCCTCACAGCAATCACCTAAGTTGTCTGGAAAGTACCAATGTAATTTAACACTCATCAAATCCCCCTACATCCATGGACGTGTCAGCGTAACGCCAATATAATAACGTTAAAAATCGGTATGCCGATAAAAATAGATATAGATATATAGATTATATGTATTACTAACGAGAGGGGGGGGGAGAGGGAGAGAGAGAGGGAGAGAGGGAGAGGGAGAGGAAGAGAGAGAGAGAGAGAGATGCGCAATGTTACATAGCCTGCAGGGGCTATATAAGGCCGGCCGCAGCGCTCCGCGGCTCACAAGTAACCCTACGGAAGTGTCACTCACCGATTTACCTGAGACTTTGCATACGGCTTCTATATCGAAAAATATGAGACACGTATTTTTTTTTAGCTGCCCATAAAGAGTTTTAAGGTCGTAAATCACCAATCGTGAATTTTTATACGTGAAATGAGAATATATCATCAGTAAATCCATAACTTCGTAACCCTTTTCGTGTTCCAAAAAAAATTTCTTTTTTTAGCACACCTATGAGACATGTTTTTTCTGGCACATTACACCTTATATTATAAGGAAAAAACGTTGTCCAATCGAAAACTTTTGGGTGAAATCCATATTTTGCTGAGGAAAATGAGCGATTTTTTCCGAATCCACGTAATTCAATGATTTTTGATTATTTTTAGCGATTTTCAAATGCACGTAACTTGGCGCCGAATTGACCGATTTTAACAATTCTCATCTCAAATTAAAGCTCTTTTTTTACTGTAATCGTTTTTTGTGGAATGTTTGTTGGCCACTTTCATAGCTTGCTATTGGTTAATCAACAAGGACCGCACTTTTCGTCCATTTTTCCCATGTTAAATTCCCATAAGAAAAATGAAATGCAGCAAAAAAATGGATGCACCCATAATTTCTTCTTATAATATAAGGTGTAATGTGCCAAAAAACGTGTCTCATAGGTGTGCTCGGAAAAGAAATTTTGGAACTCGAAAAGGGTCACAAAATTATGAATTTAGTAAATCCGATTTACTCATATACCATATAGCCCAATAACAATAAACATCTTCAAGTTATTTTATCTATTCTACCAAATTGAATATGACACGTAAATTTTGGATAATATTAATGATTTTAGACTGATATGCGCCCCATAAAATCTATTTTAGGTACATGGTTACCCTTGCAGTCACAGGAGCCAATATATTAGAACCTTTTTTTTTCTTTTTTTCTTTTTTTATGTAAAATCCTGAAATTTTTTGCATTGTTAGGTAGTATAAAAGACTTAAATTATAAATCGAATAGGACTTTTTATTAATCCATAATTGTTCATAATTGTTATAAACAAATACACACCAAAAAAAGTTGTTTCTTGAATTTAATTCATAACTAAAACAGTTGAAGAAAAGATCATTTTCAATGTATTATTATTGGTAAGAGAAGTAAAGGCAGATTCTATAAACTATTGTTCTCATCACCAGATGTTTGTGTTTATAGTAATGATAATGAAAAGATAATAATGGTAATAATTATTACGTGATGTACTACTTTATTTGATTAGTACTAGAAAGATATAACAAGTGAATATTTTTCTTATTCCAATGTTTTGCAGTTGAGCATTCGATTCAATAACGAATTATTACTACTACTGCAATTAATATTTTTTTTAGATTAAATAATTGCACTTTAAGATTAGTGAAATCTATTATTCCTGAATCGTATATTATAAATTTATAACGTAATATAGACGATTGTTGCCCTACTCGTATTTGCACATATTTTTTAGTTTTTTTTAATTTCTTTACCAAACAAATAATTCACTTTCAATAAAAAGAAGTTTATTTAGTATTGCAAAATTTTTGTTGAATAATAAAATAAAAACAATACCACATTTGATTTTTTTTTATTCCTAAGCTTTTGAATGTGGGAGAGACCGGTGCTATAGTTAAACCACTTTCTACATTTTCTTTATTTATTTTTTTTGTAACACGGGTACATTTTAATTTAAAAATTATGCTAATAATATTGAAAATTTAAATATGAAAATAATACAAAGTGCTAAAATTATTAAATAATTAATCATTATAACCTAAATTACGTTTAAAAATAGATAATCATAATCTTTTCAAGAATCACTGGAAATTTTCTGGAATATAAAATTTACTCCTGTATATGAGAAAATTTTCAAACTTCCGACTGAAAAAGAAAACGAATATTCCTCGTTCCGATGTACATGACTAACATCGACAGTTTGACAGGTTTTGACCTCTGTTACTCCAATCACGAGATATTAGCATTGGGCCAACCTACCCGTATGCCAACTTGCCTCGATCTCCCCTATGCATTAATAAAAAATAGAGCAATTAATAGTTATTTAGATAAAATCGAAAGCAGTTACTTCAATTGAGTTTACATGATTTTTTCAATAAAAACTATAGTGGTGCAATTATGTGGAATATAGAAACAGTGATAATTTGACAATTTGTTAAAGAAGTTTATCAAAGTTATTCAACAAAATTTTGTAATAGACGAGAAAGGTGAATAAACGCTTTTTATTATATTTATTACATATCTCATTTCGTTATTTATTTACTTTTATTGCTAAATAAATATATGAATGATTTAAGGGAACTAAAAATTGCATAGTTTTAATAGATATAATTTTTGCATAGTAAAATCATAAAACAAAGAAAATTTAGAATTATTAGCATTCAATTTTAAGTTTAAGGTGAAAGTCATTCTATTAAATACTTCGAGAAAAAATTATAATAACGTAAATTTTTATAAATAAGAAAAATATAGATATTCTATATCGATATTGTATCGATATTGTACCAATATTGTATCAATATTTTCCGAATATTTAAAAATAACTATGTTTAATAATTAAAGTTTTATCAAATTTTATCTAAAGGTAAATATCTTAATTTAAAAAAAATATTCTTCACGAACAAATTTATTTACTTAAAAAGGATCATCATTAAAAGATCAAAACGTTGCGCAAATAAAATGAATTTACTGTTATAAATCATTAACGTCTTATACATTTTTACATTTAATAACATCACGGCCGTCATAAACTTCATTTTCAAAATTATTTCATTAATAAAGTTTAACGTATTATACATTTGTAAAATAACAAATATTTTTTTCAGAGTTGTAATAAATAATTTTACCCTGTCAAATAATTACAAATTTTCATATTTAATATTATTTAAAGTTTACAACTTTAATTTTTGCTCTTCATTATTTAATTAGCAATACTAGATAAGTACTTAACGATTTTTTTACATTAATTTGTAATATGCATGCATTTAAAGAAATAGTTATTTTCGATACAAGTGCGAAAAAGTGATTTTATCCTCGTGGTGGACGTTTGCGCCCGAGCGAAACAAGGGTGAAAAGGCCACACGAAGATACAACCACTTTCTCACTCGTGTATCAAACATTATTTTTTGACACGACGTGTGACAAGCTTAATCTAGGGCATCTTTTTTTATTAGAGCGTGTGCGAAATCGAACTTTGCGCACGGAGTGTAAAGAAAAATTATTTATTTCAGATACAAGTGTATATTTTGCACAATAATGATCAATCCTAAGAATGTTTTAACGCTATTAGGAAAAGCTTTCAATGATTCTCGATTTGACATTCAATCAATTATTACTAAAGAAGAAAAACAGTTTTCGTTAGAGCTTGAAACTTTAATTAAAGATGCAATAAATGATAATTTATTTATAGAAACATATGATACGTTAAATTTTGATGAAGAAAGTGTCATTTCTGATGCTTGTGCTATAGAAGAAGAATTTGAAGATGATTATAATGTAATAAATAATTTAGAAAGTAGTAAAAAAGTTTTGGTACCAATAGATCTAGATTATAAAACCAATGCTGTTAATTTTTGGCGTTCTGGAAGTAAAGGACGTCTTAAACTAACTGCAGTTAAACATAGGTTTAGAAAAGTCAATAATGTTAAGACATTATATAGATGGGAGAAACAAATTTCTCAAGGGGGAACTAGACTTGACAAATTATTGAAAATTTCTGAATATGTGCTAGAACAATTTCAAAATGCGCGAGAAAAATCTCTACCAGTTCATGATTTAGATATAAAGAGATGGGCTATTAAATCTAGAGATGATGTTGGTCTATCAAATGAATTATTTACAGCATCTTCAAAGTGGATTTATAAATTTAAACAGCAGCATCGAATTGTATCAAGGAAAATTAATAAATTCGTCACTACATCTAGTTTGAAAAATAAAGTAGCATTATCTGAAGAGACTTCGCGATTCAGGGATAAATTTAAATTTGAAATTTCACAAATAGGAAGAGATAATGTATATAATACTGATCAGTCGGGTTTTAATCTGGAAATGCGTGCAGGGCATACATTGTCTTTCAAGGGAACTTTGAAAATTGAATCATTGGCGCAATCTTTCAATTCGCTTACTCATAGTTACACGATTCAACCTTTTGTATCTGCAAGTGGAGTTTTAAAATCCCCTTTACTTATAGTAACACAAGAAAATAAACGGTTATTTCGGACCATTGGTAGAAAAAAATTTATACAAAGCAGAAAATATTATTGTGTTTGCTTCAATATCTGGAAAATTAACTTCAAACTTAATAATTAAATGGTATGAAGAAGCTTTTCTACCTAATGTTGGAGAAACTTCTGTTTTGTGTTTAGATTCTTGGTCAGGACAAACTGAAAAAAAATTTCAAGATGTAATTGTTTGTAATAAGCAAGTGAAAATATTGACAATTCCGGCTGGTACAACAGGAATGATACAACCACTCGATGTATACACCTTTAGACCATGAAAAAATTTTTTGAGGCGTTTTTCAGATTTAATTATTTTAAATAGTTATGACATTAATTTACATTTGCGAAATACCATACTGAAACTTCAATCTCTCATTCATAATCAATTTTCTTCACCTAGATTCGTTAATATGTCTCAGTATGCTTGGAATAAAAGTGGATATGTAGAAAAACCGCCACATTTTGAAACTCCAGTAGATTACTGTTTTAAAAATTGCGATGAATCTTGTCAACTATGCAGTAGTATTGCTACTATTAGGTGCGCTTGGTGTACTAAAGCTCTATGTATCGATCATTTCTTTGACCTAAGCAATAGAAGTAATCCGCATTATTGTAAATAATAAAAATACATATTAATTATAAATAAATTATACTATAAATTAGATAACTCATAGTTTTTATATTTTTATTCTCATAACTTTTTTCATTCTCTGATATTCATTTCAGGAAAAATACTAATAAGTTTTTAGTTACCATAGACACATTAATATTACTGTAGAGAAAATAAAAAGTTATTATTTTTTGTATTTAATGTAAAGAAAATTAAAAAATTATTATTATTTTATTTATCAAAATGCGCCTAAAACTATTTTTTTTTTATTTCTTGTTTTCACTTTACGGTACCACCATCTCTCTTTGTTACTCTCTAACATGTGCACTACTATTTTTGACCTAGGAATTGTAAAAAGTGGGAAATTTTACATACATATAGAATTTTTTTTTGTATTAGGTCGAAGTAACCTTATAAGATCATGTAATGGTCAATAAAATCCTTTTTATTGGAAATCTAGTGAAAATCGACCTCTAGAAAAGATGCATCATTTAAAGAAGGCGAAAATCGTCTTCAACGTTAAGTTGAAAGTCATTTTTACTTTTCATTCTTCAAATCATAAAACCTTTGTAGAGGTCGAGTTCCAGTAGACTACAATAGAAAGAATGATAGTGACCATTCAATGATCTTATAAGGTCATTATGATAAAAAAGGGGATCCTATTTAAAATGTCAGATTTTGATCTTCAAATATCCTTGAAAATTGTTTTTCGGTCAAATTGCAGATCATTTTCAGATTGTCCTTCTTGAACCGTTCAACTTTGGTGAAAGGCAGATTTCGCCTTTGAACCATGCCTTTGAAGCAATTTGCGTGAATAGATTTAATAGGCCTGCCTTGTATATAAAAATTCACAATTGGCTATCCACAACCTTAAAACTCTTTATGGGCACCTAAAAACATAGAGGTGTCTCATATTTTTCGGTATAAAAACCGTGTGCAAAGGCTCAGCAAAATCGGTGAGTGACACTTCCATAGGGTTACTTGTCAGTTGGAGCCTAGCTCTAGGAGGTAAGGTACCTTCAGCTGAGGGTGGTGCGTGTGTGTGCGTGTGTGGTGCGCAGGCGCATTCTTACATAGCCTGCGGGAGCTATATCAGGCCGACCGCAGCGCTCCGTGGCTCAGTTGGAGCCTGGCTCTCTAGGCGGTAAGATGCCTTCAGCTGAGGGTGGTGTGTGTGTGTGTGTGTGTGTGAGAGAGAGAGATGCGAAGGTGTATTGGCACATAGCCCGTAGGGGCTCTATAAGGCCGGCTGCAGCGTTCCGCGGCTCAGTTGCAGCCTAGCTCTCTAGGAGGTAAGGTGCCTTCAGCTGAGGGTGGTGTGTGTGTGTGTGGTGCGCAGGCGCATTCTTACATAGCCTGCGAGGGCTATATCTTGCCGGCCGCAGCGCTCCGCGGTTCAGTTGAAGCCTGGCTCTCTAGGAGGTAAGGTGCCTTCAGCTGAGGGTGGTGTATGTGTGTGTGTGTGTGTGAGAGAGGTGCGCAGACGCATTCTTACATAGCCTGTGGGGGCTATATAAGGCCGGCCGCAGCGCTCCGTGGCTCAGTTGGAGCCCGGCTCTCTAGGAGGTAAGGTGCCATCAGCTGAGGGTGGTGTGTATGTGTGAGAGAGAGGGAGAGAGAGATGCGCAGATGCATTGGTACACAGGTACATAGCCTGCGGGGGCCTATATCAGGCCGGCCGCAGCGCTCCCGCGGCTCAGTTGGAGCCTGGCTCTCTAGGAGGTCTGGTGCCTTCAGTACGGAAGCCCGTACGGCTCACCCCCCACCGTGTCGCTCGCGTCGCTAGCGCGAGGCACTAGTGCCAAGCGCACGAAAAAAAATGCTGCTATAACCTCAAATTGGACATAATCAATATTGGACGTGATCAAAGTAAAGGACAATAAACAATTAATTAATTTGCGAATTTCGTTTATTAAAGGGAGATAAAATAAAATATCTGTCAATACACGGAATCTGTCAATACATAGTTCTTACTTCTAAAGCAAGGAAGGTTTGTAGCATATGAGATAGTTAATAAAATAATAACGTTTCATAAATTATAAGTATATATTGGAGTAATTGGGGTCAATATTAGTTTCCTAGACTTTTTAAATATCTTAGTAATTTTTTACATTGTCACAGGAAATTTGATATTGTTTTAAATTTTATAATTAAAACCCTTTTTACAGACGGCTGAAATTTTAGTGAAAAAGTATTTTCAAAAGAATTGTACGCAACATAATATTCAAGAATTGCTAAGGAAAAATCATGACATTAAAATATCTATAAGTAGAATTAAAAGAATACTCTCATCTCTTGGACTCAAAAGAAAAAATATTATTGAGAGTAAAATTGAACATATTGGTGCTGCAGTGATTAATGAACTATATGAAAGTGGCTTTAACTTAGGATATCGAGCACTTTGGAACAAATTGAAGACAACGTACAATTTAATAGTGAAAAGAGAAACCGTATATTACATTTTAAGAATTGCTGATCCAGATGGAGTGGCTGCAAGGTTAGCAAACAAGTTACAAAGGAGGCAATACTTAAGTCCAGGACCCAATTTCATTTGGCACTTGGATGGATATGATAAACTGAAACCCTTTGAATTCGCCATTCATGGATGTATAGATGGATTCTCTAGAAAGTTAATCTGGTTGGAAGTTGCAACTACAAACAACAATCCAAGAGTTACGGCTTATTATTTTTTAGATACTGTCAGAAAGTTAACGTTCGTTCCTACCATTATTAGATCTGATAAAGATTCTGAAAATGTCATTATTGAATCATTACAAATTGGTTTAAGGACAAGTCATATAGATAAATTTGCAGGAGAGAAAAGCTATATCAAAGGACGAAGTGTTCAAAATCAACGGATCGAAAGTTACTGGGGCCAGATGAGAAGGCACGCAATTGATTATTACATTCAATTCTTTAAATGTATGGAGGAACGAAATTTGTTCGATGGGAGCAGCCTTCATATTAAATGTCTACAATATTGTTTTGGCCCCTTGATAAAATATGATATTAAGTGCACAAAGCAGCTATGGAACACTCATCATATTAGAAAGCAAGCAGCGAACAATAATCTTTGCGGTAAACCATTTGTAGTGTATAACTTGCCAGAGAAATATGGAGCCGAAGATTATAAAAAAAGTTAATACAGAAACTGTGCAGTGCCTTATTAGAAAGTTTACAACGAAACCAGAATTATTTTCTTCAAATTTTGAAGACCTTGTCAAAACATTGGATCTGGATTTAATTTGTCCAGTTAATTGTGAGGAAGCATTATCCCAGTATAAAAAAATATTAAAATTAATTGCTCATTATAGAGACAACTGATACTCATAGGTAAGTTTTTCAAAATGTTGTAAACGAGTTTTAATAAATGATGAAAACAGTTTTAAATAATACAAATTTCTTCCTCCTAGATGTATCTGATGCACATGAGGTATCCGAGCTTTCAGGGCTTTTTAGTAATATTGTGGGTTTATCCACTCATGAGGTAATAATAAACTATTTTTTAAAGATTCAAATAAATACTAATAAAATGTTGCACTAGCTGTATAATATATTGTTTGATATTGGTTTTTCAGCCTTGATTGATTACTTCTTGTTTTCATATTGACAAATATACATGATATTAATGTGGACTATTAATGAAGATGACTATAAATATCATTCTATTATTATTGCAAGAGAGGAAAGACAACAAACTAAAAATATAGAATATAAAGTATTTTTTTATCTATAAGATTTTTCATTAGATGAGTGATATACACAACAAATCGCTTCTCTACTTATATTCTGTCATTGTAATTTATTGTGTGATATTAACTACAGGTTAATATATATTTATATAAAAGATACCAGATAATATCAACATTGTATTCTATAAATAAACTCATTTATAATGAATCAAATTGAATATACAAAACTTTATGTATGTTTTGCACAAAATGTAGTTAAACATTTATGGACAAATAAATTTAAATTAAAAATGTCTTATTTGTTAAAATAAATTTTATACTTTTATTTATTAAAATTACCACACGGAAGGAAAAGAATGAACAGGGTTTTACAACTTCTGGCTGACAACTATTAAATAACTTATTTTTAACGAAAATATAACAAAGAATGTTTATTGTGCATATTTTTTTACAAGACTGATTCGATAAAAAGCTTACAAGGTTCAATGTTTGGCTTTGTTGCTACTCTGCGATGTATCCCAAAGGTACATGATCAATTTTAACAATACAGTTAATTATTTTTTTAACTGAAATACAATGTTTCGTGTACACAACAGTTACATTTGTTACTTATAGTACTTATAGTACATGATCAATTTTAACAATACAGTTAATTATTTTTTTAACTAAAATACAATGTTTTCTGTACACAACAGTTGTTACTTATAGTCATTTACTTACAGTTACTTACAGTTGTACATTTGTTACTTATAGTCTATTTTAGCTATTTTCTAGAATCACATTAAAATTATTAAACTTATGCACTAGTCATATTCAAATGGCTGATGTAATTTTCTTTCTCGCTGAAGGCCTTTTCAATGATGCATTCGGGTTCCTGTTCAGACTGAACAGGAACGCTCTGATGTCTGATAATAATGCCTACATTTGAAGGTGGTGGCAGAGAGTCAACCCATTGCTGAACTAGACTTGTGCGGCTTCGCATTTGCCAGATCCCTCGGAGCCAGTTTGATACTCATACCACTGCTTCTTTGCCAACGTTTTCTATCGAGTAGAAATTTTTGAGATCTTGCAGTTGAACTCCTAGGTGGTTTTATAGGTTCTGGTGGAAAAGAAAGGCTTTTCTTTTTCAAGAGCCCACCTTATATGTTACATTATTATTTGAATTTTCATTTTCTTTGGTATCAGAAATATCTGACTTCTGATCTGGCAGTTGTTTAGATTTCTTTGAACTTTTATAAACCACGCTATAAAATTATTCAGTCTCTAACAGTCGCTTTGCTTCATAATTCACAGTGTTATTAATCATATGACTCTTGGAGAAATTAGGTGATGCATTCCATCGCTTCTGTGCATCCTCTTTGATTTTTGATAAAGGTACAAATTGAAAGTTCTCATGTTTTGAAAAGCTTTCAGGTTTCACAGGCTTCAGAGCATGCTGGGAAACCTTCACCCACTTGTAATTTTAATTATACTACTTTAATTACTTTTAATGATCTTGGACGGCTTGGCTACCTTGGGGGCTTTATTACTATCACTTGTAGCATCTACGTTCTCAGAGAGCTTCCTTATCACACTTCTGAATGAGCCATGCGCCTTCCTCGCCTAATATCACATCAGTAGATAAAACTTTGTCTTGCTTTTTTACTTAAGCTATGGAAAATTAAATTTTCTTTCAATTAAATTATATAAAAAATTATAAAACATCTAAACATCGGGAAATCAAAATATCAATAAAATTATATTAAGCATAACTCATTATTATATCTAATAGTGTTGCTGCCTTTGTCCTTTTAGTGGGATCATGATTAAAACGTGACTGGATGACAAATTTTAATGCATCTGGAATTCCATCCAGGTTAGGCATTTGTTGCTCTCTCAAAGCCTGCTTTAACGATTCTACATATCCGAGTGGATAGCTCGACAGCTGCCATAAATCTAATGTGCCAAATAATTCTACTATCACACATGCTGCTGCCCAGACATCGGATGGCATGCTGCCAGATTTTCCATTTAAAATCACTTCTGGTGCCATATAATATGGCGTACCATGAGAAGTATGACCTACAGTAGTTTTCAATGCCTGTGGCATTTCAGCAAATTTACTGAGGCCCACATCACAAAGTTTAAGTAGTCCATGTTCATCAATTAAGATGTTTTCAGGTTTTATATCCTTGTGAGCCACTGCAGGCATTCTTCCATGTAAAAAAGCTATAGCACGATATAACTGCAAAGCAATATTCATTTTCAAATTGTGATTTAATCCATATTTGACTTGAATTTCTTGATTACATAATAACTTCCTGATATTAACACCATTAAAATATTCCATGACAATGTAGCACAGTGACTCATCCATACTAACAGCCATAATGGAAATAATGTTGGGATGTCTAATTTTATCCAGTACACCTATTTCTCGCAGAATATACTTGTTATTTGAGGAAACTTTAATTGCTTTTACAGGCACATCAGTTTCAAGCCACCTAGCTTTGGAAACTGTCCCAAATCTTCCCTTTCCCAGTTGTTCATCACAAAACTCAATGTTTTCCTTTAATATTATTGGTACTGATAAATGCAGTTCAGAAGAATTTTTGTTTTCATACTGAATTCTAATTTTAGTGCTGCCAGGACTATTTTCTTGAATCGAATACTTGATACTCTGTTTTGAGTCCTTAGAGCAAACATTAAAAAAGTTTGGTGGCGGGCATGGTGGAAGATCACTCGTATTGATTCTTGAATTTTCTTTACTAGCAACACTAAACTTTGATTTCAGAGAAGACACAGTTGTGATGTGTTGAACATTATTCACACTATTGTTCACATTCTTTCGAATGGTTTTTTGCAAAACACTTACATCACTAAATTCTGTATATCTGTGATCAGCTGTTCTTTCAATGGAAGTAATTATTGTAGATAAAATATATAACTTTAGTCTATGTCCACTTGATCTTAATTTTTGGATAAATTCCCATATGTCACATTCATCGCCATTCTTATTTATAAATTTGTCATATATTTCATCTTGAAAATTTCCAAGTTTGATAACGGATGTTTCAAAATATGTCTGGTTACGTTTAGTCTTCATTACATTTATGGCTCCTTCCTTTAATAGTTCTAAACTGTAACATTTATCCTCTTCCAAAACTAATTGCTTGATACCTCCGATCGGCTCTTTCATTTGAATATATTTAGAAAGTACATCCTGTCGATTTTTCCATCCGACCTCAAGTATTTTTTTTGAAGCCTCTTTCTTTTTCTGTAAAAGGAGAAAATTATAATGATATAGAACTTTATATTACTATCACCAATCATATTTTTTAAAATAAAAGTTTAACTTACCATCACTTTTTGAATAACTTCATCTGGATGTTTGTTGCCATCAATGATGCTTAATATGGAGTTTAATCTCTTTCTCTTCTGATTAGTCAAAATATTCGACTCTGAAAAATATGCATAATATATAAATACTATATAACAACGCCGTTCTATTGATAAATTTTAGTTATAATTAAGTATTTTTATTATTATTAGATTATTAATATTATTATAAACATACCTCTTTTTTTTTAATAGTATATATCATAAACATTGACACTTGCCACCAAGTGTATCTCATCCTTTTCTTTGATTAGCCCGTAAATTTCTCCGTCTTTTTCATAAGTTAAGCTTTCTGCATTCTGAAAGTACTGCTGAATGCTATGTATAGGTATCCTCCTGTTCGCCACTTGCAAATTAACGGATTTGGTATCATCCTGTAGCTTTATAATCTCCATCTTCGAATCGTGTTGAATTGAGATGCAAATTCATCGACCCATGAAGGAGAGAGAAAACACTAGAAATAAAGAACACTTGCTTCGGCGTGACTCGTGGGGTTTTTTTTATGGCCTTCCTTGTAGAGAGATGTAAGAAGAAAGCTTCCTCAGACTCGTGATAGTTGTGATGCTCCAGCGGTGAAAAGCCGCTTTTTTTGTTTCTACGCTTGGCACTAGTGCCTCGCGTCAACGACGCGAGCGACACGGTGGGGGTTGAGCCGTACGGGCTCTATTTGCGGTTATGGCAGCCTTTTTTGTTCATGCGCCTGGCACTAGTGCCTCGCGTCGGCGACGCGAGCGACACGGTGGGGATGAGCCGTACGGGCTTCTGTACTTCAGCTGAGGTGTGTGTGTGGATGCGTGCGTGCGTGTGCGTGCGTGCGTATGAGGCGGGGGAGACAGGAAGTGGCAGTGCTGGCCGTATGGTTACGAAAGGAACTTTATTTTTTATAATATAAGAATATACTATATACTAAAATAATATAATATAAATAAATATTAATGCTGTGAATTATGCTTTTCAGGTGTACAAGCAAGGATACATCTATCTAATAGGTGTATACTTGAATCTTCTCTAAAGATTAAAGAAAAACGAGTTATTGATTATTGTTTTTTGACTATTGTTTATTGATTATTGTTTGTTGATTATTGTCTATTTAATATTGATTATTGTTTATTGAATATTCACCATTAAATATTGATTATTGGCTATTGAATATTAACCATTAAATATTGATTATGGATTATTGAATATTAGTTATTAATTATTTATTTTTGATATTTCTATTGAGTATTGACTGTTACTGATAAGAACTGATAGGAATCTAAATGAACTGATAAGAACTGATAAGAATTTATATGAACTGAAATGAACTGATATGAATTGAAATGAACTGAAATGAACTGATATGAACTGAAATGCATTGATGTGAAATGAAATGAACTGAAATGAACTGATATGAACTGAAATCAATTGATGTGAACTGAAGTGAACTGATGTGAACTGAAATGAACTTATGTGAACTGAAATGAATTGATAAATAATAAATAATTAGGAGTTATTGATTATTGTCTGTTTATTAATATCCATTAATTATTGACTATTGAATTGAATTGAATATTGACCATTGAATATTGATTATTGACTTTTGATATCACTATTGAGTATCGATTGTTACTGATTAGAACTGAAAAGAACTGATAAGAACTGATTTTTGCTATTGAACTTTGGCTGTTATTATTGAACATTTGCTATTTTGATTAAAAATTTTTTAATTTTTAATTTTTTACCATATTTTGATTATTATTGAACTTTTACACGTATTTGTATTAGCATTAATAAAAAGTCTTGATTAATTTTTCTTATTTATTGTTTTTTATTATTATTTATATTATATTTCATTGAAAATATCATTAGCGGCATTTAAATATTAGTAGTTTAATGGAGCATGACAATGTTGAGCATGTTATTGATGAAAACCGTCGTCGCGGTAGACCTAGAATCAGACGTACTTCTGAGGAGGAAAGGGAGTTCCGAGAAAGGCAACGGGTTTTAAGAAATGAAAGAGAAAGACGATCCAGGGCTTGGTGCGATAATAATGTCAATAATAATTTAAATACATTGGAACCTAATAATAATGAAATGGAGCATGACAATGTTGAGCAAGTTATTGATGAAAATCGTCGTCGCGGGAGACCTAGAATCAGACGTACTTCCGAGGAGGAAAGGGAGTTCCGAGAAAAGCAACGGGTCTTAAGAAATGAAAGAGCAAGACGATACAGGGTTCGATGCGATAATAATGTCAATAATAATTCAAATACATTGGAACCTAATAATAATCAGGTAAATTTAACTAAAAGAAGTAGACAAAGTAATGATGAGGAGGAAAGAGAATTCCAAAATCGTCGACATGAACGAAATGTAGAGAATCGAAGATTTTTGGAACAAAATAGTAATGTTGATGAATACTATTTAGGTGAAATGGATGTTGTTTGACTCATTGTAACGCAAAACATTTTACTGCAGAGAAAGTGTTCAACAAGGGTTTTTAATGATTGTTGTCGTCATGGGACTGTTAAATTGGCAGAAATTCCAGATTTTCCAGATAATTTACGTTCATTATTTGAAAATAATTATCAAAAAAGTAAAGCATTTTTTGAACGTATTCGAAATTATAATAGTTCATTTTCATTTGCATCTTTTAATGCCAATGTAGTTGACATGACTACAATAGGTAGAGCTCCATATTGTTTCAAAATATAAAGTCAAATTTATTACCAAATAAATGAGGCTTTATATCCATAGGAAAATGATTATCCTAAATATGGTCAGCTTTTTATTGTAAATCCGCAAGAAGCTATCGACTATAGAATTGCGGCTAACGCAGGAATTGACAAAGAAATAATGTATAGTTTAGAGCAAATGATAAGACAATATAATTTATTTGCCAAGTCATATCTAATGATGAAGGAACAAATTGATCATCAACGTCAATTATTGGGTAGTGATACGGAACCTGAATTACAACTAATTTTTAGTTTAAAACCGGGCCATGATCGAAATAGGTATAATTTACAAAGAACAAATGAGGATGCTGTGGTTTTTGATACTACAGCCGATGGTGACATTCCTGAATCATATGTGACTACCCGTAATAACGCTACGCGTGTATTGCAATCAGTAAGTTCGATGGATCCAAACGTAGAACCTATGGTATATCCACTGTTGTTTATCCTCATGGATCGCAAAATTGGCATAAAAATATAGCGAAAATAAATAATAGGACATTCGACGTAGATAATGATGATGCACAAGGTGAACAAAGTAATCGTCGAGTAACTAGGGAATCTTATGTTAAATATAGAATAGGCATAAGATCTGATATATTCAATGCATTTTTGTTAGGCCGTGGATTATTTTAACAATGGATTGTTGATAGTTACGTTAAAATCAAGAGGGATCGTATTGAATATATTCGGCGCAATCAAAAACAATTGCGTGTGGAATCATACCGAGGATTAGTTGAGCATTTAAATAATACTGCAAATGATATGAATTGTCAAGTAGGTAAAATAGTTATATTGCCATCAACTTTTGTTGGTTCTCCTAGATATAAGATGCAAAAATATCAAGCTGCACTGGCTATAGTTCGTATGAAAGGAAAACCTGATCTGTTTATAACCATGACGTGTAATCCTAACTGGCGTGAAATTAAAGATAATTTATTACCGGGTCAACAGGCTTCAGATCGTCCTGACATCTGTGCTCGTGTTTTCCATTTAAAAAAAGAATATTTAATCTCGCTAATAACAAAAAAGAAATATTTTGGCGAAGTTTCAGCTCACGTACATGTTGTAGAATTTCAGAAACGAGGTTTACCTCATGCACACATTTTAGTGTACACTTTAGTACTAGTGTAGTACACTTTAAAAAATGGTTTTAAATTATCTACCGTGAATGATATCGATAAGTACATTTCTGCTGAAATTCCTGATTCTGAGACAGATCCAATATTGTATAACACTGTGGTTAATAGAGAGGAAAATATAATGTCGACTGATAGATATCCGTATTATAAACGAAGAAATGATGAGAAAAAAATTATGCGTCATAATCAAACTGTAGACAATCGATTTGTAGTACCATATTGTTCTGGGTTATTACGCATATTCAATTGTCATATAAACGTTGAAGTAGTGTCCAGCGTAACATCCGTGAAATATTTGTATATGTTTATAAAGGTTACGATGCAGCTAATATCATAGTTGAAGAGTTAAATAATGAGAGGGTAATTAATCACGATGAAGTTCGTAGTTTTATAGAAACGCGATATGTTAGCCCAGTTGAAGCATGTTATCGTATTTTAAGTAAACCATTACAGTGTAAAAGTCATAGTATCATACGCTTAGCAGTTCAATTGCTTCAACAACAGTCAATTATAATTGATGATATTGATGATGATGTTACTGTGGAGACTGCATTAAATCGAACCACTACATTATTAGCTTATTTTGATTTGGATAAACAAGATATTTCAGCTAGACAATATACTTATGCTGAAATTCCAGCTCACTATGTTTTTAAAGAACATAATGGTAATGGTCAGAAAGTTTTTAGATGGTCAAAACGGAAATCACATTATAATTGTATCGGACGTATGTATTCCGTCAGTCTAAGTCAGGTAGAGTTATTTCGATTAAGATTACTTTTATTAAATTGTAGAGGCGCAAAAAGTTTTGAGGAAATAAAAAATGTAAACGGTGTCAGTATATGACGTTTTCGGAAGCTTGCTTAGCGTTAGGTCTTATAGATGATGATGAGGAATGGAGTCGAGCTATGCAGGAAGCTGTAAGTTGGATGATGCCAGGTAGTATACATCTGTTATTTGTACGTATTTTGATTCATTGTCAACCTGTGCATCCGGACGAACTTTGGGAAAATTTTAAAAATGCTTTATCAGAAGACTTCCTAAGATTATATGGAGATCATACCAGAGCTTACAATTTAGCTTATTCCAATATTTGTGAAATGTTGATAGATGAAGGCAATGATATTGCGAACTTTCCATCGATGCCTCAATTAGTAGTGAATAACCATATTGAGGATAGTAATGAATTGCGTGGTAACTTGACAGATATGGAAAATAGACAGTATTCCATGTTAAACAGAGATCAAAAAAATTGTTGATAAGATTTTAAGAGTATCAAATGTTTATTTTGAAATATAATGGATCGATCCGAAGGAGGCAGGTAAAAAGAAAAAACAAGTTTTTACTTTAAATTTGTGCAACGTTTCGTTGGCATGGTCCGCCAACCTCTTCAGGCTATAATTTATTAACAGAAAGATTTTTAATTACAATATATAAAAAGAACTATCACTTGTATAAAGGAATAGTATATACCTTATTTTACCTAGCACATAACGTCAATGTAAGCAATACAGTGATGCACATTCGTATTTATAGTCGTAAGATCCTTGTATTTACAAACAAGGCCAAAAAATAAACAGAGAGATGCATAGTATTAATTTAAAAGGCGCAGTAACGGAAAATACAAACTGTTTAATGATTTTACATCTGCTTTCTTATTGATATTGTTTTTATCGCATTTAATATGGATCATTTCAGATAGAGTGCGTTTTTTGTAGTTTTGTTTCGTAATCTAAAATTTTACTATTTTTCCAGTCGAAGTCATATGAGAATTTGTTCATATGTTGTTTTACTACTGCTTCTGGGTTATTAGTTTTTTGATGTTCTTTAATTCTCGTTTTTAGAGTACGTTTAGTTTCCCCTGTATATGAAGCTGGGCATGACTTACAGAAAAACTTATATACTAGGTTAGTCCGATCCCATTTATCGGTATGGTCTTTACCTAATTTGATAACTGCGTTGAAACTTTTTTTAACTATGGGTAGAGCACAAAATTTGAAGGGTTTTAAAATTGCTGCTATTGCCAACGAAACGATGCACAAATTTAAAGTAAAAACTTGTTTTTTCTTTTTACCTGCCTCCTTCGGATCGATCCATTATATTTCAAAATAAACAATTGGAGAGCAATATTCATATTTAACTCAACAAAAGTATCAAATGTTATTGATTATAACAGCTCTCGGTATTTTTATATCGATGGCCCTAGTGGATCTGGGAAAACGTTTGTATATACAACATTATATAATTTACTAAAAAGTCAAAGCAAAAATATTTGTTGTATGGCTTTTACTGGAATCGCTGCAACGTTACTACCTAAAGGAATGACGGTTCACAAAGTACTAGGTTTGCCTGTACCTTTATTATCAGATTCTTCATCTAATATCGCTGTGCAATCAAAGGAAGGGCAATTTTTGAGGCAAACAGATGTGTTTATTTGAGATGAGGCCCCAATGGTTCCGCGATACGCATTAGAAATCATGGACAGGACTTTAAAAGATATTATTTATTATGAGTAATGATTTATTGTTTGGTGGTAAAATTGTCATTTTAGGTGGAGATTTTAGACAATTATTACCTATATTACGACGAAGCATTCAAAGTGAAGTTATAAATTTATCTATCAAAAGTAGTATTTTGTGGAATGTGTTTCATAAATTTAAGTTAACGACTAATATGGGAGCTATAGATGAAGATATTACATTTTCAAAATTTGTTTTGGATGTGGGAAACGGTGATTTGAATGACAACAATGATAATGTATGGACATTTGATAAGAAATCACCTTTATGATGAAATGAGCTCATCAGTTATATTAGCTGCACGAAATATAGATGTGAATGAAATAAATAAAACTGTCGTATCGTTATTAGATAGTTATAATGAACGTATATATACGAGTGTTGATTCCGCTGATCATTGTGATGATAATGGTTTAATGGGTGAAGGAATTTTACCAGAATATCTTAATTCATTGAATCCACAAAATTTACCACCTCACGAATTGCATTTACGAATAAATTCTATTGTTATGCTTATCAGAAATATTAGTATACATGAAGGATTATGTAATGGAACACGATTAAGAATTTTAGATTTAAATAATAATTTATTGAAATCTAAAATTTTAGCGAGGGATAAAGAGGGTCAAGTTGTTTTTTTAAATCGCATTACTTTATATTCTGATAATGAGTATCCTTTTACTTACAAAAAAAGACAGTTTCCAATAAAATTGGCATTTGCGATGACTATCAATAAAGCTCAGGACCAAACATTTTCAAATGTATTAATTGATTTACAAAAAGATGTTGTAGAATTTGTAGCTAATGGCCGTACTACCAAGGTTTGTTAATAATTAAAACAAATAATTACAACGTTTCGGACATTTTAATAAGTCCCTTTTCAGGTTCTAAATACACAAAATGTACAAAATTTATATAACAAATGATTTTTACAATTCACAATTAACAAATTAATTTGGCATTAATAATTACAACTTACATTTTAAACGTATTGTCAATTAATCTATTCCGGAACGTGATCCGTTCGTTACTGCTTCCAAAATTGAAAATTTCGTCGTTTTTATACAAAATGTTACGCATATGTGTGTGTGTATACGAGACGCGTACAAATGGTGGGGATGCAGTAGACGATTTTAGAAGCGACACAGTGGGTGTGGTATCAGGAGAGTATGTCTGATTAGAGGGGGAACCCCAACCAGTGGTACAATGCTCTCCACATCGAGCAATCATACGCCAAGGTGGGCGTAGTAACTCTACCTCAGCATGCTCTCCTGTTCTCCTTCACTCGCTGCTTTCGGTATCTTACTCTTGTTGGCACATAAATTGATAATTATTTATTAGCGTAGTATATTCTTTGGGTAAACTATTGATTTCGAATTGTTTATTCATATATCTCGATTGTGTGTATATGAATACAGCTTCAGAAAATAATCTTTTGCCTCTATTGATTTCTGTATCTAAAATTTGTACATTATTAAAATCCATTTTATGATTATTGTTTTTTGTGTGTAGATATAATGACGAATTATCATCTTTCCTAGTGTATTTTTTAGAATGTTCATTAATTCGTACATTTAATCGTCTACCTGTCTGGCCAACGTACGAAGCCTCACAATCTTTGCACTTAATTTTATAAACAACATTAGCTTTATCACAGATTTTAGTATTATCCTTACCTAATTTAATAATATTGTTGGGTTTATTCTTAGAACTATATATGATATTTGTATTTTGTTGTTTAAATAAAATGTTCATGGATCGTTCTAATTCTTTCACATATGGAAGTGTAATAACCATTTTTTTAGTTTTCTCCTTGCATCTATTGTTATTATTACGTCTTAATTTATTTAGACGTTTTTTTATATAAAATTCAGATAATTCAGGTGGATAATTATTCTGTCTTTCCTTGATAAAATTTATATTTTTATTGTGAAAAGAGTTGTGTGATAATTTAAATGCTCGGTCAACTAAACTATAAATAATGGCAATTTTATTACAATGGGGATGTTGAGATAAATAATTTAAATATCTTCCAGAAAAAGTTTGCTTATGGTACCAATCTGTGATAATACGTTGTTGATTATTAACAATAATTTTGATGTCAAGAAAACTAATACAGTTATTTTATGGTAGTTCAACAGTGAACTGTAAGTTTTGGTCATAGGAATTAAACGTGTTTACAGTATGTTCAATCGTGTCTTTTTGTATACATAAAATAATATCGTCGACATAACGGAAATAAAACAAGGGTTTCATATTAAGATTATTTAACGATTGAATTTCCAAATCTTCCATGACAATGTCTGCCAAGATGGGGCTAATGGGATTACCCATAGCTGAACCAAAAATTTGTTGGTAGAATTTTCCATTAAATTGAAAGAAATTGTTGTTAAGTATGTATTTTATTATACAAGGTGTCCCATTTTAATCGCCCCAGGCAAATATCTTGAAAAGTATGGGAGATGGAAAAAAACTTTAAATACAAAAGTTGTAGGGTGCAAAGGGGGTCAGCTAATGGTAACAATGACTTTGACCTTGAACTCTATTTTCAAGGTTATTTCAAGGTCAAAGTGATTTTTTTGAATGAGGACCCCTACTTTCGACCCCAGAAATGGAAAGAGCAGAAAATTTTACGTTCAGAAAGGTCTGATATGTTGGGGTTTCAAGGTTAACCAGCTAATTTAATGAGGTCGACCTGGAAATACCTCTAGGAAGGACAAAATTGACCTTGACGTTCAAGGTCATTTTAAGGTAAGTTGATTTTATAAAATGGAACCCCTTATTTTTGACCCCGGAAACGAAAAGAGCGGAAGAATTTACGTCCGAATATGACCTTGACCTCGACCTTGACTTTAACCGTGATCTGGAAGGTTATTTTAAGGTCAAGTCGATTTTTTTAAAATCCCCTTATTTTTGACCTCGGAAATGGAAAGAGAAGAAAATTTTACGTTCAGATATGTACCGTCATATGGTGTCAAAGTTGGACCTCTGGGATCAATTAAGGGTAATAATAAATAAATTAATTTTTTTCAAGTGGATTTCACTGTTTTTATGAGTTACTTAGGAATCTAAAAGTATTTTTTCTCCCTCAAACCGATTAACTCCTTTTGATTGAAGGATTTTCGAAATCGTTTCTCACCAGCTGGAACGTACTCATCATCGCTTTTATTTACTTAACGTGCACTGATTTGGGTTTGCTCGTTTTCGCCTTCTTCGTATTCCTCAATACATATTATCTTCGTGTAAATCTCTTTCCTTTGTACCTTGCTTATATACTTCCATAGATTCATGACGATCTAAAGAACTTTCTTTTATTTTGTCTTTATCGGATACATTCACATGTGATTTGAAAACTGGTTTCGTTATTGAAGATATGCTTGCGTAATTAAATCTTCGATTTAATGTTTGTATTGAAACCATTTACCGCATTCGTGTAGGAGCAGCAGCCTTCGTGTGTTTGTGGTTGCTGCTTGTTGTTCGCAGCATAAATATAACAAATTTATCATATTTTAACTTTTTCATATTTTAACGTTGTGTCTTTTGTAAGAATTTCTATGCATTGAAGAAAATCTCTCTATTCGCATTTTTAATAAATCTTCGGTATTTTTCCACCTCAAACTGACCACACAAGTAATAAAGAATATTTCAATCTTTATCACACTTCTGATTTACGATAAGGCATTTTGTAGCATTGTACCTAATACAAGCCAAGTCGTAAACGTGTGAAAAAAAGATACATTGCTTATACCTACACCCAGAGTACCTCCACGCGGTGACGGCGGGCAACAGTATACCTTTTGCAAATTTTTTGTTTTTTTTTTTTGACCAGTTTTGTTTTAAAATTCTGGCAAGATCTTTGGGAAGTCTTAAGCCGTCATGGCAGGTACAAGCAATGTATCTTTTACGATGCAGGAACTCGGAAATCCAGTATCGGTGGCTGGTTAGGGTGAGCGAGTGGGTCCGCAGACATCGTCATTATGTGACCGCAGCTCTTCACAGGTGGGCGACTACTACACAAGTGTAATAAAGATCGAAATATTTTTTTCTACTTGTGTGGTCAATTTAAGGTTCAAAAATACCGAAGATTTATTACAAATGTGAATAGAGATTTTTCTTGAATGTTTTGGCGAAGAGATCCTTCCAGAAAACACAACGTGGACCCTACAAATCATGTGTGGCACTTGTCTGCAGATGTTAAATCGATGGAAAAAATTTAAATGTGATAAAAGTAAGAGGGATCAAATTTTAAAATTTTGGACACCAACTAGATGGCGTCAACCACAAACACGCGAGGACTGCTACTTTTGCACGACTATGGTTTGTGGTTTCACCGCAGACTAAATTAAAGATAAATTACGCAAGCCTGTCTTCAATGACGAAACCAGTTTTGAAATTACACGTCAATGCGCCCGATGAAGAAAAATTGGAAGAAAGTTCGTTTGATGGTCATAAATCAATGGAAGAAGATAAAGAGACCCAAAGCGAGCAAACCGAAGACAGTGTAAGTGAAGTAAACGAAAGCGATGACAAGTACGTTCCAGTTGGTAAGAAACGAGATCAAAAACCCTTTAATCAGAAGGAGTTAAGCGATTTTATTCGAGATACTGGTGTATTGAATGATATTGGAGAATTTATAGCCTCAGTACTTTATAAGGCGAGGCTTCAGACAACCAGGGACTAAATCTTCTATATATAGGGAGCGGGAAAAAGAATTACGGAAATATTTTACTCTCGATGAAGATAAAAAGTTAGTGTATTGAATGGACGTTAGAGGTCTGCTAAATGAAATAAAAGCAAACGTATATCAACGCAATGAATGGAGACTTCATAGATTCTTTACAACGCAGCTTAAAAGCAGTTCTGTTACATAACGGAAATAAGTACGCGAGCATTCCAATAGCTCACTCTACTAAACTCAAAGAATCGTATGAAAATATGAAATACGTCTTAGAAAAAATTAATTATGAAGATCACAAGTGGCAAGTTTGCGGAGATTTAAAAATCATTTCTATCATACTGGGACAGCAGGCAGTATTCACTAAGTTCCCATGTTTTCTGTGCTTATGGGATAATAGGGATCGTGTGAAGCATTACGAACAAAAAGAATGGTCAAATAGAAATGCGCTGAATCCCGGTAGTCACAACATTATTCGAGAACCATTGATCGAACAGTCAACAATTCTTCTTCCTCCATTGCATATAAAGCTAGGCCTAATGAAACAATTCACAAAAACTTTGGACAAACAAGGAAAATGTTTCATATATTAACGTAAGCAGTTTGAAAAACTCAGTAATGCCTAGATAAAAGAAGGTATTTTCGATGGACTGCAAATCCGTAAAATGTTTAAAGATCAAAACTTACATCACATGAATGAGATAGAAAAATCAGCCTGGTTGAGTTTTAAAAGTATTGCTGAAAACTTTTTAAAAGTCACGACTATGAAGAACTTGTCAATGGTTTGTTCGATAACTACCAACGTTTAGGTTGTTTGATGAGTGTTAAATTGCATTTTTTGCATTCTCATTTGGAGTACTTTCCAGACAAATTAGGTGATTACAGTGAGGAGCAAGGTGAACGTTTTCATCAAGATTTGAAAGTAATGGAGAGAAGATACCAAGGCGTGTGGGGTGTAAATATGATGGCGGACTACTGTTAGATGTTAAAAAGAGAAACTTAAAATAGAGGTATTAAGAGTCAGAGACCCATTGCACAGATCGTTTGAGAAGAAAAGGGTTCGCTATAAACGAAAAAAAGTATAAATAACTTTTTTTCATTAACATTTAAGAAACTGCATGATGGTTTTGAGGGTTTAGGAATATCACTGACGAAATTCATGATATAAATTTTTCACAATTTTTTCCGCAATTTTCAGTCACTTAGAGTGATTTGCACAAAATCAGAGGATAAAAGGATCGAGTCGACAGTGTATTCTTATTCAGCGAATCAAAATACATGGGAATATGACTCAACTGGGTTCGAATACCTTCTACTATTCACTGATGGAATTCATAAATACAGTTTTCCGCAATTTTCCGCTTTTATGGTATAATTTACGCAAAATCAGGGGCTGATGAAACCAAACGGACAGTGGATTCGTGTCCAGCACGTCAAAATACATAAGTATATGATAGTCAGTGTTCTGTGACAGACCGCTTTTTTTGTGTGCCTGTGTTATTGAATAATTTGAATTTTATTTCAGTTTCAATTATTTTTTTATTATCAGTATATATCTTTGACGCCTTTACTACTAATTTTGTATTATGCATTGCATGTAATAAAATTTTGTTACATTAGAGTAAATCAGTACTTTAATATTAATTATATATCTGTACTTTTAATTGATAAGATGTCCTCTTCCAAAATTCGTACAGATAGATGTTTTAATCCTTTTAGGTCACCTGGTAAAAAAAGCCATCGAGGAAAAGGTTTGCGGACTATTTCAAAAAGTATATTTCGGATTTATCCTTTGGCTGATAAAAAATGAAAAAATGTTCTGAATGTAGATTAAAATTAGGAAAAAATGTAACTGCTGAAGCGACAATACAAATAGAATGAGAGAATTGAAGTGCAAATAGCACTATTACTGATAATTTGAATTTTAGTACTGATAGTGTAAATCTCTCTACTGAAGATTCAGTTGAACTAGATGAAAATGATACAACGAAAAAAGAATCAGAAGATAATTCTAGGCTTCAAGAATTAGAGGAATTATTAGATTCATTAAAAGAAAAATTGCATAGCTTACTTGATAATGATTCTATGCGAGTAAGTAATTTAACCGTTGCACCTTTATCATGGTCAATACGAAAAGTATAGGTGGAGTTAGGAGTTTCAAGGAGATTAGCGACCAAAGCTCGAAATATAAGAAATATGCGTGGAGTCTTAGCATCACCAACAAGTAAATGTGTAAAAAAGTTACCAGACATAACGGTACACAAGGTTGATGAATTTTATAATAGCGATACTATTGGAAAATTAATGTCTGGTAAAAAAGACACGACTTCTGTAAGTATTGATGGAAAAAGAACTACAGTACAGAAACGCTTACTTTTGAGTGACTTAACAGTACTGCATCGTCAATATTTGTCGGATAACCCCGATCACCCAATTAGCTTTAGAGCCTTTGCAAAATTACGGCCAAAACATTGTTTACTTGCTGGAGCTCCAGCCACACATTCTGTTTGTGCATGTACAATCCATGAAAATTGTAATTTGATGTTAGAAGCTCTTAATATTCAGGATCTTACAAAAACATCAGCTCATCCTCTAGCAAATTATAAAGATTGCTTGCAATTATTAATGTGTAAAGTGCCGACACCAGAGTGTTATTTAGGAATATATGAAGAGTCTCCAGATACAACAGAATTGTCCGATATTTTAAAAGACTGTTTATTTAAAAATGATATTGAAGATGTTTTATTTAGCTGATGGACAGCAACTGACAGATCTAATTTAGTTACACAAAAGTTATCGATGCATGAATTTATAGAAGAACTCTGCAAACGGTTGATCATATTGAAACCTCATTCGTTCATAGCTAGAGAGCAGTCACTTCATCTTTAAAGGACAAAACAAAACTTAAAAGACGGAGAAGTATTAGTACTTTACGATTATTCTGAAAATTTTTCTTATGTTATACAAAATGCTTCTCAAACTTTTCATTACAACAATGATTAGTGTACTTTGATGCTAGTTATTTATTATTACTGTGAAAATGGATAATTAAAGCATAAAAGTTTAGTATTCATGTCTGATTGTTTAAAACATGACACTGTATCTGTCCATGCAGTTCAAGGTTTACTTATAACAGAAATTAAAATGCATATTACGTTAAGAGAATTATTTATTACTCTGATAGCGCTAGACAGCATTTTAAAAATCACTTTCAAATATCAAATTTAATTAAACATGAGAAAGACTTTGGAGTTCCAGCAGATTATCATGTTCATGTCACTTGTCATGGAAAAAATGAGTATGTTGGTTTAATTGCGATTTTAAAAAGAGAAGCTTATAGAGCTAGTTTACAAGCTCAGCCAACAAAATCTTTAACAAATGCAAACGATCTATTTCAGTGGGCTAAGAAACATTTTTTAAATATTAATATACACTTTTATACTGTAAAAATGCATGATAAAGATGAGCGATTCCTAAATAAACGATTTGCATTAGCGAGACCAGTTCCTAACATTTCGATTCATCACAAGTTTCATAAAACTTTCGGGAGAACAATTACTGATAAAGAGATACTCTAATGCCGTAGATGGTTATATATTTTAGATAATACAAAAATAATAGTGTTTAATCATCAAAAAATAAAAAAAAATTAAAAAAAATACAAAAAAATATTAAAAGAAAAAAAAGAAAAGAAACGCAGGCTTCCAAGAATTTCACAGAGATTAATGATTCCCGGAAGACAGTCTTAACCCTACTAAATGCAGAGAGCTTTTCTTTGAAAAAATAGTCCTTTCCGAGAACTTATTAATATGGATTCAAAATGACGGGCCAAATATTGAAATATCCGGATTTCACATTATGAAAAAACCTTACTTTGCTTCTTTAAACACCATGTTGTGGGAGAAAATTCGAAAATTCTGCTTTGATATTCTTAATCAGGGATCTCATAAACGCCCGAGTAACAGTTTGTGTACTACCTTCGACGAGCCCACCGAGATACGTCTAGAACGAGAACATGCTAAGACTCCTGCTCTGTGACGCAGGCTCTATCGTGCCCATAACTTGTGATCGCACTCCCGCTCCACTGCTGTGTCCGAAAGCACTGCAAGATACCACACCCGCATGTCTACGTGTGAGTGCCCGAGCGGCTACAAGCGAGTAGTACGAAACGACCCGGGTACCACCACCTGTGTGGCCTGCCAGCACTGCTTCCACGTGGCCTGCCTACCCATGACAAGATCGTTGCGGCGCTGCAACACCTGCACTTCCATCTCGTCAGCTGTCTTCAACATCTCCACTACTCTCACAGGTAGTGGCTCAGTAGTTTCATCTAGCGCCACCACCCCACAGCCTTCATCGCCTGTGCGGTGAACCGTCTCACTTGACCACGCCCACCGCTAGACAACATTCTGCAAAGACCTCGACACCCTCTCCGTCCGTCGTACCTCTACTCAAGGTGCACCGCCAAAGGCCCACCGTTGCAGCTCAATCGCCTACACCGACCTGCATCCAGGAAATGGATCACCAGAGCGTGGCTTCTACCCCGAATGACAAGCTCGACGCGGATGGGAGAAAGTGAGATGCTCTCAAAGACGCACCGCCCTACATGCAGTGCTTTTTTGAGCTGATGAGCAAATCGCATAGGACACTTACCTCTGCCTTGGGGGCTAACACACAGGCTCTAGCCGAAAGTACTTGAGCCTTGTGCGGCCTAGCGTCTCGTATTAATGCAATCAAGCAGAGCCAACAGACGCTAAGTGCCCGACACGATGCCGGCCTGGCTACTGTCCGCGCGGAAATCGCGCAGGCTTCGGCCACCAACCAGGAGGCCTTGAAGCGCCAAATACGTGAGGACCTGCGTGAAATAATAGTCAGGGCAATTCCCTTGACTATGACCCAGGAGCCTATCCAGCTAGTAGCTGACTATCAACTGCCTTCCAGTTGTAGGAGCTCGTGCCGCTCGTTGTTGACTGGCGCGACTGGAACCTACCAGCCCGAGTTGAGCAAGGATTGGATCAGGCTGCCTCTTCCGCACCGGCCCCGGCAATCCAGCTACCCCGCCAGACGCGTACGCTTGTCCTCGCACTCGCCTGTCCATCTGCTCGGGACGATATCCTCCGAAGGACCCCGGGGCTGAGGAATTTGGATTGTCAGACTATCTTCGAAGCTGGGGGAGTGCAAAACTGTTGGTGAATGCGCGGTGAGAAATCGTGAGTGTTTTACGCATCAACTCGTCCATGAAGTAACTTGATGAGTGTTTCATGAGCTAACTGCATGTCACTAGGGCGCGAGCTGTATGGTCCACTGTATGCTCATTTCATTCGGAACGTGATACCAGAATTTCTTAAGTGCCTTGCATTTACAGGTAGAGTGGGGCAGCACTACGGTGCACGCAAGCATTGGGCACGGTTCAACTGGCACTGTGGGGGTACTACTACATTGACCGTAACGTAAGAGCTCATGAGTTTCGGGCATCACGGGCGAGCGCTGCGAGCATTGCTCTTCAGATGCGAGAAACGCATGTGTTCGGGACTTACGAGGATGAGGTTCGTGCAAAAATAGTTCGACACCCGGCTATGCGCGTACAGCATAATCCTTGATGCGTAAAACGCTCATGATTTCTCACCGTGTACAGTAGCAAGTGGTAAATTGTACTAAAGAAATTGACATTCTAAAAGAACATCAAGATTAATGTTGTCATTACGTTGCCTAATTCTTACTGGTAAGGAAAATAAAAAATTTGAATTCTTCAGCGTAATGAGAGAGAAAGAGAGAGAGAGAGAGGTGGGGGGTAGGGCGAGAGAGAGCGGGGAGGGAGAGAGGGATAGGGAGACTGTCTCTTTCGCTAGCTCTCTCTCGCTTTCCCTTCCCCTCTATACCTTCCTGTCTCACTTACACCATCCCTTCCTCTCTCCCTCCCACCGTTTCTCCTCTCTGACCATCTACTCGCGACGACAATGTCCGAAGTGAACACGCTGTGGCCTGACACAGTGCATAAACTCTTGATGTGCGCTACATCGCTATATAAACAACTTGGTCATCAACGAACCATCGTCAAGAATTTAACCGTCTTCATGAGGCCGACCAGAAACTGATCACTCATCCCGATCTACAGCGAAGCCGACCTCGATACTTTCGCAAAGCCCCAGTCCTGACGATCACCATTGTGGATCGACCTGTTAATAATCAAAAACTGTGACCGTATCTTCTCTTACTCAAAATCTGCCACCCCTTCACTGCGGGCACGAATTCATCAAGACATCGCTCGCTTGCGCTAAAGCTCCGCTAATCTTCTAGAGTCTAGGCCAGACAGCGCAACGTTACAAAGAGCACAATGGCAACAACAGAGGGAGGGGGAAGGCAGCGCATACAGGTCCATGGTGGGAAATCGGAGAATGATAGAGATTATCACGCGGGGGTGATAGAAAAGGTGGTAAAAAATGTAAGAGAGAGAGAGAGATGGAGAGATGGAGAGATGAAGAGATGGGGAGATGGAAAGAGGGCGAGAGGGGCAAATGGACAGAGGGAGAGATGGAGAGTGATGGAGAGAGGAGAGAGACGGATAGATGGAGAGCTGGACAGATGGAGAGCTGGAGAGATGGACAGATAGAGAGAGATGGAGAGATGGAGAGATAGAAAGATGAAGAGATATGGAGTGAGAGAGAGACTGCCTCTTTCTCTCGCTCTCTCTCGCTTTCCCTTCCATTCCATCCCTCCCTGTCTCCCACCCTCCATCCCTCCCTCTCTGCCTCCCTCCCTCTGCATGCGCTGCCACCCCTCTCCCGCCGTTCTAGCCATTGTGCTCTTTGTAACTTTGTGCTATTTGGCTTAGACTTAAACCCCGAAGTACCAGTTTGCGAAGTAAAAAACGCTTTTCATTAAATTTTGATCAGCCGTCTTGAATCCGCCATTTTGAATCCACCATCTTGGATGTAAATTTTCGAAATTCTGCTTTGATATTCTTAATCAGCGACCCCAAAAACCCTCGAGTATGGCTTTTCAGCTTGAAACAATCAAATGAAAAATGTATGGCTTAATGGATTAAATATTTTATTTAGGGTTACTTCATATTCGTCGCCGTATTTGAACCGCCATATTAATTTTTTCAAAGAAGACCAACTGCATTACATTGTCACGGCCTGCCGTACCGACGTCCGTAATTAGTAAGTTCGTAGTAGCAAACGCTAGAGGGCGCGTCGATGCAGAATTGGAGCTGCATCGACGAGACGACGAGTGAGCCGGCGCAAGAGAGCCCGGCATCCATTTTGTGGTTACCGCTCGCGAAAGATACACGCGTGCGAGTTCGCGGGTTTTGCTATCCTGAATTTCACAAACGACAATGAGTTTTGTCATTCACCTCAGTAAAGAAGTAATGTACTTTACTGAGGCCATTTACTCTGCCGGAAAAGTGTGACTTCACGTAGTTACGTGGGAAATACGTGAAATGTATCGAGACTATACAGCAGGCTGATTCTACATGTACTGTGAATAAAAGCGACTTCCGCGCGCAGAAGAGCTGATCGCCTGGTGTTGCTACAAGTCGAGAGATCATGAAGGACCGAGCTACGATGCCAGATGAGTCGAGAGGATGCACGCGAGGATGCTAGGTCACCGAGTCAAATTCGCCGAAGACCTAACATGGTAAGCGTGTACGCATCATCCGCGACACGAGTCATAACGCCTAACCGCTTGTCCAGGCCCGTCGCACCTGGACAACGGCTTCGAGTAGGCGCTGTAGTGCGGAGAGAGCAAGTGCGTGAAGAGAGTGTGGGCTCCGGGCTCGCGCATTATCAAGGTCAGACGCAAGGTCGAACCTACCCTCTCTCTCGCACTTATGCGTGTGTGCGTCGCGCGGCGTCGCGGCCGCTCTCTCACTTCGCCGCTTTACTCGGCGAGCGCGCGCGTAGAATACCGTACACGTGAGGCGTATTATACCTCACGTGCGCGACGTCAATTACCGCGAGCGTGACGTCAGCCTCCGAGACAGCTCACGTCTGAGATAACGTGCTGGCGCACCGTTAGGTTGGGAATTTAACCTATTTCGATGCGACACTTTAACTGTCTAACTATCTATTATTTATTCAACCTATTTATCTTACTTTAACTTTTTATTCAATAAACAATAGCCTTTATTATTAACATCAACTGCTCGAGTTATCATTTCGCGACCTTAGTCATTCCCCGTTCTCCACCGCCTCCGCGGTCGTTACGTTAGTGAAAACGTATCATTTACATCTGAGCAGCTGGCAAACGAACCAGGAACCCGGTGAGGAGTTCGAGTCCCTGGCAGAAATAAAGCGCGAGTCTCCGATTTTCGCGTTGCACGGTAAGTGACCAGATTAGATTTAGTATTGCACGACGTTGTAGCGTCCGCTGCCTAATCTGGCTATTGGGTCTCCGAGAGTTGAACCAAAGGACCCGGAGTTAAACCGCTAAGAGGCGCAGGTGAAACGTTTATCCCTAATAACCACCCCGTGACAATATATATATATATATACATATATATATATATATATATATATATATATATATATATATATATATATATATATATATATATATATATATATACAGGGTGTGTCAAAAGTTCCGGGACGGCTAGTTATCTCAGCGGGAATGCATTTTCGGAAAAAATGTTTCATACAAAAGATGTAGGATTTTTCCCTGGCTATCTGATGATGACCTTGAATTTGACCTTGGGCTTGACCTTCAAGGTCATTTGAAGGTCAAGTCGAATTTTTTAAATGGGAAGCCCCCTTTTTTATTGCGGAAACCGAAAGAGGGAAAAATTCTCTTTCCACCGATATAAGATACATACGGGGTCAAATGTGATCTAGAGGTCATTTCAAGGTCAAGTCGGTAAAATGAGGTCAAATTGATCTTTGGCAGTCCATAGCATGGAAACTAAGGGCGTTGGGAAAAAACTTTCCATACGAAAGTTTCCGCAAATTGAATGGAGCATCTGATGGTGACCTTGAATTTGACCTTGGGCTTGACCTTCAAGGTCATTTGAATGTCAAGTCGAATTTTTTGAATGGGAACCCTCTTTTTGTTGCAGAAATGCGGGCCACGGACCCATGGGTTTTCGGGGTCGCTGAACCCGTATCTGGGGTCGGTTTGCCCCGCCGGATCGACCCAAGGTCGTTCCAAGGTCAAACTAGAAGGAATTGCAGAAGGTGCTTAAAACCACGGACCCATGGGTTTTCGGGGTCGCTGAACCCGTATCTGGGGTCGGTTTGCCCCGTTGGGTCGACCCAAGGTCGTTCCAAGGTCAAACCAGAAGGAATTGCAGAAGGTGCTTGAAACCACGGACCCATGGGTTTTCGGGGTCGCTGAACCCGTATCTGGGGTCGGTTTGCCCCGTTGGATCGACCCAAGGTCGTTCCAAGGTCAGCGGTGATTAGCCAGGTCCCAAGTCTGGGTTTTGATCCAGAAACGTTTGCACAAAAAATGTTTTTTAACGCCCTGATACACGAAATTCGATGGGGTGTCCAGATGATCGGGGTATAAGAACGTTGACCTTCAAATGACCTTCGGCTCACTTTTAACCCCGTATGTATCTTACATCCCTGGGAAGGTAAGTTTTCCCGCATTTCTGCAACAAAAAGAGGGTTCCCATTCAAAAAATTCGACTTGACCTTTAAATGACCTTGAAAGTCAAGCCCAAGGTCAAATTCATGGTCACCATCAGATGCTCCATTCGATTTGCGGAAACTTTCGTATGGAAAGTTTTTTCCCAACGCCCTTAGTTTCCATGCTTTGGACTGCCCAAGATCAATTTGACCTCATTTTACCGACTTGACCTTGAAACGACCTCTAGATCACATTTGACCGCGTATGTGTCTTATATCGTTGGAAAGAGAATTTTTCCCTCTTTCGGTTTGCGCAAGAAAAAAGGAGAGTTCCCATTTAAAAAATTCGACTTGACCTTCAAATGACCTTGAAGATCAAGCCCAAGGTCAAATTCAAGGTCACCATCAGATAGCCAGGGAAAAATCCTACATCTTTTGTATGAAACATTTTTTCCGAAAATGCATTCCCGCTGAGATAACTGGCCGTCCCGGAACTTTTGACACACCCTGTATATATAGGTGTAAGCACTTTTTGGGGTCCGCTCCTCCTCCGCTCCTCCACCCCTCTTCAGCCGCTCCTCTTCCGCTCCTTCTCCGCTCCCCCTACGCTCCTCCTCCGCTCCTAAAACTAACGTAAAAACCTATCAATTTTCACGTTATTTTGAGGAATTTGATCTATTTATAGCCTCCGCTCCTCCGCTGCTCCTTCGCCTCTCCATAGCAACTCCATAACCTATTCTTCTCCCTTTCTCCTCCTTTCTTCCTACCCTGCTTATCGGTTTCTAATAAATGTATGTTATAATATATAGTATATATTTAATTTTGTTGACAACTACATCATTTTTTTTTTTTTTTTCCGAGGTACTAGGTGAATCTTCTTGAGCGTCCGTCCTTGCTTTTGGCAGGAAGGGAGGCCGATTAAGACCATCACGGAGCGTCGGACTCCGTGGTGTGAGGGATTTCTACCCGCTGAACACCCAAAACCTATATGTTTGTATCAAAAAATATATTTCTCTACATAATATTTTGTCATATTTACTTCGACATTAAAAATTTCTTTCCAAACAATATTATCTATTCTTGATTTATTATCTAATTCGTTTTGAATAAATATTTGATGAGCATTTTTGCATCGAGATAACGCTACATATAACTATCCATCTGAAAACAAAGTTCGTTTTAAATATAAGCCTACACTATCAAAACTTTGACCTTGTGATTTATTAATCGTTATAGCAAAACTAATACAATAGAAAATTGTTTCCTGTATAAAATAAATGGCAAAGAAAAATTTTCTCCAGTATCCAAAGTAATTCTTGGTATAAAAACTTTTTTTCCATTTTTTTAGGAAATTATAATCGGACAACAGACGAGCCACTCCTCTTATGAGCTAATATTTCTTTTTTCCTTAAACGAGGGCGAGTTGTATTTCGACAGTCGATGATCTCGATTGGAAATTTCTTAGAAAGTCTCATAAGAGGCAAAATAATGAAAAAAACAGAATTAGTAAGATGGTAAGAATTTTTGTAAAATGAAATATATGTAAAAGATGTTAAATGATGTTTCGTCCTCGGTACAACCTGGTGGACTCATCAGGAATAGCCAGGTAGACCTTTATTCGACGTCAAGATGATAAATAACTATGGGCAATTTATAGATCCAAAAGAAAGTTTTGTTTGTGGGTGCAAATAAGTCGTAGCCACCTAGTGATGAGATGGTTGAAACTGGGGATTGGCATGTTTATAGTCCCATATGCCTTATAATAATTTAAGAAATGTTATTAGACGCTCGTGATATAAAGTTTTTTTAGGAAATTATAATCGGACAACAGACGAGCCATTCCTCTTAATGGTCTACCTGGCTATTCTTGATTAGTTCACCATCTAGTACCGAGGACGAAACGTCATTTAACATCTTTTACATATATTTCATTTTTAAAAAATTCTTACCATCTTATTAATTCTGTTTTTTTCATTATTTTGCCTCTTATGAGACTTTCTAAGAAATTTCCGATCGAGATCATCGACTGTCGAAATACAGCTCGCCCTCGTTTAAGGAAAAAAGAAATATTAGCTCATACGAGGAATGGCTCGTCTGTTGTCCGATTATAATTTCCTAAAGAAACTATATCACGAGCGTCTAATAACACTGTTAAAATGAGAGAGAAAAAGTCGTGGTTGTTGGTAAAAGGATATTTATTAAAATAGAAATATAATACAATACAGCGCCATACGCTTGGGCACCGCGTGCCGCTCCTTACGAGAGCTGAGAGCCAAGAGAGCGGGGCTCGCGTTCGTCGCTGCCGTGCACGCTCGCAAGTCACACCATAGGTGCTGGAGTGGGGGAACCTACAATGTGCGTGTGCCGCGCTCGCTGTTTTCGTCTCTCGTGCGACTTCCAAATATTTACATTCTCGCGCAATATAATATGTATCATTATTTCAACATGCCTCCTTACATTTATATTGCGTATAAACTTAACTTAAGTATCGAATCTAATTTAATATTCTAAATTTAAATTTCTTCTAAACTTTTCAAATTTTATTCGACCTAATGACTTTGTAAATATGTCTGCAGGGTTTTCATCTGAGTCAATTTTATTTACTGTAATAACGCCTTCTAGATAATTTTCGTTTACAAAATGATAATGTGTTTCTATATATTTAGAGTTTTTTGTCAAATTACCATATTTACTGATACTGATTGCACCTGCATTATCTTCATGTATACATATCGGTTCCTTAATTTCTATTTCAAAATCTTTCAACAATTCTTTTATTAGTTTAATCTCACTCACACATACTGACAAAGCAACATATTCTGCTTCGGTTGATGATTTTGTTACAATATTTTGTTTTTTTGATTTCCAATAAACACTATTTCCATACATTTTAATTACATAACCAGTCGTAGATTTTCTGTCGACTACATCTCCTGCCCAATCAGCATCAACAAAACAATTTAAAATATCATCATTTAAATTTTTTTCGTACGTTAATTTTAATTCTCTTGTATAGTACAAATATTTTAGTATTCTCAATGCATATTTATAATGACTCTGATCATAACAATTTTGGAATCTACTAAGATAATTTACTGAATAGCAAATATCTGGTCTAGTACTCGAGCTTATATACAACAATGCTCCAATTAGATTCCTATATTTTATATCGTTTGATGCTGATAGTGCCGGTTCACATTTTAAATTTTGTTCCATCGGAGTACCATACAATTTCGCATTTTCAATTTCATACTTCCTTGCTAAAGATTCAATATAGTCCTTTGGTTCTAAGGTCATAATATTCTCCTCACAGTCATAATCAATATTTATTCCTAAGTAAGTTTTAATCTTGCCCAAATCTTTCATTCTAAATTTTACAATTAATTTCTTTTTGATAGATTCAATCAATTTTACATTTTTACTGCAGATTAATAAATCATCCACGAAGATTATTAGATAGATTTTCTCATTGTTAATTTTAGTGAATATAAACAATAATCGATCTTACTTTTCTTAAATCCTAAATCTTTCAAATATTCATCTAAGTATTCATACCATACACGTGGACTTTTGCGCAGTCCGTACAATGCTTTTTCTAATTTACACACTCTTCCTGAATTATCGTCATAACCTTGAGGTTGTTTAACATAAACTTCGGATTTTACTTTTCCATTAAGGAATGCTGACTCGACATCCATTTGATCAATTTTAAAATCATTTTGCACACAGTAATTTAATAAGATTTTTAATGTTTGAGTTCTTGCAACAGGTGAATAAATATCATCAATTATCTCCCTTTGTTAAAACCCTCTTACTACAATTCTAGCTTTAAACTTATTTTCACCTTTTTTGTAAAGACCCACTTTAGATCTAATGCCTTTTTATCAATCGGTTTTTCGACTAATTTCCACGTCTCATTTTTATTTAAACATTCAATCTCTCTATTCATAGCTTCTCGCCAATTTTCACACTCATTGCTATTTATCGCTTCGTTATAATTCTCGGGATTTTCAACGTTTACATAATTCACGTAAATACAATTTGTTATTGGATTTCCATATCGATTTATAGGACTTTTCTTTCTTTCAGATTTTCTTACTACCTTTAAATTCTTTTTACTTGTACTGGGTACGTTATTTTCATATTCATTACTTTTTATATTTTCTTTTTCAGTTACTTCATCGATTTCATCAAATTCATTTTCTACATTTTCATTATGTACATCCTGATTTATTTTTTCAATTATTTCATTATCACTATTTTCATCGTTACCACTAAAACCAACTAACTTAACATTTTCCTCAACAATATCAACATGTTTTGCTACAGTTACTCTATTATTTATCAAGACTCTATAGCCTACATTTTCATAACCAACTAATATTCCTAAATCTGCTTTTCTGTCCCATTTACTTCTCCTTTTGATTTCCGGAACTCTAACGAAAACTCTACTCCCGTACAATTTTAAATTTCTAATATCCGGTTTTTCTCCCATCATAATCTCATATGGAGTCTTTCTCTCAAACGTGTTCGCTAACGTTCTATTCTTTAAATAAACAGCCGTCTCAACGACCTCTGGCCAATATCTATTGTGTATTTTCGCGTCTGCTAATAAGCATCTTGCTGTATCCATAACCGACCTATTATACCGCTCGGCAGTTCCATTCAATTCGTGAACATACGGAGGGCATGGTTCAATATAAATCCCCTTTCCTTTTGCGAAACTATAAATATCTCTATTTAAAAACTCTCTCCCATTATCGCACCTTAAACGTTTTATTCTCTTTCCCGTTACATTTTCAACGAAATTAACATATGTAACAATACAGTCAAAGACTTCATTTTTTCCTTTCATTGTATATACTTTTGCAGCTTTACTATAATCATCGACTAAGACTAGAAAATATTTTTCCCCCTATATCCTTCTGTTTTCTGTGGTCCATTCACATCCGCATGTATAATCTCTCCAACATCCCTAGCTCTATGTCTATTATTTTCAAAACTAGTATTTGTCATTTTATTCCTCACACACGTGCCGCATTTTAGATAATCGCTTTCTAAATTATTTGGCAAACCTTCTACTAAATTATTTCGACTCAAAATATTCAGATATCCAAAATTAACATGTCCTAGCATTCTATGGAATTTTTCCTTCACGGTCATACCGATATTTACATTTTCAGTTATATAGGTCTGTTTATTCTCTAACACAGTGTTTATCTTATACAAATTATTTACTTTATTTGCTACTGCTATTAATTCATTTTCACGGTTATAAATTTTCGCGGTATTTCCTCTAGACACAATTTTCAAATTTTCTGCTACTTTCCCAAAACTCATTAAATTCCTATCCATTTCTTTTACAAAAAATACATTTTTTATTATAATTTCTGTTTCAGTATAATATGTTTTGAATTTAGCTTTAATCTCGCCTATACTAGTTGCTCTTAATACACGACCATCTCCCACTTTTACATTTATCGGATTTTCTATTTTATTTACTTTCGTAAAGTATTTTTCATTATTTACAATATGGTCGGAGCATCCGCTATCTAGAACCCATTCTATATTATTTTCGCAGCTATTTACCTCTACGCATGTATTCACATTACCCTCGACTTCTGTTGTTAACGTCGTCGGGTCTCGGCTCGTAGGCTGTCGATCCTGTTGATATTGTCCGCCTCGTCCTCGTTGACCTGCGCCTCTGCCTCGATAGCCGCCGTTGCCTCTGCTATGGCTGTTTCCGCCTCGCTGCTGGTGGTGTGGATGGTGTGCGCCTCCTCGCCCTTCGTGCTGTCCGACTCCTCTTGAGCCTCTCCAAGAATTTCTCGCGTTGCCTTGGCTCGTACATTCGTACTGGTAGTGACCTTGCTTCCCGCATCTGAAGCACGATCCATCATTTTTCTTCTCAATTTTAAATACGCTTGAACTTCTATTTCTCGTATTTTGATTTTCTTCTTTTTCTCGGTCTTCATATATCTTTATTTTGTTTATAACATAATCCGCTGTCCTTTCTTGTTCTGGCATCACATCTACTAAATCACCAATATGGCTTAATGAACTTGGCAATGTTCTTAACAAATAGTTCAATCTTTCTTTTTCATTTATTGTAGCACCCGCATTTTTCAATTCAATTATTAGTTTTTCAAATTCACTGAAGAATTCACTTGTTTCACTATAATCTTTTAATTTTAATCTATCCAGTTTATTTCTCACACAAATTTGTAATGCGGTTGATTCACGCAAATACAATTTATCCAGTTTCTTAATTATTTCATAGCTTGTGTTTTCCTCATTGACTAATTCCATTTGTCTGTTCGTCAGTGCAGCGTATATGTAATTCATCGCTTTCAAATCTTTCTCGTTCCACGTGGCTTCATTATCACCTTCAGCTCTCGCTCTCTGTATAACTTCTTCAAATTTTGTCAGTTTCAACAATACTATAATTCTCTTCTTCCACGTACTATAATCTTTTCCATCGAAAATTGGTAGCGTTACCTTGTACTCGTCCGCCATGATGACTCTTCTATTTTCTCTTCCGTTTTCTTCAAACATTTTACTTGTTCTTCTTAGTCTTATAATCTTATTCACGATATTCACAAATCGTTTTTCACACTTTTCTTCGCTTACTGTCTTTTCACTTTCTTCATCTGTTTCTACTTTCATTTCCAAGTCATCTTCCGAGTCAATGCAAACTTTTTCACCTTGCAGCAAACTGCCCCCAATATTCGCCGAGGCTTGTATTGGGTCAGAGTTACTGACGAATATCCTTTTCCATGTAACCACGCTCTGCTACCATGTTAAAATGAGAGAGAAAAAGTCGTGGTTGTTGGTAAAAGGATATTTATTAAAATAGAAATATAATACAATACAGCGCCATACGCTTGGGCACCGCGTGCCGCTCCTTACGAGAGCTGAGAGCCAAGAGAGCGGGACTCGCGTTTGTCGCTGCCGTGCACGCTCGCAAGTCACACCATAGGTGCTGGAGTGGGGGAACCTACAATGTGCGTGTGTCGCGCTCGCTGTTTTCGTCTCTCGTGCGACTTCCAAATATTTACATTCTCGCGCAATATAATATGTATCATTATTTCAACAAACACTTCTTAAACTTTATTTCCAACGTTATCACCTGTAATAATTTCTGCTTCTATATTCAATTTATATAAACTAATAATTTTGAGTCTGGTACCATTACATAAACCTTCGGTAATACTTAAATTTCTTATTAACATAACTACCGTATTTACTTTTAAATTTAATTTATGTGGAGATAGGCCTTCTCTGATATTGTTTAACATTTCTAAAGGATACGATAAATGAATATTTTCATCAGATTGATCGACACCTTTATGTGTAGCGTAATCATAACTAAAGTATGTATGAACTTTCCTATTTAATAAATTTAAGACATTATTATTAATATTTATAACTTCTTCATTATGAGAACATAAAATAATGCGATCTGTATTATGACATACAGTTATATCACCGTAAATTTTTTTACAAACATCATCAGTTGCCCGACCCACAGGTACTACAAAAGAATCAATTTTTCCATCTCCGATTTCGAGTAAAAAAGAAAAAAATGACATGTCATTTGAACGTATATTTTTTTTTAATGTCATAACGTTAAATAAAGACCATAATTTAGAAAATTTAATTGTTTCTTCTACTATGATTTGTTTAGTGCTATTTTGAACTACTGGTAGAATTTGTATAAAATCTCCACCTAAAATTATTAATTTTCCACCAAATGGTATCTTATTTGAACAAACATCTTGTAGAGTATTATTTACAATTTCTAAGGCTTTTTTTGGAATCATAGACGCTTCATTCCAAATAATAACGCCACTTTACCTTAATTTTTTTTTTGTCAGATTCTAATTTTAAAAATGCGTTCTCTATATTATTTAGATCTAAAGGTAATTTAAAAGTTCGATGACTTGGCATTCCTCGAGGTAAAAGAACAGAAGCGATTCCAGTCCAAGCCATTAATAATATCTTTTTCTCTATTGAAAGTATATAATATGTCAATGTTTTGTACAAAAATGTCTTGCCAGATCCTCCTGGTCCATTCATAAAATAAATTCTATGGGTACTATTAATTAATTCATTAAAAATTAATTTTTGATCTTCGTTTAAATTAGAATGCATAAAATCAAAAATTTTTTTACAATTATATTAATTATTTCGTTATGAACAGAAATATAAGTTTTATCTGGTGCAGGTAAACTAAAATCTTTACAAGAGATTTGTTCAAGTTCAAAAATTTTTTGAATGTCAGTTAAAGTATAATTGTCGTTATTATCACGAAAATCTTCTGTAAAATAATTAAAAAATTTTTCCGAAATTTTGTTTCCTGGTATATTTTCTGATAAAAGAAATAAAGCAAAAAATTTTCTGAGTTGAAAGGGTAAGAATTACACAAGCTTCTTCAAAAATAAAAGAAATATTCGAATCATTCTCTACTAATCCCAATGCAAGAGCCATATCTTTATAATTTTGATAAAGTTTACCGTCGTAAGTCTTTAGATCAACGAAAGAAGTAGCACGTTTTATTCGATTGAGGATTAATTTGAGATGAAATCTTTCACTATCTTTTGGTGAAACAGTATTCATTCTCCCTATGACATTATTTTTTTGACAACGTTGTCGTTTAGCCCATAATTTAGTTTCTAAATTATATACATAATATTTAGGAATATTAACGTATTTGATTTCTGTGGCAAACTCATCAACCTTGTTTAATTTGAAACATGCCGTTAATGTTGTTTCCTATTCATTTAAAGCTTACTGTTCTTTATTTTCTTCAAAACCTAATTTTTTTGATTTTCGGTATGGATGGCAAGGTGTACAACTGTATGACTTCGACTTGTAATTGGAAATATTTGTAATATCCAAGGCGCTTCCATTGGACTTAAATATCTTCCATCAATGTATTGATTAATTTCGTTATGAACTACAAAATTTTGTTCTTTATTAGAATCAATATTTTTAACTTTACAAAATGCTCTATCGCCCCCCCCCTTATGTAAATAATCTAATAAATATGTTATACTTTGAATTGAAGCACAATATTTAACGTTAATATGACATTCATACTTTTTTAACAAAAATTTATTGTATGGTTCTACCATTGAATTATATACCAATGTATTGTAGAAATGATACTTTTCTCGATCCGGCGGGGGTAATGTACGTAATAAAACACTTTTATTTTTTACGTTTTTTGAGCGACGTTTCGTTGACTGATCTGTGAATCTGTTCAGGCTAAAATTTGTATTGTCAGAAAAAAGTTATAAAATATATTACACAAGACAATGATTCTAATTTTTAGACGGAATAAAACGCAACATTAACTCTTAAAAAGTTGTATATGTTAACACATGTTAACAAGTCAGAACGGCCGATATTATTTCGCCGAATTTTTGATATTTCGGAAATGCGATGTAACAGATATACGAATTCGCGCTTATATACACAGAAGAGACGGGCATAGATGCGGTAACAAAACAATAACATCCGTTCGTTAACATTTAAATTTCCTTAGTACCGGAAATATAATTTATTAAAAGTAAATATTTCTTCTTTCTTATTTATGTTATTGTTGTGGCGTTTGATATGCATCATTTCGGACGTTAATCTTTTTTTATAATTACTCTTATTATCCAAACTTTCAGCTCCCTCCCAATCAAATTGATGGTTAAGAGAGTTTTGGTGTATGACGAATACCGAATATTCATTTTTGTTATTTTTATGTTCATTGACTTTTTTTTTTAATGTTCTTTTTGTTTCCCCTATGTATGCCGCAGGGCAATTCTTGCATGTAAATTTATATACAATATTAGTTCGGTCCCATTTTTTTGTCACATCTTTGCCTAATTTAATAATCGAGTTAAGGCGGTCTTACACCTAGAAATTTTGAAAAAATCAAATTTTTTTTATTGAATTTTTTGATTATATATGTTATTTCGAACCTAAAAAAACTATAGTTTGGATCAATAATTTAAAAAATTTTAAATAAACCACTGAAAGAGCTTACTATCTTTAAAATGATGAGAAAATTGATTTTCTTGTTTTTTGCCTTTTTTATAGACTTCTGATAGGAAAACGTTATTTACTTAAATGCGTTATAAAATATCAAAAAACATTATTTATATAAGTATATACTTATATAAATCCTTATATAAGGATAAACAAAATAATTAAATTCACATACAGTATTTATTATAAAAATTAAATAAACCATATTGTGGCATTCGAAATTCAGTGCAATCGTCTTGTGACCATTTCCCACTTCTGCTTCTAGTAAAGTGACCATTCCTTGACCGAAATTCGACAGCAATTCACACAACATCCGCGGCTTGGTCAAAGATGCCGGTGAGGAGGCTGGTGGTGTTGGCGGCGGCGTTGATGGTGCTGCTGGATGTAGAGGCGGCGGCACAAAATCCACTTGTGGCCATATGGCTCGCGGCCTTTCCCACCTGTCAGGCGTCTGGTGCTGGCGGGTGCAACGCCCGGCTCTGTTTTTTGTTTGCACCGACTTGTGCCTCTGGCCTGGCCCAAGCACCGCCTTTGCCGCCTCAAAAGGGAAGCATTTCCCGCTGGGCTGCCTCATGCTCTGGCATTCTACGCGGTATCTGTACCACGTTACGACGCCGTCTTGCACGGCGGCGTCGCAACGTGCCACTTTTTCCGTTTGCGTTGACGCGTCTACTTTCATTTCGAATCTTATGGAAACTGACCTCTGCTCTGGCGTTCCCCATATCTATCGCGCAGATAGCATGTTTCATATCGTGATTTACCAAGGATTTGCCGTTTTCTCGGAAAGATTTTCGCCAAGGCATATACTTAGTTTACAAACGCGTGGGGAGCCTGTCCTTCCAAGTAATAGGGCTTTAAATTTGTTACGTTCTCTCTCATTCTTGTCGGTAATTAAATATGTATCTGTGTTTATTTTCCGTTTTACAATATACGGCCCTTCATATATATGGAAAAACTTGGCTATTTTCTTCTCGCTCGCATCGGATTGATTCTGAGCTTTTATTAATACTAAATCATTTTCTTTAAATACAAAGTGTTTCCTATCCCTATTCTCGCGGTCCGCTCGGTTTTTTAACGTTCGATGTGATCGATCCCGCGCAAAAAATAATTTCTGTTCGTGCGTCGCATCGTTCACTAGTGGTACCGTTATCCATTTCTCCCACACGCGAGTGGGTTTTGTATTTAGGTGCAACTCGATCGGGGTGAAGCCCGTCGTCTCATGATGCGTTTCGTTAATTATCTTTTGGATTGCATCTAATTACTTTGCCCACTCGGTGTGGCGTTCTTGCACAAACGTTCGAAAGAAACGACAGCGCTCCCTACGAACGCATTCAACCAGGTTACTTTGCGGATGTCTTATAGACGAAAAAATAGGCTTTATTCCTTCGTTCTCTAACGTTTTTATCCATTTCTCTGAGGTGAACTACGTGATCCGAAAGAATCCCATTTGGCTTACCGTATTTCGGTATATAATCCCCACAAATCTTTCGTATCACTGTGGCAGTGTTTGCTTTTTTAATAGGGTATACTACCACATATTTACTAAATGCATCTATTGTCGTCAGCAAATGCTTAACGCCCCCGATTGACGTTGGCAGAGGACCGAAAAAGTCAATGGATAAAAGCTCATTTGGCGCGTTTGTAAGTATTGGTTGAACGTGCTCATTTAACTTTACGGTTAAATACTTGGTTTTTTGACAGGTGTCGCATGTTTTCAACGCGCTGCAAATCTTCTGCCTCATACGCGGTGCAAAAAGTTGCTCAGTCATCATCTTGTATATTTTTCTCGCCCCTATGTGCCCGTAAATTGTGTGCATCTCTGTTATGATATAGTTGAGTGTACGTTCGTGGTGTATGTATTTTATTAAGGTAGCGGACATCAAACGAACCAATAGGTGTAAAAAATTATTATTGCTTTATTACCAACGTTTCGGGAGCGTTTTTATACTCCCCTCTTCAGGGCATCTCTGTTATGAAATCACTGAGCATCTTTTCGGGTACTATAATCTTAAACTTATCTAATGCTACTTTATACATAAGATCATCGCGCAGGACGTATCTTTTCTGAATACTTTCATTATTTTCTAATTCATCACGTATTTTTCGAATATACGGATCGTTATTTTGCAGCTTTTTTATGTTTTTGAGCTGATTCGTCAACTCGCGGCTTAGTTTTTGTAACAATACTGTTGCAATAATTATTTCCTCTCCCGTATTTTCGGGAATGTCATGAAATTGTCTGCTAAGATAATTCGCAACAGTATTTTTTCGACCTGGCAAATATTCGGGTTGGAGATTGAAATCCTTTATCGCCAGATTCCATCTCCTTAACCTAGCATTATTAAATTTGCAGTTTTTTAGGAAAGTTAAGGCTTCGTGATCGGTGCGTACGAGTTTTATCGCTCCCGGTAAGTACATGTCTAGACGGCTTAAGGGAAGACTGAGGTGGAAGGACAGATTTTTTTTTTTCATCATGTAAAAAATATATTATACATATGAGTTACATGACACTTAAAATAAGTATTTTTACTAATTTTTTGTCCTAAATAACAGATATATACAAAGTTATGCCTCCGGAAGTATTAAATAATACTTGATCTTTGGAATGAAGTGTGCGCGTCAGAGGTTTATGCTCAGCCTTGGCCTTTCTGGAGCATGTTTTGACAACCTAAACAAACAGAAATTGGTTATAAACATAAGAGACTTGCATAATATATATTTATTTTAAAGACATGAGCTATTATCAAAATATTATTGTAATAATTTTTAATAATTTTACTATTTAGTTGAACAAATCATAGAAAAAGAATTTTGTTTTGAGTAAACTTATGATATTTTAACCAAAAAGTATTGTGTATATTATTTAAAAATAGTACCTGCTTTATTGGATCAATTATAAAAAAAAATTATGCGCACTCCTCTTTTGGAATATTGAAAAAATTAATTTTGAGAAAACAAGCTTTAAACTTTTAATACAGTTTTAATTAAAATAATCTTAATTGTGATTAAACAATCATCAAAACAAAACTATAATAATACTCCTTTTTCATTACTAAATACTGTGAAAAAATAGATTTACCTCAACATTTAATGAAGTCGAGCTCCGTAGTCTGATGTGCTGGATGTCTTTGTTCCATATTTTTTTGTCCGTCTCAGAGATTTTCTTTTCTCTTGGTATTCATTGAAACTTCTTTTTCTTTTTATCCTATCACGTCTCTCAGTTATCTGTGTAGCATTTGTTGTCATCTCTTCATTTCTGATGCTCGCCTTAATTGTGCTAGTTGCTGTCACTCCCATATTATATTCAGCTACAGCGTTAACAGCAGCCATGTGTATTCTTTGTTTCGAAACAAAAATCTCCTTCGGACATTTTCTCCAAATTAATGAATGCAAAGATTCATTTGCATTTTGTGGCATTGTTTTTGTGCACCTCTGAAGCAATTGAACACTGGCTAAACGATCATAGACTGGTTGTTGTATGTGAACCAAAACTTTATCATTCAGCTTTGTTCTCATGGTTTCATGACTTTTAGGTTTGACGCCACTTGACAAAGCTCTGTTATAGAAACACCATGAATCACTACCTATAAATAAATAATTATTTTAAATACGTATTTCCATGTGCATAATTATTTTGACAACATTTATAATAAAATTCTAATTCTGTTATTTTAATGAAATTGAAATACAATATTACCTTTTGGACAATTGGAGTGTTTTGGATTTGAGTCAGTAGAAGAATAATGGTCTATGGTAGCGTGTATTGCCATTTGGATTTTTGGAATATCTGGAGCATGGGTTTTAATAGCTTGTCGATAAAAAGTCTGAAGTTTTATGATTTTAGGCTGTGTCAATGTTCCAGGTTTTTTCCACCTAGTCCTTTCGTTTTTGCCAGTGTTCGTAGTGCTGTGCCTAGCCTCTTATGTACATGGTTGATATATTCTTCTTTTTCTATGACTATATTTTTATATGGTTCCATCTCATTTAATGCTGCCCATGATTTGCAGTCTCCATCACTCACCATAGCAGTGTATTGCATGTTATTTTTAGATATAGAACGAAACCAGATTCTCTTAGCTGCTTCTACTACCATAGAACCAGACGAACCAACAAAATTCATATTGCAATCACCTTTCTTCATGTGTTCTACATACCACTCATCAAACTCATCATTATCATTCTCAAATCTTTTTCTTGCTACTGAGCACTGAGTACAATATTTTGAACAGATTTCAAAATCTACAACTAAACCTGTCATTACATCAATGATGATTCCAATTCCATATAAAGAAGAATGGCCTCTTGTAAGCCATGTACCGTCGAACGATCCAGTGATATCACTTGTTGAATTATTTGAATCTGGATCAGCAACTGCTTAAGCTTCTTTCACAGCATTTCTGGCATGCGTAAGCACTTTCTCATCAAGTTCAGTAACTTCTTCAAATAAAATTTTTAATTGATCATAAAATGATCTAGAAGAGATATAATTCATATTCAGGGCAATATAAATTCTCTCAAGAACGGCATATCCCAAACCAATACTGTTGACTGCATCTGTCATTCTCTTATTAACTGAAAAGGAGCTTCCCTTCTTTGTCTTATTGACTTTGGGACTAGAATAACATTCACTTAGAATACAATCACACTCACAACACTTTAATTTTATGAAGGTTGAAAAACCTTTTTCATTTGTCAAAAGTACTGTAATAGCTTTTGAGTCACAGTTATTACACCTCACATTTTTTAATAGATCTTGTAAACAAGAAGTGTGTACAAGCAGAAAATCACAATCTTTGGCAGGTATATCTTCATCTTGAGGCTTTTTTTGTACTTTTTGCACTTTCTGTCTGTTAGCGGCTATTGCTCTATTTGCCAATACTTTTTTGGTCGGATGAGGCTTTAGCTTACGCCACCAACTTGATATAAAATGCATCTCTTATTTACAAAAACAATCTAATCTATTCTAATCTAATATAATAAAAAAACAATTTTTCAAATGTGTCAGTAGTAATCAAAACAAACATAAACAGAATAAATCTCGAAATTCTCGAACGAGTATACGATCAACGTTCGATTACGACTATATCTAACTACATAGATATTAAGTCCGCCGCACGAAAAGGGGAACGGATAGGAGGAACAGGTATATATAGCATGAGTTTCTCTGTCTATAATACGAGGAACAAGGAAATACAGAAAGAACAAGGGGTATATATAGATATACTAACACATGCTATTCTTGTTCTTTTTATAATGTTCCTTTTTTCTTGTGAAGGGCTTTAGACCGATAGTAATGTGAAATTACAATAGGTGGCGTTGCCCGCGGTTTGTGCTTCTACTATACTGTATTCTATTAAAATTTAAAAATATGCAATATAAAGTCTTACAATAAGAAGGAAAAATAGGAAAAAATGATAAACAATGATATTTCATTTTTTTCTGTTTTTATTTGTTGATTATAATATTAAAAAATTGTTAATTTGAAAAGGAAAAAAAAATTATTTGATACTCCGCATTGTTTCTTCATTTTTGTGATAGAATTTTATATCATTTAGTACAAAAAAAAAATTGAGATTTTTCAAAATTTTTTGCGTTTTTCCACCTCAGTCTCCCCTTAAGGCCCATACGATCGCGAGCATTTCCTTTTCGGTGATGAAGTATGAGCATTCGCTACCCTTAAGTGTACGGCTTACGAATGTTACTATACCCTCGTCATCCTCGTCGTCTATCTGTGATAATACTGCGGCGATCACGTAGTCGCTCGCGTTAGTGGTAAGTATGAATGGACGTTTCGGGTCAGCGTACTTTAGTATAATGCTCTCATCGAACAGGTTTTTAATATTTTCAAATGCCTGCTCGAGGTCGTCTGACCATTCATACATTTTCCCTTTTTTCAACAATCTATTTAATGAAATGATGTGCGCCGAATAGTTTCGTGCGTATTTTATATAAAAATTTACAAACCCTAAAAACGATTGTAATTCCTTCACGTTCGTGGCCGTTTTTTAGTTCGTGAGGATCGTATTCGTCGTTGTTTGTGCTCGGATCTTCGTACGACTCCTCGATTCTCAAAGACACGAACTCCTCAGAGTCGATATCGATCTTTTTATATGAGATTTGAGCATAATTCTCGTTTATAGTAAAGAGGATTTCTTCATATCGCGTCTATTAACATACTTAATGCCTTGTGAGTATCTTATCCTAAAATACAGGGTTTGACTAGTTTTGGCACTACTATAAATATTAAGTTAGTTTTTAAATTATTTATTGTAGTGGATAATGAGACTTGAAATTTTAAGCGTGCAGATTTCGAGCCCATTACCCCCTTGATTAGTTTTCCGCTAATCGGTAGCGTTGGTCGTGCTGCAAAATCGTTTTGATCTGCGTAATAAAATTCTTCCGAGATACACGTAATTTCGCTCCCCATATCGATTAAAGCGTTCACGCGCGTGTTTTCTAGCATTATTTTGATTTCTGGACAGCTTGTTACCTTCACGTTCGAACCGCCTGGTTTTACGTCGTAAATGAGCTCGTCACGTGGGTCTTCGAGTATAGAAGTTACATTTATATTTTTAAAGCCTGACTTATTTTCTGATTCAGTTGCCCCCAGCATGACATCATTCACGGCGCGAGAGATAACTACTGCGAGTTTTCCGACTTCTCTAAGTTTGACGGGGGTGACACTATCGGCGAATTTTCGAAATTTATATTGCAAATGTCAATCTCATCCTGGCTTTTCAAAATTTCTTCTTTTTGTTTGGCGTTATTTCTTTTCTCATTTTTTCTCTCATCGATTGTTTTATCGTTTTTTGAGTTGCCTGATGAGGTTGACTCCTGCATTGTTGCAACTTACGGATCTTTATTTACACACGGCCACGCGCGTTATCGCGAGCGGGTTCGCTCTGATCTGTCGTTTTACTTTGAAAAGACTGTTTTTCCTTCTGGCATTGATCGTCATTATCATAGTCGTTTAATACTTTCAAAAGAGTAGTTTTGTCTTCTATTTGTTGGCCGATGATGGCGTGCCGAATGGTCCTTTCAAAGTGTTCGCTCAGTTTCAAAACGAACTTCTCCTCTGTGTAATGCATGTTTAATTCTTTCGCGATCCCGTACAGATTTGTCGCGTAGTTCACGCGGCTTGTATTGCGCCCCGGATAGTATTGACCGTACGCTATCCTCTTTTTAGTCGTTCGCTGGGTGTTCGAGTCCTAGTAGCGCGCCCGAAAACGTTCTACGAAGTCGTCGTACGATTCTATCTCTCCCTCGTGCATGTACCACCAGTTTCTCGCGACGTTTTCAAGAGCTTGAGAGATTAAGCATACCAATTGACTGAAATATGGCTTAACCACATCGAGGTATTTTTAAAATTCGGATAGAAATCTGATTGGCCTCTCACTCTCAAGACCTCGAAATTTCGGAATCTCCAGGCGGATTCTATGTGAGGGCTCGCTTGCAGATGTCATGGCACCAGCTGGGGATTTTTTTATATCGAATATGATCTTTTTGAGATTGTTAACCTTTGCTTCGTAGTGCTTGGCCCTTTTCCATAATTCTCCAGCAAAATGTCATTTGATATTTGCAAGCGCTTCCTCGAAATCGCGATGGAGGCTAGACTCGTTGTCATTGTTCCTTAAGACCGCGATATTATTGATTAATCGGTCCTTTTCCTATTCGAGGATTTCGATTCGCGTTTGCAAAAGTATTACGTCCTTTTTTATTTTTGAGTGCTCAAAGTTTTTATCAGTATGCATTTTTTCGATGCTTTCCGAGATTGTATTTTTCATTAATCTCGTATTTGAGTACCGCAGCCGTTGCTATATTTAGTCGCGGAGACCCCGCTTCTTCCGTTTCTTCTTCGAAAATTCCGATTTTACCCTCTAACTTGGTTTGTTTTTTTTTCGAGCAATTTAAGCCCTTCCGTAACGGTTCATTGCCATTCGAGACGCTTTCTCTCTATCTCGCTTGTGTCATCTTCGTCTATGGACGATTGTACAGCGAGCATGAAGGATCCCGATTTACGTGTTTTCGCCATTTTTTTTCCGAAAGTAAAGAAAAATGAATGGGGGGGGGGGAATTATGACAAAAGCAAAACGGAGCGCTTTCCCGTAGATCCGGTATCCTTTGTTAAGGAATTTATATTTAGGATATGAAAACGAAGAAATTAAGATCGGCAGAGCCTAGGCGCGACTGTTACAAAAAATAGCTGAATAACCGTCGTGATATGGTTTGGAGTATTTAAATAATCTGCTCTCCTAGCAGACAAAACACACATGTTCTGTTGTCTTGATAAAAGAATTTAAATTTAAACGGACGCGTCAAAAATACTATTTGTTTGTCATGAGGAAAAAAAATGGAGGTGTAAACTTTTTGGACCTTGTATGTCTCTTAGTCGTGACCGGCTCTATCTATTTTCATAAGCCTTGAGTCACCTAATATCTACTTGCATTGCATCCGTGTTTTCGAAAATAAAAAAGTCTCCCTTCCGAGAGCTGATTGCTTGTGTTGGGAGGTGTAATGAAAATGAAAGAAGGTAGGGTTCGTGTCCGGCCCATTACCTTATCGCGATAGTTATACTTGGATCTACGTTGACCGAAATATCCTGAGTGCATTCAAACTTAACCTAAAACAAATATTTTTCCATAAGCTATTTTGCTTGTATGGTTCCCTAGGGGTAATAAGAGGAAATAAAAAAAGAATTTGTGCGTTTCTTGCATGTCAAAACATAATGACTTTATTTCGACTCGAGCGAAAGCGTTCCGAATCTTTCCGTAATAGTTATTACTTCGCCTTCTAATTTATTGAGTAGAGCGTTTACCGTTTTTTCGAATTTGACTAATTTGCTCGTTATAATACTTAAATGTGTTGAGAATTTCTCTTTTTTATAAGCTAGCGTGTTTGTCTCGACGGCCATTTGCTCGAGGAGCTGCTTCAAAACGCGATTCTGATATTTTTCTATTATTAGCTCTCGTTTCAACAACCTGCTTTCATCATGCAAATAGGATACCGTTTCCCAACGCTCCTCATCGAACTGTTCTAGACCTTCGACCAGTGATATTAACTCTATAAGCCGATCCGCGGTCTGACTTTCTATAATCGCGCTCCCGAAATCCGGTATTATCTTATTATTGCTTGTCTCTCAGAATAAATTAACCTGTGTCCCTGTGCGAGAGCTAATTGGAACGTGCAAGACTTGGATTCTCGATAAAAATCCGAATTTATTAAAGTGTTGTGTGACTCCGATAGTTAATTAGTTAAATGTCGTCTCTAATAAGTCTCTAGTGCACGAGGTTCGTTTATTAGACACAGGTGTTATGGAAGAGTGCATGCAACAATATGATATCAAGGAGGAGCGGGTCTAAGCCGACGGGTCCAAACAGCCGTCTGTTCGAGCCGGAGGTACAGGTGCACGGTCGGAGACCAAAGTGCCCTTCCGCTCAGCCGTGAGGGTAGGAATGGGTCTATGCAGGCGGGTCCAAAGAGCCGCTTGTTCGAGCCTAGCAGAGGGGTAGGTTGGTAGCGACGGGGAAAGGTAGTGACTCTAAAACATAAGAATAAGTAGTTTTATATTTTAAACTTTATTGACGCATAACACTCTTACATAGTAGCACGAGCAATCAAGACAGAGCAGAGGTCGTGTGCCGTGGCTGCTCGGTGAGCAAATGCGTGCCCATCGTGCTGTGCTGGAGGCTTTATATACCCGAGCAGCGTATAGCCATCTCTCTCGCTCGTACAGTTGTCGCCGGTGAGCGTCGGTGGGAGATTTCCCTCATATACGCACTGTCTAGTAGGCCTTTACCTCGCCGGGAGTAGGAATGGCGCGGGGGAGAGCTACGTCACAGCGTAGGCGGTGAGGAGAGGGAGCGCGCACGTGCATGTGCGCGGGTGAGTATTGAGCGCTCGTACACGGATTCAGCTTCGCACGTATACGCTTTACATGCTCCCGCATGCTCCGGGTACATGAGAGATCGCTCGGTTGCCGTCGGCGCAGGGGCTTGGTCAGTGCCGTCGCAATCCTTTTTTTCACAGACTTTTTTTCTTCTATTAATCTGAACATCGGGGAAGATGAGCGGAGCGAGTAGAAGTACCCCCCTAGTATATCTATATATATACTCTCGCAAAAAAAAAAATTATATTGAACTTATGCTCTAATCCCTTTACAGTTTTGTATGTTTTTGGAGGATAAAATGACAAAAACACTGAATAATTTAAGATACTGAAATTTATTTTATTTTATTTTTTCTATCAACATTTTTTAACCACGTGTTCACGTCGGCAGTGTCATCTAATAAATCATCTTTATTTGCGTTAATACTATTTTTTGTTATTGACGGATATGGGGTCATCCACTTTATCTTTCTCGTCTTTGGTTCCTTCCCACCTATGTATGTCAAAACAAATACAAAAAAAAAATTATGAAAAACTTTAACTTTTAATTTCGCAATTTGTTTATTCGTATGCGTGCGTGCGTGCGTGCGTGCATGCGTACGTGCGTGTGTGTGTGTGCGTGCGTGCGTGCGTGCGTGCGTGCGTGTGTGTGGGTGTGGATGGGTGGGTGGGTGTGTGGGTGGGTGTGTTCGTGTGCGTGTGTGTGTGTGTTTACCCTGATAACTTGGAGATTCAGTCAACCGCCTCTTTTGCGCTTTCAGCACGTTATTTTTCGCTCTCACTTTTGCCATCTTGTCTCCATTTTTTGCTTTTGGTGTCATTATCTTCAATTTTTTGCCATCATTATGCATGTTTGTGTTCCCATACCTTCCTGGCACCATCCGAAATTATCCGGCACAAACGGTTTCGAAAATGGAATCATTATTTTATCCTCGTTGGATTCACCCTTCGCGTGCACTTTAATCACGACGGTGGCTTCATATGGCCTGGATCCCGTCTGTGTCGCTTAATCTCGCTGTTGCACTAAACTGCTGCAAGTTTGGGTTTCGGTATGGCGCTTACGCGTTGCTATTTCTCACTGCTTTTAAGAGGTTTGGTGTCTTTCCCTTGAGAAGGATAGTAGCCGACTGAGCTCCAAGTATCAAAAGTTTTTGACTGATGTATTTAGAGTATTTGTGTTTGTGTATATATGTGTGTGTCTGCGTGCCGTTGCATTCTTTAAAAATGTTTACTTTTGTGACCTTTTCTTTTTTACTTCTACCCTCTTTCATACCATTCTATGTTTTCGTCATTTCTTCCTCTACTTATATTTAACTATGTACATTTCAAATATTACATTTTAGTGAGAGCTTGGCCTTCTAGATTTTATTTATTGATTTTTTACATTTCATCTTTTTTAATTACAATATTTTAATTACATTAAGATTCTAATTACAATCTTTTTCGAAATAAGGTTTCAAATTTTTTATATGAAATTGACCTTTTTCCTTTCCATCGTCGCTTATAATATAGGTATCTTCGGCAATCTTCTTCTTTACCACATATGGACCTTCATATACGTTGAAGAATTTATGCACCTGCTCATTGTCTGAGCTCGAAACGTTCAAAGATTTCGACAAAATTTTTTCTTCTATTTCATATTTCTTATGAATTTTATTTTTATTCTTTTTATTTGGCCTTGTTTGTACTTGCCCGTGCATCCTCTCTCTAGCCAAGAATAGTCTCCTCTCGTAAGGATTATCATCGGTATTTTGTTCCTTGATATATGTTTTATTTATATAATTTTAATTGTGACAAGATCGCAGTAATCTCCTAATTACTCGCGTCAGTCGTGAGAATAATGGTTTGATTTTATCGACATACGCTAATCTCATATTGTTATCAAATGCACCAATGATTTTGTAAAAAGCTAGTGAATGATATTCTTGCCATTTAAATTTGCCATGTTTTCTTACTAATTCTAACTCTTTTTGCCATTTAAATTTCTTTACGCGATTTAAAATCATAAATACGGTATATTGTTTGCTTTTTTCCGACAAACCGATCTGCCAATAACTACTTGTTAAGTCTAAACTTGACATAAAGGTTTTTTTTGTGCATCTAAGTAAAACTTCATCTACCGAGGGCGGAGATTCATGATCATCCATAAGTTTTTCATTTAGTTTCCGACCGTCTAAAACCAATCGTATGTCGTCCTTTTTCTTTGGAACGACTAACATCGGGCTTATATAATTACTTTGAGAAGGTCTAATGATACCTAACTTCAACATTTTGTCAATTTCTTTTTCTACCCTTTCTCTGTAATGAATTGGTACCGGGTACGGTTTTGAAAAGAATAGTGTATTGTCTTTTAGACATAACACATGAGTATAATTATTAATTAACCCCGGCTTTTTTAGAAATACGGGTTTATATTTTATTATTAACTTTTTTAAAGTTTGTTTTTGTTCGATCGATAATATGTCGCCTGTATTAATTTTTTGTTCGATCTCATCAATAGCGACATCGAACTCATTGTCGGCGAAATCTTGAAATTCAAGATTCGCCTTTGAATGTAATGATTTGTGGTTATTTTCGCCATCAGTATATTCAATAATATTCCAAGTAGAATATTGTTTTAAATCCATCATCTAACTATATTATACGATATCGACTCTGTTCTATCATTTACCGTAATCTTTATATTTTTTGCCTCAGTATTAATTATCATTCTTAATTTCTCTTGAGAATCAATCCCGATTATACATTCTTTTATTAATTTTGGTACCACGATATATATTAATTCATTTTCACATTATTTATTTGAGTAGGTATCTTCACCTGTGATTTTAAGCGTGTCGATTTATTACCTGTCGCTGCTTTAATAAATTTTCCGCATTATTGTAAAGTCGCACATGATTTGAAATATTTCAAATTATCATTGTAAAATTTTTCTGATATAGCTGTAACTTCACTACAAGTGTCTATTAATGAATCAACTATTTTTCCACTCAAAGAAATTTTTATCTCTGGACATCGCGAATATTCAGTACTTTCACCAATCGGATCTACATCAAAAGCTAAGTCCTCTCTAACGGCTATTAAAGCAGCAGACAGTAATTCAATTTTATTAGGAAATTTACGCGCAGTTGCATCTCGAAAATTTTTAATTTGCGTATTTTCCGAGTTTGGAGGTGCAACTGCATTTAGTTTCCCAATTTCGGAGTTGATGTCGTTACTTCTATTTGTATACCGAAAACATCTATGTCCTCATGAGACTTTCTTATGCGATTTTATTACTTACGGGAGGCGTGTGTTTTTCCGTATGGCGTTTCGGAGTTTTATTTTTATTTTGAACTTGTGTAGCGTTTATATTTCTCGTTTGCCACGGTTTTCTTTGTTGATTTTCGTTTACCTTTTGATTTTCAGCTTGATTTTGAGAGTATTTTTCGCTTCTCTCATCCGATTTTACTTCGCTTTTATTTTGGTCTCGATTATTTTTTCTATTCTGAGCCCTTTTATGATCGCTATCGTAATCTGTTAGAATTTGGAATAACGTACTTTCGGACTTTATTTGCTGACCCGTGAAAACGTGTCTAATTCCTTTCTCGAAGTGGTCTACTAACTTTTCGATTAATTCTTCCTCGGAATATGCTAATTCTTTAGCGTAACCAAATATTGTTGTCGTGCAGGTAACTCTATCTAATTTGCCCCCATGTAAAAAGTTCCAAATTCAACTTTCCAACGCGTTTGATGTTTTATTGTCGAATTCCAAAATCTATCCTTGAATAAGTTTTTAAATTGTTCGTATTCACGTACGTCACTTTCGTGAATATACCACCAATCTTTGGCTACTCCTTCTAACGCTTGAGAAACGATTTGAATGCTTTCTATTGAATTACTTTTCATGAACGAAATGTATTTATCTAGATCATTCAAGAATTTTAGTGGCCTCTCTTGATCCGTTCCCTGAAAAGATGGTATTGGAATTTTTATCTTCGATTTTTCAAAATTTGTAAGATTATTTGCGTTACTGTCATTATTATTAATTTTTAATTTTTTTAATTCTTCAGTTTGCAATTGTAATTCACTGCAATTCTCATTTAATTTTTCTAATAAGTTATCTTTAACCTCAATAATTAAATTATCGTTTTCTACAAATTCTTTAAAATCTTTTAATTCGTGACTTACATTTTCAAACTTTGTATTCCACGACTTCATGCTTTCTGATAAAGCATCCAATTCGTCCTTTCTCGGGCATGCTTGTAAATGTCTGTTCAACTCATTTACTTTTTCCGGATCCTCACTTATTAATCTTAAGATTCCGTCCAATTTTTGTTCAGTAACTTCCTGCGTTCTATATAATTCGGTCATTTCATTGGTTAACGCGTCAATTAACTTCTGCTGTTTATACAAATATTCGACTTTTTCCTCATCCATAGATATGCTATGTAACTGTTGCGACAAACATTGGGATCTGCCAGACTTAGCCATTTTGAGGAATTTTAATTTACGATAACAGTAATTCAAAAACCAAAAAAAAAAAAATTTTTTTTACTTTAATGGACTGTTTAAGCAATCGAAAAAGATATTGCCAGATTTAATATTTTAATACTCTAGTAATTTTTTACTACTATAATTTTGTCAAAAATTACATTACATTAATTGTTTTAGTTTATTAAGAAAATTATAACTAAGAAAAATAAATTCAAATACGTTAATACAAAATCCAATGTGAAATAAGCCTAACACGTCTAATAAGTGTGAATACAGCTATACGCTCGTAAACACCTATAGGCTTGGAATAACATGCGTTTGTTATGTTTCCTGACCTACGCTAGGTAATCCGGTCAATACGTGCCACAATAAAAGAATTTATTCTAATTCATATTTCACGATTCAATTATTATTTCCTAAATTTCTCTTCGCTAGAATTTAAAATCTTTTCTTATTTAATTTCAAATTTTACTCTACTACTACTTCCCGTTCTATCTCATTTGATCTATTTTCTTCGATTTGATATATTCTTTCGTGGATGTAATCGAGTTTCCTTTCCATAAAGTCGAAGGTTTTTAGTACATTTACATGCATGATTCGTCGCGCCTTTTTTGCTACTTCTATCTCTTCAACCCCGTTATTCGCGGGGTTTCAAGCTATGCAGACATCCTGTTCTAGATTGTGTAACCTATCCCAGTACGCGTCTAATCTTTTCAAGATTTGCTCTTGTCCAAATGCAATTACCTTTACTTCGCGCACAAGGAGATTCCACGCGTACATACGCTCCTGAGTATTTTCTCAGACGTATTTCTATTGCACAGTCCTCTCAATCCACTCGTGTACCGGCACACGTGGCATTCCTGAGAGGATTAACGCGTCGAAGCTCACGGTGTTGCTAAAACTATACAATGCCTGTAACTCACACGACACTATGGAATTTATTTGTCTTTCGTAATTATTAAATCACGTCCGAATTTTTCAAAATTTCCGTTTGGATATTTAAATTTTTTCTACGAAACTTATTGTTCTTTTAATAACTTTAATGTGCAAAACAAGATTTTTTCCTGTTCACTCGCGAGAGAAGACTATTCCGTTACAAAATTTTACGTCTATATATTTTCTTATAACTAACAATTTCGCTACATTTTCCACTAACACCTAACTAACAGTACGAATTTACGTGTCCTCGGGTCCCTGTTCGGGCGCCATTTTGTAATCTGTCACTCGTTTGGATCCGTCGTCACGTCCGTAATTAGTGCCAAATTATGGTTTTTGTAGGACCGAGTCGGAAATACGCGCTCTGTAAGGATAATCCCAGGGGCTTCGTCGTTGTGTGTACGTGCGCCTTGCATAGAACGCCGCGGACTTTGCCACCTGGGTTGGAATTAGAGAAATAATTATGTTTTTTGAAGTGATTAGTCCGTTCACTACACGCCTTACGTGGTGCAACGGCGGGGCTTATCGACTTCCTGAAGGCCTCGAGTCCGGCAAAAGGAATAGAAAGGATACGTCTCGAACGTTTGCTGTACGCCTTACGTTGTACACCGGCGGATCAAGACGTGTGGCTCGGAGGACTGCCAGAATAAGAGTGCCTTCGCCAAGCTCGCACTGTACAAAGGAAGCTCGCTCCCTCGCTCGCTCGAAACGGGGAAGTGAGAGAGTCGAGGAGAGGAAAGTGCCAGCTGAATAGAATATGCGTGCGGAACGCGCAGAGAAGTCGCCCGCCGCCCCCATCCTCACGCACTCTTGCGGAGTAGTGGGAATGCCAGTCGCACTTCCTCGCCACAGCCTAAGCGATAGATGTGCGCATACTCGCGTGATATACCGCTCACGCGTTAGATGCGCGAGCTGGACTGTTACAATATATATCTTCCTATATTATATAGTTGTAAGGGCAAAAATGGGTACCTACCCCATCCGCCCCGCTCCACCCCGTCCACCCCCCGCCTCCACACCTCCACCACCCCTCCACTTTTTACCGTTAAATTCATTCAAATTTTACGTTATTTTGAAGGGCGTCTGTCCCTCCACCGCCCTCCACCCTCCACTCCCCTCAACACCCCCTCCACCTACCCCTCAACGTACCCCACCACCTACCCCACTACACTAATCTCTTATAGATATGTTGCTGAAAATTGTAAATAGGGGGTATCGAGATTCGCTGATTAGGAATCTGAACTCAATTCTGAAAATTCAAAATAGCGGAACGAAAATGTCTGCCGCATATTGAAATATTTGTGAATTTTGCTGAAAATTGTATATACGGGATTTCTGGATTCGATTATTACGAATCTGAACTTAGATTTTAAAAATTGAAAATGGCGGCAAAATATTTAAATAATACTGGATTTTGCTAATAATTGTATTTAGGGCATTTCTAGATTACGAATCTCAACTCAGATTTTCAGAATTCAAAATGGCGGATCGAAGATGTCGGCGACATTTTGAAATATTACTGTATTTTGTTGAAAATTGTATATAAGGAGTTTTTGGAGTCGCTTATTACAAATCTGAACTCAGATTAAGATCATTCAAAATGGCGTATTCAAAGATGGTGGTCAAATATTGGAATATTATTAGATTTTGCTGAAATTTGTATTACCTTAATACGGGATTTTTGGTTTCGCTGATTAGAATCTGAACATATATTGTGATAAATCAGACTGGTGGACGCAAGATCGCTAACAAAAATTGAAATATTACTCGATTTTGCTGAAAATTGTATATAAGGAATAAGTGGGTTCGCAGATTACGAATCCCAAATCAGATTTTCAGAAATCAAAATGGCTGATCGAAGATGGAGGCAAAATATTCAAAAACTACTGGAATTTGCTAGAAATTGTATAGAAGGGGAATGTGGATTCGCTGCTTACGAATCATAACTCAGATTTTCAGAATTCAAAATGGCTGATCGAAGATGGAGGCGAAATATTCAAATACTACTGGATTTGCTGAAAATTGTATAAAAGGGATTTCTGGATTCGCTGATTACGAATCCGAACTCAGATTTTGAAAATTCAAAATGGCGGATTCGGAAATGGTAGTCAAATATTGAAATATTATTGGATTTTGCTGAAAATTGTATATACCGGATTTTTGGGTTCGCTGATTATGAATCTGAACATATGTTTTGAAAATTCAAAATAGAGGACCCAAGATGGCTTCCAAAAATTGAAATATTACTAGATTTTGCTGAAAATTGTATATACGGGATTTCTGAACTCGATTATGACGGATCTGAACGTAAGATTTTAAAAATCCAAAATGGCGGCAAAATATTTAAATTATACTGGCTTTTGCTCAAAATTGTATATAGGAGGTTTCTATATTCGCTGATTATGAATCTGAACTCAGATTTTCAGAATTCAAAATGGCTTATCGAAGATGGAGGCCAAATATTCAAATATTATTGGATTTTGCTGAAAATTGTATATAGGCGTATCTGGACCCGCTGATTATGAATCTGAACTCAGATTTTGAAAATTCAAAATAGAAGACCCAAGATGACGGCCAAAAATTGAAATTTTACCGAGATTTCCTAAAAATCGTATATTACGGGTTTCCGAATTCGCTGATTAGGAATCTGAAATCAGATTTTGTAAATACAAAATGGCTGCCAAAAATTGAAATATTACTGAATTTTGCTGAAAATTGTATGTTGGGTATTTTGATTCACTGATCATGAATTCCAACTCAGATTTTCAGAATTCAAAATGGCGCATCGAAGATGGAGGCCAAATATTCAAATATCACTGGATTTCGCTGAAAATTGTATATAGGGAATCCATCTGGATTCGCTGATTACGAATCTGAACTCATATTTTGCCAATTCAAAATGGCTGCCAAATATTGAAATATTACTGAATTTTACAATTGCATATGGGAAATTTCTGGATTCGCATGATGATGAATCAGAATTCAGATTATGAAACTTCAAAATGGCATACCCAAGATGGCGGCCAAAAACTGAACTTTTCTGTTTTGCTAAAAATTGAATATACTGAATTTTTGGATTCGCTGATTACGAATATGAACTCAGATTTTAAAAATTTAAAATGGCAGTAAAATATTGAAATAATATTTGATTTTGCAAAAAAATTGTATGTATTGGGTTTCCGAATTAGCTGATTACGAATCTGCACTCAGATATTGAAAATTCAAAATGGCGGAACGAAAATGTCTGCCACGTATTGAAATATTACTGAATTTTGATGAAAATTGTATATACACGGTAAGAAGCATTCAGAGCTATAGGCCGTGAGTTATAACAGAGTAAGCGGGTACCTTCTCTGCCACCGTGTGAGGGCGCGACATTCAGGCATGTCAACGATGGTCTCTAGGCAATGCTATACGAGGTGACTGCCGCAGTCGTCAGACGTGCCACTCACGCTTGCAGCCGTTCGCGTTAAAGCTTGAACTCAGTGATAGTCACGGCCTACAGCCGTGTCACGCGAGCACCATTCATCGAACTGACCACAGTCACAGTCATAGACGCATATGTCACGACATCCGGTGATGCTATATGGCACGCTATTTTTTTTTCGCGCGTCACGGGCTACAGCTGTGAATTCTTCTTTCCGTATACGGGATTTCTGGATTCGATTATGACGGATATGAACTCAGATTTTAAAAATTCAAAATGGCGGCAAAATATTTAAATTATACTGGCTTTTGCTAAAATTTGTATATAGGAGGTTTATATATTCGCTGATTACGAATCTGAACTCAGATTTTCAGAATTCAAAATGGTGGATCGGAGATGGAGGACAAATATTCAAACATTGATGGATTTTGCTGAAAATTGTATGTACGGGATTTCTAGATTGGATGATTACGAATCTGAACTCAGATTTTCAGAATACCAAATTGCCAATCGATAATGCCTGTTACATATTGAGATATTATTGGATTTTGCTGAAAATTGTATATACGGGATTTCTGGATTCGATTATTACGAATCTGAACTCAGATTTTAAAAATTAAAAATGGCTGCAAAATATTTAAATAATACTCGATTTTGCTAATAATTTTATTTAGAGGATTTCTAGATTACGAATCTCAACCCAGATTTTCAGAAATCAAAATGGCGGATCTAAGATTGTCGGACACATATTGAAATATTATTGGATTTTGCTGAAAATTTTAATTCAAACTGGTGGACCCAAGATGACTAACAAAAATTGAAATTTTACTCGAGTTTGTTAAAAATTGTATATAGTGAGTTTCCGGATTCGCTGATTAGGAATCTGAACTCAGATTTTGTAAATATAAAATGGCTGCTAAAAATTAAAATATTACTGAATTTTGCTGAAAATTGTGTGTTAGGTATTTTGATTCACTGATTATGAATTCCAACTCAGATTTTCAGAATTCAAAATGGCGCATCGAAGATGGAGGCGAAATATTCAAATACTACTGGATTTGCTGAAAATTGTATAAAAGGGATTTCTGGATTCGCTGATTACGAATCTGAACTCAGATTGTGAAAATTCAAAATGGCGGATTCGGAAATTCGTTCTTGTACTTTTCGGTCATAACCGGTCGCAGGAGGTCAACCGTTTTCCTCGCTGATTTTTCCTGTGATAGTACATATAAAAAAAGTGAAGAAGCCACAATATTAGCTCCCCATACCCAATATTGAGACAGTTACACTGTGCTGAATTTCGAAAAATTGTCAAAAAATGGCTATTTTCGTAAAATTCTGTGCGGCTCGTTTTTGGACCGATTTGAATGATTCATGAAGGAATTTCTTTGTTATTTTGTCAAATTTTGGAAATAAAATTTGTGGAATAAAAATAACGCAATTAAATTTTTACACAAAGGAAAACGTGAATCTAAATATTTTCATTTTTAAGGTTATCTTTCAACTTTCGTAGTTCCTCGAGTTTTATATACACGGAGACCCATTTTAATCGCCGCTCCCGTATTTCTCGGAACCTAAGCCAGATAGAGAAAAATGGTTCAGACGAAAGTTATAGGGGACAAAGGGGGCCACATAATGGCGCTAACATCTTTGACCTTGAACTTAACCTTTGAGATTATTTCAAGGTCAAAGTGGTTTTTTCATATGGAAACACCTAGTTTTGACCCCGGATTCGGAAAGAGCGGGAAATTTTACGTTGAAAATCATATTGAGAAATTTTTTCCAAGGTCATTTCAAGGTCAAATCTAGGCCAAATTCAGAAAAGTCCGTTTAAAATCGTTTTTTTCCATGAACCACAGGCTAAGCTGGTTCAAATAGGTCGTAGGCTTAATACAGGAACCCACACATTCAAAACCCACACACCTCAAACCCACACACCCAAAACTTACACATCTTAGTAAACAAAACTCAAACTCGCACATCCTAACCCCATACACTTCATGCCCTCACATCCTGAACGGTTACACCCCGGTATCACAAGCATACCCCACATCCCTCAGTCCCACACATCCCTACCCCACGCATGCTAATCTCATACACCCCAAACCCACACATCCTGAACCCTGAAAAATTTTTCTCAAGGGCAAAATGATTTTTTAACGGAAACTGTAAGATCGTTGAAGCTTCTGAAACTAGGATGTGCGAGTTTGAGTTTTGTTTACTAGGATGTGTAAGTTTTGGGTGTGTGGGTTACTCTATTAAGCCTACGATCAATTTGAACCAGCTTAGCCTATGGTTCATGGAAAAAAACGATTTTAAACGGACTTTTCTGAGTTTGACATAGATTTGACCTTGAAATGACCTTGGAAAAAATTTCTCAATGTGATTTTGAACGTAAAATTTCCCGCTCTTTCCGAATCCGGGGTCAAAACTAGGTGTTTCCATATGAAAAAACCACTTTGACCTTGAAATAACCTCAAAGGTCAAGTTCAATGTCAAAGACGTTAGCGCCATTATGTGGCCCCCTTTGTCCCCTATAACTTTTGTCTGAACCATTTTTCTCTATCTGGCTTAGGTTTCGAGAAATCCGGGTGCGGCGATTAAAATGGGTCACCGTGTATATTGAGATCGGGTAGGGCCTATTTTCTTCGTCTTAAAAATACGTTTCATTTTCACTCGGCCAACGATTGATTTGATTAACTAGAAGCAAACATACAGCTCTTTCAAAATGGTCGATTTTCGAAAATTGCAATGTTGGCACCCCTGTAACTTTTTTCTATCAAAACCGATTGGGCTCGTGTTGGGCTGAGAAAAAAGTTTTAACCTTCTAGAAAACGACCCAATTGGTTTCGTTTGGTTTTTTGGATATTTGCAAAAGTTACAAATTTTTCAAAATAGGTGTTTTTCGTATACGTATCCGTTAAGGGCGTGTTACACCTAGTGGCTTCTGAGGCCAAAATCAGCTGAATCGATGGCTTTGCATGGGTCTAAAGTACTTGAAATTCATGTATTTATTTCCCGAAGATTTGAAAATATTAAAAATATTTTATTAAATAATTTGAAAATGCTAAAAACGACAAAGAAAATTACAAAAGCTCTTAAAATTAAGCAATTAAAAGTGGTTTTTCAATTTTTAAAAATAATTTATCAATTAATTTTAATATTTCCAACTCTTCGGACCATTACTGTATGAATTTTAAGTAATTTAGGACTTGTCCCATGAAAATTCATTGAATACTTTTTTTTAAAAAGGCCTCAGAAGCCACTATGTGTAAGACCCCCTTTAAGGACGTTCGATACCGAAATGAAAAAGGTTACGCCATTCCAAAAACTAAATATTGTTGTTCTTCGATTGATGTTCTATTAGTGTGTGAAATTTCAGATCGTTTATCAACTCGATTATGAAATTATTCAACTTCAAAGTTCAACTCTTATACACGGGCTCTTATGAAAGTACCTTGGTAAAACACAAAACACTTATGACGCAATTCTTTTAAAAAGGGGACCCCCTCCCGACGCCCCGTGAGCGGTGAGCTATCGAACCACCTTAAGGTGGCTCCGGCGTACTGGGCCGTATCATTGGGTGGCACTTTAGGGTGCATTGCATTTTTACTTAAAAAATCGATCAAATTGCAATAAAACAGTTAATAGTAAGTTATAAAGTATATACGTGTATATACTTGTAAATAACTGTTCATCATCTATAGTTTACAATGGAAAAATAACGATCGACGACAAAATTTCAAAGAAATCTCTACGTATAAAATGAAAAGCCGTGCTTTCTGTGTATAAAATATATCTATATACACTACCAGGGCCGTAGTACTTGATCAATAGTGATCAATAACTTTTTTATCTTTTATATTGTAGGGTGCTTAAATGCTTAAAAGTACTTTATAACTTACTATTAACTGTTTTATTGCAATTTGATCGATTCTTTAAGTAAAAATACAATGCACCCTAAAGAGCCTCCCAATGATAGGGCCCAGCGCGCCGGAGCCACCTTAAGGTGGTTCGATAGCTCATCGCTCGCGGGGCGTGGGGCGGGGGTCCAAGGTACTTCCATAAGAGCCCGTGTAAGAGTTGAACTTTGAAGTTGAATAATTTCATAATCGAGTTGACAAACGATCTGAAATTTCACACACTAATAGAAAATCAATCGGAGAACAACAATATTTAGTTTTTGGAATGACGTGACCTTTTTCATTTCGGTATCGAACCTCCTTAAAGGGGGTCTTACACATAGTGGCTTCTGAGGCCTTTTTAAGAAAAAAGTATTCAATGAATTTTCATGGGACAAGTCCATAATTAATTAAAATTAATGCAGTAATGGCCCGAAGAGTTGGAAATATTAAAAATATTTGATTAATTATTTTTAAAAATTGAAAAACCACTTTTAATTGCTTAATTTTCTTTTGTAATTTTCTTTGTCGTTTTTAGCAGTTTCAAATTATTTAATAAAATATTTTTAATAAATTATATCGCTAATAACAATATATTATGCCTTCATTCACAGTTACATAAATTATGGAATAATAGCATGGGGTGGGGTTTACAATAATAATATAATGCGAATACAAAATATACAAACAAGAATTTTGAAACTTATATACAAAAACTCTTTCGTAGAAAGAAGGCCTCTAAACGTAAGGGAAGTGTTTCATTTGGAAGCACTAATGTATCACTATGAAGAACTGAAAGAACTATATTTAAAAAGTACATCTAAAACTAGGAATAAGAGTATTCAGCAACCAAAAATAAATAAGTCTGTTAGTAAAAAAAGTAGTTTCATGGTAGCGCTGAAGACCTTTAACTGTCTTCCTAATGAATTAAAAAGTTTGATCTGTAATGGTAATTTTGGAAAATATAAAAAAAAGAAAAAACTAATTAATTATATACAAAAAACATAGATTATATAACTACTGTTTTGTTTGGGTGTTTATACTTTATTGGAAATTGATAATGTTAAAGTAATTTTAAGTTAGTTTTTAAGTTTTTATTTTGTATATCCCAGCCCTTGTACAGGTAGTTATATCTACCTCTTCAGGATTACACTATGTAATTTGTCTGGTAAATAAATAAATAAATAAATAAATAAATAAATAAATAAATAAATAAATATTTTCAAATCTTCGGGCAATAAATACATGAATTTCAAGTAATTTAGACCCATGAAAAGCTATCGATTCAGCTGATTTTGGCCTCAGAAGCCACTAGGTGTAACACGCCCTTAATGGATACGTATACGAAAAACACCTATTTTGAAAAATTCGTAACTTTTGCAAATATCCAAAAAACCGAACGAAACCAATTGGGTCGTTTTCTAGAAGGTTAAAACTTTTTTTCCACCCAATACGAGCCCAATCGGTTATGATAGAAAAAAGTTACAGGTGTGCCAACATTGCAATTTTCGAAAATCGACCATTTTGAAAGAGCTGTATGTTTGCTTCTAGTTAATCAAATCAATCGTTGGCCGAGTGAAAATGAAACGTATTTTTAAGAAGAAGAAAAAAGGTCCTACTCGATCTCAATATTTATAAAACTCGAGGAACTACAATAGTTGAAAGATAACCTTAAAAATGAAAATACTTAGATTCACGTTTTCCATTGTGTAAAAATTTCATTACGTTATTTTTATTCCACAAATTTTTTTTCTAAAATTTGACAAAATAACAAAGAAATTCCTTCTTGAATCATTCAAATCGATCAAAAAACGAGCCGCACAGAATTTTTCGAAAATAGCCATTTTTTGACAATTTTTCGAAATTCAGCACAGTGTAGCTGTCTCAATATTGGATATGGGGAGCTAATATTGTGGCTTTCTCACTTTTTTTATATGTGCTTTCACAGGAAAAATCAGCGAGGAAAACGGTTGACCCCCTGCGACCGGTTATGACCGAAAAGTACAAGAACGACATATATATATATATATATATATATATATATATATATATATATATATATATATATATATATATATATATATATATATATATATATATATATATATATATATATATATATATATATATACAAACATACTAGGGCGGCTTCGCCCCCTGCTCGCTCCGCTCGCCAACCCCCATTTTCAGAGAGAAATTTTATAATAATGAATTATGAAACTATCAAATTTTGACAACATGAAATTTTGATGGGTAAAATATCAGACTTAAGACGAATCAAAGGTAAAGGATATACTATTTATGTTCTTTATAATTGCTTCAGAGCAATGAAATATCGTTATATTAATTGAATAAATAGTGTAGAAAATTGATCATATTAGGAGGTGATTTTCGGCAAATTCTTCCAGTAATGAAATGTGGTCACAAAAAAAGTATAATTGAAGAAAGAATTAAATTTTCTGCGTTATGGTCTCTTTTTAAAGTTTTAAAATTAAATCAAAATATTCGTTCGGAAAATAAAGAATTTGCTTCACTATTGTTAGAATTGGGTGAAGGAAAAATTAATCCATTTATTATTCCAAATAAACGGAAAACGAATAATATTTGTAAAGAAATTTATAGTAACATTAATATTAAAACTTCCATAGATCGTGTAAACTTAACGGCTCATAATAAAGATACTAAAATTATTAATAATAAAGTTTTAGAATTATTGAATAAAAAAGTACATACGCATTATAGTTTAGATTATGCAACTCATAAAGGAGTTGATCAAACAGACAAAAATATTCATTTAAATTATCCAATTGAAATGCTTAACAATATTAGAGAAGGTCTTCCGCCTCATGAAATAAAATTGAAAGTAAATACTATTGTTATGTTAATTAGAAATATAAGTATTGTACAAGGAATGTGTAATGGTACACGTCTAAGAATAACTGGATTATATGCTTGTTACGTGAGAGCCACAATAATTAATAGCGCTCACGTAAATGCGATATTTCTTTCGGAACTATCGCCTTATTGGTTGCCACTCTCGGGGCATCTATCATCCCCGCCAATATGGGACCTTACCTGTGCTATTGCTTCGGTTTAATATTCCCATACATATTAAGCTATATGACGATTCTGTATGAATATAAAAAGGGGAACGAGAGAGAGAGGTTAAAGAAAATGCGTAACACGAACTATCTAGTTCTTTAATATTTATTATATCCCTTATTCCCGTACAATGTGTGATCGAGTTCGTAAAGCTCTGTATATAAATGTATCTATGTGGGCGTGTGTGTGTGTGCGTGTCTATACACACACACACACACACATATATATATATATATATTCGCCGGTATGTGTATAATTAACTATTTGTTCCTCTACCTTTCTGCCTTCGACGTAGTAATATGATCGTTAAAAAGAGGCCTGACCCACATTATCGCGCGAAACCAACGCTAATGTAACACGGAACGCGTGGACCCACGGGCAGTGTGTTACATGCGCGTGGTTTGCTCTTAAGGCAGCAGGCGCGCGCGATACGTACACGCAGACCTTTATGGGTGCGATCCGCCGCGTCGAGTATTGCGCCGATAGGCCGCGGCCTATACATGTATACTGGTCCCTATATTTATTAGACGGGTGTATACTTGTGCACGTGTGTATGTGCACTCATCTATATTGGCCTAATAACAAAATCGTGTAACGTCTCTACTCGGAATTCAATCTTGACCCCTTCGTTTACTAGAGTTAAGGCAACTCGGAACGGGCGCACTCGCCGCGAGAGAACTACGCGTGTGATTGGTCAGTCTGATGGTATGCGCGCGCTAACATTGCACGTCGACCCTTAAGGTGTCTTTACCGCGTGCGCGATTGCGATGTTAGACCCCGGTCTCGCATGCATACAGTCGCGCCGACTAGCAACATTGGTGTCACGTAGTCGGAGTACTAACCTCCCGTATACGTGTTGACAACCCACGGAGCAGACTGCGATATCGCGTGCGTGACGAAAACAATACTGGATCGGAGAGAAAAGGGAACTCTAATCCTTATTAGATAAGTATACTCGTTTAGTTTTTCCTCTGCTTCCGTGGATCCATAGGTACTTTGTGGTGTGTTTTCTTTTTCGGTTTCAGATTTGCAAGGGTCGTCGGCCGTCGATTTGAGTGGCTTGATTTATGCACTTTAATCCCCAGATGATTGCGGATACGGGTCTTCCTTCTTTGGTGTTTATAGTTATTGCCAAGATATTGCTGGTTGTCTATGTGACTCCAATAAGATGATGAGTGGCCTTCGCTTCAAGAAAAGTTACTATGAGGAAGTGTAACTAGGCCTTGTGCAACAATGACTATGTTGTGTTCATGCAGTGCAAAAATATTTGTTTCTTCCTTGGATTGCGGTGCCCGCTTCCATACATGAAGACAGCTAGTAAACGCAAGGGCCCATCAATGTGTCAAATGGTTCGGATTTATTTGACACCCCTTCAATAGGTATGTAATTGAGAAAAAAAGGGAAACCCAACTTCTATAATTTCTTCTAAACCCTCACGGTTATAAGCGAATACAGATGGTCATGCACATATACACCTGCACATATAGAGTCCCACAGATAGCTATATAACTAACCCAATAGCGTTAAACTCATAGGAACTATAAGTGAAACCGTATTAATATTCTTATGCAGTTCTTAATGATAAGACTTTATGTACATATATAGAGGACATTAACAATTGTATTCTTATGCTCTTGGGTTATATAATATTGTGCAATTCCGGCTTAATTATTTTACCTCTTTGTACTATTAGATTGAGTTTAATTAATTTCTAAATCTTATGAGTGCACTTATGAAGCTGTATGTGTGTATGTAAACCTATTATTATAGAAGTGAAAGGTGTACTCTAATTTTCAAAAAGGCCGTATTTAAATTTCATACCTGTCCTATGTATTTATACATATGCAATGTATGTGCATATTTTACCAGTGTTAGTGTTATAAATTCGGTATTAATACAAAGTTCTTTGTAGGAAGAGGTAATATATCTATATCTATTAAAAGGGGAGAATTATGCGTAATTTGGTTAAGTCAATTTAGAGTGTGACCAGGGATTGAGGTTAAACATGGGAGAGGTAAAGTACGATATTCAACAAGTGGTTCCACCTTCGACTCGGGATGATTATAGGATTTCTTATAATTTCTTATACCGAGTCCAAGCTAAGAGGGAAGGCAATTAAACTACAGCCGTCTATTTCCCTTCAATTAATATAGGGTGGCCATTAGTGAAGCAAAGATTATGAATGATAGTTGTATTTTCATGCGATATTGAATACTAAATCTCTTTTCTTTTTATGTCAAAAATAGGGATTCACAAGAACTCGCACCAAGGATGACAATTGGACTGTCACACTTCCCTGAGGTCACACGTGCAAGCTCCACCGTCAAAAAATGAGGAATATGCCTATAGGGATGAATCTGATTTCAACGAGACGTTAAAGAAATTTACTGTGTCACTTCAATAATTAATGTTATTCTCCTTTGGTCAGTAAAACCTCTTATTAACTCTTTTGTATGGTAATAAAAATATGTATCTATATATACCAAAATATGAATATATTTATATATTTATATATATATATATATATACGTATATTTTGGTTTTTATTTAATTATATTTTTATATTAAATACCGTATATTGATAATGCATATATGTTATTCAAATTAATTTAAGTTAATCAATAATTCAAATTAATCAAAATGTTATTCAACAAAAAAAATAGGTATATAGGCTAGTCTACATTTAATCTTGTTTTCTCCTAGTAATGGAGAATAAATGAAGTGCACACAATTGCATGCGCCTACAACAAATTTCTTTAACGATTCCTACCAGATTATGAACGTTTGGGGATCGGTACCTCTAAATTATTTTTGAATTCCTTTTCTTTTTGGTTTGTAAATTTTGAATAATGATACTCACTCTTTTTGTGTTTCAGGTGGTATGCAAAGTCAATGAAGAAAGGCTTAGATCGGAGATACAAGCCCGCTTGCGTCCGTGTTTTCCTTTATTTAGTGTTCTCTTTCTTTTAGTCCTAATTATCCAATCGTAAAAAAAAATTAACCTTTCTGTGTATAGATTTCCTTTGTCTTAAGTCCTTGTGATTTACTTTAACAGGTTCAAGCTTATTTGGTATAGTTATCTGTGTCTATATATATCTCTGTATTTCCTTTTCTTTTTGGTTTATAAATTTTGGCTCTTTTGTAACACGAATAGGAAGCTATGAAATAAAAATTGATCGAGGGGCTGTGGCCTTTATACTTTCTTTGTTTTAAGCGAATCTATTTGTGTGTCTTATTCCTTTGGGAGTTCAAACTACTCTGATTTTTCGGCCCCCTTTACTCGACTGGCGCGCGCATTTTCCTCCCCCGCTTCGCATTCACTCTGTCTCTCCCGCACTCATACATTCAGACGGGGCTGGTAAGCAAGCTTGCGGGTAACGGGCCCAGGCGGTGCTGCCCTCGATGTATTGTGGCCGCGTCGGGCAGTTCTTCACTTGCGTGCGTCGACTAGCTGTTACTGCGTGGTCAGCTTCAAAAACTTCGGCGCATTTCCCTCTCCCCTGCGCTTGGTCGGAGAGGGTGTTAGATTTCAATGATTGCGCGTGGAAAAGAATGAGCACTTTGTAGCCTTGACTAAACTTCGGCCGCTAAGAGCACATTCTTTTCCCTTTATGTGAATCGGACTTAGGTTGGAATTTTAATTGAACGAATATGCGGAAAAACTCTTAGAAAAAAGATGCGTCACGTAACAATGCTCATAATGTTAAGGCAGAAATAATTACAGGCGAAAGAATTGGTGAAGAGGTTTTTATTCCACGAATAACATTAAATACTGCAGATTCATCTCCATTTCCTTTTACTCTTTACCGTAAACAATTTCCAATTGTATTAGCTTTTGCCATGACAAATAAATCTCAAGGACAGAGTTCTGATTCTATTGGAATTTTTATTAGACGACCACTATTTTCACATGGTCAGCTATATGTTGCTTTATCCCGATGTAAAAATCCTAACAATATATTTATTGAAAATTGTTCAGAAAATTCTTTAATAATAAATAACATTGTATGGAAAGAAATTTTTGAAATTTAATCTATAATTTACGCTATAAGATTTGATGAGTGAAAATTTATGTCGTATTTGTATATGATCTCAATTTCTCCTAAGCTCAAGGAATTTATAACAATAATCATTTTAATTAAAATATTACCCTTTGCGAAAATATAAGATATGTTGTATCTTCTCATAAGTTTAATATCATAAATAATCTGAATATTGTTGTACATTTAATAAATAAATATTTCATAATTATTTAATATATTAATGTGAAATATTTGTTTATTAAATGTAATAAAGATGTGAATTAATTTTCATTATATTTTAAATTCGCACAATTTTTATTTTAGAGAAATTACAATAATAAGTAATGAAAATTAATTCACATCTTACATGGTGGAGGAAGGAAGGGCTAGGTTGGAGTCAAGGAGGATTACGGAGGGATGACTCCCATGGTTTTTAGGGCTAGTGGCGATGAATTCCATGGTTGTGTTTAGGCTCATTATATAAAAAATTATTGTGTAATTCTATATGATTTCGGCATGTCCCAAAATCATATATATAATTATTATTATTTCTTATATATAAAACCTAAACTCAATAAAATGAAAAATTCAACGCGCCTATAACAGTACCTCAGTGGTGGTGTGGAAAGCTGTTCCAAATGTGCGAAATGTGGTAATAGTTGAAAACATAATTCTCTATGTTGGTTCTAATAATAATTAGTATATTTTTGAGTTTTTTTAAATGTTCGAATTCGAAGATTTAGTGACAATTTTCTCTTTGATGGTTTTTCGACTATCATCAAAAACAATAGTCCGGTAGTAGTCCAGCGGTGGAGGGGATGGTGGAGGGGACGGTAGGTGGAGCACGGTGGAGGGGACGGTGGAGGGCGGTGGAGGGGAGGATGGAGGGAGGATGGAGGGCGGTGGAGGGGACGGTGGAGGGCGGTGGAGGGGACGGTGAAGGACGGTGGAGAGACTGCGTTCAGATATAGCAGTAACGTTCAGTAGCAGTATAATATGGGGAGATATATATATATAAAGGGTGTGTCATTTTAATTGACGCACCCGAAAATTTAAAAAACGGCGTCTCCTAGAAAAAAATAATTCAAACAAAAGTTGTAGGATACAGAGGGAGCCAACCGATAATGACCTTCACTTTGGCCTTTCACTTTGACCTTGAGGTCAAGGATCAAGGTCATTTAAAGGTCAAATCAATTTTTTGCATAGGAACCCCCACTTTTGACCCCGGAAATGGAAAGAGCGGCAAATTTTACGTACAAATATGACCTTGACCCTAATTTGAAATTTAATATTTAAGGTCATTCTAATGTTTAAACTGATCGATGTATCCAGTTCAAAAACCACGCATTCAACCATTAATCGCAAACTTTCATCTTAAGTGACTTCTAATAATTATCAATAACCAACGTTTACCTAAGGTGACCACTGCTGATATGATTTCTGCTTGCGAACTTAATCTCGAGTGAAAGGCTCTTAAAATTTAAATTAAAGGAGCAGTTTGCGCATTCAGTTAATACAACAGACATACATTATTTTGTGGAATCTCCGCTCTTTATTGTCCACAGTTCAATAATTTGTTCTTAAGTTTTAATTATAATTTTTCATTTTGCTTCCAATTTAACAAAAATTTTTTCTCAAAAATTATGGCAGACTACCCACCAGCTGAAATTGTTGATATATTGATAATTTTCGGTGAATGTCATGGTAGTTACCGAGCTGCTGCTAGACGATATGCAGAGCGTTATCCAGATCGGTGACATCCTAATGACAGAACCATTCAAAGACTAAAGTTGAGAGCTCAGAATGGCCACTTAAGTCGACAACGTCCAAGTCGTGTATACGACGAAAATGATACACGTGTTCTTGTAATTTTAGCTTACATTCACTAAATCCGCACACAAGTTGTCGAATCATTTCAAGAGAGTCAGGTATTCCTTTTGAAACTGTTTCAAGAATGATCAAAAAAGTGAAATTCCACGCATATCACATAGTATAAGTGCAAGCCTTAACTCCCAATGATCATCAAGAGCGTTTAAATTTTTGTAATTGGGCTTTACGAACAATTGAGGAGGACCATGACTTCTTTACGTTTGTAAAGTTTAACGTTGAAGCTACTTTCAAAACTAACGGCGAACTTAATAGACACAATTACCATTATTACTCAGAGGTTAATCCTCATTGGCATCGACGAGTTGATAACCAACACCGTTGGAGTCTAATGGTCTGGTATGGCATCGTGAATGATTATCTAATTGGCCCATACTTCTTTTATTTTTCGAGAGATGCTTAGTGAGCACTTACCTGGTATGCTTGAAAATGTTGATTTGGCAACGAGACAAAGAATGTGCGTTCAATTAGATGGTGTAGGGCGCATTATGCACGAATCGTGCGGGAGTTTTTGAATAACATGTATCCGCAAAGATAGATAGGATGAGCAGGTCCAGTTTCTTGGCCTGCCCGATCACCTGATATGACATCGCTTGATTTTGTTTTTGTGGGGATTCATAAAAGATAAAGTGTATGAGGAAGCGCCAACTACAAGAGAAGACATGAAAAATCGAATAAGAGAAGCTTGTGCGGCAATTCCAAGAAACGTACTGCTGAAGACTGTTGATAATTTTCAAATTAGAATCAACTTATGTCTCGAAGCTAATGGTGCTAACATTCAACAACTATTACGAGGTTGACATTGATTGATATTGAAAAAGTAAATTAATCCGGAACGTGAGAGGCGAGGGGACTCACGACAACAGAAAGCACCACGGAACGTGAGAGGCGAGGGGACTCACGACAACAGAAAGCACCCCGGAACATGAGAAGTGAGGGATCTCACGACAACAGAAAGCACCCCGGAACGTGAAAGGCAAGGGGCTTAGAAAAATTGAGTACTCCAACGAAATACTTTCCTATCACGTTTACGTCGTTGTGTCTGGGTAAAGCTGGAATAGGTCTTTATCATTCTTGGATCTCTTCGATCTTTATCCTCGATCTTGACGTCAATGTCAAGGCCACATCTTAATATTGACCTGAAGACCAATATCATGGTCAGTTGGCCCCCCCCCCCCCCTACACACAGCTTTTGTACAAAACATTTTCTTGTGTAGGCTGTGTAGTTTTCCAAATGTATGAATGCGTTGACTGATTTCCTTCTTTACATTATATTGACCTTCGAGTTTGAAGTTAGGGTCGAGGTCATATTTGAACGTGAAATTTGGCACTCTTTCCATTTCCGGGGTCAAAAGTGGGGGTTCCTATGCAAAAAATCGATTTGACCTTCAAATGACCTTGATACTTGGCCTCAAGGTCAAAGTCGCCGTTTTTGAAATTTTCGGGTGCGTCAACTAAAATGACACACCCTGTATATATATAATTATCCCCACATCCGTTTATGGAGCCCATCCCTGTATATTAGTACCTACAGCCCAGAGATCCCTATGGCAAGTGACTAAAGAAATAATGGACCTTGGGGTTATAGACTCTAGATCGGGCTCCATAAACGCCCGAGAAAAATATTTTATGGGACCCGGGCTCCATAAATATGCTCATGTGTATAAAAGGGCTCCATAAATCTGTTAAAACAAATGTGTATATATATATATAAAACTACGGGAATCTGGTGTTTTGAATGCGCAACTTCCTATAGATTCTATATGTTCAAAAAGTCAATATATATAGGGATATTATTTCTTTAGTCACGCGATTGTCTGTCTTCGTCTTACACATGGGATTTTGCTATAGTTTCCTGCTAAAATGGCGTCGCGCATTCAAAACGTTGTTAATACTTATGTAAAATTAACATGTAAAAATTACGTCCGCATAAGTACCGCAAATTCAGCATAAGTCTCGCAACAGTTCAGAAATTGTCTGCATAAGTCACGTTCCATACAAATATATATATATATATATATATATATATATATATATATATATATATATATATATATATATATATATATATATATATATATATATATATATATATATATATATATCAAATGCAGCTTTCGAGGATCTATGTCAGCACGGATTCGATACTTTGAGGATTTTTCGAACTTCTGAGAACATCTTCAAAATTCCTTCGATATGAAACGGTACTTTTGGGGATTTATATTAATACCTTCAACGCAGAGAGGAAGTTATTTCTTTAGTCAAGCATATACGAACTCTGGAGAAAGAAACTATAGATTCTCAAAAGTACCGCTTTCCGAAATATATATATATATATATATATAATTATCACTTAACCCCTTTATGGAGCCCATCCCTGTATATTAGTACCTACGCCCAGAGTTCCCGTATACAAGTGACTAAAGAAATAATCCCTTTCTGGGTATAGAAACTCTAGATCGGGCTCCATAAACGCCGTATAAGAATATTTTATGGGACTCCATAAAAGAAAACGGGCTCCATAAATATGCTCATGTGTATAAAAGGGCTCCATAAATCTGGTAAAACAAATATATATATATATATATATATATATATATATATATATATATATATGGGGCATTCTCTGTCAACGCGACACCACCTCTGCCTAGAACAATTTTGATCCAGATGAGGTCTACCTAGGCTCAAATGAAAGCTCTTGACTTCTACTTTCGAACGCCGTCTGGCGATTCCGACAATTCAAAATGGCGGATCCAATATGGCGGCTGAAAGTCTCGGAATGATGGAAAAACAAGTTTTTCGTCACTCTAATAGCGAATCTGATACGAAAATTGTTCTTTCTTGCCACTAATATGAAGTTAGCAACATATTTTCTTACTACTACCGTTCAAACCGAAGGGTTAAAATTATATTTCAAGGTCATTTTGAAGGTCAAAAGTTATTTTCTGGATTTTCGGACTAGTATTCCACGAAACTAGTAGAAAACTTGATTACGATCATAACTAGACTTGACCTTGGATCATTTTTCAAGGTCATGATTTCTGTCTCTGCATAATTAATGTTTTGTTGAACGTAACCTCCTATGAGACATTTGTTCCTTTGTGCATATCGTGGGACCGGCGATCTAAAAATTTCATGTATAAAATCCTGAGAGAAGATAAAGTTCCACAATAGAACTATCAAGTAGTTTTAGCATAACCCATTCTGAACGACGTAGAGGTACTACTTCTCTCAGAACATAAAAAAAATTAAAAAAAGGAAGATAAAAAATAGAAAAACTTGAATATTATAAAAAAAATTCAGTATATTTTCCCATTGAAAATTAAAGTAGAACAGATACAGACTTAGCAGCATTCGAGTACCTTTTCATGATAACTTTCCCGTCACTTGATAATTGAAAAGAATGATGTTTAAGAATGTGTGGGACAGGTAATGCATCTTGAAACCTACGATTGAGTTTCCTTTTGAATTTATCATGTTCATTCTGCGTAAAATAAAAAATCCTTATATTTTTAAATAAAAAATTATTGTGTAATTCTATATGATTTCGGTACGTCCCAAAATCATATATATAATTATTATTATTTCTTATATATAATCAAAAATTCAACGCGCCTATAACAGTACCTCAGTGGTGGTGTGGATAGCTGTTCCAAATGTGCGAAATGTGGTAATAGTTGAAAACATAATTGTCTATGTTGGTTCTAATAATAATTAGTATATTTTTGAGTTTTTTTAAACGTTCGAATTCGAAGATTTAGTGACAGTTTTCTCTTTGATGGTTTCTCGACTATCATCAAAAACAATAATCCGGTAGTACTCCAGAGGTGGAGGGGATGGTGGAGGGGATGGTGGAGGGGACGGTGGAGGGCGGTGGAGGGGAGGGTGGAGGGCGGTGGAGGGGACGGTGGAGGGCGGTAGAGGAGATGGTGATCTCATTGAGATTAAAAAATAACGTTATTTTTTAACGAATTTAACGTTAAAAAGTGGAGGGGACGGTGGAGGGGCAGCAAATAGGTAAGTGGAGGGGACGGTGGAGGAGACGGTGGAGGGCGGTGGAGGAGACGGTGGAGGGCGGTGGAGGGGACGGTGGAGGGCGGTGGAGAGGGCGGTGGAGGGCGGTGGAGGGAACGGTGCAGGGCAGTGGAGGGGACGGTGGAGGGACTGCGTTCAGATATAGCAGTAACGCCTATATAATATAGGGAGATATATATACACATAATAACATTATTAATACCAATTAATAAATTCAATATTTTAGATAAAAAGCCTAAACTATTAAAATCCATATTATTCTTCATATTTATGAAGTTAATTATATGGTAATTAAATAGTTGAACAGTACCTCCAGGATGGTGTGGAAAACTGTTTAATGATTTAAAACGACATAATTACTATTTTTATACAAAGAAAATATATTTATTATAGAAAATTGTCGATATATTTAAATATATTTAAATTTTATATGGCCGAATCCATCTCAAATCAGACAGCCCGCGTATGCCTATTTCACCTATCATGTTGAAATAAAAATATTTATGTTCTACTCGAAAAAATATTTTACACGTGTTTTTTTATTTTTTTGTTTCATCAAAATTTCATGCGTTCAGCGATGCCGAAAAATTCCGAGAAAATTCTTTCATTGAGAAAAAAAATTTTCAATGTGATTTTCAGACTGCTATTGTTTCAGCAGTTTTTCGAGCTTTTAAACGTGTAACACACAATTTCACTCAGTTTTGAGCCCTCTTTAACGGCCTTAATGTCATTTTCAAAAAAAATAAATCCACGAGCTATGCACTTTTTACTGAAAAATTCATTTTTTAGGGAAGTGCCTTTTTCTCGAAAACCCCATGTTTTTTTTGCACAATTTTTGTTGTCGTGATAGAGGACGGTAATGCCTAGCTAGACGTATTTGTGAGATTCGGTACTTTTTCCCTGGGATAGCGATCACTAATGAGATAACACACAAACAAATTTTTCACGCCTAATGCTTTATATAGTCAATGATATTAGAGTCAATGTAAAGGTATTTGTCTTTGTGTGTATGTAATATACAGGTACACATAACTATGTATTTATTTGTTATTTGCGTCTTTTTGATTTTTTATTTTTATACCTTTTTTTCATTTGTATACCTATTTTACTACCTTTGTTTTTCTGCTTCATTGTTCTTAATTCAGTAAGCGGACGATCAGCGGTCTTTGCTGTCAAACAATGTATTTTATCGTCACATGTTTTTTAACCCATATATGAGTTTTTTGAATTCCTGGGTACTTTGGAGTTGTAAGCCAATCAATATTTTTTTTTTTTTCTGAATTGTTCTATTTCAGCATCTTGTAAATGTATTATTTTAATAGCATCAGTATATTTTTGAACATGTATTGCAAAATCATTTGCGTTTTGAATAGCTTCTTCAAGGGGCTCTCGAAGATTATGCGAAGTAGCATAATGCTTTATAAGTCCACCCACACCATCTACAGCTCCTTTGCCGTGCCCAGTAGCAGAGAACAACCATTTTATATCACACGGTGCTCGTTTTAGTTCATCTAATTGAAAGCGATTTTTAAAGTGACTCGCAGCGCCGTCTGATACGATGGTAATTTTTTTAATTGAATCACAACAATTTTCTTTCAAGAATTTTATAATTTTTTGTACTGCTAGCAAAGCATACGCTGAATCATGTTTTCGGTCATCACTTATAACTGCGAAACTTTGTGTCGAATCCCCTTGATAAGAGACTGCTGTGAAAATAGAAATTTGATCATTAACCCAATGATTTCCTTGAACAGCTTTATTATGAATCACAGCCCAGTTTTCAGCGAAGTCTATTTGAAGAACTAAATGATGTGAGTCTTTTTAGCACTTTCTCTTTCTGTTTTTATAGCTTTGCGTTGTATACTTTTACATACATGTGAGTACTAACCCTCATGGTCCAAACCGAAAGTTCATCTTTAAAAGCAGAAATTGATAGTGTCTTTTAATCAGGTTTCCATTATCCCACAAAGCATATGTAATTTCTTCTGTGCCTTCTACATCTTGCAGTTTTAAAACATGAAACGTAATTCCCTTAATCCCTGGACATAGTTTACATTCTTGTAAATAACATAAATCAGATGGCTCAGAACACATTGTTGCATTTATTATTTGTGACCGACTTTCATCCAAATCTGTGACGTTACTCCCTCTAAAATTAATTAAGCTCGTAAGAAATAAATCATAATTTGCGCAATAGATACAGAGACAAACTTCTTTGATGGGGCTAAGTAAGACATACTTTGGTCGCAAACTATAAAATTTCGATTTTCCAATTCTCAATTCTGGATAATCATTTTTAAATACTTTATACGTCTCTTTTAAACTTCGAGTAAGAAAACGCTTAACTTTTTTCTTTTTTTATTGTTAACTTTAATTGTAACAACGTCACATTTATTAGGACTTTGTCTTGAACAATTAAAATCATCATTTAAATAATATTCCATAACAATTTTTTCCATGTTTTCATCAATCGGATGGCCTGAATATGCATCTGGTTCTGAACAAATTCCTTTTTCTTTAACAAGATTTCTCGATTTGTTGATCATATACATTGTTATTTCTGGAAATAAAGATAAAATTTCATGTTTTGTAAAGGATGAAGGTAGCAAAGTCAGAATTTTTATTTTTTCTGATACCGTAGAACACTTTTGCAAGGCTAGACCAAGATTTTGTATCCATTCTGTACAATGGCATACAGTTGATTCATTTGCTGTTATAGAAACGTCATAAACATTGTTCAACTTCACATCAAGGGTATTAGACAATGTTGAAAGTATTTTTTTTTTCTTCTTTGTTACGTAATTTTCAATTGATTTTTCATGTATAAGATTTTTTCTTTTAAGAGGCGATACAGAACCTAAGAAAGATGTACTTATTTCATTATGAAATTCTTCAATGCGTTCTGGAGTACTTGGTAAAAAATCTTCATCTCTATCAACTACGTTATCGGTAACTTCATTATCCGTTATAAATTCATTGTCAGTACTACTCACCAATTCTAAAGCACGATTGTAACAATGTTGACACAGATATGTAGAAGGTGTCAAAGGTAAATGAGGATAGAGGTGCTTCAATGGATGAGCAAGATTCTCAAGTTGTTTTAAACGTACGGAACTAGATTTGTAAATAATTTGTTTGTGTTTGTCTAAAAAGTCTGCACATTTGATTCTCTCTGTTGAGTAATATTGAGACATCGTAGTTGAGTTGATAAGGTGTAAATATGTAATAATTTTCCAAAAGATGATGGTTTTAAATAAGACGAGATGTGTGATATATAGCAGAAACCGAACTTTTCTTTGTAAATGTTAAGTCAAACCATATCCATCTAGCGGACAAATGTACTAGTACATATACTCCTATAAGTAGGCGCACGTACATGTATATTACATACGCACAAAGATAAATACCTTTACATTGACTCTAATATCATTGACTATATATAAGCGTTAAGCGTGAAAAATTTGTTTGTGTGTTATCTCATTAGTGATCGCTATCCCAGGGAAAAAGTACCGAATCTCACAAATACGTCTAGCTAGGCATTACCGTCCTCTATCACGACAACAAAAATTGTGCAAAAAAAACATGGGGTTTTCGAGAAAAAGGCACTTCTCTAAAAAATGAATTTTTCAGTAAAAAGTGCATAGCTCGTGGATTTTTATTTTTTTTGAAAATGACATTAAGGCCGTTAAAGAGAGCTCAAAACTGAGTGAAATTATGTGTTACACGTTTAAAAGCTTGAAAAACTGCTGAAACAATAGCAGTCTGAAAATCACATTGAAAATTTTTTTTCTCAATGAAAGAATTTTCTCGGAATTTTTCGGTATCGCTGAACGCATGAAATTTTGATGAAACAAAAAAATAAAAAAACACGTGTAAAATATTTTTTCGAGTAGAACATAAATATTTTTATTTCAACATGATAGGTGAAATAGGCATACGCGGGCTGTCTGATTTGAGATGGATTCGGCCATATATAAAAATCATTACAATTTTCTTAATGGGTGTTGGCGAGCGGAGCGAGCAGGGGACGAAGCCCCACTAGTGTATATATATATATATATATATATATATATATATATATATATATATATATATATATATATATATATAAAAACTATAATAATATTCATATATTTATTTGTAGGCTCCCTGTTGAAAATATCCATGTGGATTTTACACTGATTTCCACATGGAATCCATATGGAATCCATATGGAATCTATACGGATTCCATATGGATTCCATGTCGATTCCATGTGGAAATCAGTCCCAAATCGTCCTGTGGACTTTCACATGGAATTCCATATAGATTTCCTTATGAATTTTTCTACAAACATTTGTAAAACAAAATCCGTATGGATTTCCATGTAGATTTCCATGGGGAAATCCAGGTAAAAACGACATGATCCATATAGATTTCCACATGGATTTCCATATGGTAATTTTAATGTTTATAGAAATGTTTATTAATAAAATTGTTATATTTTTTTTTACTAGGATACATATTTTTGACAACAAGTACTGTAGAATCTTTTCGAAGAATTACATAAGAGGAAATTATAGTTTATAATTTTTTATGCTTTACTGATATGGTAAAAAAACGTATCCCTAGTAAAAAAATTTAAAAATTTTATAAATAAACATTTTTATAAATATTTAAATTACCACATGGAAATCCATATGGAAATCTACATGGATCATATCGTTTTTACCTGGATTTCTCCATGGAAAACTACATGGAAATCCATACGGATTTTGTTTTACAAATGTTTGAAGAAAAATTCATATAGAAATCTATATGGAATTCCATGTGGAAATCCACAGGACGATTTGGGACTGATTTCCACATGGAATCCACGTGGAATCCATATGGAATCCGTATAGATTCCATATGGATTCCATATGGATTCCATGTGGAAATCAATGTAAAATCCACATGGATATTTTCAAGAGGGTCTAAACTAAACTGGGTTGAGTGTGACCGTTGCCAGAAATGGTACCATATGAGATGTGTTGGTGTGACCCTAAAAAAGGTGAAAAATAAACACTACATTGGTAGTGCTTGTTAATGGACAGGGCTATATCCTCCTCCCTCGTGTGTGAAAAGATGTATTCTATATTTTTTAGGCTAAGGCGTTTATTAGATTAAATTTTATTTCACAAAAAATGCTTTCCACCGTGTGCAAAGTTCAATTTTAAGTTCAAACTATGGTAATGCGCTTATATGATTATTTTTATTCGTCCGCTGCACATTTTTATTTTCACGGGAACATTTACTTAGTCGCCTCGTACGAATTGAAAAGCACTGTCTACGGGGCTGGACGACGTCTAATTGTTAGTAGCACAGCTCAATTCGCCCGGACGAAAAGTAGCACGGCTCGCCCAGCTTGAGCGGAAAAAAAAACACAGCTTGATAAATACTTACACTATTCATTCCGTTCTTATAAATAGAACACATTTTGTCATATCATGCATAAAAGAGACTCGCGATATCATTTTAATTAATTAATATTGATTTTGATCACTTCATATGTGTTCAACTACTGCAGGTATAGGTAACATTTATAGAAGCCAAGAATAACAAAAGTATGGTTATCTTCTGGGACTAAAGATCTTGTGCATTGTTCAAGATAAATCTTTGACAATTTTCAATGAAACAAAAGGTTACAACTTCATTTTTTATACAAAATGCTTATAGCTTCTTATAATATTAAGATAGTTGCTATGATCAAGATTTGTTTATTTCACTTCAATACACTTACGTTTACTTGACTATTTATGTTTTTTTATTTGTTTTGCTTTATTTTATTCGATTATTGAGTAGAGTTATTTTTGAAGAGATAATAAAGTATTGGAAACACTTTATAAAAAGCTTTTTGCACAGTGTTGACAGTTTAGTGAGATATAAAAAATGAACTCGTACTTGCCAACATTATACTTTTGTAAAAATTTTTTTAGGGAAATAAATAACTTTAAAAATTACTCAAGATATAATTCTTGGTCTTAAATCTAATAATGAAATATCAATGTAGAGTTGTAAATAGAAAATTGAAACTCTGTGTGACTAGACGAGAAAACAAGTAAAAAAGCTTTTTATAAAGACTAGCGAAAATACCTCGCTCGCTCTCCCTCGCTCGGCTTAATAAAGTGAGATTCATTAAAAAAAGGAATATTTATAAATTTAATTTTTACAATACGAGTAACATTCCCTATTTTTTGGTGCAAAATCTTTTTTCTTCGAGTATAAAAATTATATGATATAATACATTTTTTTAACTCTATCTAGTTGAAAGAATATTATAAATAAAATTGATATATTACGAAAATTTTTACGAAACAACTTTTTATGAGGGTAATATCTTCCAACTTTGATCTCTTACCGTATTTAAAAAAATGAAATTCAAATAAAATAATTTGAGAAAATGATTTCTGTAATTAATAATCACAGTTAAGTGTTTTGAAATCAGCAAAAAAAAAATATTTTTAAGGAATAAAAACTACGTACTAGATAGAAAACTTTATAAAACACTCATTTGCCTTCAGATTTTCGTTAATGCAATGGAGTGAAAATAAAAAATATTTGAATATTGATACCTACAGGAGCGACTGAAAGTATCCAACCATTAGATTTTTATGGATTCCACGTATGAAAAAATTTTGTTAAAAGAAACAAAAACATTGTCTGAAACATTTTTTAGACAATGTGATGTTCATGGATGAAGACTTAAATTTGCATATGAGAAATAATATAATTAGATTACAGTTGTTAGTTCATAATCAGCTGTCATCTCCTCGATATCCAAATCTATTTAAATATTCGGTGGTATAAAAGTGGTTATCTTGTCAATAAACCAGAGAAATTTGAAAATCCTGTAGATTTCAGTTTTAGGCTATCATGTGGGACGCATTGTGAAATGGACGGTTGTAATAATATTACTATAATTCGATGCAAAAAATTGCTTTGTCTAAAACACTTTTTCGAAGATTATCATTATTGTTCTACTTATGTTCCATAATGCGTTAATATTGTTTGCACTAAAAAGTAGGAGATGTTATCTTTATTATAAAAAATAAATTTATAAATATACCTCTTTTTAATCAATCTCACTTTATTTAAGTGAATTTTAAGGTCATATAACTCATGAGAACTTAATTAATGAAAAAAATGTAATGAAGGGTAGTGTTACCCCTAAAGATATTATTTCTTCAAAAATCTCGATATTTCAACTTTACTTTTCAATATTCTTTCAAATAGAATAGATTTTTAAAAAATATACAACGTACTAATACTTTTGTAGCTGAAAATCGCTTTAAAAAACTAAGATTTTGCTCTTTTAAAAATAGGGCTTGTAACCCTTAAAATTGAAAATGGTGCAGTTTCATAGTCTCCTTTATTCTAAATATTTTGGCGTTGGTTTTAAAAGTGAATATCGGCCGATAAAAACAATACGTATATTCTTGTTTGTGTTGTTTGTTGTGCTATAACATATTGCAATATTATCAAAATCGGCGAATGACACTTGGGGTACCCTCCTTGTAAGAAAATCTCGAATAAGCAAAAAATACTTTTAATTAACGACAAATACAACGAAAGAAATACATTTATAATATATAGGATATTCCGTAATCATAATTGGCGTACAGTGATTTAAACGAAAATTCGCGTATATCATTAAATGAGATCAAACGGCAGTAAATATACATAACCGAAAAAGGACTGGCTCAGTTCCCTGACAGAAGCAAAAAATGTATTTTTTCGTAGATTAGCTGTTCATCTTAAAGATAAGCAATATGTATATTTCAAGCATGGTTCGGATAAAGAAATGATCAATAAAAATCTTGGTACAACATTAACGGCATGGTTCGATTTAAATACCATTGACTATGATGCAAAACACTATTTATACAACGAAATTGCTAATCATTAGGTTTTCGGTAAAAATTCAAAGACGTGGAATCGGAGAAAAAAATTGTGGAAACCAGTTTTAAGTAGAATGTATTTTGTCAGCCCTAAGGATCGAGAACGTTTTTATTTGAAATTACATTTATTACATGTTCGTGGCGCTACGTGTTTTGAAGATTTAAGAACTGTTGACAACAAAATTATCGCGACTTTTTATGAGGCTGCTATCGCTGGAAAATTAATAAAAACAGACAATGAATGTTTAAGTGAAGCAATTTTGAATTTCCCAATGCATTATGTCAACTTTTTAGTTTCATTTTGATTTTCCATAATCCTATAAATGCACGAGAGTTATACGATAAATAAAAATCGTATTTTTTAAATCCAAAGTTACATGAAACAACTGCGGAAAAAATCCATTGAAATTCATTGACAGTACATTATCACTTCGTGGTTTTTCTATAAAAGATTTTGAATTACCAGATATTTCAATTGGATTAATGGAATGTGATGATGACATAGATGATGACATATGTTTGTATATTGTTGTTTATGAATATGAACTTGATAGAAGAATACGATCATTAAACGATTGTCAACATCAAAGATTTACTGAAATAACAAGAGCGGTTTTGGGCGACAATGAAAAGAAATTATTTTTTCTTAATGGGGCTGGTAGAACTAGAAAAAGTTAATTGTTAAATACATTGATCATGTTTTTACATAATAAAAATTATTCTGAATTATCAGTTACTTGGACACATATTGCTGCTAATCTATTAATTAATGGAAAAACAGCGCATACTGCATTTAAATTACCACTTCAAATAAACGAACGATCAACATGTAATGTTTCGCACAATTCAACGTATGCGAATTATATTAAGAATGTAGATGTATTAATTTGGGGTGAAATTTCTATGACTAACAAATATGCATTTGATACTGTAGATCGATTGTTTAAAGATTTATGTCAAAATACAAAAAGGTGGTAAAGTAATAATTCTTGCTGGTGATTTTAGGCAAACATTACCAATTGTGCGTCATGGTAGTAGAGCTCAAATAGTAGAATCTTTTGTGAAAAGTTGTAAAATATGGCTACAATTTCATTATTTGAAGTTACATAAAAATATGGGAATATCTATCGATGACATTTTATTTAAGAACTGGCTTTTAAATGTAGAAGGACAATATTCTACCAAATTCGAAAGAAATAATAACCTTTTAAAAATGCCATCTAATTTTGTATCTAATGGTGATGTAATTACTGAAATTTTTGGAGACAAAATTAATCCGTTTAATATTTCTATGAAAAATAAAGTAATTTTATGCCCGATAAATAATCATGTTCTTAAAATAAATAATAAAATATTAAATCGATTAAATGGCGACTCCAAAGAATATTTAAGTATTGATACTATTGTAGATGATGAAAATGAATGTTTGCAAAACTCTATACCAATTGAATTTGTCAATTCAAAAACTCCAAACGACCTTCCGCCACATAAACTGATTTTAAAGATAGGTACTATTATAATTTTATTAAGAAATTTAAATTTGGAAGATGGTCTCTGTAATGGAACGAAATTAATTGTCAGATATTTAGGTGAATATGTAATTAAAGCAGACATTATTACTGGAAATAAAGCTGGTATTACAGTTTTAATCCCACGAATATATTTGAGCTCTTCAAAAGAAGAAATTCCATTTAATATGTTCAGAAGTCAATTTCCTATAAGACTGGGATTTGCAATGACTATTAATAAATCACAGGGACAATCATTTCAGAATGTTGGAATTTATTTACCGTCGCCAATATTTAGCTATGGGCAACTGTATGTTGCATTATCTAGAGTAACTTTAAAAAATAGTTTAAATATTCTTTTGATTGAAGAATCAGTATACACTGAACATAAAACGGACAAAGCAGATTTTTTAAGAAAAAACGGAAATAAAATGATAAATATTTATACTAAAAATATAGTCTACGAAGAAATATTTTATAAAGTCTAACGTTTTATTTATACGTTTCAATTTTTAAAACAATAATAAAACATAATATTAAGTAGTACTATAAATAGCAGCAACTACACATGGAAACGTATAAGTAGCGCATAAAAATTAGATACGAAAAATTTCATTTTATTCTTATATTCAAAAAATAAGAATTAAACATATTCTTTAAATTCATTACAAATGTGTATATAATACTATAAATTGCAGCAACTACATAAGAGAATAGTAAGTATCGCTTAAAATAATTTATTATTAGTATATTTAATAAGGTACATTTAAAGATAAAAATAAAAATAAAAATCAGGTATGATAACGAATTTTCATAATAGAAAGTAAAATTGCAGCAACTAGGCACAAAAGTGAATAAGTAGCCCATAAAATAATTGGTTATTATTAGTATATTTAATAAGGTACATTTAAAGTTAAAAATAAAAATAAAAATCAGTTATGATAACGAATTATAATAATAGAAAGTAAAATTGTAGCAACTACACGCCAAGGCGAGTAATTAGCGCATAAAATAGTTGGTTATTATTAGTATATTTAATAAGGTATATATATTTAAAAATAAGAACAATAATAAAAATTAGCTACGATAACGAATTTTAATAATAGATAATAAAATTGCAGAAACAACACGCAAAAATGAGTAAGTAGCACATATAATAATTGGTTATTATACAACTATTTAATGAAGTATATCAAAATAATATATTTAATAAGTATATAATACCGACGGTTTGGCAAGAGGAGCAGTCGCCACCTCGGCCGATCACCGAAGTTAAGCAGCGTTGGGCGTGGCTACTACTTGGATGGGTGACCGTGTTTTTTCGCTGTCAAAATTTCGTGTGATCGGTTAGGTATATAACAGGTACATCTAAAGTATATATAGTGTTTAAAGAATTTCAAAAAATTTTAATGCGAGCAATTTGACAGTTTCAACTCTGTATAAATGCAAAGAAGAATTATTGGAAATAAACAATGATACAAAACATGATACCTCATCATCCATTTAAGTTTTTATTACTTAAACCTTTGATTAACTCGTTACGTAACCCATACTTTAACTTATCATTTTAACCCTTTTTGTTTAACCCTTTTTTAACCACTAGAGGACCGAAAAGCCGATAGATCGTCTCGCCCTGTGATATGAACTTTGTATATAGTTGATACATGGTACCAGACATTAATTTGCACTTTTAAAGGGCGCTTTTAAATTTCGAATCCCAGCCGTCTAAAGGTTAACCCCTTTTTAACCCTTTTTTAAACCCTTTTTATCCCCCTTTTAAATCTTTTTAACTCCCCTTTTAAACCCTTTTTAACTCCCCTTTTAACTCATTTTAACCCTTTTTAACACCTCTTTAACACTTTGTTGACGCCTTTTTAACCCTTTTTAACCCTTTTCTAACTCTTTACTTAACTCTTTACTTAACCCTTTATACAAATGAACTACTGGGTAAAGATGGGCGGCCGGACGAACTTTTGGCTTTGAACTTTTTAATATATAGTAGCTTTTTCTAATACTTTATTATATTCATTTTGAAAATTCATCTTTTCAAAAATCACTTTACTGAATAGTCATAGAAAACAAAGCAAAACAAACAAATACAGTATTGAAATCAATTTCTAAATAGTCAAGTAAACGTAAGTGTATTCAATTTAAATAAATAAATATTGATCGCAACTAATATCTTAATTTCATGAGAAGTTACAAGCATTTTGTATGAAAAATTTTTATTTATTTATTTATTTAGCCAGAGTAATACATAGTAAGACATGTTATCGTTCGAAACATCCTTCAGACGTAGTCAATGCTACCTGAGTAGTTATAGCAGCACTATGGCGAAACCCAAACAATGACTCATCGACGCCAGTCGAGGTCAATGCTTGTCAGGCCTCGTCATAGTGCTGCGTTAGCAAAAGTTTGTGCATATGCAGGACGCACACGTGTATGTGTGTGCGTGTGTGTTCCACTGTCGTGGAGCTGTACATCCGAATTTCTGCATTGAACCACTATCTACATAACGTACTGACGCGCAACATTTGTATGGAGGCCATAAGAGAGACACATGACACACTTCAGAATCCGCACAATACCTTCACGCTTTGCGACAAGACAATATTCGCGACTGACAGCCGGTCGACCGTTCGTCTTTGCCACGGATGATCTCATTGCACGTGGGCTCTCTGCTGTCGAATTATATCGTCTTACCTCGAACAAGTTATAACTTACAATCGTCGAAATTGTATCTTGCCATGTATCCCATCATGTTTTCCGAACGGGAAACACGTCGACTTTTTCCTCCTTTATTTATTTAATCGTACGGCACTATGGAATTTTGCTGATTAATGAGAAAATGTCACGTATATCGAGTTGCAGCTGCACATTATTTTGACTATTTAATTACATAGGGAAACATTTTTTTCTCGAGGAAAGGCTCAAGGAAAGAAATTACACATAGAAGCAAATATCCCATACATATTCTCACACATACACAGAAGCACGCACGTCAATATTTTGACGATCCAAAAAAAAAACCAGGCACTGCTGTTTTTCGGCTCGTTGATAGAGGAAGGACCGCAAGGTCATTTCAAACCTTTCCCGAGGAGCGGATGACCAGCGGGAAGTCGACTGTCGGCTATTGGAGGTCGGCCCTCGGCTGCCGGAAATCGGCTGTCGACTGCAGGAAGTAGCTCTTTCAAATACTGTTTCAGTTATCCATGCTACATCGGCGACCCGTCTACTGCTGACACATCAGGGGACCACACCCTGGAAAGTTAATGGCGCTAGTATAGCAATACAAAGAACGCACTCGTGACCGATGACGAGGCAGTGTAAAAACACCTCATTGGCTACCGCTGTGTCTCCATCGTTGTGATTAGTGGCGGCGGCGCACCAGAAGAGAGCTCATTGGCTGCTGGTGCGCCCCAACAAGCTGATTTAGCGGCCGCGGGAGGCGCAGCGGCTAAGAGCTCATTGGCCACGGTCGCGCCGGCGAAAGAGCTGCTTTGCCGCGGAGCTAGCCCCACCACAAGGCTCGTGGACTCGCGAGCGGCCGCGCGCGGGAGGCACCGGACGCGGTTACGAGCTCTTCGGTAGTTTGCGCATATGTGCGACGTACACTGTGTGTGTGTGTTTGTGTGTGTGTGCGCGTGTGTGCGTGTGTGTATGAGTGCGTGTGTGCGTGCGTGCGTGTGGGTGTGTGCGCGTGCGTGCACAGAGGCTATACACAAAAGTTATAAAATACACCATAAAAACTCCGTAGGCACCCCATAAGACCATATATTCGTGAATCATATACCATTAGCTTCCAAAATCCGATAAAATATCGAAAACCCCATAAAATATCGAAAACCCCATAAAAACCCCATGAATATGCCTGAATCTCAGCTTCTACTCGATCGATTTTGACCGGACAGGTCTCATTTTTTTTGTTTTCTTTGTGTGACGGAGGGGGTTAAAAACTCGTTTTTTGATTCGCCAATGCGTTTTTGTTTTATTTCGAATTTTCGATTTTCTCAAAATTGATTTTTGCTTTTTTTTAATGATAAGATCGAGATATTTGAATCGAATGGATAGTATTCGAAAGAGCATTACCTATATTTTCTAAAAAAAAATTTCTCTAGCTATCACGGTTCATTTGTTATTAACAAAAACGTGTTTTTTTTTAAATAGATCATAACTCCTAAACTAAACGGTCAATTTTCTTGAGAAAAATCATAATAGTGTAGAATATAAATAGCTATAATCTGTAATAATCTGAATTCATTTTGTCGACTAATTTTTGAGAAAAAAATTGAAATGTGAAAAAAATGAGTTTTGTATGTCCAACGATTACCGCAGTAAAGTTGACCTAATCGCTTTGAAATTCCTTTTAGAGGTAGGTTTTGGATATCTCCCGGTCGAGTTCTTTGGGCAAAATGATTGTTCCAGAAATTTCAGAAATATTTGAGGTTAAAATTTTTTTAACCTTTTATTCAAATCGTAATTTCTCGTGAACGGCACTATGTATCAGGTCTAAATTTATAGACAATTTTGTATGTGATATAGATAATAGTGTGCGAATCTTCATTAAGATCGTACGATTACTTTTTGAGATATTTTATTTTGAAAATTTTCATATTTTACAATGTTATTTTCTTTGTCGCATGATAACTAGAGAAAAAGAAAATTGGTTTAATCATGTTGAAATTTTGTGGAAATGTAGAGTCTATATATTATCGTATAAGACCTTTAGATAAAAGAATTGCGTCATGATTTTTAGAGATATTTAAGGTTAAAATTCTTTTACGGTTTTTTTCAAAATCGTAAATTCTCAATGACGACTTCATGTATCAACTTGAAATTTATAGACTATTTTGAATGCGATATAGGCAATACCTGTGTAAAATTTCATCCAGATTATATCGACGGCTGAGCGGAAGAACCACGTATTTCGGCGGAACGTTCAAAAACCACGTATTTCAGGGATGCGTTGAAGAACGACGTATTTCAGCGAAGCGTTCAAAAACAACGTATTTCAACGAAGCGTTGAAAAACCATGTATTTCACAGGTAATTTTTTTCTTGAAATTTGTAGTGGTAGCACTGAATCATTTAAAGATTAACTATACGGAATACGGTTTGAAATAAAAGTATATAAAAGTATAATAAATATACTGTCACCGCGTAGCGAAAATTTTTATAAAAAATATGCGAGTGCGTGCGTGTGTGCGTGTGTGCGTGTGTGTATGTGTGGATGGGTGTGTGTGTGTGCCTGCGTGTGCGTGTGTGTGTGTGTGTGCGTGCGTGTGTGTGTGTGTGTGTGTGTGTGTGTGTGTGTGCACTCGCATATTTTTTATAAAAATTTTCGCTACTCGGTGACGGTTTACTTATTATACTTTGATACTTATATTTCAAAGCGTATTCCGAATAGTTAATCTTTAAATGATTCAGTGCTACCACTACAAATTTCAAGAAAAAAAATTACCTGTGAAATACGTGGTTTTTCAATGCTTCGTTGAAATACGTGGTTTTTGAACGCTTCGCTGAAATACGTCGTTCTTCAACGCATCCCTGAAATACGTGGTCCTTCCGCTCAGCCGTCGATATGGTTATTTTTTGAGATGTTTGATATTTAAAATTTTAGTCTTTTTGAATGTGACTTTCTTTGTTGTCGCTACATTAAAATTGTTTTAATTTCTTTGAAATTTGGTGGAGATGTAGAGTTTGTATATTATTTATTAGAAGAATTCTTAAGGTAAAAGAATTCATTTATGAATTTCAGAGATATTTGAGGTTAAAACTATTTTAGCCCTCTTTTAAAATCGTAATTATTCGCGAACGTATTTATGTATACTAGAAAATGGAAATGACATGCGCTATGCGCTTTGTGCCGATGCGCGCGTGTTATGTACCTGCTTTTGTTTTGTAATAGCCATTTATTATTTTTGAGGTTAGAACCTTTTTCTTAGATCGGAGATTGCAGAAAGAGCACGCAAATACGGATAGAAGACTACTAGAGACACGTACCCCATGTGTGAAATTTCACAAAGAAAATATAATTTGAAGTAAAAGTTATTTAGGAATTTTAAAAGGTTTTGACAATAATATTACAATCAATTATTTTATTTATTTTTCACACATAATTAAAAAAAAAATCAGACTTATTATTTTATTCACATTTTATACATAATTTAAAAATTAATACTTTTTATTCTTCATAAATGAATTTAATTATAATTATGTCATAAATTGTTGCAAAAATTATAAATTTTGTTATTAAAAATTCATTAAAGGAATAAGCAAATTAAGTTTGAGGAAGCCACAAGCTAATAAATTCGCAGCGGTTCTTTTGATGTCTCTATGTGTGTGCGTGAGTGCGTATCTGTGTATGCGTGCGTGTGTGTAAACTCTTTATATCTCGGAAACAAATCGACCGATTTTCGTCGGAAAAAGCCTATCGTCTCGCGAAAAAAATGGTATCCTGACTGATGTGAGGTTTGAACGATTTTCTTTTCTTTAATAACCTAAAAACAATTTTGAATTTTTTAGTTTTTGAGATATTTTATGTTACAATCAATATTAATATACAAATTTTTTTTAAAGGTATTTAAATTACCTACATTTTCATTTCTTTAAATTTAAATTATCTTCACTCTACCATTTTGCTTCCTCCTACAGGAAGCTTTGGCATAGCAATTTTTTGAGTTATTGTAAAATCATGTTATAATTGTTTTCGGAGGTGCTAGGAATCAAAATACATAATTTTTGAAAAATGTCTGTATGTGTGTGTCTGTGCATGCGTGCGTGCGTGTGTGCGTGTGTGTATATATTCACCTCTATTTCGAGCTTCTTCTTCTTTCTTCTTATCTTTCTTTGCCTTGCCCCTTTCTATTCATAAAGACAGGTATCGTTTTTTTTGTTTTATTTTGTGTGATTGCGGGTCAAAAATCCGTTTTTTGATTGGGCCGATGCGCTTATGTTTTATTTCGAATTTTCGATTTTCTCAAAATTTATTCTTGCTTTTTTAATAATAGGATCGAGATATTTTAATAGGATGGGTAACATTCAAAGGAGAATTAAAATACCTATATTTTCAACAAAAAAAAATTTTCTAGCAATCACGGTTCTTTTAATATTAACAAAAACGTGGTTTCTTTAAAGCTCATAACTCGCAAACTAAACGGTCAATTTTTTGAGAAAAATCATGATAATTCAGAATATAAATACCTATAATCTGCAAAAATTTGAATTCATTCTGTTGGTTTGTTTTTGAGGAAAAAATTGAAAAATTAAAAAAATGAGTTTTGTATGTCCAGCGATTACGAGAGTAAAATTGACTTAATAGCTTCACAATTCTTTGTACATGTAGATTTTGGATAGTTCTCAGTCGAGTTCCTTGGGCAAAATGATTGGTCCATAGATTTCAGAGATATTTGAGGTTACAATATTTTTAACCTTTTTTTTAAATCGTAATTTCTTGACAACGGCTCTATGTACCTGAATAGGATGGGTAGAATTTGAAAGAGAAATATAATACATAGATTTTCTAAAAAAAAAAAAAGAATTTCTAGCTATCACGGTTCTTTTGTTATTAACAAAAGAAATTTTGAAATATTTTCGAAAACTTGTTATTCAGAAAATATTTGACAAATCGACTCAAAATTTTAATCACTTATTACACTTCCTAAAAACTATATTTGTTTAAAAGTTCAACAAATTTTCTTTTTGTTTTTGAGAACAAAATTATTTTATAAAAAAGTATAAAAAAAGGAATTGATAAATACGTTTGAAAAAGATACGTGTTTTGTACAGATATAGAGGTTGTATATTATTTGGTCCTCTTTCCAAATCATAATTTTTCGGAAAAGGCTTCATGTATAAACATGAAATTTATAGACAATTTTGTGGGTGGTATAGGCAAAATAGTGTAAGTGACCGTATTAGTCTGCTTTCAAGCAGACTAATACGGTCACTTAGACGTAGCATTACGGTCACTCAGCAGACGACAGTCCGTATTAGTGAGACATTTTAACTAACGGTTATTAACAAATAATACATCCAACCGAGTAATTTATAGTATAAATCGTCTTTTTTCTATTTCTTGTAATAGACATTTATTATTTTTAAGGTTAAAACCTTTTTCTTACATCGGAAATTCCAATAAGGGAACACAAATACGGATAGGCACTCTACTAGGGACAAGTACCCTATGTGTGAAATTTCACAAAGAAAATATAATTTGAAGTAAAGGTTATTTAGACATTTTAAAAGGTTTTGACGATAATGTTACAATCAATTATTTTATTTATTATTCATACATAATTAAAAAAAAAATACATATTACTTTATTCATATTTTATACATTATTTAAAAATTAGTACTTTTTAATCTTTATAAATGAATTGAATTTTAATTATATAATATATTGTTGCGAAAATAATAAATCTTGTTATTAAAAATTAATTAAAGAAATCAGCAAATTAAGTTTGAGGAAGCCACGGGCCAATCAATTGGCAGCGGTTTTTATTAAGGAAAATGTTTTTATATTTCATAAATTAATTTTTCAAAAAATATTTTATTTATCGACTTGAAATTTCAGCCACTTATTACACTAATTGAAGACTATATTTGGTTAAAATTTTAGGAGATTATATTTATTTGTTTTTTTTTTTTAATTATTTTAGAAAAAATTTGCGTTTTCGGTGTCGCACGATAACAAGAGTAAAAATCATCCAATCGCCTGAAATTTGGCACATATGTAGCTTTTATATATCGTTAGATCGAGTTCGTTGCCCAAAAATCGGTCCATTACGACCAAAGATATTTAAGGTGTAAAATTTTTTAAAAAGTGTTCGAATTGCGTTTTCTCAGAGAATTCTACTACTTATTAAACTTATTGAAGACTACATTTGTTTAAAATGTTAAGAGATTATATTCATTTGTTTAAAAAAAAAAATCATTTTGGAAAAGATTTGCGTTTTCGTTATTGCACGATAACAAGAGTAAAAATTATCCAATCGTCCTGAAATTTGGCACAGATGCAGCTTTTATGTATCGTCAGATCGAGATCGTTGCCCAAAAAAATCGGTCAATTATATCTTCATTTGTTGATAGTGATAACATAATTTTTGCACGAAGTACGATTTCCGAAACAGTTTACAAGAATGTCAGATATGGGGGAAAATCATTTAACAAGCATGTTTTTGTAACATCTCAATATTTAATTCAATATCAGAGATAAAATAACAAAAAATTCATATTAATAGATTATATGTGCTTTTATGTAATAAAATTATCAAACTTTATAAAAGTTGATTTTATTGTTATGTTTAACTTGATTAAAGTATGAAGTGTTGTGACGTCCCCTGGCTGTAACACGGCCATAATTACATATTATCACGTGATGCTGCTGTTGCAGTTTTTGATTTCGAAAACCGGACTAAGCCTTAATTTTTTACTTTGATATTAACAATTTGAATTACTTTCAAGGTCAGCACTTTTATTAATTTTTTAGTATGCAGCACCTGCTGAACTTTGTAACAAATTTTTTTTTACACAACGGCAATGTTATGATTAATATCCATAAAAGAGAAATGCCTGCATAGAAATGTTTTTTAACCAAGTGCAATTATAAACTTCAGACTTACTTTAAACGTAGAAACTTCAATTTTAATATTTCAAGGTGTTACATAAAAAATACAGGATCTTTTCTGAGTTAATAGAGTGGGAACCTTTTTAAATGTAATTTCCTTGTCAGATTATAACTCAAAGACAAATAAGATTTTTAAGACCAATTCATATAGGAAATTTCAGGTAAAGTAGGCACATAAAAATAATACGAGTCAAATTTGGAAATTTGGTTTTTATCATAATAAAGAAAAAGAAATCATACATGTTATGTTCCCTGGCCTGTAACATCCTCTGTCATAAGTTCATTTATAGGAAACAATCGAATACAATCAATAAATACTTCTCTCTCTTGACGAACACTACACATTGAGTGGCACGTTCCGTAGTTTTTTCCTCTAGGTCTTCGAATGCGTGGTGCTAGGTTCCATCATCAGTAACCCCGAACACCTAGATCAAGCATTGGATGCTGTTCGATACCTAGAGGTCACAAACTACCAAGCACGCCACCTAGGCTCCGTCATCGGCCACCCTGAACACGTAGATCACGGATTCGGTGAGTTCCAATACCTAGAGGCAAAAACCTAGGGTGCACACCACCAAGACTCCATCATTGGGTACTCGGAACACCTAGACCTCGATACATGTAATTTCCCTGTCACATATGTAATTCCCCTCGCATATAATACCTTTAAAACTTTAATATTTCGACCTAATGCACTAATGCTGCGCGGCCACTGTAAACAGCGATTCTAGATACTACGAGAAACACATACAAAACAAAAAAACGCCATTTTTTTTGTGACTGTTGGAAGTATGCGCGCTTCCCGCGTGTATATATACGAGTGTGTGTGTGAGTGAGGGAGCACCCTCTCCTTCGCACTGTCTGCGACTGTCTCCGCGAACGCCACTTTTCCCTGAGTGCTGGATCCGAGCGGACGTGTGTGCGAGAGAGAGAGAAAGCTTTTCAATAAACTGAACGTGATACTTAAACTGTGTGTGACTGCTTTATTCACCTCAACCTCACCAACATCCTATCAGGTATGGACCCAGACCTCTGGACTGCGCCGAGCTAGGAGGCCCAGGAGGCGGAAAAATCTAAAGGAATGAGAGTGAAAATAACCGGATTGCAAGGAAACGTATTTTGTCTGCGAGAGACAAAATAATGACTAGCCGCGCTGTGCGTGGAGAGTCGCATTCAGGAGAAGAAATCTGTCGAGAGTTTAGAGAATAAGAATCGTGTCGAACGTAGCGATACGTAGTTTGTCGAAAGTTTAAATAAAAATATCAGATGCGCGAGAAAGGAAACGCGAAAGTCCTTTTTACAACTTGTGCAAGTAAGGAATTTTGTTTTGCTAGAGGTGTTTGTATCGAAAAGTGTCGCGAAAGATAAAAGTAAGCGAAAATCGGAAGTTACAGTTAAAATCATAAAACTAAAAGTAAAGTGTAGAGTAAGAAAAATTCGGAAGTTAAAATTAAAATAACAAACTGCCTAAAATTCGTGGAATTTCAAATCAAGGTATATTGTTTGAGTCGGCCGAGCGTATTCGTACAAAAGTTTTCGGTTGTATATACCGGTAACGGGAAGTAGACGCACTTCTCGGAACCGGCACGTGCCGAGCGATGGGTGCTCGCTGGCATGTCAACACAAGCACGATCGCGAAGGGAGGGAGCACGTGGTCGTGTCTGATCAACATGGCGGCGTATCGAATTCCCGCGCGAACATCGGAGGGAGCGAGAGACAAAAGCGGCAGGCCTGCGCGAGTATAAAGTGGCCGTGACCACAACGACAGACGCGCGAAAGTGTAAAGTGACCGTGAGCCGCAGCGACAGGCGCGCGAAAGCGTAAAGTGGCCGTCAGCCAGAGCGGCAGGCGAGCGCGAGCGTAAAGAGGCCACGAGCCAAAGCGACAGGCGCACGCGAGTGTAAACAGCCGAAGATGCGAAAGACGTCGTGCACGCACAATATATACACACGCACGCACACAATATATACACACGCACGCACGCACACACGCACGCACACACCCACACACATGCTTCGCGCCGATGCGGACTGACGCGAGACGCTGTGAAAGGAAAAGGAAGATAGCGAAGGGCGCGAACGGAATGTGTGTGTGTGTGTGTGTGTGTGTGTGTGGGGGGGGGGGGGGGGGTTGTATCAAATGCAGCTTTTGAGGATCTATGTCAGCACGGATTCGATACTTTGAGGATTTTTCGGACTTTTGAGGACATCCTCAAAATTCCTTCGGTATGAAACGGTACTTTTGAGGATTTATATTAATACCTTCAACGCAGGGAGGGAGTTATTTCTTTAGTCAAGCATATACGAACTCTGGTTTCCGAAATATATATATATAATATATATATATATATATATATATATATATATTAACGGGGTGAATTTAAAAGAGGGTAAGAATCCCTCTCTGGGGTGCGCGGAGGTATTATACGGGCGCATACTACGCCCGGGGCAGCTCGCCGTTGTAGAAGGACCCGTAGGACGGCCGGAGCGCGTTGGCGCAGGCTCCGAACAAGCGCGCCCGGCTTTCACTGTAGAAAGCTTAGGCCGCTTTCTACTAGACCCGGCGCTCCGCTCTGCCGCTGCTACCGACTTCGGCGCACGAATCACCGGCGGCTAGCTGAGAACTAGTCTTGCCTACACTCACCGGTGTTCCCGTACAACCCCGCTCAGGTTAACCTGAGCGACTTTAACTTACAATTTCCCCGTTGACATTGCTCCTCTTGGAGGTGATGCCTCCGACTAGCTGCAGCTGCTGAAAAGGTAGAGGGCGGTAGTCGGGGAGATGGGGAACGGTTACTCGCAAAGTAAAGAACGCGTGACTCCAGCAATTAGATCAAATAAAAGGTTTTATTAAAACCCAAAAGATTTCGCGCGAAGGGACGCGAAGCCCGAACAAACTCTACAAACGAACGCGCACAGGCCGAGACTTACGCGGAGCCGGCCGGTCGCACGGCCGGCGTCACCGCGCCGCGAGTCGCCACAAAATGGCCGCCGATGCACATACGCGAGGCCGCTTGCCTCGATGCAAGCGACGTCGGGTAGCCACGAAACAAATCACTCGCGAAGCCGCTCGCACGCAAAACCTACGCGGCAAATATAAAAGGAAGCGCAACACTTACTTTTGCGCTCGCCAGCGCGTTGCACAAGGGCTCTCCCTCTCTCTCTCACGCTCGCCTCCTCGCTGCGAGGCGGCGGGCCTCGTGGCTGCGCGAGCCGCTGCTGGGGCCTGATTCTAAATGTGTCTCGGCTTCGAGACAACTGCTTTTCTTTTTAAAGGAGCTCCCTGATTGGTCTACAGCTCCGGATTTGGTGTGTCTCGACGTCGAGACAAATTTAGAATCAGGCCCCTGCCGCTGACCCTCTCTCTCTTTCTTCTCTTCTTCCTGCGGCATTGGCCGGGCACACTACTGCAGCCGGGCGTTGCACCGGTGGCTGGCTGGTGGTGGACAGAAGGCGCGGGGGGCACGGGGCACACTCAATGGCACGGCACTGGCGGAGCGGACTGGGCACGTGCGCACCTATTGCGCGGCGAGAGGGAACTGAGGAAAATGGCCGCGGCGTCCCATCGGAGCGTCGCGGCGTCGTCCTTCGTCTTATTGCTCCGCTTCGCACGCGTCCCGCTTGGCACGCGGTGAGTCGCTATACGTGCAAGCGCACGAGATTCAAATCTCATTGCGCGGTATACGCGACCACCTTTACCTTTATTCATGCGTCCCTTACACCCCTTACTCAGATTTAGCGTACCCTGGACGTAATATCGGGGAAAAGGAAGGGCGCAGAAATAAGGCGAAAACAATGGGTTAGGTGTAGGCTCTTCCCTTTATTTCAGCCTCTAGGGCATTTTCCACCTATTTACCTCATCGTCTGTACAAAAATAATATTCACACAAAAAAAAGTATACACAGAATATTTACACAGCAAAAAAAACTGTCCAACACTGCCCCTCGGAGGGAGGGGTCTTCTTGCCCGTGAGCGTCCCTCCCCGGGCTAGCCACGGGGAGGCGCCGTCGGTTTCGGTGGGTGCGTGGCCGCTCGGGGGCATTTGCGCGGCAGGCACACCCCTGGACACCCGCACACGTAGCAGAAGCGGGGGCGTACCGATCCTGGTGGGTTCGGCCGGACGGGCGAGCGCTCCCTCGCGAGGCCCAGGTCTACGGCCGCCCTCTCTTCGGCTCGGCGGGCCTGATCCCACCGAGCGCGTACGACCTGCAACTTGGCCTCCTCGGCGAGGCGGCGGTCGCGGGGCCTCCTCCAGGGCCTGCTCCGACGCGGCGCGGAGACGTGCCTCCTCCTCCTTCTCGCGCTGAAGGCGGGAACGCCGCTCCGCGCGCCAGGCGACCAGGTGCTCGGCCTTTTCCTGCTTGGCCTTCATCATCCGGTGCCAGGAGTCGACTTCCGAGGGCTGCTCCCTGCTGGCCCCGACGTACCGCTCCAAGGCGGCGAAGTCCATCTCCCGAGCCGCCGTCAGCCCGGCCTGCAGTTCGCTCCAGGCGGGCTCGGGTGGCAGGAGGTGGGCCTCCGTCTGGGAGGCGGCATCGCGCATGATCCGCCGCGGGTAACCGGCGGGGATTGAGCCGCGGGGCGGCGTGGCAGGCTCCTCCTTGGGGTGAGGCGTAGCACGCCGGGGCTCGTGCCCGCCCGGCTCTTCTCACGCTCGTCGGCCTCCTCCAAGTGGGGCTGCTCCCTCAGCCGCTCCCTGGCCTCGTCCTCGAGGCGTTGTCTGCGTTGGCGCAGGAGGTGCAGCAGGGCCTGGGCCACGCCCTCGACTGGCTTGCCCAAGTCGAGGGTGATGAGCGCGGCCATGGCCTCCTCCAGCGTCTGTTCGGGAATCTCCAACATCTGAAAAGGAGATCTCAGGTTGGGCCAGTATTAACGGTATCCGCGCGTAGTTTATCGCAAGTCTTGGGCGGAGGGAAGAAGCGCTAGGCTCGCAACGCTACGGAGGCTTGCGGGGACGATCGCGTCCCTTGCGACGAGCGTTCGGGGCTCTCTGTCCTACCGAAGGTGGTTCGGCAGGACACGCAGTTGTCGCTCTCAGCGGTCTCCCCCGCGTACTTTCGGGGGGCGCCCCTGTCCCCTGGGAGGCGGGTAATTCGCCCGCAGGCGTTACCCCTGAGTCGCCTTCCGCGTCGACTTCATTCGACTCAGGCGACTCGATGTGATAGGGCTTAAGCTGGTCAGCGGCCACTATCTCCTCAATTTGGCCCCCCTCACCTACCAATCTGTAGGTGTTGGAGCCTAGCACGGCCGTAATCCAATACGGCCCTTCAAACCTAGGGGCTAGTTTCGCCGCGATGCCCTTCGCGGCCGAGGAGAGTGTGTGGCTGCGCTTCCAGACCCTGTCTCCCGGCTTGAAGTAAAGCAACATGGCGGGGCTGACTCCGGTAGAGCTGTGCATAGCCGTGTTCATGGCGAAAAGAAGTTCCGGAAGCTTCTCGTCCCATATGGTGTGTCGCTCCTTAAGGTAAGAGGCGACCATCGTTTTTAAGGTACGATTGGCGCGCTCCACCGGATTAGTCTGTGGGTGGTAGGTGGGGATATTGGTGTGATGCACACCTCGCTTCCAAGGAAGTCCTCTACGACACGGTTCTTGAACTCGGTGCCGTTATCAGAGAGGAACACTTCCGGGCAACCGAATCAGAGGAGAACCTTCCGATCCAATTCTCCTACCACCACCTTGGCGTTAGCTTTACGTATCGGCGAAGCCTCCGCCCACTTGGAGAAAAGGTCTTGAAACACCACAATGTATTCAAAACCTTTAGAGGTGCGAGGCAGCGGTCCGATTATGTCCCCAGCGACGACCTGCCAGGGTCTGTCGACGACTCGTCGATCCATGAGGCCGGCTGGAGCTCGTTGTTCCACCTTAAACCGCTGGCACGTTTCGCAGTTGCGCACGTACTCTTACGTTTCCGCGTAGTAACGTGGCCAGTAGTAGCGCAGGGCTACTCTGGCAAACGTCTTTTCTCGTCCAAGATGATCAGCGGTGGCGTCGTCATGGCACTCTAGCAACACCTCGCGACGATGCTCTTCTGGTACTACCAGCTTTCAGGCATCCTCATCGTCGCCGAGGGTCGCGTCTACATCCGGGTACGGTCGATAACGGTAAAGGTTACCCGCGACGAGCTTGTAGGTTGGAAAATCGTTGGGTTGCTCCCGGACCTTGGCGCTCCACTCTCGATACCACTTGTCCTCGGTGTCCGTTGACCAGGACCGCAGCCACCTCCGGGCCTTCCTCATCCTCGTACATCCGAGAGAGGGCGTCGGCCACGTGGTTCAAGGCGCCTTTTCGATGCTCAATCGAAAACTTGTGGCCTTGCAACACCAACGCCCACCGAGGGAACCTGCTCGTGGGGTTTTTCATCTGACAGAGCCACCACAGACTGCTGTGGTCTGTCACAACCATAAACTCATAGCCATCGATGTAAGGGCGAAACTTCTGTATCGCCCAGACAGCCGTAAGGCACTCCCTTTTCGTGACGCTATAGTTTCGCTCCGCCGGGGTTAACACCCGGCTAGCGAACTCGATCACTCGCTCCACTCGCGCAGGCTCCGAACAAGCGCGCCCGGCTTTCACTGTAGAAAGCTTAGGCCGCTTTCTACTAGACCCGGCGCTCCGCTCTGCCGCTGCTACCAACTTCGGCGCACGAATCACCGGCGGCTAGCTAAGAACTAGCCTTGCCTACACTCGCCGGTGTTCCCGTACAACGCCGCCCAGGTTAACCTGAGCGACTTTAACTTCCAATTTCCCCGTTGACGTTGCTCCTCTAGGAGGTGATACCTCCGACTATCTGCAGCTGCTGAAAAGGTAGAGGGCGGTATTCGGGGAGATAGGGAACGATTACTCGCAAAGTAAAGAACGCGTGACTCCAGCAATTAGATAAAATAAAAGGTTTTATTAAAACCCAAAAGATTTCGCGCGAAGGGGCGCGAAGCCCAAACAAACTCTACAAATGAACGCGCACAGGCCGAGGCTTACGCGGAGCCGGCCGGTTGCACGGCCGGCGTCACCGTGCCGCGGGACGCTACAAAATGGCCGGCCGCACGCACGTACGCCTAAACCTACGCGGCAAATATAAAAGCAAACGCAACACTTACTTTTGCGCTGGCCAGCGCTGCGAGGCGGCGGGCCTCATGGCTGCGCGAGCCGCTGCTGCCGCTGACCCTCTCTCTCTTTCTTCGTTTCTTCCTGCGGCACTGGCCGGGCGCAGTACTGCAGCCGGGCGTTGCACCGGTGGCTGGCTAGTGGCGGAGAGAAGGCGCGGGGGGCACGGGGCACACTCAATGGCGTGGCACTGGCGGAGCGGGCTGGGCACGTACGCGCCTGTTGCGCGACGAGAAGGTACTGAGGAAAATGGCCGCGGCGTACCATCGGAGCGTCACGGCGTCGTCCTCCGTCTTCTTGCTCCGCTTCGCACGCGTCCCGCTTGGCGCGCGGCGAGTCGCTATACGTGCAAGCGCGCGAGATTCAAATCTCATTGTGCGGTATACGCGACTACCTTTACCTTTATTCATGCGCCCGTTACAATATATATATATATATATATATATATATATATATATATATATATATATATATATATATATATATAAATATAAAAGTAAGTATACTGTTATTATTCAGGACTCCTCTAGGTATTCTGTAATAGAAGTAGGTAAGGGCGGCGCTGCGCGCCGCCATTGTCTAAAATGATCAAATCCCTCAGGGTATTGACTAACACTACGATGCCTGCGGCGCCCCCTTTCAGTTCCGCAGTATTTTACGATGATTTCGGAAAAATTTTACGAAAAAAACGTGAAAGTAACCCTGAAGGTCCTGAATAATACAAAAATGTCCTGGAAAATGGGCGTGAACATGTTACTCATTCAGGACAGTTCTGGAATGATGCAAATGTACTGAAACATAGCGGTAAACTAATGAAAAGTCCTGAAACATAGCGATGAACAGATATATATATGCATATATAATACATTTCTCGAAAGGGGTTTATAAAGCCCGTTTTTTTATATATAGGGGTTTATTCAGCCCGATTTTGATTATGCAGCCCGGGCTTCATAATATTTCTAAATATAGGGGTTTATGCGGCCCAACCTAGAGTCTATAACCCCAGGGTCCATTATTTCTTTAGTTGCTTGCCATAGAGAACTCTGGACTGTAGGTACTAATATACAGTCTTGGGCTACATAAACCCCGATAAGAGAGAGTGTGTGTGTGTGTGTGTGTGTGTGTGTGTGTGTGTGTGTGTGTGTGTGTGTGTGTGTGTGTGTGTGTGTGTGTGTGTGTGTGTGTGTGTGTGTGTGTGTGTGTGTGTGTGTGTGTGTGTGTGTGTGTGTGTGTGTGTGTGTGTGTGTGTGTGTGTGTGTGTGTGTGTGTGTGTGTGTGTGTGTATATATATATATATATATATATATATATATATATATATATATATATATATATATATATATATATATATATATATATATATAATACATCTCGTTAACTATGTTTATGGAGCTCGGGCTCCATAAAGCTATCTATCTTTAAAAAAGGGCTCCATAAACATAGTTAATGAGATGTATATGTATATACGTGTACACAAGCATGCATAAAACGAAATACTCAAACCGAAAATTGACTGCGCAGTTTAAATAAATAAATTAAAACTAAACACGCACACAATTAAATGTTCTCAAACAATTTACCGATAATAATAAATATATGCATATATGATGAAATTGATTTGATCTATTCCATAATAGATGACACTGCCTTGCTGTTATTTCTGAGGACCCAGGAGGTTATTCATGAGCTTCCAACAAAACACGCGGATGAACGTATGTGGGTGGAATTGTCAGACAAAGAGATAATGTTTATAGCTAAAAAAGGAGTGTCATATAAACTTGGTACAACTAATTTATGTTCAATATGGCTTGTGTACAGCAAATTGAATAACAATTATAATCCAACTCTTTTACAGCAAAGCTTTTTAGAACAGAAGAGGAAGAAAGGTTGCTGACGAAAGCAATAGAAGAAAGAACAGAAAAGCTGTATTTGCCTTATTGCAAAATTAATGAGTTAGGATGTGCCAAAAAAAAAAAAGAAAAGAAAGAGCATGATGAAGTAAAAGCGAAAGAGCGTGACGAAGAAAAAGAGAAAGAGCGTGATGAAGTAAAAGCGAAAGAGCGTGAAGAGGAAAATGAGAAAGAGCGTAATGAAGAAAATACGAAAGAGAATAATGAACTTGCCAGTTCACACGCCAGTAAGGGACTCCGAGAATGCTTTGAGTGCAAGCAACTCACGGAGCACATTGCTGCTCAATGTCCTCCAAGACTGGCAGAAGAAGTAGCGAAAGTAGCGACAGCAAAGGAAGTAAAAACAACGAATGAGACGATTATAAAACAAGCGGCAGAAAACATTTCGACAAACGAACGTCAAAATGAAAATATAATCACAACTTTGGCAAGTAAACCCAAAATTAGAAATATACAAACAATAACCTCTACAAAGTTTTCATGAACAGGTATGTAAATATAACCGAATCTAAACTCTTTGACTCTATTTTGGCAGAAATCCAACGCCAGTTGTCAGAAATGGATAAGCGGATGAAGCGAATGGAGATAAACCAAAAGAAGTAGGCTGACAAGGTTGAGGCGAATCACAACCAAGTATTCGAGCATGTAGATAAGGAGCTGAATACGATGTGGAACGAATTGAAAGAGCAGGTGGGAAATAATATCTTTGATGATAATGAAGGACAATCATTCACACAAATGCCTTCTGATAATATTAATAAAACGGAAGTGATTCAGATAATTAAAGACGAAGTGCGAAAGATAAATAAAGCAAATGATTCGAATAACGGAAGTTTTGTTGATGTATCGAGAGAATTAACAGAAACTTTGAAATCCGAATTATCGGGAAAAGGATCTGTCTTATAAAGAAATTATAAATTAACAAAACGGACAAAGTTTGAATATTTCTTTGATTTCTTTACGTCAAAATTAAGAGCGAATGATATTTTGCATGTAATCGATGACTCTGTCAAAGCGAATAATAATTTAAGCGAATCAGTGAAAGAAAAACACAAATTTAAAGTACGTGAAATTCTGATAAATCATATCGACAACGAATATTATGCGAAAGTAATGGATATTAAGGATCCAGTTATATTGTTAAATAAAATTAAAGAAATTAAACTGAGTGAAATCAATATAACTTCTTCTACACTCAGGAGACAATTGTACAATATGCATTATAAGCCGGAGAAAGAAAGGGCACGTGATTTTATTGAAAAATTCCAAGAAATTGTTCGTAATTATAACAACCTTTCAGGAATTCAAACTTTGTCTGCCGATGAAATACGTAATGCATTTTACAACGCTGTAGTAGGATCAAATAATAAAATACAAAGTGTTGACTTCGTGATGAGAAGTACAACCGATAAACCCCTCAGTTATGATCAAACAAAAAATGCTCGTATTACAGATTGAGAACGTAAGAACACAGGCGAAACACTAGGCGAAAGATCAAGCGAAAGACCGAACTACAGCGATGGCAGCAAGCCTTGAAATAAACACAACACTACCCAAGTGTTTCAATTGCGACGACTTTGGGCACTTGGAAGGAACTGCCCACATGCCGGTACGGGACTCCGAGTCTGCTTTGAGTGCAAGCAACTGATGAAGCACATTGCTCCTCATTGTCCCCAAAGACTGACAAAGGAAGGTCGAAAGAACGCCCATGAAAGGTACAAAAGTAGAGTTTTCTATAACTATAATAGAAATAGAAGCGAAAGTAGAGGCACTAAGCGCAAGCATGAAAGGCAATACGATAATAGCCCTAAGAGATATAGACCAAATAATTTCGAAAGTAACAATGAATTTCGACAGACAAAATCGATATAATATAAATAGGGGAAGAAATGGAAAGTCAAATAGAGGCAGAGGCGGACGAGATAAAGGAAGACAGAGACCGAAAAATCCCAATGATAAAAACAACAAAGAAAATCTTGAGTTCCCAATAGTAGAGCGTAATGGTATAAAGCGAAAGCTAGAGAAAAGTCGTGCTCTTAATGTCACAAACATAGAAAGAAAGAAAAATGAAAATATTTTACTTGCCGAATTTTTGGCAGATACAGGCGCTACGGAGCATTAACAAATTCGAGATTCATATTTAAAACCTTTAAACAAGCGAAAGAAATTAAGTGCGCAAACAAAAACGAGTATGCTAATTTAAGATCGGAGGGAGAAGGTCACGTTCAGGGTTATTCCGGGGTAGACAAATTGATCGACTTAGAAAATGCTTTCTGTGATGAAAACCTATCCGATAATTTGCTATCTTTGCGAAAGTTTGTTGATCAAGGTTTATGTATTTTTTTTTTTTTTTTTTTATTTCACAAAAATTCAATTTACATAGGTAAATCCTATAGAAACATACCAGATACTTGTACATAAGTTGGCACAATACTTACAAATCTAAATACTTAAAACTAAAAAATAAATATAATAATCTTTAATTTTCCAGTAACAAAACAAAATTCGTATAAAACGTGTACTCGCACATAACAAATTGATAAACATTTTAATAATTTGTAACATCGTAATTAGATCTCATGAATTTTTTTAATTTAATTTTAATACTATTCTTATTACTAGATAGAGTTTTAAACTCGTTGGGAAGACCATTGAAAGCGTGTATGGCTGCTACATAACTTCTCTTATCGCTGACAGCTTTGTTCATTGTCGGTAATTGAATTGTTACGTACCTAGTGTTTCTCGCTGTTATTATAAATATTTTCTTCAGAGTTTCGTAATGATATAATAAACAAGTATACTTATAAACTTGGTTAATACTTAAAGGATTGTTATTGCCTAGAAAATTTCTATTTATTAATTTAATAATTCTATCCTGTATTCTTTGTATTAGGCGTATAAGGATTTTACCTGCTGCACCTCAAGCAATTATCCCATAGTTTATGAGACTATGGTAGAAAGCATAGTAAACCATGAGAAGGGTTTTGGTATTCATTTTATTTCTAATTTAGCAAAAATAAATATGAGATATTTGGTTTTTTTATAATATGTTGAACATGTGTATCCCATTTCATATTATAATCAAAATGTACACCTAAATATTTAACGCACTCGACTCGGTTAATTGGTTGATTTTTAGTCTTAATAGATAGATCTTTGGGAACACTGTTACAGTAGAGACCAAAGGTTATATATACAGTTTTATTTACATTCAGTGACAATTTATTACACGCGAGCCAATCAGGAACATATTCAAGATATTTGTTCATTTTGTCTTGAGCTGACGTCCACGTGTTGTCACTTGATATGACAGCAGTGTCATCAGCATATGACATTATGTTCTCTTTTGGCATATCTTCCAGTAGATCATTTACATATAGTATAAATAGTAGAGGACCTAAGATAGTTCCTTGCGGAATACCAGTTGTAATTAATTTATAATGGCTTATGTATTCATTAATTTTAACATTTTGCAATCTATCTAAAAGATAACTAGTTAATAGCTTTAGAGCGTTACCTCTTATTCCATATCCAACAAGTATCTCTAATAAGATTTTATGGTTCACCGTATCGAAAGCCTTTGTCAAACCCAAAAAGGCCGTGATTATTGGTATTCTCTTGTCTAGATTAGAATAGACTATGTTTGTGAGATAGCTTAAAGCGTCAGTAGTTCCCCTGTTTTTAACAAAACCATATTGTTTATCCGAGGTTATGTTACATGCACTTAAGAAGGCATATAATCGATTATATCTAATTTTTTCAAAGATCTTAGCAATGTTTGAAATAAGAGAAATAGGTATGTAGTTGGAGGCACATGACCTGTCTCCAGCTTTAAATATGGGAACCACTTCTGCAGTTGTTAATACCCGAGGCCATTTGGAATTAACAATGCATAAGTTGAAAATATATTTTAAAGGTAGCAATATATAAGTGGAGATCGTTTTTAAGGTCTTACTATTAATGCCATGTACCCCTCCTGATTTGTCTTTCATTTCACTGATTATTTTATAAACTTCGAGCTGATTTGTAGGATTGATAAAGATTGTTTTTGGATTAGTTCGAGGTAATTTTATATTTGCATTAGTCGGACGTTTAATTTTGTTACTTAAATTGAAACCTACATCACAGAAATATATGTTCATGTAATTAGCTATATCATATTTGTTATCTAATTTTTCATTATTTACTGTGAGGCTATTTATACTATTTACCTGTTTTTTTTCTTAGATAAGCTAGAGTTTATAAATTTCCATAATTTTTTGGGATTGTTACTATAAGATTCCACTTGATCTTTTTCATATTTAATTTTAGCATCTTTTATGGCCTTATGTAATAATTTGACACAGGCTTTGTAGTCACTTTTTGATGTTACATTATCAGTATTGCTTCTCCATAAAGTATACGATGTTCGGTTTGACAAGATTTCATTATTGCGCTTGTGATCCATTTTTTCTTGGCACTAGACTTTTCTTGTACTGTTTTTTGTTATTAATTGTTGTTTTTTATTATTAATTTATCTGTAAAATCCTGTATTAGTTCAATCAATTTTTCTACAGCAAGTTCAGGATCTTGTATAGATAATATCTCATTCCAGTTAGTACTATTTGCAATATGTATTAGTTTTCTGTAATTTATAGGTTTCAAAGTCTGAAAGGTGTCAGTTGATAACGTAATATCTATATTTACGAGTAGTGTGTAATAATCAGTAATAGGGTTTTTTAGTTTGTAAGATGTAGTCTCAAAAGTGTTAGATTTAATGAATATATTGCCAATACAAGATCCTCTGTTATCTCCAGGTCTAGTAAAGCCTGTGAAGCATGGAGAATATTCATTTTCTAATAAGTTATTGAGAAATTCCTGATTATTTGTATTATCAGTCGCTTCGTTATTCCTAATATAACTATGCAAACTATCTATGTTGAAATCACCAGCAAGAATATGATTTTTTGTATTTTTAATCCTATTAATTTTTAAATATTTCTCAAGATTATAATTAAATTCGGTTTTTATTATATTATGACATCTGTACATTGCAGATATTCTTACAAATATGTTGCTTTCAAGTTTTATTTCAGCGCTTAATATACTTATCTTACCAATAATTACTATCTCAGTAGCTACAATTAGATTATTTTTTACATACAATACAACGTCATCGTTTTGATTTATTTTACTTTCATTATAGTAAATGTTATATCCTGGTATTTGGTAGTATTGATAATACTCCAAGTTCCAGGTTTGATAACATATTATGACACTTGATTTTGTAATAAGATTTTCAACAAGCATTTCAAGTTTAGAAAAGTTTGCATTTAAGCTTCTAATATTTACAGATAATATAAGATTGCGGCTATTTTTAATTTTCTTATTAAGGCGATGTGAACCTCAAAATTAACCCAATTTCAATATTTAATTAATAAACATTCGAACGTTTATTTGGAAAAGCAATTCTTTCAGGCGCTCCGTGTATGTAAATACTATGCTAAGATTTTTTTTTGTGCGATTCTATCAGCATTTCCATGAGATAAACACTTTTTAAAACTGGCAAAATTCGAAGTATACAGATCCCTACTTATCGGCATTGCGGCTTTTATTTAATTAAATAAATTCTGAGAAAATTTTTGGAAAAACAGCTCTTTCAGGCGCTCCGTATATGTAAATACTATACTCAATTTTTTTTGTTAGTAATTCTATTATTATTTGCAAAAGAAATATACATTCTAAAATTTGTCGGTAAGTACACATTACCTTAAGACTCTGTGTATCACTTACGCTTATTTCTTTCAAAATAATATTTTCACTGTCAAATAGTTCTTGATTTACGTGATTTGTATCTTTGAAATGAGATTCTTCATCCATTGTGGTATGTTGGTGTCGTTTGTCCAGTCTGCTTAGCTATGATGTTCTCGTTCATTAACCTCAGCTTTGACGGTGATAAGTTGGACGTCCCCTTTACCGGTGATAAGTTGGAGATCTTTGTTACAATATGTTGGTACTGGTAGTTATCTACTTTACCCACATGTCTTGGAATAGTGGGCTTGATCATATAGTCAGTGGCGTCGACTAACTTTTGTATCTTACCTAGCAAAATCTTGCATGGGTGGCTATCCGTTGCTATATGTTTCGTATCATAATGCGTTCCATATTTTCTATTTGTATAGTCGCAATTTATGCACTTGTTTTCTTTGTCACCATTACACTTACTTGTTTCATGTTTATCTGCGCACTTAAGACACACATGCTCATTTCCGTATTTTGATGTATTATGTCCATGTCTTGCACATTTTCGACAAGGAACAACGTTTAATACGTCATACACTTACAATTTTAATACCCCACAAAAATTCTATTGTTATTTTCTTTAATAAATTTGTGTATGTCACCTGTAACTTCCAAGACGATTGATTGCAATTTGCTTTTATTGTTCGTATATGAATGTAGTATGTGGCACTTTTTATCAAAGTTTTTGAAATTCCTCAAGTTGATATCTTCTTCGAGTGCTGCATCATCTAGTTCTAGGATGTTACCTATGCCAGTCACTCTCACTTTAGGGTTTAAAACTTGTTCCTTTTGCACTTCACAGATTATACCTAATTCCCGATTTTTTAATAGATTGAGCGCTGTATTAACGTTTTCTTCTTCTCGACAGGATATAATTAGTTCATCATTGTTTTTCTTATATATTTTTTTAGCCTGTATTGATTTTTCTTGAATTATGCGGCGAGTAAGAGCACTCTCCAAATTTTCCATTTTTTCTTCTTTTTTAGTTTTTTTTTATAACAATTTTTGGCACACGTTTTTGTTTTGGTTTGGTATTTGTAAGTATTTGTGTATAAGTGCTAATAGATATCTGTAGATTATTGCCTTTGTAATTGAACTTTTGTATCAACAGGTTGTTTTTGTCTGTTAATTCTTCGTTAAGCTGCTTGAGAATGGTATTTTTGTCGATCAATTCAGCGCTTAGTTGTTTCAGCAAAGTTGTTTCTACCAATAAATTTTTTTCCATGCCATCGTTTTCATCGGCAATAGCTTCGTTGAGTGCTTTCTGGGTCTCTTCGTGCATTTCTTCTAATAAGTCTTGTCTTACCAAGTTTTTTGCTTCCAGTTTTATTTGTGCAATGATAGGTCTAACCTCTGCTGCCGCGAGCACATAGTCAAGTTTAGTGGTAAGGTCCAATTTTGTGTGCTGATCACAAATTATGAATGCATCACTAATCCTTTTAGCTCCATTTATAGGTTGTAACGCTCTGCTGGGGATCAAGGCAGAGGTTCGCGGGTAATTACTAAGTTCACAAAACAACAGGGTAAAACTCTAAGTACTTTATTAATATCAATCTAATCTTAATGAATACACTAATACGGGCGCCAGGTGCATGCGTCACTCGCACCGATCTAAGCCTTCGCCGGCTAGCTTCAGCCGAGAGCAGAAAATTCTAAGCTACAGCTACAGCTGCAGCACGAGCAGCAGCTGGCGCAAGTTCGTAGTCTCTCGCGACTCCCGACTCGGACACGCACACACACTGCGCGAAGAACAACAGGAACGGGAAATAAAAGGGGCAAACCTCGGCCAGGAGTTTCCGCTGCTGTAGGTCTCTCTCTCTCTCTCCTGCTCGCTTCCACAGCCGACCCACGACGACGACCGTCGTTGCAGCTCTCTCTCTCTCTCTCTCTCTCTCGGCGACGACGACGCTGGTTAGGGCACACCCGCGCGAGGTTTCCGGATGCCAAATCGGTGTAGCGGCACGCGGCACGGCGGTAGGCGACAGAATGGTTATGCCGGCCGGTGCGCTCACGCTGCTCTGATCCGCTGTCCTCGTTCGTCCATCAGCCGCCTTCTTCACTGCGGCGTGCGCGAGCGGTCCGTATACGGCCGATGCTCGCACGCGCCGTCCGGCGGATGGCAGATACAGCGCTGAGCTACTGCGTCTCTCGTTCTCTCCTTCTCGCGGCTGTCGTCTGGTCCTGTCAGCCGCCTGGGAGAGCGAGCTCACTCATGCTCCAGTTACAGCTTGTCCTCGCTGTAGCTGCTGCTGATTCCTCCGACTTCTGACCTGCTGGATACGGGAGGGGAGGGACTAGTGCGCGGAGAAGGCAGCGGGGAGGGACTAGTGCGCGGAGAAGGCAGCGGGGAGGGACGGGCGCGCGCATGTGTATGCGTCGTGTGTCGAGACGTAGCTCGCCGTGGCCGCCATGCACATCTCTTTTATTAGTAGTCGGTGGACTATCTTCGCACATCTTACTGTTCTAACCTTTCGTCAATTACCATGCCTAACTATCGCCCGTTCGCTCCAGCTAGTCTTCTTGAAGCTAATCGGTATTAGCTACAGCGGTGTGAGTATAGTTGTTTGTGTCCCCTTAGCTTCTTCTTCTGCAGCTAGGCTAACGTGTGAATCTGTGTGAGTGTAACCGGTGAGTGTGTGACCTAACTATAGCAACCTGGCACCGGTAATTCGGCATACCTCCATTTACTCGAATACCGAACGACATCGCGACTTTCACACAGCACTCTAACATTTCCACTCACTCATGACTTCAAACAATAATAAAAAAATGCTGCAACAGCATCTTACCTGGCCGATCCCTTGGACTACTGCTCGTTTGAGCGGAGTTTTGGCAACCTATGATACATGCTGATTCTCGCGAATAAAAAAAACAACTTTAGCCAAACTATTCATTTACAACTGTCCTTATTTATTGCGATTTGCTTCAGGTATTACGGAAGAGCGCGCTCGCTTTCGCTTGCAGGGAATCAAATGGAGGGGGAGAGGTAAGATAAATGAAACTAAAGGAGCCATGGCCAGGCTCAGCGAGGGCCAGAAACCCTGGCGCGTGCGGCAGAAAATCTCTACCGCGGCTACGCAGGAGGGGCCTTCCGTGGTTGTCCTCGACCTCGGCGCATGACTGGAGCGGAGCCGGCCCCGGTAGGAGCGGATCCAGCCCTGGTGGCAGGAGCGGGAGCCGTGGCGGGCGACCTCGCCCTCGTCCTCGGCCGACCTGGCGCGGCATTTGGACTGGCTATCGCACGAGCTGTGCGGCGCGGCCGATGGCCAGGAATGGCATCCGCCTTTCGTCCGACGAGTCCATCATTTCCAACGACAGGAATCTGGGTTGTAGCTTGGTCTCCTGGCGGTTGGACATTTCTTGGCGGCGTATACTTTTTTAAATCATTCACGAATACTTTCGTCCGCCTCTGCGAGTCTAGGTCCTCCTCCAAGTACACTACTGGAGAGTAGACTTCTATCACCTTTCAACAAACCGGTCCAACAAACCTAGGCGCTTGCTTAGCTGCAAATCGATCCTCCGCGGACGATAGCACATGGTTTCGGCGCCTCACGAGGTCTCCGACTTGGTAGAGGACCTCTCGCCTATTTTTGTTGTAATTCCGCGCCTGCCTTGCTACAGCTTTATCCATGTGTCTGCGTACCAAATCATGCAAAGCAGGCAATCGGCTGGCTCGAGTCTTCCACTTGTCCAAATCAGGAGGAGAGGTAGGAATAGGATTCTCTATGTGATTGCGCAGTAATGTGGAAGGAACAGGATTACGCCCTAGGTTGAGAAACGCGGGAGAAACTCTTAACGACGAGTGCACTGCACTATTTAACGCGAAGCATAATTCGCTTAAGTGCAAATCCCAATCTCGATGATCGTTAGCTAAAAAACTATTGATCATTGGTCGTAAATTTCGGTTGACTCTTACCACCGGGTTTGCTTGAGCATGGTAAGGCGGAATAGTAGACTGCAGAATTCCATATTCGTCTAACCTTTCAGTCACCAGTCGGTTAGAGAATTCTGTGCCATTATCCGTGAGCAAAACCCGGGGGCAACCCCAATGTTTTACAATCAATTCCTCAAAGGCCTTTAGCACTGATTTAGCATCTGCTTTCCTCAACACCTTCAGCTCAACGTATCTAGTAAACAGGTCTTCAAAGACAATTACATACCTGTTACCAGTACGCGAGGAAGATTTTGGGCCCATTATATCAGCTGCTACGACAATCCATGGACCGTCCAGGTTTCTCTCCGTCATCAGCCCAGCTGGAGCTTGCTGAGAGCTTTTGTGAGCTTGACATACTTGGCAGGCAGCTATGTACCAACATACGTCTCGATAATAGCCTGGCCAATAATAATATGTCGCCACTCTCGCAAAAGTCTTCTTCACACCTAAGTGACCTACTTGTGGAGTGTTATGAGCTTCAGCTGGAGCCTTTTCTCGATCTGCTTCAGGGAGGACGAGCTTCCACGCATCCATGTTCGGCAGCAACGGATCCACAGTCTTATTCGGACGGTGCGCGTACAGTAAGCCATTTACTACCTTCCAATCCGGGTATTTCCAGGGTTTTTCTCGATATTGCTGATTCTCCCTTGATACCACGGATCTTCAGCTGTAGCAGTGGCTATAGCTGCAAGCTCGCAAGTTCCTTCCCATGCACGCGACAGAGCGTCAGGAACTTTGTGCAGCGCACCCTTACGGTGAACAAAATCAATGTTGTACATTTGCAAAGCCGTATTCCATCTGGCTAATCGACCAACTGGGTCTTTGAGGTTATTTAACCACACAGGCTGTGGTGATCTGTCATTACTGTAAATTTCTCACCTAGCAAATAACCTCGCAGCCTCTCGACGGACCATAAGACGGCGAGGCACTCCTTCTCAGTGACAGTATAATTTCTCTCTGCCTTCGACAGAGTCCTACTCACAAAGTAGATAGGGTGCTCCTCGCCATCAAATGCCTGTTTGAGTACTCCAGTTATAGCATAATCACTCGCATCTGTTTGCAGGGTGAAGGGTAGCGACAGATCTGGCCTGGCAAGCACAGGAGCTTGCGTCAGTGCGAGCTTCAGCTTCTCAAACGCTTGCTGTTGCTCTTCGTGCCACTGCCACCGAACATCCTTCCTCAGCAGCTTGGTTAGCGGTGCTTTATACCCTGCTAGGTGAGCTATGAATCTGGAGTACCAGCCAATCATGTCGAGAAATCTCCTTAACTGCCTGATGTTGTTGGGCGCTGGGTACTCGAGGATGGGCTTTACTTTATATTCATCAGTCTTCAGTCCGACCTTGTTAACGATATAACCTAAGTACTTAACCTCCGCGCAACAAAACTCAGACTTTTTGAGGTTAATCTGTAGGTTTGCGTCTTTTAACGCCGTGAGCACGATCTCTAACCACTTTGTGTGCTCTTCAAATGTCGGCGAGACGATAATGACATCGTCTAAATAGGCGAACACATACGGTTCCCAGGCAGCCTTGATTAGGTTATCCATGATGCGCTGGAACACAGCTGGAGCGTTTGTCAGCCCATATGGTAATCGGATGAAGTGGAAAAGTCCTCGCCCTGGTATTAAAAATGCGGTGACCTCTCTGCACTTCGGATCCAACGGAATCTGGTGATATGCCTGGCTTAAATCTAGCTTAGAAATATACTTAGCGGAACTTAACTTATCTAGTATATCATCCATGTTTCGCAATGGATACGCGATAGACTTAGTATGCTTATTAACTTGCCTATAGTCTATGCAAAATCGGAACAAGTCATACAATTTTGGAACTAACACAGGGCAGCTTCGCCAGGGGCTATCAGATGGCTCGATAATCCCCTCCTCTAGCATCCTATCAACTTCAGCCCAAGCCGTCTGCAACATCTTCGGAGTCAACTTCCGAGGAGCTTGGCGAATGGGTTCATTTCCTTGAATGTCAATGAAATGCGGGGCGACATTAGCTAACCCTAGCTTTTCCGGTGTAGGTGGAATCAATCTCTGTTTGATTTCTTCAATAAGCAACTGCTGATCAGCTGTAGCACGACTCAGTCCTCCTATGCTGGCTAGAGCTGGGAAGCAGGTTGGATCTTGGCCGTAAGGGTAAAACTGATGCACTACTCCCTTCGGTGTCCACCATGTATCGTTCTCGTAGCCGATCTTCATCTTAAACAATCGCTTGAAGTCGATTCCGAGAATGCAGTCGTACTGAAGCTCATCTGCTACCCGGAAGGGCATAGATAACTTCGTATTATCGATGCTCACCGTCATATTCAGTACTCCTTGTAGCTTCACTGCACCTCCATCAGCTACGCGTACTGAAGCTGCTTCCTGCTCCAATTTGTCGGCAAATTCCTTGCTGACGCCTTTGCCGAGATACGAGTGAACGGAGCTATCGTCGAGCATGCCTAAGAGTTTTCTTCCATTCAATTCTATGTTGAAGAATAACCTTGGCTCGACGTTGCTGATAGCGCTTCTCATTATCAGTGATTCAAGAGCTAGAAATTGAGGGTTGTCTCCCTCGCTTATAGCTCCAGCTGAACTGTTTTCTGAAGTAACCGCGATCGAATCAGAAGTGTGAGGAGTCGAGTCTGAAGTAGGAGGGGGTGAGTTGACTCCGCTAACTTCCCCTCTTACTCGTTTCCCGACGCCGTAGTCGAGTTGCACTTGGTACATCGACGCGCCGTGGTATTAGGCTGTCCGCACATTAGGCAGACTGCAGCGTTCATACACTCACGTCTCCAATGTCCGGCTTGGTCGCAACGGAAACATGGCTCCCGCATTTCCCGTCGCTGCACGTCCTCCAATTTCCCTTTTGGGGGAACAACTTCAATCTTCGGTTGTTCCTGCGTAGGCTCTCGCTCCGCTGACTTCGCTTGAGCATTTCCTGGCTTGTCGCCGCGGCGACCTTTACTCTTGCTGCGCGGGTCTGGTCTCCGACCTTCCTTCTCTCCTTGCCGTCCATCCGTCGACTTGAATTTCTGTTCCCTCGACGATCGCTGCTTCTCTCCTCCTTCCGTCTGTGTGGCTGCGACCGGAACTAGATTGCTAGAGCTGGAAAGCTTCAGCTCGTTTTCTTCCAGTGTGCTCGGAACCACTGGGGCTAGTTTCACCTGCCGCTGCTGCTTCGGAGGAATGTACGCTGAAGCAGGAAAAGCTGAATCCGCAATTGGAGGTGGCGGCTTGTACGCCTTCTCCTGAGCTCTCCGCAGTTCCTCTCGCTTGCCTAGCTTCTGCAACTCCGGAAAATTTTCAAAATCTTTCCTCTCAATGCGCAGCCGATACGAAGGATGAAGCTTCTGGTACACTCGGTCTACTGCTCTCCTAACGTAAGCGGCGGCTTCAGCTGATCCAGCAGGTCTCTCACTTTCAGCAGATAGGTGGAAATCTCCTCACTTGGTCCTTGTGTGCGCACCTCCAGCTCCTTCCGTAGTCTCTCCTGCACATCTTCAAAGCTGTACTGCAGGCGAAACTCGTCCACAAATTCTTCATACGTCCTCCAGAACTGATACTCTTGGCGAAACCATTGCCATGACTCATCATCGAGGGCTGATGGCAAGGCTTTCACAATTTCCTCGAGAGTCAACTTGTAAGTTTCTTTGCATTTCGTTAGATCTGCAATGAAACTTTCGGGGTCCCTTTTTCTATCCCCTTTAAACGTAATATGCCACTTGGAGAGTAGTTCCGTCGTGCGTTTCTCTTTATAAGCGATGAACGATCGAAAAACGACGAATCTTGACTCATCCCAGGAGCAGAGATATCAAATCTCCCCGGGTGAGTCTGCAACCTTGCATCCGTATGCATTGGAGCTGAATGAAGCCCTGTCACAACAAGCGGCAGAACTGCAGGCGAAAAATGCGAATGCGCTTGCGGAACGTTGCTCGGATACGGAGGATACACTGGAGCATATGGCATCAGCGGCTGCGAAGACACGAAAGGCTGCGGAAAATACCCAGGCGGATAATAAAACGACGGTGGCGGCGCTGGCTGATTGTAATACGTGCGCGCCGGCTCGACTCGTGCTCTAAATCCCCCTGCTTGTGAAGCTCCAGCCGTAAAATAATTTTGGGCGAGCGACGCTGTGGACATGAGCGGCGGCTCCTGATAGCCTGGTGTTACTCGCGGCATTGGACATTGTGAGTAGACAGCAGGCCCTGCTACGCCGTCGAAATTCCCTAGAGCAATATTAGCTGAAAGCTGAGGAATACAAGTCGAAAGCAGAGAACCAACCACAGAAGCAACGATGCCGAATTCTCTCCCCGGATACATCGTGGACGGAGCAGCCGGATATCTCATCTGCTGCGACGGCAACGCTGGAAGCGGCAAAAACGACGTACCATCGCACAATCCGTTCGGCTGCCTCACCGCCCCTCCTGCACTCGCAGATAATGAAATCTCGTTCCGCGCACTAGCCACACTCGTTAAATCCATACTATTTTCCATGAACGTGCTATGCTCGTGAGCACGAAGTGGACCGAGAGGATAACGTGTGGATTGTGCACGCGGATTAGGAGCTGACTCCCTCGTGTCATGAAACACTTCCGGCGCGGCGATGCTAACATGCCTCTGCGCGTCAGAACTCTATATCGCTGGAGCAACATGGCTGCCAGCTGTAGGCTGCTCGGCCGCACGCCGCGGCTCACTCACTTCGATGTGCAATCTTGACGTAAAAGTCTGCGACGGCTCCTCCATCAAAATTGGATCGCGAAATCTACCTAACGATTGGCCTGTGGAGAGCGGCTCTGCTTCTTAGTACTCTGGAGCTACCATCAGCTGCACTGGAACCCTAGATGGCGAAAAACGTCCAACAGAATGCCTACTCGACGACGAAGGACTATGCGCAGAAGTGGACTCGTCCATCGGCTCGTCTCTGGCCGGGACCCATTGCGCGGCGTCGGCGCCAAAATGGCGTCGCACCTCGTGCCTCTCCAACCTATTACGCAAGATGATCGCGTCCGAGCGAATATTCAGCCCGAACTGCTGAGCAGTCATCGGGACTTCCCCGTTGGTTAATTTATTAATCGATCGCTTCATCGCTTCACTGCAGCTATCGGGTCGACGCATATTAGATCATTCTCGTCGACACCGAGCGAAGCCCAGCTCCAGTCATCATTTTCCATCTTGAATAACTTCTCAGTCAGCCTCGGTCGAATAGCTCCGTTGATTTTCCTTCGCAATCTAAATTTACTCAAAATTTACTTTGTTTTACTATTACAAATTCTAACTTTAGCAGAACCAAAAAGACTAAATCTAAAACAAGCAAAGCAAGCGAAAACAAAGAAAGAAAATCAAGCCAATCAAGCGAGTTGATGTGAGAACGTAAAGTGCGACAATTAAGCACTTGCTCCTGCACCGCGAATTGCAATCCCTCAGAAAATTTCCCTTTCCGTTTCTATTCAAAATCTTATAACGGAGACGTGGGAAGGTTTATGGAAATGACAAAAATGTCAAACCAAAAAACGTAAAACAGGAAAATGATTCTTTCGTGCACACGTGTTCAGGAAGTTACTCTTAATCTCCACACTCCCTGAGCACGCTGCAACAATTCTCTGTGCCGCGAGGCTAAAGCTGTAGCAAGATGTGATTTTGCGAGTATCTCATTAACTCTTAATCGCAAAATCAAGCACAAATCGCAATAAAATTTCTCAAGTAATTAAATTATTATTTGAAACAAAATCATTCCAACGACTTAATCTGAAGCGTCTGGCCAAATTCGATTTGCTCACGGCGTCTATTAACACCTGCACGCGGTAGGTACTTTGAGCACAAAAATGGCTGCCAGAACACTTCTCCAGCGCGGTTCCCCGTTGTGCGTGCGCGCCACAATGGCGAAATCACGACGCGGATCCCTTAATTTTGCCACGGCCTTTATTTACCGTGGCCCCACGTTGGCTGCGCCACTTGTAACGCTCTGCTGGGGATCAAGGCAGAGGTTCGCGGGTAATTACTAAGTTCACAGAACAACAGGGTAAAACTCTAAGTACTTTATTAATATCAATCTAATCTTAATGAATACACTAATACGGGCGCCAGGTGCACGCGTCACTCGCACCGATCTAAGCCTTCGCCGGCTAGCTTCAGCCGGGAGCAGAAAATTCTAATCTAAGCTACAGCTACAGCACGAGATGCAGCTGGCGCGAGTTCGTAGTCTCTCGCGACTCCCGACTCGGACACGCACACACACTACGCGAGGAACAACGGGGACGGGAAATAAAAGGGGCAAACCTCGGCCAGGAGTTTCCGCTGCTGTAGGTCTCTCTCTCTCTCTCTCTCCTGCTCGCTTCCACAGCCGACCCACGACGACGACCGTCGTTGCAGCTCTCTCTCTCTCTCTCTCTCGGCGACGACGACGCTGGTTAAGACACACCAGCGCGAGGTTTCCGAACGCCAAATCGGTGTAGCGGCACGCGGCAGGGCGGTAGGCGACAGAATGGTTATGCCGGCCGGTGCGCTCACGCTGCTCTGCTCCGCTCTCCTCGTTCGTCCATCGGCCGCCTTCTTCACTGTGGCGCGCGCGAGCGGTCCGTATACGGCCGATGCTCGCACGCACCATCCGGCGCATGGCCGATACAGCGCTGAGCCACTGCGTCTCTCGTTCTCTCCTCCCCTCGGCTGTCGTCTGCTCCTGTCAGCCACCTGGGAGAGCGAGCTCACTCATGCTCCGGCTACAGCTTGTCTTCGCTGTAGCTGCTGCTGGTTCCTCCGACTCCTGGCCTGCTGGGTACGGGAGGGGAGGGACTAGTGCGCGGAGAAGGCAGCGGGGAGGGACGGGCGCGCGCATGTGTGTGCGTAGTGTGTCGAGACGTAGATCGCCATGGCCGCCGTGCACATCTCTTCCTGTCTTTTATGTGGCATGCAATTTGCCATGTCACAAGGTATAAAATGTCCCACATGATACGACGTCTCACATATTATACAATTTAGTGTTTTTGCTTTAGTTTTACTACAGCACTTATAAGTTTTGTTAGAGCTCCCGTCGGAAGACTTCGCTCCGTCTGACGGAGCCATGTCTTTTCATTGATTGATTTATTTATTTGGATCATGAGAAAATTGACATTTATGATCCAGTGTCGAATGAATCATTTATACCGAGTATATACAAATAGCCATACTGGATGATAGAATTTGAAATTAACAACAAAAGTAGAGAAAGAGGTCAATTAGTTGATAAAACCGTAGCGTACATGACTACTAGGCGTATGAAAAATCAAATAAAAACAAAAACTGCGAAAGAAAATGAAAGAAATGATCAAAGTGAAAGTAATGTTGAGGGTAAGAATAACAAAAGCGTCGCAAACGCTGATTTTGAAAATACAGTTTTAAACAGAAAGTTAAATGAGATTGCGGAAGGGAAATAAGCGAGCGAAAGAAAAATTATGACTCATACACAGAAATCCAGAAAGAACCTTCTCACTATAGTAACGCTTTGCCCTGGCACGCAAGAATGGGACATGCGTCATTAAACATGACGCTGAAGTTAGCAGCTCAGACCTAGCAACTGATCGGGCAAAATGAGTATAGGGTATCAAAGCAAAACTTTTGTTCCATTTTTATACTATATCTCATGTAAAAAATGAGATACAGGTCCCAAAAATTTCATAGGCATTCCCTATGAGGCCAAGCATACGTATGCCAAAAGCCGTACGGGGACGCGCATAAACGAACAAATTACAAACAAATAAAGTAAATTAAATGTGAAAAGGTCTATCTAGTACAGGAAATGAGATATCGATCCCAAATCTGACAGAGGTATTCTAGTTGACCTAAAAAATACGTGTGCGGAGAGCCGTAAGGGGCCGCGCTTAAATAAACAAATTATAAACAAATAAAGCTGTGAATTCAATGTAAAGAGGCCTATCTCCTACAGGAAATGGGGTATCTATCCCAAATTTGACAGAGGTAATCTAGTTGACCTAAAGAATACGTGTGCGGAGAACCATAAGGGGACGCGCATAAATAAACAAATTATAAACAAATAAACCTGTAAATTAAATGTAAAAAGGCCTATCTAATACAGGAAACGAGATATCCATATCAAATTTAGCACAGGTACCCTAGACGACCTACAGAATTCATGTGCCCAGAGCCGTAAGGGGCCGCGCATAAATAAAAAAATTATAAACAAATAAACCTGTAAATTAAATGTAAAAAGGTCTATGAAGTACAGGAAACGAGATATCGATTCCAGATTTGACAGAGGTATTCTAGTTGACCCAAAGAATACATGTGCGGAGAGCCAAAAGGGGACGCGCATAAATAAACAATTTAAAAACCAATAAAGCTGTAAATTAAATGTAAAAAGGCCTGTCTAGTACAGGAAACAAAATATCGCTCCCAATTTTGACAGTGGTATTCTAGTTGACCTAAAGGATACATGTGCGGAGAGCCGAATGGGGGTGCGCATAAATAAACAAATTGTAAACAAATAGAGTTGTGAATTAAATGTAAAAAGGCGGATCTTGTACAGGAAACGAGATATCGATTCCAAATTTGACAGAGGTATTCTAGTTGACCTAAAGAATACATCAGCGGAGAGCCGAAAGGGGACGCGCATAAATAAGCAAAATGTAAATAAACAAATCTATAAATTAAAAGTAAAAAGGCCTGTCTAGTACAGGAAACAAAATATCGCTCCCAATTTTGACAGTAGTATTCTAATGGACCTAAAGAATACGTGTGCGGATAGCCGTAAGGGGACGCGCATAAATAAACAAATTGTAAAAAATTAAAGCTGTGAATTAAATGTAAAAAGGCATACCTTGTGCAGGAAATGAGATATCCATCCTCAGTTTGACACAGGTAATCTAGTCGACCAACAGAATACATGTACAATGATCTGCAACTAGACGCGGATAAATAAAAAAATTATAAACAAATAAAGCTGTGAATTAAATGAAAAAGGCCTATCTAGTACAGGAATCGAGATATCCATCCCAAATTTGACAGAAGTAATCTACTTAACGTACAAAATACATGTGTCAAGAGCCATAAGGGGACGCGCATAAATAAAAAATTGTAAACAAATAAAGCTGTAAATTAAATGTAAAAAGGCCTATCTAATACAGGAAACTAGATATCGATTCCAAATTTGACAGAGGTATTGTAGTTGACCTAAAGGATACATATGCGGAGAGCCGAATAGGGGTGCGCATAAATAAACAAATTGGAAACAAATAGAGCTGTGAATTAAACGTAAAAAGGCGGATCTTGTACAGGAAATGAGATATTAATCCCAAATTTGACAGAAGTAATCTAGTTGACCTAAAGAATACGTGTGCGGAGAGCCGCAAGGGCACACGCATAAATAAACAAATTATAAACAAATAAACCTGCAAATTAAATGTAAAAAGGCCTATCTAATACAGGAAACGAGATATCAATCCCAAATTAGGCAGAGGTACTCTAGTCGACCTACAGAATACATGTGCTAAGGGCCGTAAGGGGTCGCGCATAAATAACAAAATTATAAACAAATAAAGCTGTAAATTCAATGTAATAAGGCCTACCTAGTACAGGAAACGAGATATCGATTCCAAATTTGACAGAGGTCTTCTAGTTAACATAAAGAATATATGTGCGGAGATCCGAATGGGGATGCGCAAAAATAAACTAATTGTAAACAAATAAAGCTGTGAATTAAATGCAAAAAGGCGTATCTTGCACAGGAAATGAGATATACATCCCAAATTTGTCAGAGGTAATCAAGTCGACCACCAGAATACATGTGCAAAGATCTGCAAGGGGTCGCGGATAAATAAAAAAATTATAAACGAACAAAGCTGTGAATTAAATGAAAATGGCCAATCAAGTTCAGGAAACGAGATATCCATCCCAAATTTAACAACAGTAATCTAGTTGACGTACAAAATCCATGTGCCAAGAGCCGTAAGGGAAGCGCATAAATAACAAAATTATAAACAAATAAAGCAGTAAATTAAATGTAAAAAGGCCTGTCTAGTACAGGAAACGAGATATCGATTCCAAATTTGACAGAGGTATTCTAGTTCACATAAAGAATACATGTGCTGGGAGCAGAAAGGGGGCGCGCACAAACAAACAAATTATAAATAAATAAAGCTGTGAATTAAATGTAAAAAGGCCTATCTAGTACAGGAAACGAGATAACGATTCCAAATTTGAGAGAGGTATTCTAGTTAACCTAAAGAATATATATGCCGAGAGCCGAATGGGGGTACGCATAAATAAAGAAAATGTAAACAAATAAAGATGTGAATTAAATGTAAAAAGGCCCATCGTATAGAGGAAATGATATATCTATCACGAATTAGGCAGAGGAACTCTCGTCGACCTACAGAATACATGTGCCAAGAGCCGTAAGGGGACGCGCATAAATAAAAAAAATTATTAACAAAGAAAGCTGTAAATTAAATGTAAAAATGCCTATCTAGTACAGGAAACGAGATATCGATTCCAAATTTGACAGAGGTATTCTAGTTGACCTAAAGGATACATGTGCGGAGAGCCGAATGGGGGTGCGCATAACTAAACAAATTGTAAACAAATAGAGCTGTGAATTCAAAGTAAAAAGGCAGATCATGTACAGGAAATGAGATATTAATCCCAAATTTGACAGAAGTAATCTAGTTGACCTAAAGAATACGTGTGCGGAGAGCCGAAAGGGTACGCGCATAAATAAACAAAATGTAACTAATTAAATCTGTAAATTAAATGTAACAAGGCCTATGTAACATAGGAAATGAGATATATATCCCAAATTTGACAGAGGTATTCTAGTTGACCTAAAGAGTACATGTGCCAATAGCCGCAAGGGGACGCGCATAAATATTGCTGATTCTCCCTTGATACCACGGATCTTCAGCTGTAGCAGTGGCTATAGCTGCAAGCTCGCAAGTTCCTTCCCATGCACGCGACAGAGCGTCAGGAACTTTGTGCAGCGCACCCTTACGGTGAACAAAATCAATGTTGTACATTTGCAAAGCCGTATTCCATCTGGCTAATAGACCAACTGGGTCTTTGAGGTTATTTAACCACACAGGCTGTGGTGATCTGTCATTACTGTAAATTTCTCACCTAGCAAATAACCTCGCAGCCTCTCGACGGACCATAAGACGGCGAGGCACTCCTTCTCAGTGACAGTATAATTTCTCTCTGCCTTCGACAGAGTCCTACTCACAAAGTAGATAGGGTGCTCCTCGCCATCAAATGCCTGTTTGAGTACTCCAGTTATAGCATAATCACTCGCATCTGTTTGCAGGGTGAAGGGTAGCGACAGATCTGGCCTGGCAAGCACAGGAGCTTGCGTCAGTGCGAGCTTCAGCTTCTCAAACGCTTGCTGTTGCTCTTCGTGCCACTGCCACCGAACATCCTTCCTCAGCAGCTTGGTTAGCGGTGCTTTATACCCTGCTAGGTGAGCTATGAATCTGGAGTACCAGCCAATCATGTCGAGAAATCTCCTTAACTGCCTGATGTTGATAGGCGCTGGGTACTCGAGGATGGGCTTTACTTTATATTCAATAAACAAATTATAAACCAATAAATTTGTAAATTAAATGTAAAAAGGCCTGTCTAGTACAGGAAACAAAATATCGCTACCAATTTTGACAGTGGTATTCTAGTTGACCTAAAGGATACATGTACGGAGAGCCGAATGGGGGTGCGCATAAATAAACAAATTGTAAACAAATAGAGTTGTGAATTAAATGTAAAAAGGCGGATCTTGTACAGGAAACGAGATATCGATTCCAAATTTGACAGAGGTATTCTAGTTGACCTAAAGAATACATCAGCGGAGAGCCGAAAGGGGACGCGCATAAATAAGCAAAATGTAAATAAACAAATCTATAAATTAAAAGTAAAAAGGCCTGTCTAGTACAGGAAACAAAATATCGCTCCCAATTTTGACAGTAGTATTCTAATGGACCTAAAGAATACGTGTGCGGATAGCCGTAAGGGGACGCGCATAAATAAACAAATTGTAAACAATTAAAGCTGTGAATTAAATGTAAAAAGGCATACCTTGTGCAGGAAATGAGATATCCATCCTCAGTTTGACACAGGTAATCTAGTCGACCAACAGAATACATGTACAATGATCTGCAACTAGACGCGGATAAATAAAAAATTATAAACAAATAAAGCTGTGAATTAAATGAAAAAGGCCTATCTAGTACAGGAATCGAGATATCCATCCCAAATTTGACAGAAGTAATCTACTTAACGTACAAAATACATGTGTCAAGAGCCATAAGGGGACGCGCATAAATAAAAAAATTGTAAACAAATAAAGCTGTAAATTAAATGTAAAAAGGCCTATCTAATACAGGAAACTAGATATCGATTCCAAATTTGACAGAGGTATTGTAGTTGACCTAAAGGATACATATGCGGAGAGCCGAATAGGGGTGCGCATAAATAAACAAATTGGAAACAAATAGAGCTGTGAATTAAACGTAAAAAGGCGGATCTTGTACAGGAAATGAGATATTAATCCCAAATTTGACAGAAGTAATCTAGTTGACCTAAAGAATACGTGTGCGGAGAGCCGCAAGGGCACACGCATAAATAAACAAATTATAAACAAATAAACCTGCAAATTAAATGTAAAAAGGCCTATCTAATACAGGAAACGAGATATCAATCCCAAATTAGGCAGAGGTACTCTAGTCGACCTACAGAATACATGTGCTAAGGGCCGTAAGGGGTCGCGCATAAATAACAAAATTATAAACAAATAAAGCTGTAAATTCAATGTAATAAGGCCTACCTAGTACAGGAAACGAGATATCGATTCCAAATTTGACAGAGGTCTTCTAGTTAACATAAAGAATATATGTGCGGAGATCCGAATGGGGATGCGCAAAAATAAACTAATTGTAAACAAATAAAGCTGTAAATTAAATGCAAAAAGGCGTATCTTGCACAGGAAATGAGATATACATCCCAAATTTGTCAGAGGTAATCAAGTCGACCACCAGAATACATGTGCAAAGATCTACAAGGGGTCGCGGATAAATAAAAAAATTATAAACGAACAAAGCTGTGAATTAAATGAAAATGGCCAATCAAGTTCAGGAAACGAGATATCCATCCCAAATTTAACAACAGTAATCTAGTTGACGTACAAAATCCATGTGCCAAGAGCCGTAAGGGAAGCGCATAAATAACAAAATTATAAACAAATAAAGCAGTAAATTAAATGTAAAAAGGCCTGTCTAGTACAGGAAACGAGATATCGATTCCAAATTTGACAGAGGTATTCTAGTTGACATAAAGGATACATGTGCTGGGAGCCGAAAGGGGGCGCGCATAAATAAACAAATTATAAACAAATAAAGCTGTGAATTAAATGTAAAAAGGCCTATCTTGTACAGCAAATGAGATATCCAACCCCAAATTTGGCAGAGATAATCTAGTTGACCTAAAGGATACGTGTGCGGAGAGGCCTAAGGGAATGCGCATAAATAAACAAATTATAAACAAATAAAGATGTGAATTAAATGTAAAAAGGCCCATCGTATAGAGGAAATGATATATCTATCACGAATTCGGCAGAGGAACTCTCGTCGACCTACAGAATACATGTGCCAAGAGCCGTAAGGGGACGCGCATAAATAAAAAAAATTACTAACAAAGAAAGCTGTAAATTAAATGTAAAAATGCCTATCTAGTACGGGAAACGAGATATCGATTCCAAATTTGACAGAGGTATTCTAGTTGACCTAAAGGATACATGTGCGGAGCCGAATGGGGGTGCGCATAACTAAACAAATTGTAAACAAATAGAGCTGTGAATTCAAAGTAAAAAGGCAGATCATGTACAGGAAATGAGATATTAATCCCAAATTTGACAGAAGTAATCTAGTTGAACTAAAGAATACGTGTGCGGAGAGCCGAAAGGGGACGCGCATAAATAAACAAAATGTAACTAATTAAATCTGTAAATTAAATGTAACAAGGCCTATGTAACATAGGAAATGAGATATATATCCCAAATTTGACAGAGGTATTCTAGTTGACCTAAAGAGTACATGTGCCAATAGCCGCAAGGGGACGCGCATAAATATTGCTGTTTCTCCCTTGATACCACGGATCTTCAGCTGTAGCAGTGGCTATAGCTGCAAGCTCGCAAGTTCCTTCCCATGCACGCGACAGAGCGTCAGGAACTTTGTGCAGCGCACCCTTACGGTGAACAAAATCAATGTTGTACATTTGCAAAGCCGTATTCCATCTGGCTAATAGACCAACTGGGTCTTTGAGGTTATTTAACCACACAGGCTGTGGTGATCTGTCATTACTGTAAATTTCTCACCTAGCAAATAACCTCGCAGCCTCTCGACGGACCATAAGACGGCGAGGCACTCCTTCTCAGTGACAGTATAATTTCTCTCTGCCTTCGACAGAGTCCTACTCACAAAGTAGATAGGGTGCTCCTCGCCATCAAATGCCTGTTTGAGTACTCCAGTTATAGCATAATCACTCGCATCTGTTTGCAGGGTGAAGGGTAGCGACAGATCTGGCCTGGCAAGCACAGGAGCTTGCGTCAGTGCGAGCTTCAGCTTCTCAAACGCTTGCTGTTGCTCTTCGTGCCACTGCCACCGAACATCCTTCCTCAGCAGCTTGGTTAGCGGTGCTTTATACCCTGCTAGGTGAGCTATGAATCTGGAGTACCAGCCAATCATGTCGAGAAATCTCCTTAACTGCCTGATGTTGATAGGCGCTGGGTACTCGAGGATGGGCTTTACTTTATATTCAATAAACAAATTATAAACCAATAAATTTGTAAATTAAATGTAAAAAGGCCTGTCTAGTACAGGAAACAAAATATCGCTACCAATTTTGACAGTGGTATTCTAGTTGACCTAAAGGATACATGTACGGAGAGCCGAATGGGGGTGCGCATAAATAAACAAATTGTAAACAAATAGAGTTGTGAATTAAATGTAAAAAGGCGGATCTTGTACAGGAAACGAGATATCGATTCCAAATTTGACAGAGGTATTCTAGTTGACCTCAAGAATACATCAGCGGAGAGCCGAAAGGGGACGCGCATAAATAAGCAAAATGTAAATAAACAAATCTATAAATTAAAAGTAAAAAGGCCTGTCTAGTACAGGAAACAAAATATCGCTCCCAATTTTGACAGTAGTATTCTAATGGACCTAAAGAATACGTGTGCGGATAGCCGTAAGGGGACGCGCATAAATAAACAAATTGTAAAAAATTAAAGCTGTGAATTAAATGTAAAAAGGCATACCTTGTGCAGGAAATGAGATATCCATCCTCAGTTTGACACAGGTAATCTAGTCGACCAACAGAATACATGTACAATGATCTGCAACTAGACGCGGATAAATAAAAAAATTATAAACAAATAAAGCTGTGAATTAAATGAAAAAGGCCTATCTAGTACAGGAATCGAGATATCCATCCCAAATTTGACAGAAGTAATCTACTTAACGTACAAAATACATGTGTCAAGAGCCATAAGGGGACGCGCATAAATAAAAAAATTGTAAACAAATAAAGCTGTAAATTAAATGTAAAAAGGCCTATCTAATACAGGAAACTAGATATCGATTCCAAATTTGACAGAGGTATTGTAGTTGACCTAAAGGATACATATGCGGAGAGCCGAATAGGGGTGCGCATAAATAAACAAATTGGAAACAAATAGAGCTGTGAATTAAACGTAAAAAGGCGGATCTTGTACAGGAAATGAGATATTAATCCCAAATTTGACAGAAGTAATCTAGTTGACCTAAAGAATACGTGTGCGGAGAGCCGCAAGGGCACACGCATAAATAAACAAATTATAAACAAATAAACCTGCAAATTAAATGTAAAAAGGCCTATCTAATACAGGAAACGAGATATCAATCCCAAATTAGGCAGAGGTACTCTAGTCGACCTACAGAATACATGTGCTAAGGGCCGTAAGGGGTCGCGCATAAATAACAAAATTATAAACAAATAAAGCTGTAAATTCAATGTAATAAGGCCTACCTAGTACAGGAAACGAGATATCGATTCCAAATTTGACAGAGGTCTTCTAGTTAACATAAAGAATATATGTGCGGAGATCCGAATGGGGATGCGCAAAAATAAACTAATTGTAAACAAATAAAGCTGTGAATTAAATGCAAAAAGGCGTATCTTGCACAGGAAATGAGATATACATCCCAAATTTGTCAGAGGTAATCAAGTCGACCACCAGAATACATGTGCAAAGATCTGCAAGGGGTCGCGGATAAATAAAAAAATTATAAACGAACAAAGCTGTGAATTAAATGAAAATGGCCAATCAAGTTCAGGAAACGAGATATCCATCCCAAATTTAACAACAGTAATCTAGTTGACGTACAAAATCCATGTGCCAAGAGCCGTAAGGGAAGCGCATAAATAACAAAATTATAAACAAATAAAGCAGTAAATTAAATGTAAAAAGGCCTGTCTAGTACAGGAAACGAGATATCGATTCCAAATTTGACAGAGGTATTCTAGTTCACATAAAGAATACATGTGCTGGGAGCAGAAAGGGGGCGCGCACAAACAAACAAATTATAAATAAATAAAGCTGTGAATTAAATGTAAAAAGGCCTATCTAGTACAGGAAACGAGATAACGATTCCAAATTTGAGAGAGGTATTCTAGTTAACCTAAAGAATATATATGCCGAGAGCCGAATGGGGTACGCATAAATAAAGAAAATGTAAACAAATAAAGATGTGAATTAAATGTAAAAAGGCCCATCGTATAGAGGAAATGATATATCTATCACGAATTAGGCAGAGGAACTCTCGTCGACCTACAGAATACATGTGCCAAGAGCCGTAAGGGGACGCGCATAAATAAAAAAAATTATTAACAAAGAAAGCTGTAAATTAAATGTAAAAATGCCTATCTAGTACAGGAAACGAGATATCGATTCCAAATTTGACAGAGGTATTCTAGTTGACCTAAAGGATACATGTGCGGAGAGCCGAATGGGGGTGCGCATAACTAAACAAATTGTAAACAAATAGAGCTGTGAATTCAAAGTAAAAAGGCAGATCATGTACAGGAAATGAGATATTAATCCCAAATTTGACAGAAGTAATCTAGTTGACCTAAAGAATACGTGTGCGGAGAGCCGAAAGGGGACGCGCATAAATAAACAAAATGTAACTAATTAAATCTGTAAATTAAATGTAACAAGGCCTATGTAACATAGGAAATGAGATATATATCCCAAATTTGACAGAGGTATTCTAGTTGACCTAAAGAGTACATGTGCCAATAGCCGCAAGGGGACGCGCATAAATATTGCTGATTCTCCCTTGATACCACGGATCTTCAGCTGTAGCAGTGGCTATAGCTGCAAGCTCGCAAGTTCCTTCCCATGCACGCGACAGAGCGTCAGGAACTTTGTGCAGCGCACCCTTACGGTGAACAAAATCAATGTTGTACATTTGCAAAGCCGTATTCCATCTGGCTAATAGACCAACTGGGTCTTTGAGGTTATTTAACCACACAGGCTGTGGTGATCTGTCATTACTGTAAATTTCTCACCTAGCAAATAACCTCGCAGCCTCTCGACGGACCATAAGACGGCGAGGCACTCCTTCTCAGTGACAGTATAATTTCTCTCTGCCTTCGACAGAGTCCTACTCACAAAGTAGATAGGGTGCTCCTCGCCATCAAATGCCTGTTTGAGTACTCCAGTTATAGCATAATCACTCGCATCTGTTTGCAGGGTGAAGGGTAGCGACAGATCTGGCCTGGCAAGCACAGGAGCTTGCGTCAGTGCGAGCTTCAGCTTCTCAAACGCTTGCTGTTGCTCTTCGTGCCACTGCCACCGAACATCCTTCCTCAGCAGCTTGGTTAGCGGTGCTTTATACCCTGCTAGGTGAGCTATGAATCTGGAGTACCAGCCAATCATGTCGAGAAATCTCCTTAACTGCCTGATGTTGATAGGCGCTGGGTACTCGAGGATGGGCTTTACTTTATATTCAATAAACAAATTATAAACCAATAAATTTGTAAATTAAATGTAAAAAGGCCTGTCTAGTACAGGAAACAAAATATCGCTACCAATTTTGACAGTGGTATTCTAGTTGACCTAAAGGATACATGTACGGAGAGCCGAATGGGGGTGCGCATAAATAAACAAATTGTAAACAAATAGAGTTGTGAATTAAATGTAAAAAGGCGGATCTTGTACAGGAAACGAGATATCGATTCCAAATTTGACAGAGGTATTCTAGTTGACCTAAAGAATACATCAGCGGAGAGCCGAAAGGGGACGCGCATAAATAAGCAAAATGTAAATAAACAAATCTATAAATTAAAAGTAAAAAGGCCTGTCTAGTACAGGAAACAAAATATCGCTCCCAATTTTGACAGTAGTATTCTAATGGACCTAAAGAATACGTGTGCGGATAGCCGTAAGGGGACGCGCATAAATAAACAAATTGTAAACAATTAAAGCTGTGAATTAAATGTAAAAAGGCATACCTTGTGCAGGAAATGAGATATCCATCCTCAGTTTGACACAGGTAATCTAGTCGACCAACAGAATACATGTACAATGATCTGCAACTAGACGCGGATAAATAAAAAAATTATAAACAAATAAAGCTGTGAATTAAATGAAAAAGGCCTATCTAGTACAGGAATCGAGATATCCATCCCAAATTTGACAGAAGTAATCTACTTAACGTACAAAATACATGTGTCAAGAGCCATAAGGGGACGCGCATAAATAAAAAAATTGTAAACAAATAAAGCTGTAAATTAAATGTAAAAAGGCCTATCTAATACAGGAAACTAGATATCGATTCCAAATTTGACAGAGGTATTGTAGTTGACCTAAAGGATACATATGCGGAGAGCCGAATAGGGGTGCGCATAAATAAACAAATTGGAAACAAATAGAGCTGTGAATTAAACGTAAAAAGGCGGATCTTGTACAGGAAATGAGATATTAATCCCAAATTTGACAGAAGTAATCTAGTTGACCTAAAGAATACGTGTGCGGAGAGCCGCAAGGGCACACGCATAAATAAACAAATTATAAACAAATAAACCTGCAAATTAAATGTAAAAAGGCCTATCTAATACAGGAAACGAGATATCAATCCCAAATTAGGCAGAGGTACTCTAGTCGACCTACAGAATACATGTGCTAAGGGCCGTAAGGGGTCGCGCATAAATAACAAAATTATAAACAAATAAAGCTGTAAATTCAATGTAATAAGGCCTACCTAGTACAGGAAACGAGATATCGATTCCAAATTTGACAGAGGTCTTCTAGTTAACATAAAGAATATATGTGCGGAGATCCGAATGGGGATGCGCAAAAATAAACTAATTGTAAACAAATAAAGCTGTAAATTAAATGCAAAAAGGCGTATCTTGCACAGGAAATGAGATATACATCCCAAATTTGTCAGAGGTAATCAAGTCGACCACCAGAATACATGTGCAAAGATCTACAAGGGGTCGCGGATAAATAAAAAAATTATAAACGAACAAAGCTGTGAATTAAATGAAAATGGCCAATCAAGTTCAGGAAACGAGATATCCATCCCAAATTTAACAACAGTAATCTAGTTGACGTACAAAATCCATGTGCCAAGAGCCGTAAGGGAAGCGCATAAATAACAAAATTATAAACAAATAAAGCAGTAAATTAAATGTAAAAAGGCCTGTCTAGTACAGGAAACGAGATATCGATTCCAAATTTGACAGAGGTATTCTAGTTGACATAAAGGATACATGTGCTGGGAGCCGAAAGGGGGCGCGCATAAATAAACAAATTATAAACAAATAAAGCTGTGAATTAAATGTAAAAAGGCCTATCTTGTACAGCAAATGAGATATCCAACCCCAAATTTGGCAGAGATAATCTAGTTGACCTAAAGGATACGTGTGCGGAGAGGCCTAAGGGAATGCGCATAAATAAACAAATTATAAACAAATAAAGATGTGAATTAAATGTAAAAAGGCCCATCGTATAGAGGAAATAATATATCTATCACGAATTCGGCAGAGGAACTCTCGTCGACCTACAGAATACATGTGCCAAGAGCCGTAAGGGGACGCGCATAAATAAAAAAAATTACTAACAAAGAAAGCTGTAAATTAAATGTAAAAATGCCTATCTAGTACGGGAAACGAGATATCGATTCCAAATTTGACAGAGGTATTCTAGTTGACCTAAAGGATACATGTGCGGAGCCGAATGGCGCTGCCCATAACTAAACAAATTGTAAACAAATAGAGCTGTGAATTCAAAGTAAAAAGGCAGATCATGTACAGGAAATGAGATATTAATCCCAAATTTGACAGAAGTAATCTAGTTGACCTAAAGAATACGTGTGCGGAGAGCCGAAAGGGGACGCGCATAAATAAACAAAATGTAACTAATTAAATCTGTAAATTAAATGTAACAAGGCCTATGTAACATAGGAAATGAGATATATATCCCAAATTTGACAGAGGTATTCTAGTTGACCTAAAGAGTACATGTGCCAATAGCCGCAAGGGGACGCGCATAAATATTGCTGTTTCTCCCTTGATACCACGGATCTTCAGCTGTAGCAGTGGCTATAGCTGCAAGCTCGCAAGTTCCTTCCCATGCACGCGACAGAGCGTCAGGAACTTTGTGCAGCGCACCCTTACGGTGAACAAAATCAATGTTGTACATTTGCAAAGCCGTATTCCATCTGGCTAATAGACCAACTGGGTCTTTGAGGTTATTTAACCACACAGGCTGTGGTGATCTGTCATTACTGTAAATTTCTCACCTAGCAAATAACCTCGCAGCCTCTCGACGGACCATAAGACGGCGAGGCACTCCTTCTCAGTGACAGTATAATTTCTCTCTGCCTTCGACAGAGTCCTACTCACAAAGTAGATAGGGTGCTCCTCGCCATCAAATGCCTGTTTGAGTACTCCAGTTATAGCATAATCACTCGCATCTGTTTGCAGGGTGAAGGGTAGCGACAGATCTGGCCTGGCAAGCACAGGAGCTTGCGTCAGTGCGAGCTTCAGCTTCTCAAACGCTTGCTGTTGCTCTTCGTGCCACTGCCACCGAACATCCTTCCTCAGCAGCTTGGTTAGCGGTGCTTTATACCCTGCTAGGTGAGCTATGAATCTGGAGTACCAGCCAATCATGTCGAGAAATCTCCTTAACTGCCTGATGTTGATAGGCGCTGGGTACTCGAGGATGGGCTTTACTTTATATTCAATAAACAAATTATAAACCAATAAATTTGTAAATTAAATGTAAAAAGGCCTGTCTAGTACAGGAAACAAAATATCGCTACCAATTTTGACAGTGGTATTCTAGTTGACCTAAAGGATACATGTACGGAGAGCCGAATGGGGGTGCGCATAAATAAACAAATTGTAAACAAATAGAGTTGTGAATTAAATGTAAAAAGGCGGATCTTGTACAGGAAACGAGATATCGATTCCAAATTTGACAGAGGTATTCTAGTTGACCTAAAGAATACATCAGCGGAGAGCCGAAAGGGGACGCGCATAAATAAGCAAAATGTAAATAAACAAATCTATAAATTAAAAGTAAAAAGGCCTGTCTAGTACAGGAAACAAAATATCGCTCCCAATTTTGACAGTAGTATTCTAATGGACCTAAAGAATACGTGTGCGGATAGCCGTAAGGGGACGCGCATAAATAAACAAATTGTAAACAATTAAAGCTGTGAATTAAATGTAAAAAGGCATACCTTGTGCAGGAAATGAGATATCCATCCTCAGTTTGACACAGGTAATCTAGTCGACCAACAGAATACATGTACAATGATCTGCAACTAGACGCGGATAAATAAAAAAATTATAAACAAATAAAGCTGTGAATTAAATGAAAAAGGCCTATCTAGTACAGGAATCGAGATATCCATCCCAAATTTGACAGAAGTAATCTACTTAACGTACAAAATACATGTGTCAAGAGCCATAAGGGGACGCGCATAAATAAAAAAATTGTAAACAAATAAAGCTGTAAATTAAATGTAAAAAGGCCTATCTAATACAGGAAACTAGATATCGATTCCAAATTTGACAGAGGTATTGTAGTTGACCTAAAGGATACATATGCGGAGAGCCGAATAGGGGTGCGCATAAATAAACAAATTGGAAACAAATAGAGCTGTGAATTAAACGTAAAAAGGCGGATCTTGTACAGGAAATGAGATATTAATCCCAAATTTGACAGAAGTAATCTAGTTGACCTAAAGAATACGTGTGCGGAGAGCCGCAAGGGCACACGCATAAATAAACAAATTATAAACAAATAAACCTGCAAATTAAATGTAAAAAGGCCTATCTAATACAGGAAACGAGATATCAATCCCAAATTAGGCAGAGGTACTCTAGTCGACCTACAGAATACATGTGCTAAGGGCCGTAAGGGTACGCGCATAAATAACAAAATTATAAACAAATAAAGCTGTAAATTCAATGTAATAAGGCCTACCTAGTACAGGAAACGAGATATCGATTCCAAATTTGACAGAGGTCTTCTAGTTAACATAAAGAATATATGTGCGGAGATCCGAATGGGGATGCGCAAAAATAAACTAATTGTAAACAAATAAAGCTGTAAATTAAATGCAAAAAGGCGTATCTTGCACAGGAAATGAGATATACATCCCAAATTTGTCAGAGGTAATCAAGTCGACCACCAGAATACATGTGCAAAGATCTGCAAGGGGTCGCGGATAAATAAAAAAATTATAAACGAACAAAGCTGTGAATTAAATGAAAATGGCCAATCAAGTTCAGGAAACGAGATATCCATCCCAAATTTAACAACAGTAATCTAGTTGACGTACAAAATCCATGTGCCAAGAGCCGTAAGGGAAGCGCATAAATAACAAAATTATAAACAAATAAAGCAGTAAATTAAATGTAAAAAGGCCTGTCTAGTACAGGAAACGAGATATCGATTCCAAATTTGACAGAGGTATTCTAGTTCACATAAAGAATACATGTGCTGGGAGCCGAAAGGGGGCGCGCACAAACAAACAAATTATAAATAAATAAAGCTGTGAATTAAATGTAAAAAGGCCTATCTAGTACAGGAAACGAGATATCGATTCCAAATTTGAGAGAGGTATTCTAGTTAACCTAAAGAATATATATGCCGAGAGCCGAATGGGGGTACGCATAAATAAAGAAAATGTAAACAAATAAAGCTGTGAATTAATTGTAAAAAGGCGTATCTTGTACAGGAAATGATATATACATCCCAAATTTGTCAGAGGTAATCAAGTCGACCACCAGAATACATGTGCAAAGATCTGCAAGGGGTCGCGGATAAATAAAAAAATTATAAACGAACAAAGCTGTGAATTAAATGAAAAAGGCCAATCAAGTACAGGAAACGAGATATCCATCCCAAATTTAACAACAGTAATCTAGTTGACGTACGAAATCCATGTGCCAAGAGCCGTAAGGGAAGCGCATAAATAAAAAAATTATAAACAAATAAAGCTGTAAATTAAATGTAAAAAGGCCTGTCTAGTACAGGAAACGAGATATCGATTCCAAATTTGACAGAGGTATTCTAGTTGACATAAAGGATACATGTGCTGGGAGCCGAAAGGGGGCGCGCATAAATAAACAAATTATAAACAAATAAAGCTGTGAATTAAATGTAAAAAGGCCTATCTTGTACAGCAAATGAGATATCCAACCCCAAATTTGGCAGAGATAATCTAGTTGACCTAAAGGATACGTGTGCGGAGAGGCCTAAGGGAATGCGCATAAATAAACAAATTATAAACAAATAAAGATGTGAATTAAATGTAAAAAGGCCCATCGTATAGAGGAAATGATATATCTATCACGAATTCGGCAGAGGAACTCTCGTCGACCTACAGAATACATGTGCCAAGAGCCGTAAGGGGACGCGCATAAATAAAAAAAATTACTAACAAAGAAAGCTGTAAATTAAATGTAAAAATGCCTATCTAGTACAGGAAACGAGATATCGATTCCAAATTTGACAGAGGTATTCTAGTTGACCTAAAGGATACATGTGCGGAGAGCCGAATGGGGGTGCGCATAACTAAACAAATTGTAAACAAATAGAGCTGTGAATTCAAAGTAAAAAGGCAGATCATGTACAGGAAATGAGATATTAATCCCAAATTTGACAGAAGTAATCTAGTTGACCTAAAGAATACGTGTGCGGAGAGCCGAAAGGGGACGCGCATAAATAAACAAAATGTAACTAATTAAATCTGTAAATTAAATGTAACAAGGCCTATGTAACATAGGAAATGAGATATATATCCCAAATTTGACAGAGGTATTCTAGTTGACCTAAAGAGTACATGTGCCAATAGCCGCAAGGGGACGCGCATAAATATTGCTGATTCTCCCTTGATACCACGGATCTTCAGCTGTAGCAGTGGCTATAGCTGCAAGCTCGCAAGTTCCTTCCCATGCACGCGACAGAGCGTCAGGAACTTTGTGCAGCGCACCCTTACGGTGAACAAAATCAATGTTGTACATTTGCAAAGCCGTATTCCATCTGGCTAATCGACCAACTGGGTCTTTGAGGTTATTTAACCACACAGGGTGTGGTGATCTGTCATTACTGTAAATTTCTCACCTAGCAAATAACCTCGCAGCCTCTCGACGGACCATAAGACGGCGAGGCACTCCTTCTCAGTGACAGTATAATTTCTCTCTGCCTTCGACAGAGTCCTACTCACAAAGTAGATAGGGTGCTCCTCGCCATCAAATGCCTGTTTGAGTACTCCAGTTATAGCATAATCACTCGCATCTGTTTGCAGGGTGAAGGGTAGCGACAGATCTGGCCTGGCAAGCACAGGAGCTTGCGTCAGTGCGAGCTTCAGCTTCTCAAACGCTTGCTGTTGCTCTTCGTGCCACTGCCACCGAACATCCTTCCTCAGCAGCTTGGTTAGCGGTGCTTTATACCCTGCTAGGTGAGCTATGAATCCGGAGTACCAGCCAATCATGTCGAGAAATCTCCTTAACTGCCTGATGTTGATAGGCGCTGGGTACTCGAGGATGGGCTTTACTTTATATTCAATAAACAAATTATAAACCAATAAATTTGTAAATTAAATGTAAAAAGGCCTGTCTAGCACAGGAAACTAGATATCGATTCCAAATTTGACAGAGGTATTCTAGTTGAGCTAAAGGATACATGTGCGGATAGCCGAAAGGGGACGCGCATAAATGAACAAATTGTAAACAATTAAATCTGTGAAATAAATGTAAAAAGGCATACCTTGTACAGGAAATGAGATATCCATCCTAAGTTTGACACAGGCAATCTAGTCGGCCACCAGAATACATTTGCAATGATCTACAGGTGAACGCGGATAAATAAAAAATTATAAACAAATAAAGCTGTGAATTAAAAGAAAAGGCCTATCTAATACAGGAATCGAGATATCCATCCCAAATTTGACAGAGGTAATCTACTTAACGTACAAAATACATGTGTCAAGAGCGATAAGGGGACGCGCATAAATAAACAAATTGTAAACAAATAGAGCTGTGAATTAAATGTAAAAAGGCGGATCTTATACAGGAAATGAGATATTAATCCCAAATTTGACAGAAGTAATCTAGTTGACCTAAAGAATACGTGTGCGGATAGCCGTGAGGGCACACACATAAATAAACAAATTATAAACAAATAAACCTGTAAATTAAATGTAAAAAGGCCCATCTAATACAGGAAACGAGATATCAATCCCAAATTAGGCAGAGGTACCCTAGTCGACCTACAGAATACATGTGCTAAGAACCGTAAGGGGACGCCCATAAATAAACAAAATGTAAATAAATAAATCTGTAAATTAAATGTAAAAGCGCCTATCTTGTACATGAAATGAGATATCCAACCCGAATTTGGCAGAGGTAATCTAGTTGACCTAAAGGATACGTATGCGGAGAGGCCTAAGGGAACGCGCATCAATAAACCAATTATAAACAAATAAAGATGTGAAATAAATGTAAAAAGGCCCATCGTGTACAGGAAATGCGATATCTATCCGAAATTTGGCATAGGTACTCTAGGCGACCTACAGAATTCATGTGCCAAGAGCCTCAGAGGACGGCCATAAGTAAACAAATTATAAAAAAATAAAACTGTAAATTAAATGTAAAATGGCCTATCTAGTACAGGAAACGAGATATCGATCCCAAATTTGACAGTGGTACTCTAGTTGACCAAAAGAATACATGTGCCAAGAGCCGTAAGGGGAGGCACATAAATAAAAAAAATTATTAACAAATAAAGCTGTACATTAAATGTAAAAAGGCCTATCTAGTAGAGGAAACGAGATATCGGCTCCAAATTTGACAGAGGTATTCTAGTTGACCTAAAGAACACATGTGCGAAGAGCCAAAAGGGGACGCGCATAAATAAACAAATTGTAAATAAATAAATCTGTAAATTAAATGTAAAAAGGCCTATCTAGTACAGGAAACGAGATATCCATCCCAAATTTGGCAGTGATACTCTAGTTGACCAAAAGAATACATGTGCCAGGAACCGTAAGGGAAGCGCATAAATAAAGAAATTATAAACAAATAAAGCTGTAAATTAAATATAAAAAGGCGCATCTAGTACAGAAAACCAGATATCGATCCCAAATTTGACAGCGGTATTCTAGTTGATCTAAAGAATACTTGTGCTGCGAGCCGTAAGGGGACGCGCATAAATAAACAAATTATTAACTGATAAGAATTTTTCTATCGGTCTTACAGTCTTACAAATTAAATTAAAATAATTAATATTTATGGCAATCAGATTGCCCTTGTTTATAATCACCCCCGCAGAATCTGAAATAAAAACTTAATTAAAATCTGGAAAAAACTTTGTTAGCAAAGGACGATCTGACTGCCCACCACCACCACATTGTCCGACGTTTCGAGCCTGCTCCGGCTCCTCCTCACATATTGGAAAAAAATTTGATGATAAGGGTTTTTATCGGGATTACAATAAAAGAGTTTCTTATGATCTACGGAAAAATATTTTCTTTTTCAAAAATAAATTACTTAACTTAGAAATTAGAGATTTGAATTTTGAAATTAATCGTTTGAATAAATATTTATTAGAGCTTGAAAGATATTTATATAATAAAATAGAACAGAATGATTTGCAAGAATTTTTTCGTGGTCAAAAGAGGCACTTTGAAAAAGTAAAATATAACCATAGGAGTAAATTAAAAAGAAAATTTGAATATTTAAAGCATAGAAAACACTCTCAGGTCAATCAAACTAACAATGTTAATAAGGATTGGTTTAGAAATTTAACTGACAAAGTAATACCAGAAGAAGTGGTAAATATCATGTCAAAGGGTGCTAAATTTGGAATATCATATTCAAGTAAATCTCTTCCGATCAAGAATATCATCGCTGAGGTAGAAAGTAGTATGAGTAGTTTTAATCTGGAGTTTAAAAAAGAATGTAGGAGTTCTTTAGTTAAAGTTGTTGATAATTTTAAAAGAGAACATAGATTTGATAATTATTTGAACAGTAATTTATTCCATGAATTAAAAATAACGAAGAAATTCTTGAGAGAGAATCCGAATATGATCTTCCAAAAAGCAGATAAAGGAAATGTAACTGTAGTTTCAGATAAAAGGGATTATATTAATAAAATTCAACTTATGTTGGAGGATGATACCACTTATGTGAAAATTAGGAATCCACATATCAATAGACTACAAGATAAATTGAAAGAATTATTGATGCATTGGAAAACAAAAGCTTATATTAAAGATAGTATGTTTAAATATTTAAAATCTGAAAATGGCACTGTAGCTAAATGTTATGGGCTTCCTAAGATTCACAAAGAACAGTTGACATATAGAATAATAATATCATCGATAAATTTTCCGACGTATAGACTTGCTAGATTTTTGTCTAATATATTGTTCAAGATAGTGGGTAAAACAAATTCATATATTAAAGATAGTTGGAGTTTTTATGGTATAATGAAAGATATTATTATTCCGAATGATCATAGGATGGTTTCATTGGATGTAGTATCTTTGTTTACAAATATACCTTTAGAGTTGTTGAATGATATTATACAAGATAAATGGTCTGAAATTAAAGTACATACTAGTTTAACAAAAGATGAATTTATAAAGGCACTTAATTTGGTTTTTAAAAACACAATTTTTTCTTTTGATAATAGTCTATATGAACAAAGATATCGTTGTCCAATGGGATCACCTTTGTCACCTGTTATAGCCAATTTAGTAATGGAAAAATTGGAAAGTATTGCTTTGTCTAAGTTGGTTTTTCAGCCAATTATTTTTAAAAGATATGTTGATGACATTTTTGCAGTTGTACCAGAATGTTTTGTGGATGAAATGGTGGATGTGTTTAATTCTATCCATGATAGAATTAAATTCACAAAGAAGTTGAGAAAGATTATCAATTGAGTTTTTAGATATTAGAGTCATTAGAGGTAATAATAATAGAGTGAAATTAGATTGGTATAGAAAACCTACATGGTCAGGTAGATTTTTAAATTTTGATTCTCACCACCAATTCGGAAACAAGACAGGTGCGATCAAAGGTGTCATTGACAGAGCGATTAAATTGTCACATAAAGATTTTAGGAAAAGGAATTTAAATTTAGTTAGAGAAACATTTATTAAAAATAGTTATCCCGTAAAATTTATTGATAAAATGATTGATGAGAGAGTGTGGGAAATTTATAATGGTGGATTGAAGCAGCGGGTAGATAATCAAACAAGGAATAGAAATGGAAAGAATGCATATTTTAGTTTACCATATGTTAGAGGTTTGTCGGAAAGGATTAGAAGGGTTTTTAGTAAACATAATATTCAAGTTTTCTTTAGAAATGATAATAATTTAGAAAGGTTATTTAGTAATTGTAAAGACAAGGATGATAAATGTTTGAAATCGGGAGTTGTTTATAAAATTAATTGTAGGGATTGTAATGGTTGTTATATTGGTCAAACGGGTAGATATGTGAAAAAGAGAATATATGAACATCAATATAGTTTACGCAGCTCAAGTTGTACATCGGGTTTGAAAGAACATTGTTTAAATAGTTTGCATTCTTTCGATTTTGGGAGTGTGGATATTTTGGAACAGGGGATTAAGAATAAATATAAGAGGGAAAGCCTTGAAAGTATTCACATTCTAAGAAATCGGAATAATGTAAATTTAATGATAGAGTCAAGTAAATTAGATAACATTTATCATTCTTTATTAATTTAAGTGAGAATGGCAAGTTGGGGAGGGGAATGTGGAGGGTGGTGGGGTAAGAGAAAAGAAGGGGGTATGGGTGCATGGTATATAAGGAGGTGTATCGCGGGTTTTATTTCAGTCCCTGAGGAGGAGCCGGAGCAGGCTCGAAACGTCGGACAATATGGTGGTGGTGGGCAGTCAGATCGTCCTTTGCTAACAAAGTTTTTTCCAGATTTTAATTAAGTTTTTATTTCAGATTCTGCGAGGGTGATTATAAACAAGGGCAATCTGATTGCCATAAATATTAATTATTTTAATTTAATTTGTAAGACTGTAAGACCGATAGAAAAATTCTTATCAGTTGATATTAAATTGCAGTCGACATAAGTAATATTTTTAATGAGAAACAAATTATTAACAAATAAAGCTGTAAATTAAGTGTAAAAAGGCCTATCTACTACAGGAAACGAGATATCTATCCCGAATTCGGCAGAGGTACTCTAGTCGACCTACAGAATACATGTGCCAAGAGCCATAAGGGGACGCGCATAAATAAACAAATTATAAACAAATAAAGCCGTAAATTAAATGTAAAAAGGCCTGTCTAGTACAGGAAACGAGATATCGATTCCAAATTTGACAGAGGTATTCTAGTTCACATAAAGAATACATGTGCTGGGAGCCGAAAGGGGGCGCGCACAAACAAACAAATTATAAATAAATAAAGCTGTGAATTAAATGTAAAAAGGCCTATCTAGTACAGGAAACGAGATATCGATTCCAAATTTGAGAGAGGTATTCTAGTTAACCTAAAGAATATATATGCCGAGAGCCCAATGGGGGTACGCATAAATAAAGAAAATGTAAACAAATAAAGCTGTGAATTAATTGTAAAAAGGCGTATCTTGTACAGGAAATGAGATATACATCCCAAATTTGTCAGAGGTAATCAAGTCGACCACCAGAATACATGTGCAAAGATCTGCAAGGGGTCGCGGATAAATAAAAAAATTATAAACGAACAAAGCTGTGAATTAAATGAAAAAGGCCAATCAAGTACAGGAAACGAGATATCCATCCCAAATTTAACAACAGTAATCTAGTTGACGTACGAAATCCATGTGCCAAGAGCCGTAAGGGAAGCGCATAAATAAAAAAATTATAAACAAATAAAGCTGTAAATTAAATGTAAAAGGCCTGTCTAGTACAGGAAACGAGATATCGATTCCAAATTTGACAGAGGTATTCTAGTTGACATAAAGGATACATGTGCTGGGAGCCGAAAGGGGGCGCGCATAAATAAACAAATTATAAACAAATAAAGCTGTGAATTAAATGTAAAAAGGCCTATCTTGTACAGCAAATGAGATATCCAACCCCAAATTTGGCAGAGATAATCTAGTTGACCTAAAGGATACGTGTGCGGAGAGGCCTAAGGGAATGCGCATAAATAAACAAATTATAAACAAATAAAGATGTGAATTAAATGTAAAAAGGCCCATCGTATAGAGGAAATGATATATCTATCACGAATTCGGCAGAGGAACTCTCGTCGACCTACAGAATACATGTGCCAAGAGCCGTAAGGGGACGCGCATAAATAAAAAAAATTACTAACAAAGAAAGCTGTAAATTAAATGTAAAAATGCCTATCTAGTACAGGAAACGAGATATCGATTCCAAATTTGACAGAGGTATTCTCGTTGACCTAAAGGATACATGTGCGGAGAGCCGAATGGGGGTGCGCATAACTAAACAAATTGTAAACAAATAGAGCTGTGAATTCAAAGTAAAAAGGCAGATCATGTACAGGAAATGAGATATTAATCCCAAATTTGACAGAAGTAATCTAGTTGACCTAAAGAATACGTGTGCGGAGAGCCGAAAGGGGACGCGCATAAATAAACAAAATGTAACTAATTAAATCTGTAAATTAAATGTAACAAGGCCTATGTAACATAGGAAATGAGATATATATCCCAAATTTGACAGAGGTATTCTAGTTGACCTAAAGAGTACATGTGCCAATAGCCGCAAGGGGACGCGCATAAATATTGCTGATTCTCCCTTGATACCACGGATCTTCAGCTGTAGCAGTGGCTATAGCTGCAAGCTCGCAAGTTCCTTCCCATGCACGCGACAGAGCGTCAGGAACTTTGTGCAGCGCACCCTTACGGTGAACAAAATCAATGTTGTACATTTGCAAAGCCGTATTCCATCTGGCTAATCGACCAACTGGGTCTTTGAGGTTATTTAACCACACAGGCTGTGGTGATCTGTCATTACTGTAAATTTCTCACCTAGCAAATAACCTCGCAGCCTCTCGACGGACCATAAGACGGCGAGGCACTCCTTCTCAGTGACAGTATAATTTCTCTCTGCCTTCGACAGAGTCCTACTCACAAAGTAGATAGGGTGCTCCTCGCCATCAAATGCCTGTTTGAGTACTCCAGTTATAGCATAATCACTCGCATCTGTTTGCAGGGTGAAGGGTAGCGACAGATCTGGCCTGGCAAGCACAGGAGCTTGCGTCAGTGCGAGCTTCAGCTTCTCAAACGCTTGCTGTTGCTCTTCGTGCCACTGCCACCGAACATCCTTCCTCAGCAGCTTGGTTAGCGGTGCTTTATACCCTGCTAGGTGAGCTATGAATCCGGAGTACCAGCCAATCATGTCGAGAAATCTCCTTAACTGCCTGATGTTGATAGGCGCTGGGTACTCGAGGATGGGCTTTACTTTATATTCAATAAACAAATTATAAACCAATAAATTTGTAAATTAAATGTAAAAAGGCCTGTCTAGCACAGGAAACTAGATATCGATTCCAAATTTGACAGAGGTATTCTAGTTGAGCTAAAGGATACATGTGCGGATAGCCGAAAGGGGACGCGCATAAATGAACAAATTGTAAACAATTAAATCTGTGAAATAAATGTAAAAAGGCATACCTTGTACAGGAAATGAGATATCCATCCTAAGTTTGACACAGGCAATCTAGTCGGCCACCAGAATACATTTGCAATGATCTACAGGTGAACGCGGATAAATAAAAAAATTATAAACAAATAAAGCTGTGAATTAAAAGAAAAGGCCTATCTAATACAGGAATCGAGATATCCATCCCAAATTTGACAGAGGTAATCTACTTAACGTACAAAATACATGTGTCAAGAGCGATAAGGGGACGCGCATAAATAAACAAATTGTAAACAAATAGAGCTGTGAATTAAATGTAAAAAGGCGGATCTTATACACGAAATGAGATATTAATCCCAAATTTGACAGAAGTAATCTAGTTGACCTAAAGAATACGTGTGCGGATAGCCGTGAGGGCACACACATAAATAAACAAATTATAAACAAATAAACCTGTAAATTAAATGTAAAAAGGCCCATCTAATACAGGAAACGAGATATCAATCCCAAATTAGGCAGAGGTACCCTAGTCGACCTACAGAATACATGTGCTAAGAACCGTAAGGGGACGCCCATAAATAAACAAAATGTAAATAAATAAATCTGTAAATTAAATGTAAAAGCGCCTATCTTGTACATGAAATGAGATATCCAACCCGAATTTGGCAGAGGTAATCTAGTTGACCTAAAGGATACGTATGCGGAGAGGCCTAAGGGAACGCGCATCAATAAACCAATTATAAACAAATAAAGATGTGAAATAAATGTAAAAAGGCCCATCGTGTACAGGAAATGCGATATCTATCCGAAATTTGGCATAGGTACTCTAGGCGACCTACAGAATTCATGTGCCAAGAGCCTCAGAGGACGGCCATAAGTAAACAAATTATAAAAAAATAAAACTGTAAATTAAATGTAAAATGGCCTATCTAGTACAGGAAACGAGATATCGATCCCAAATTTGACAGTGGTACTCTAGTTGACCAAAAGAATACATGTGCCAAGAGCCGTAAGGGGAGGCACATAAATAAAAAAAATTATTAACAAATAAAGCTGTACATTAAATGTAAAAAGGCCTATCTAGTAGAGGAAACGAGATATCGGCTCCAAATTTGACAGAGGTATTCTAGTTGACCTAAAGAACACATGTGCGAAGAGCCAAAAGGGGACGCGCATAAATAAACAAATTGTAAATAAATAAATCTGTAAATTAAATGTAAAAAGGCCTATCTAGTACAGGAAACGAGATATCCATCCCAAATTTGGCAGTGATACTCTAGTTGACCAAAAGAATACATGTGCCAGGAACCGTAAGGGAAGCGCATAAATAAAGAAATTATAAACAAATAAAGCTGTAAATTAAATATAAAAAGGCGCATCTAGTACAGAAAACCAGATATCGATCCCAAATTTGACAGCGGTATTCTAGTTGATCTAAAGAATACTTGTGCTGCGAGCCGTAAGGGGACGCGCATAAATAAACAAATTATTAACTGATAAGAATTTTTCTATCGGTCTTACAGTCTTACAAATTAAATTAAAATAATTAATATTTATGGCAATCAGATTGCCCTTGTTTATAATCACCCCCGCAGAATCTGAAATAAAAACTTAATTAAAATCTGGAAAAAACTTTGTTAGCAAAGGACGATCTGACTGCCCACCACCACCACATTGTCCGACGTTTCGAGCCTGCTCCGGCTCCTCCTCACATATTGGAAAAAAATTTGATGATAAGGGTTTTTATCGGGATTACAATAAAAGAGTTTCTTATGATCTACGGAAAAATATTTTCTTTTTCAAAAATAAATTACTTAACTTAGAAATTAGAGATTTGAATTTTGAAATTAATCGTTTGAATAAATATTTATTAGAGCTTGAAAGATATTTATATAATAAAATAGAACAGAATGATTTGCAAGAATTTTTTCGTGGTCAAAAGAGGCACTTTGAAAAAGTAAAATATAACCATAGGAGTAAATTAAAAAGAAAATTTGAATATTTAAAGCATAGAAAACACTCTCAGGTCAATCAAACTAACAATGTTAATAAGGATTGGTTTAGAAATTTAACTGACAAAGTAATACCAGAAGAAGTGGTAAATATCATGTCAAAGGGTGCTAAATTTGGAATATCATATTCAAGTAAATCTCTTCCGATCAAGAATATCATCGCTGAGGTAGAAAGTAGTATGAGTAGTTTTAATCTGGAGTTTAAAAAAGAATGTAGGAGTTCTTTAGTTAAAGTTGTTGATAATTTTAAAAGAGAACATAGATTTGATAATTATTTGAACAGTAATTTATTCCATGAATTAAAAATAACGAAGAAATTCTTGAGAGAGAATCCGAAGATGATCTTCCAAAAAAGCAGATAAAGGAAATGTAACTGTAGTTTCAGATAAAAGGGATTATATTAATAAAATTCAACTTATGTTGGAGGATGATACCACTTATGTGAAAATTAGGAATCCACATATCAATAGACTACAAGATAAATTGAAAGAATTATTGATGCATTGGAAAACAAAAGCTTATATTAAAGATAGTATGTTTAAATATTTAAAATGTGAAAATGGCACTGTAGCTAAATGTTATGGGCTTCCTAAGATTCACAAAGAACAGTTGACATATAGAATAATAATATCATCGATAAATTTTCCGACGTATAGACTTGCTAGATTTTTGTCTAATATATTGTTCAAGATAGTGGGTAAAACAAATTCATATATTAAAGATAGTTGGAGTTTTTATGGTATAATGAAAGATATTATTATTCCGAATGATCATAGGATGGTTTCATTGGATGTAGTATCTTTGTTTACAAATATACCTTTAGAGTTGTTGAATGATATTATACAAGATAAATGGTCTGAAATTAAAGTACATACTAGTTTAACAAAAGATGAATTTATAAAGGCACTTAATTTGGTTTTTAAAAACACAATTTTTTCTTTTGATAATAGTCTATATGAACAAAGATATCGTTGTCCAATGGGATCACCTTTGTCACCTGTTATAGCCAATTTAGTAATGGAAAAATTGGAAAGTATTGCTTTGTCTAAGTTGGTTTTTCAGCCAATTATTTTTAAAAGATATGTTGATGACATTTTTGCAGTTGTACCAGAATGTTTTGTGGATGAAATGGTGGATGTGTTTAATTCTATCCATGATAGAATTAAATTCACAAAAGAAGTTGAGAAAGATTATCAATTGAGTTTTTTAGATATTAGAGTCATTAGAGGTAATAATAATAGAGTGAAATTAGATTGGTATAGAAAACCTACATGGTCAGGTAGATTTTTAAATTTTGATTCTCACCACCAATTCGGAAACAAGACAGGTGCGATCAAAGGTGTCATTGACAGAGCGATTAAATTGTCACATAAAGATTTTAGGAAAAGGAATTTAAATTTAGTTAGAGAAACATTTATTAAAAATAGTTATCCCGTAAAATTTATTGATAAAATGATTGATGAGAGAGTGTGGGAAATTTATAATGGTGGATTGAAGCAGCGGGTAGATAATCAAACAAGGAATAGAAATGGAAAGAATGCATATTTTAGTTTACCATATGTTAGAGGTTTGTCGGAAAGGATTAGAAGGGTTTTTAGTAAACATAATATTCAAGTTTTCTTTAGAAATGATAATAATTTAGAAAGGTTATTTAGTAATTGTAAAGACAAGGATGATAAATGTTTGAAATCGGGAGTTGTTTATAAAATTAATTGTAGGGATTGTAATGGTTGTTATATTGGTCAAACGGGTAGATATGTGAAAAAGAGAATATATGAACATCAATATAGTTTACGCAGCTCAAGTTGTACATCGGGTTTGAAAGAACATTGTTTAAATAGTTTGCATTCTTTCGATTTTGGGAGTGTGGATATTTTGGAACAGGGGATTAAGAATAAATATAAGAGGGAAAGCCTTGAAAGTATTCACATTCTAAGAAATCGGAATAATGTAAATTTAATGATAGAGTCAAGTAAATTAGATAACATTTATCATTCTTTATTAATTTAAGTGAGAATGGCAAGTTGGGGAGGGGAATGTGGAGGGTGGTGGGGTAAGAGAAAAGAAGGGGGTATGGGTGCATGGTATATAAGGAGGTGTATCGCGGGTTTTATTTCAGTCCCTGAGGAGGAGCCGGAGCAGGCTCGAAACGTCGGACAATGTGGTGGTGGTGGGCAGTCAGATCGTCCTTTGCTAACAAAGTTTTTTCCAGATTTTAATTAAGTTTTTATTTCAGATTCTGCGAGGGTGATTATAAACAAGGGCAATCTGATTGCCATAAATATTAATTATTTTAATTTAATTTGTAAGACTGTAAGACCGATAGAAAAATTCTTATCAGTTGATATTAAATTGCAGTCGACATAAGTAATATTTTTAATGAGAAACAAATTATTAACAAATAAAGCTGTAAATTAAGTGTAAAAAGGCCTATCTACTACAGGAAACGAGATATCTATCCCGAATTCGGCAGAGGTACTCTAGTCGACCTACAGAATACATGTGCCAAGAGCCATAAGGGGACGCGCATAAATAAACAAATTATAAACAAATAAAGCCGTAAATTAAATGCAAAAAGGTCTGTCTAGTACAGGAAACAAGATCTCGTTTCCAATTTTGACAGTGGTATTCTAGTTGACCTAAAGAATCGTGTGCGGAGAGCCGTAAGGGAACGCCCATAAATAAACAAATTGTAAACAAATAAAACTGTAAATTAAATGTAAAAAGGCCTATCTTGTACAGGAAATGAGATATCCATCCCAAATTTGACAGATGTACTCTAGTCGACCTACAGAATAAATGTGGCAAGAGCCTTAAGGGGAAGCGTATAAATAAACAAATTAATATAGCGTATAAATAAACTATTAATACATGTGCCAAGAGCCATAAGGGGACGCGCATAAATAAACAAATTATAAACAAATAAAGCCGTAAATTAAATGCAAAAAGGTCTGTCTAGTACAGGAAACAAGATCTCGTTTCCAATTTTGACAGTGGTATTCTAGTTGACCTAAAGAATCGTGTGCGGAGAGCCGTAAGGGAACGCCCATAAATAAACAAATTGTAAACAAATATAACTGTAAATTAAATGTAAAAAGGCCTATCTTGTACAGGAAATGAGATATCCATCCCAAATTTGACAGATGTACTCTAGTCGACCTACAGAATAAATGTGGCAAGAGCCTTAAGGGGAAGCGTATAAATAAACAAATTATAAACAAATAAAGCTGTGAATTAAATGTAAAAGGGCCTATCTAGTACAGGAATCGAGATATCCATCACAAATTTAACAACAGTAATCTAGTTGACGTACGAAATCGATGTGCCAAGAGCCGTAAGGGAAGCACATAAATAAATAAATTATAAACAAATAAAGCTGTAAATTAAATATAAATAGGCGCATCTAGTACAGAAAACCAGATATCGATCCCAAATTTGACAGCGGTATTCTAGTTGATCTAAAGAATACGTGTGCGGAGTGCCGTAAGGGGAAGCGCACAAATAAAAAAATTATAAACAAATAAATCTGTAAATTAAATGTAAAAATGCCTATCTAATACAGAAAACGAGATATCCATCCCAAATTTGGCAGAGATACTCTAGTCGACCTACAGAATACATGTGCCAAGAGCCGTAAAGGGACGCGCATAAATGAACAAATTCTAAACAAATAAAGCTGTGAATAAAAAGTGAAAAGGTCTGTCTAGTACAGGAAACAAGATATCGTTCCCAATTTTGACAGTGGTATTCTAGTTGACCTAAAGTATACGTGTACGGAGAGCCGTAAGGTGACGCCCACAAATAAGCAAATTATAAACAAATAAAACTGTAAATTATATGTAAAAAAGCCTACCTTGTACAGGAAATAAGATATCCATCCCAAATTTGACAGAGGTAATTTAGTCGACCTACAGAATACATGTGCCAAGAGCCGTCAGAGGACGCGGATAAATAAACAAATTATAAAGAAATAAAGCTGCAAATTAAATGTAAAAAAGCCTATATAATACAGGAAATGAGATATCCATCCCAAATTTGGCAAAGGTACTCTATTCGACCTACAGAATACATGTGCCAAGAGTCGTAAGGGGACGCGCATAAATTATCTAATTATAATGAAATAAATCTGTGAATTAAATGGTAAAAGGCCTATCTTGTACGGGAACTGAGGTATCCATCCCAAATTTGGCAGAGGTAAGCTAGTCGACCCGCAGAATTCATGGGACGTGCATAAATAAAAAACTTATAAGCAAATAAAGCTTTATATTAAATGTAAAAAGGCCTATATCGTACAGGAAACGAGATATCCATACCAAATCAGCAGAGGATCTCTAGTGGATCTACTGAATACATGTGTCGAGAGTCGTAAGTGGACGCGCATAAATAAACAAATTATAAACAAATAAATCTGTAAATTAAATGTAAAAAGGCCTGAAATATACAGGACACTAGATATCCATCCCAAATTTGACAGACGTACCCTAGTCGACCTACAGAATACATGTGCTAAGAGCCGTAAGGGGACGCGAATAAATAAACAAATTATAAACAAATAAATCTGTAAATAAAGTGTAAAAAAGCCTATCTCCTACAGGAAATGAGATATCCATCCCAATAGCTCATTTAACATGTATTTTTGCCACTTAAATTCTTTATAACAAATATCCAGAGGGATTCCGGAATGCTTGCAAAGACAAGTAAAGGTCTATCTCATCTCTTGTATGAGATTCAACTTGTATTTAGTCCACTTAAATTCTTTACAACTGATTTATTTATTCGCGTCCCCCCCTTATGGCTCTCCGCACAAGTATTCTTTAGGTCAACTAGAATACCTCTGTCAAATTTGGAATCGATATCTAGTTTTCTGTACTAGATAGGCCTGTTTACATTTAATTTACAGCTTTGTTTGCTTATAATTTGTTTATTTATGCGCGTCCACTTACGGCTCTTGGCACATGTATTCTACAAGTCGGCTACAGTGCCTCTGTCAAATTTCGGTTCAATATCCCGTTTCCTGTACTAGATAGACTTTTATACATTTAATTTACCGCTTTATTTGTTCATAATTTGTTTACATATGCGCGACCACTTGCGGCTCTTGGCACATGTATTCTGTAGGTCGACTAGAGTACCTCTGTCAAATTTCAGATGGATATCTCGTTTCCTGTATTAAATAGGCCTTTTTACACTTAATTTAAAGCTTTATTTGTTTATAATTTGTTTATTTATGTGGGTTCCTTACGACCCTTGGCACATGTATGCTGTGGGTCGACTAGAGTGCCTCTGCCAAATTTGGGATGCATATCTCTTTTTGTGTACTTGATGGGCCTTTTTACATTTAATTTACAGCTTTATTTGTTTAAAATATGTTTATTTATGCGCGTCCCCTTACAGTTCTTGGCACATGAATTCTGTAGGTCGACTAGATTACCTCTGTCAGATTTGGAATCGATATCTCGCTTCCTGTACTAGATAGGACTTTTTACATTTAATGTACAGCTTTATTTGTTTAAAATTTGTTTATTTATGTGCGTCCCCTTACGGCTCTTGGCACATGTATTTTGTACGTCAACTAGATTACCTCTGTCAAATTTGGGATGGATATCTCGTTTCCTGTACTAGTTAGGACTTTTTACATTTAATTTACAGCTTTATTTGTTTATAATTTGTTTTTTATGTGCGTCCCCTTACGACTTTTGGCACATGTATTCTGTAGGTCGACTAGAGTACCTCTGCCAAAGGCTATAGTAGGATAAGAGTGTCAAAATTGCACTCACCTCGATTTCTATTTGGGAGTGACCATTCGAAAGTACATTATTAAAAACCTCTTTAACCCAGTTTTCAGCTCTCTAGGTGATGATTAAGTTTTCTAACCTAAAAAACGTGTTTTTTCGAAAATTTTTTTTCCCGCTCGACCTTTTCTTTCAAAAAATCTGAAAAAATTCACGGACGTGTGTTTTTGAGTAAGAAAATAGCCTGATTTTTTTCAGATTTTTTAAATAAAAATTGAGCTCAGGAAAAATTTTGTAATATTTCAATGATTTTTTAGGTTATGTAGGTAATTTTTGACTAACTTGTAAATAATGATTTGTGTGTATTTTCTCCCGTTCTTTCAAATGGTGGTATCCGAATTTGCGTTTTCGAGCCGGAACATACTCAAAATGAGAAAACCAATTTTTTAAGCATTTTTCCCATTTTTCTGGCACATAACCTAAAAACCAATAGCTAAATAAGTTTTTATAAACAATTTTTTCAATTTCTTACTATATCTTTATATTCTACTGTCAGAACTACCATTTTGCATCAGATAATGCTCTAAAATTAAATTATTAACATTTTTTCGTGTTCTTACCGTGTTTTTGGAACATAACCTTAAAGAAGATCGTTCAATACGTGTTAGAATATACAAAAATATTCTAAAAACTTTTTTAATGAAAAAATTTTTTAGAATCGAGTATTATTTCGGTAGCTACAAAGGGCCTGATATAGCCTTTTTCAGGCGCAGGGAAACTGCATATGAGGCGTTTCACGTCAACTGTCCCAGCGCGTGGCGCGCGAGCCCCAAAACCTGCTATTTCTAACTCATGTTTATGATACTAAAACGTACTTAAAAAATTGTTTGATATGCGGTTTCGACGTATTTTTTCCTCAGCTTTCCAATGATGTTGGTAGTTTTTTCAAAATTTTCCATTTTCATCTTCAAAAACTCTTTTGCATTCTATTTCTCGCAAAAAACATCTCGGGCACTCTTTGGAAAATATCCTTCCCTACGTAGAAAATGCCCAGCTTTCTATCTAGAGAGTCAAAAGAAATATTAAAAATACACTTTTTGAGATATAACATGTTTTGTACTTTTTGAAGGTGAAAATTGAAAATTTCGGAAAAACTGATTACGCCATTGGAAAGCTGAGGAAAAATACGTCGAAAACGCTTATAAAACAATTTTTTTAAATATATTTTAGTATCATAAACGTGAGTTAGAAATAGCACGATGCGGGGCTCCAGCGGCGCGCGCTGGGACAGTTGACGTAAAACGCCTCATATTACAGAATTATTCGTGAAACATATGAACATATTTATGTCTTTTATCGGTTTTGGAGAGTTTTTCGAGATATTATATACCGGTTTTGAAGAGTTTCTCCGGTTTTGAAGAGCCTCTTCAAACGGAAAAAGGTATATATGACCGGTTTTGGAGAGTTTTCGGCCATTTTCTAGAGTCTATAAGCCCAGGGTCCACATTTCTTTAGTCATGTTAACATAGGCAACTCTGAAAAAGAACTATACCTCTTCAAAACCGGTTTACTCATATACTTATATATGTATGTATTTGTAACTATGCATCAATATTAATTATTATGAGTTGATATGCTGATAGTCAAGTGCCGCATAGAAGTATATATTCATCTGTACTTCAACTACCTATCTGCATAATTATAATGATAAAAATATGCTTTAAAGTAACAAAAGATTGGAATAGTTCAGTAATTAAATATCAACATGTGGGGTGCGTTTTTTTTTTTTATTTGTCGTTTCGCTAGTGAACCGATGATTCCGGTCGATTCTGCTGTCTAATTATAAAAAAAAAGAGTTGAAATAGACAAATTGTGTTAAAATATAATAAAATAAAATAAAAAAATGTTACTTTTCTTCATTCTATTTAACTCAAATTGTCTATTTTAACTCATTTATTTTGTTCAGACCGAAATGGTCTGATCACTAGTGAAACGACCAATTAAAAACGTACCCATGGTGCAGCTCTATTTCGCTCTAAAGCGCTAGACTGTGTATGCGGCCTTAACTGCATTCCGTGTAAACGTGTAAAACTGCATATTACAGAATTATTCGTGAAGCATATGAACATATGTATGTATTTGTAACTATGCATCAATATTAATTATTATGAGTTGATATGCTGATAGTCAAGTGCCGCATAAAAGTATATATTCAGCCTTAAACAATATAAAGCTTAGTATATGTAACAGTATGGCCCGTTAGGCCCGTTACACTAAAAACAATATAAGGAACAGATACAGAAATAACATGGGTTAGTATATCTATATATACGAGGAACAGCGAGGAATAAGCGCTTTTCCTCATATATATAGATATACTAATCCATGGTATTTCTGCATCTGTTCCTTATATTTTTTTGAGTGTAACGGGCCTATTGAAACGAGTTTGAGTGAGTATACTGTTTATCTAAAATGAAGAACGATACTTTCTTAAATACTTGATACTAAAAAAGTACATCACAATTTCTTGCTAGTTGCAAGTCTATTTAAAAGGATAATCGAAAACTTATTAATTTTTTCTCAAATATTTAAGTACAATTTTTGTTGGAAAGCCAGATAGTTTTCGCCTCTGTTTTGTGTGTTGTAAGTTTTTTCTAGATATATGCATGTATGAAGAATATTATTATTCTTTTTTTCTTATTTAATTTTATCAAAGGAAAGTATCGGTTATTTTGCACCATAACACAAACTAAATATTTAATTAGCCAGGTTATACATTTTTAAAGTATGTTTTGGAAAACCATTCTGTAAACACTGCTTATTGCAAAATTGAATTTGACAAATACACCAACATACTATTGATAGAAATTGATGATTATCAAAATATATGAAATCTACTAGTATCGAGTTTATTAAATATTTCATTTCTGTAAACTTTTAGTGCTTTCTAAGTGAAGCGATCAAAATTGCTTTTTAATTTTATCTCATTTACCATGTTGTATAACCTAAACAAATCTTGAACCGTTTCTAAATTTTGTTGAATACTTTGTGAAATAACGGGTTTAGGACAGTTGCTCGAAAACTTTTGCTCGAAAGATGTTTTCTCGAATGGACATTTGCTCGAACGGACATTTGCTCGAACGGACATTTGCTCGAATGGACATTTGCTCGAACGGACATTTGCTCGAACGGACATTTGCTCGAACGGACATTTGCTCGAAAATCTTTTTCTCGAATGAACATTGGCTCGAATATACCGCACCGCGCACCCCCTCTTGCAGCCAACGAACTCGATCGTTTGTTTACGTTTTGCCGCAGTACTCAGAATCGGTGTTGTACGTCGTTTTCAGATTTCGTATATACATTCTCCTGACATTTTCAATATTGCCAGTAGTTTTTTGGTTCGTTCTTACCATTTTTAAAGAATCGCATCCTAAGTGTCTTGTGTTTTTTGTAAGGTTATGGTTTTACTTCCATAAGAACCCGTGTATAAGAGTTAAACTTTGAAGTTGAATTATTCCATAACCGAGTTGTCAAACGATCTGATAGGAAATGAATCGAAGAACAACAATATCAAGTTTTTGAAATGATGTCATGTAACCATTTTCATTTCAGTATAAAAAATTCAAAATATATATCACAGAATTAGGTAGTACACTCTCGATGATACAAATGTATTCTATAGACTTCACATTTTATGATAATTACTAATTTCCATCAATGCATATTAAAAAAAAAGATTTTGTATTTCGTTTTGATAAATATGTTCGAGATTCAAACATCTCTTTTTTTAGTGATTGTATGGGATTGTAATCACTAGCTGTTGCTTAGCTTTCTACAAGCAAGTTGCCAAAAAAGTATGTATATATAAATAATATCATTCTTACAAAGGTGTGCGTTAAAAGGAGTGTATTAAAAGCTCTCTCTTTGTAAAGGTTTCGTTTTGCTTAAATAATCTATGTCTATACTTGTACTTTCGAGTCAATTAGAATAGATCGTCACCTCAATTTCGAACAATACCTAACAAAAAACAGAATACAGTCCACATTTCCAGAAATATTTAATTTTTTACCATTCATTAATTATTATCAAAATAGTTTTAAGCGCATTATATTTCTTAGTGAAAAAAAATCATTTTAATATGAAATAATAATAAAATTCGTTAATTTTGTGATAATTACATAATGGCTTAATGACTTTAAAAAAGATTGATTATTACGCAAGTAACTGTTTAAAAATCACCGATATTTTTTGTAATTACATCCATGATCCCAAAATATATCATAAATATTGTCCATTTTAGTTTTTAGACCAAACATGAATGAATTTGATGCAACTGACCAATGTTGCAAATGCTTCAAGCGAAATCTCAGTAAAATATCAGCTCAGATTAAGATCATTAATTCAGCTAGCGAAGTCGAAGCCGTTTGTGAGCAGTTAAATGTAGATAATGTTGACATTGGGTTTAAACTTTGCGATAAATGTAGAAGACTTGTTTTTTTTGGCGCACGAAAAGTAGAATCTTCAACCAGTCATCAAAGTCAGCCAATGAGTTCTCAGTCAAGCTCGGAAATACCCAGCTTTCAGAGTTCAGGGAGCGTTCTTGAGGTAGTATTAAAACCACCTGTAGAAAAAAAAATCTTCCACCGAGTTGCCCCTCAAAAGAACTATGATTTCTCATACAGCATGTTGCGTTTATAGAAACAAAAATAACTTACACGTGTACCACTGACGACAAGACTGCAATGTTTCAAAGAAATGCAAATCTTTATTCCAAATGGCAACCGAGTTTGTACGGAGCATTTAATAAAAAAACGATTTTTTGATCATGACCTGGAACTAATTCAGGTATACAGTAATACGAGTTTTTTAACTGCAGATGAAATATATTTATTTTTTTAAAAAAATTTCAGATTTAGCCTCGGAAACATTTTTAGATAAAATAAAATCATCAGAGCTTAGCGAAAAACAATTATTCTCTTTTACTGGTCTTTCGACTGATCAATTGCAAGAGCTGAGAAAATTATTAGTTTCCATCAGATCATCGGATTCTAGAGACGTTACACAAGCTCTGGTTATATGTTTATTTAAATTACGAACTGGATCGTCGAATAATTTTATTTCGTCTATTTTCGAAATAGAAAACGAAATAAAAGTTTCACATTTTTATCACTCAGTAATTAATTCATTTGAAAAAGATGTCCTACCGAAATATTTTGGAGTAAAAAGTATTAAAAGGGAGAATCTCATACGTGATCACACTTCGATTTATGCAAAAAAACTATTTAAATAAGCAAATGAGCTTGTTTTACGTCACCAAAAAAGTAAAAATAATGAATACCGACGAAAGTCATATTCAGGTCAGATGAAATATCCTTTGGTCAAGCCATTCACTATTTGCACCACAGACGGATTTGTTGTTGATGTCCCTGGCTCATTTTTAGCCACAGAAAATGATGCAAGCATCATGAAGAAAGTAATGGATTATGCAGATGGTATAAGAATTATCATGAGAGAAGATGATGTTTGCATTATAGATAGAGGTTTTAGGGGTGTGATACCTTATTTAAAAAGTCTTGGCTTTAAGATTCTCATGCCTGCCTTAAAGGGAAATAGACCCAACTTAAGTACGACAGAATCGAATGAATCAGTTACGAAATTGAGATGGGTTGTATAGGCTGTTCATGGTATTCTTGGTAAAAAGTATAAGCTTCCTCACCAGCAATTAGATAATAAACTTTTACCATAAGCTGGTGCATATTGTAGAATTGCATGTTTTCTCCAAAACCTCTTTGGTAAGCGTTTAAATAACGATAAAGATGACGGTGACTTACAAGGTATAATCATCGAAAGAATGTTAAATTCTAATCAAAGTGAAAATACTTTAGCATTAGAAGCTGAGACAGTCAGATGGTCTAGACGGCCCACTATTACGATCAAGCTAACATCCCAAGAACTCATTGACTTTCCGTAGATGACTGAAAGAGATCTCAAAATATTTTTTTCAGGTACCTATCAATTAGGTCAAGTCGTATCTTATTTGGCTGAGTTAATGGATGATAGTAACAATATCAATTTGGAATATATTAAGATCAAACCTAATATCATTATAGTACATTTCGACACGGATGGGGAAGTCGATTATTTAGCTGGTGTGACTTTTCGCACGAGCGAAGCGAGTGCGAAAAAGCCACATCACCTAAATAATCGACTTACGCACTAGTTCGAACGGTATTTTATACCACGAGCGCCGAAAAATCATATCAAAGTAGTGATTTTGAGGTTAGAGTGGTATAAAAGTATTAATAAGGTCCAGGCATATTAACAGTAAGACATACAAATGCTACATCGAATACAAACAAAACTCACCGGCATATGAATTCTGTAGGTCGACTAGATTACCTCTGCCAAATTTGGGATGGATATCTCGTTTCTTGTTCTCGATAGGCCTTTTTACATTTAATTTACAGCTTTATTTTTTTATAATTTGTTTATTTATGCGCGTCCCCTTACGACTCTTGCCACATGTATTCTGTAGGTTGACTAGAGTACCTCTGCCAAATTTCGGATGGATCTCTCGTTTCCTGTATTAGATAGGCCTTTTTACATTTAATTTACAGCTTTATTTGTTTATAATTTATTTATTTATGCGCGTCCCCTTACGACTCTCCGCACACGTATTCTTTAGGTCAACTAGAATACCCCTGTCACATTTGCGATCGATATCTCGTTTCCAGTATAAGATAGGCCTTTTTACAGTTAATTTACAGATTTATTTGTTTATAATATGTTTATTTATGCGCGTCCCCTTACGACTCTTGGCACATGTATTCTGTAGGTCGACTAGAGTACCTCTGCCAAATTTGGGATGGATATCTCGTTTCCTGTATTATATAGGCTTTGTTACATTTAATTTACAGCTTTATTTCTTTATAATTTCTTTATTTATGCGCGTCCCCTTACGGCTCTCCGCACATGTATTCTTTGGGTCAACTAGAGTACCACTGTCAAATTTGGGATCGATATCTCGTTTTCTGTACTAGATTGTCCTTTTTACATTTAATTTACGGCTTTATTTGTTTATAATTTGTTTATTTATGCGCGTCCCCTTACGGTTCTTGGCACATGCATTCTGTAGGTCGACTAGAGTACCTCGGCCAAATTTGGGATAGATATCTCGTTTGCTGCATTAGATAGGCCTTTTTACATTTAATTTACAGCTTTATTTGTTTATAATTTGTTTATTTATGCGCGTCCCCTTACGGCTCTCCGCACATGTATTTTTTAGGTCAACTAGAGTATCTCTGTCAAATATCGGATCGATATCTCGTTTCCTGTACTAGATAGGCCTTTTTATATTTAATTTACAGCTTTATTTGTTTATAATTTGTTTAGTTATGCGCGTCCCCTTACGGTTCTTGGCACATGTATTCTGTAGGTCGACTAGAGTACCTCTGCCAAATTTGGAATAGATGTCTCGTTTGCTGCATTAGATAGGCCTTTTTACATTTAATTTACAGCTTTATTTGTTTATAATTTGTTTATTTATGCGCGTCCCCTTACGGCTCTCCGCACATGTATTTTTTAGGTCAACTAGAGTATCTCTGTCAAATATCGGATCGATATCTCGTTTCCTGTACTAGATAGGCCTTTTTATATTTAATTTACAGCTTTATTTGTTTATAATTTGTTTAGTTATGCGCGTCTCCTTACCGCTCTTGACACATGTATTCTGTAGGTCGACTAGAGTACCTCTGCCAAATTTGGGATAGATATCTCGTTTGCTGTATTAGATAGGCCTTTTTAGATTTAATTTACAGCTTTATATGTTTATAATTTGTTTATTTATGCGCATCCCCTTACGGTTTTTGGCATACGTATACTTGGCCTTATAGGGAATGTCTATGAAAAATTTGGGATCTGTATCTCATTTTTTACATGAGATATAGTAAAAAAATGGAACAAAAATTTAGCTTTGATACCCTATACTCATTTTGCCCCAGCAGCTGCTAGGTCTGAGCTGCTAACTGCAGCGACGTGTCATCAAACTAGTTGAAGGCAATGCAGCGAAAGTATCCGCATATTCAGGATCTAAATCAAATGGTCTTTGATGATGCAATTCTTGATTGTGAGGTATGTATGATCTTGAAGGTCAATCGATTGCCTTTTAAACAAACTCGATTAAGAGCGACCAAACCATTTCAAATTATACATTCAGACATAATGAAGATGATAAGTGCAGCCACTTATCCAAAGAAATACAAATATATTTCGGTATTCGTAGACGACTATTCTCGCCTTGCCATGGCATATCCTATGAACACAAAAGACGAAACTGCGTTCTATTTCGAATCCTTTGTTAAGAGCGGTCGAAATATATTAGGAAAAGATGCGATTGTATGTTATTTAAGATCCGATCAAGGGACATAATTTACTGGCGGTAAGATGTCGAAAGTTTTGAGTAAGCTGGGTACGGAATTACAACTTGCCTGTCCCGATAAACCTCAGCACAATGGAGTAGCGGAAAGATTTAATCAGACAATACAAAAGAAAGTGCGAGCATTGATAAATGACTCTGGCTTATCCGAAAACATGTGGGATTTAGCTCTAGGAGCAGCCGTATACGTTTACAACAGAACTCCACATGCTTCAATAAACATGCAAATTCCCATTCAAGTGTTGAAGCCTGAATAGAAGACTGACTTGATGCAAATAAAATGTTTCGGATGTTTAGCGTACATGAAAATACAGTGAAAGACTTGACCAAAATTTAGATCTATCGGAAAGTGAATGATTCTAGTTGGGTATAAAACAACTGGTTACGTCTAGTTCAGTCCAAAGGAAGGAAAATTATACGAAAGTAGGGATGTTAGATTTAATGAAAAATTAGTATTTATCGATAAATACAAGGCAAAGAATCTTGAACACTGGGAAAAGATCGAAACCGAAATTAATTCAAACACCTGGTTTACAGAATTCGAGAAAGAAACGGAAAATATAGAAACGAAAGACGAGATAAAAAGAGGTAGAGGAAGACCGCAAAAGAATAAAGCGAACCATGATATCCAAAAAACGGACGAAGATACGCATGCCTTGTTAGCAAATATAAATGGTGATTCTGCTACATATAAAGAGGCTATAAATAGCTCAGACGTACTTAAATGGATGGAAGCCATAGAGAACGAATTAGAATCGCTAAACAAAAATCAACTCTGAAAGCTCGTTGACCGATCCTTAATAGTCAGAGAGAACAAAAAGCCTAAAGGTAATCGACTCGAGGTGGGTGCTGAAGCGTAAGACAGAACCAGATAACAGCGTACGATACAAGGCTCGACTTGTAATAAGAGGTTTTAAGGATCGCAAAGAGTATGAGCTTCAAGAGACATATGTACTAGTGTCTCGGCTACCACACGGAAGCGGGCGCTAAAGCGGATGTTGGTAGCAAACTTAGACATAAGACGGAAGTTAAAGAACACTATATGCGAGAATGCGTACAGCGAAAGTTAGTGAAAGGAAATTGGATAGCTTCAAAGCGACAGATTGCGGATGTATTAACAAAACCTCTATCTTTTGATCTAGATTTGAATTTGATTAAACTAATTATGAATATTTAATTGTATGTTTCAGGCACTAAACCATGAATCGTCTTAGATTCCACGAGACTTGAAAGTTTAATAAAAGTTAATGTTTATACTTGTAATAGTTTGTAAGTTTTCTAATAAATTGATTTTGTAAAGCGAACGCGTAAGCGCGGGAGGGAGTGTTGGAAGTATGCACGCTTCCCGCGTGTGTGTATACGAGTGCCTGTGTGTGAGTGAGGGAGCGCCCTCTCCTTCGTACTGCGTGCGGCTGTCTCTGCGAGCGCCACTTCTCCCTGAGCACTGGACCCGAGCGGACGTGTGTGCGAGAGAGAGAAAGCTTTTCAATAAACTAAACGTGATACTTAAACTGTGTGTGACTGCTTTATTCACCTCAACCTCACCAACATCCTATCACTTACTCAAAGCTCAAATATGCACATTAGATGATATTCACCCATGTAAGACTTTCCGCATCGGTTCAAAGTTAGACAATGACATTTAGCGATAGATATAAATCTCTTTATTTAATTACCAATAAAAAAAAAGAAAAAAGTTTTACTATGGAAATTCATTAGCAATTTTTTGTGTGAAAAATTTATTTTGGGAATTTAAATTTAATAAAAGGAATCGATAAACTAGTATGAGGAAGTTAAGTGCAAATGAATTGGCAGCAGTTTTTTAATTTTTGTATCGTTAACTTCCTATGGAATTGCAGGAACAGAATGAGTCCTTTCAAGTTTAAATCTCATAAAATATAAAAAAGATTTATATTATATGTTGATTTTTTTTTCAATTGGCGATATCTACTTGTGCAATATTGAAATTTCCTTTTTTTAACTTAAGTTTTTGTTTCGTTTTTTTTTTTTTTTTTTTTACAATGAATTCTTTTCTTTTAACCTTAAGTCTTTATATATTCAGAATAGTTTATAATAAAAATTGAAAAACAAGAAGTATTTGGGGTTTATTGGCCCACAAGTGAATTATACCTTTTTTTTTATATTCGTTTCTGAAATCCACACTTTAATGTTGATGATGCGAAACTTTAGAGCGAACCCATTAGTCAGATCTCTGCATGTCTTGGACATGGCGAGAAACTGCGGGTATACTGCATATGTTTCATCATCACCTATCCGTAGAATTAATCACCGAAATCATATTCAAGACTCCTAGTAAACACTTTGTTAAGAAAGTAAAATCACCTAAACGATCGCCGAAGTTGCATAGGTCACTGTGGCAAAGTGCCGGTGAAAAGCAAAAAATATGTTTTCATATACAATTATTTTATTATATGTATAAACATTAAACTTACCTCACGAAAATCAGACGAATCAATGTAGACTATTCTATCAAACACAACCGAATGAGTACCTTTACATATATCATTTGGAAAATTAGGTACTTGAATTTCTACTTTCTTATTAAATGAATAATTACTAATTACCAACTTAAGCGGCTCTAATACAGCCATGTATCGTGGAGCACCAACATTTAAGCAATCTCTAACAGCTGCCTCGAGAGCAGTCGGATCAACTAAAGTTTGCGCTCCGGTAATACCCATTTGAGTGCAAAAATTATTAATTGCTTCAGGAGGAAAACCGCGTCTTCGGAGAGCAGAAAGTGTAAATAATCTTGGATCATCCCAATTGTTAACTATCTTTTTCTCGATAAGTTTCGCAATTTTTCTCTTCGATACCACCGTATAACTTACATTTAATCTACCATATTCCCACTGTACTGGACAATATATATCTAGTGCATTACAAAGCCAATAATATGAAGATCGTCTTGATTGAAATTCTTTAGTGCAAAGTGAGTGCGTAATATTTTCAATACTATCGCATAAACAATGAGTGAAATCATATGTTGGGTAAATACACCACTTGTCTAATGTTCTGTGATGATGAGAGAATTTAATTCGATATGCGACTGGATCTTGTTTACCTTCTTCAAGAGTAACCTTCATCCTTAGGGTAGCTTCACCTTCCTGTAATAAGCCACTTTTCATATCTTGGAATATATGCAAGCTTTCATCTACAGGTCTATTGCGCCATGGACTTGGAAGTGGATTAAAGCCTTTTATTTCATTACTGCTTTGATGGCATACATAAGCTAAACCTTTATTTATTAAACAAATAGCCCATTCAAACAATAAATCAAAATAATCTGAAGAATATGTTATTTTAGCTGGCTTATAGCCCAACCATTTAACAATATCCAAAATGCCCGCGACAAATTTTTTCTCTTCTTTTTCTGGGTTTGTATCATCATAACGTAAGTAACATGATCCATCAAAAGCAGCAGCATATCTAAAAAGAAAATATCGAAGTATTAGATTTATTAATAGCATTGAATTCTAAATAATTACACAGGTCCACAAAAAGAAGAACAAGGTGTGCAAATATACTACCACATTTCCATGTGCTTTGGCCTCTTAAAAACCAGTCCGACATTATAATTGCTCAATAATGTCAGGATTAAAAAATATTTTTAGTATAACATTTTTTAAAGTTTTAAAAAGAAATTTGAAACTTTTATTATCAACTTTGTCAGCAATATAACTGAGCAAGAGGGAAACACTCATTACACACCGTAATTTTTTAAAAGAGTGTAAAAATAGCCCTTTTGTGTACTCGGAAGGCGGATGAGGGATTGGGCATTTCGAGTCGTCCGCCATATTAATAAAAATACAACAGTGAATTATATTATGTTAACACTTATATTTTATTATATACTTTAAAGACAAAATCATCTTATAAGAATGCACTGAAAATTTGCAAAAACATTGAAAGATTAGTTGTTTACTGATTAAAATTATGAATAAGACGTCTTTACGTCATCTCGATATGCTCGCTTTTCTATTTGCTTTTTAGGCAGGAAAAAGATTTTTTCCATACAAGAATTGAAAAAAATAGTTTATTCCTCTTAAAATACACCTTGTTTTCGACATAATTATTTCTCTACATATAACTGCAAATTTTGAAAACTTGCATAGATTTTAAAATTAAATTCATTAACTCCGTTTTTAAGTATCTTTAATAACTGTCGAACGTGAGCTTTAAAGGAGATAATCAGTACTGCATAACTTTGTTGAAAAAATTGCTTAAAAATTATAAAATAGTACATTATAATATAATAGTGCATAAGAGTCGCCAGCATGTCGGCGGAGAGCTCAGGCGTGTAGCCCGAGCTCTGTGAAATAAGTTACAAACATCATGAAAATACAAAGTGTTTGAATGAGTATTCTACCTATTATGTGAAAATGTATACAATAGAAGTGACTTCTCAAGATTGAAAAAAGCGAGATTCCTAAGTGATATTCGGATCTGCCCTCACCATGGAAATATGAACATAACCTACAATAAATACCCAAAACAGCTGAGTAACGAAGCGGACCTATTTATCCACCAAATAATATCAAGAAAAGAAGAGGACATAAGGAAACAAAACTAAGTGAAATAGAAAAAGTGAGTGAAAAAAGCCATGATGAAACAATAATAATTGATAAGCATATGGAAAATAAAAAACTGAAAATAGAAAACGAACTATTACGACAAATTAACAATAAACTTTGGGAAAAAACCGACCTGCAAAGAGAAATAATTGGAAAACACAAGGTTGAGAATAAAGATGTGACATTCAGAAAGAGCAACACCTATGCAGAAATAGTTACAAACAACAAACCCAAAAATAAACGCGTACCTAAAATAGGAATTAAGATAACAAATAAGGAAGAAAATATAAAAGAAATAACTCGATCCGTGGCTCACTACTTAATATAAGATAAAACAATTCAGACGAAAAATATAAAATTAAATAAGGAGAATGAATTGGTTACAAATTGTGTAAACGAAGAAACTGTGGCCAAAGCAATTAAAGTTTTAAGTACTAAACTAGCTGGTAAATGTCAAATAATAAAAGAACAAGTAATGAATCCCGAAGTTAAAGTGGTTGGAATAGATAATTACGAAAATATGGATGACAAAGCGCTTGAAGAAGACATTAACACTAGAAATTTTAGCGAATTCAGTAAAAAATGTGAAGTTCTACATACATACAAAAATATGACAACCAATCTAAAAACAGTAATTCTAGATTTATAAATATATAAGAGTGAACAAGAGATTCAATAGTGATGGCCGAGCAGTAAGGCCGAGTGCCAGTTGGCTGTGGTGGAAAATTGGTATCGTGCTTGTGTTGAGTGAAGAAAACATAAGTGGGTGTGAGAAAAAGGTAGCTTAGGGAAAAAAGAATGAGTTGAAATATAAACAAAAGAGTGTTTTAGTCATCGTAAAGAAAAAATAGACAAGAAAAACAAGCGAAGTCCGAGGTCAAAGGCATAGACTACAGAAATCAAGAGAAGTAAAAGTACGTAAAAGCAGAGGAGGAATAGTAGGAAAGGCATAGAATCAGAGAGAGAGAGAGAGAGAGAGAGAGAGAGAGAGAGAGAGAGAGAGAGAGAGAGAGAGAGAGAGAGTACCAGCGCAGAGGGCGCGGCGAAGGTGAGTCTGTGGGATTTAGAGCCCCACGTGTTTCTACTTCTGATGAGGAAAGGAAGGGAGAGAGAAACGAAGAGTCGGGAGTCAACAGTAACGGTAGGTTTATTATGAGGTGTGTACAGCGGACCCACTTCCGCACGCTCGTAGACTCGAGCAACGACTACCGCTCGCAGGCGGCTTCACGCAGAGCGCGACATGGCTGTTTCCCCCACTCTCGCAGTTAGAGTGAGAGGGAAGATCGCAGTCCCTACAAGTCGAGTGAACGGAGCGCGGAAGACGGCGCGACGGACGGAGAGTGGCCAATTCAATTTAAGGAACAGTGACAATTCAACAGGAACAATTCAAGCGAAAAAGTGAAAAACATAGAAACACCGAAAAGTCAGGAAACGTTCTTCGCACCTAGAGATACAGAAGAAGAGGTATTTTTAGAGGAAGAAGGACTAGAAGGACTGAGAATATGAAGGGGCAGAGCAGTAAATTGCAGAGAGAGAAGGCAGAGCTTAAGCACAGAGACACAAAAAAGAGGAACCAAAAATTCGAGCAACGCCAAGAGGAAGGTGAGCTCACCAGGTGAACTGGAGAGCGACCTGGAAAAACAAAAAGAGCCGGAGGGAAAGAAGGAGAATTGAAGGAGATTGAATTGAATTGAAGGGCGAACACATTCAAGAGAATTGGAAAGACGCCCAGATCACGAATTAGACAGAAGTGTGAAGGAGAGAGTACAGGGATAGAAGAACGAACCGAGGAAGTAAAAACGGTGCAGCAAGAGAACACAGCACAGATGAAGAGAACCAGATACCAGAGAACACAAGCGGGCAACTGGCACGAATACTATAAGAAAGAAGACTAGTCAGAGAAGATGGAACAAAAACGAGAGCAGGTCAAGAAGAAGTGAGGAAAGAGCTGATACAATGGAAAGCAAAAATTAAAAGTGAGATGAGAAAGCTGAAAGAGGCATGTGAGAGCAACCGAAAGGAGTTGAAAGGAGTAAACGAGAAAATAGAGCAGATGGAAAAAAGTAAAAGAAAGTGAAGAGAAAACAAAAAGTTGCAGGAGGAAGTGGAGTAAAAGGCGAACGAGATCGAGGTAAAGGAGATGCTAGAGAAGTGGAAAAAAGAGGAAGAGGATAAAATGAGGAGAATAGAAAAGATGGTATAGAAGCTTAGAAAGAAAGAGTGGAAAGGAACAAAAAAAGAAACAACATAATTATATACGGATAGAAACAGAAAACGTAAAGGACAAAAACTCCTTAAAAGACAGAAGGAGTCAAAAAACGAGGAAGACAAGAATCAAGAGGAAATGGAGGTGGAAACGCAAGAATAAGATTCTGGAACGTAGCAGGTCTATCAAAAATCAGCAAAGAAGAATGAGAAAGGATAGAAAGCAGCGATATAGTGGGACTGTCAGAGACATGGCTGGAGAAAGGGAGAGAGATTATCACAAAAGAAAAGTTAAGGCTCCATATGATTGTAAGTAAAAACTCGATAAGGACAAGAAGGAAAGGCAGAGCCAAAGGAGGAATGATTATAGTGGTGAGCAATAAATTAGAATGGAAAAGAATTAAAAAGGAGTATGCGGAGAAAGAGAGTCAGGAAGTGATAGCGTTGGAGGCGAAATTAGGAAACAGGAAGTGGATAGTGATATCGGTTTACATGAACGAGCACAAGGAAGAAAATTGGGAGAGAATAGAGAAAATAATAGAGAGCAACCCCATGATAGTAGGAGGAGATTTTAATGCAAGAACAGCAGATGAAGGAGGAAGAGCAGGAGAAAAGGAAAAAGGAACAGCAAAGATAAGGTAATAAATAAGGAAGGGAAAGAGCTCATAAAGAAGGCAAGCAGCATGGGGTTACACATAATAAACGGAAGCATTGAAGAGGATGAAGAAGGAAAGTTCAGTTACATTGGAGGAGGGGGTACATCAGTGATAGAATAGGTACTCACAAACGACGAGGGGAGAGATTGGGTAAAGAAAATGGTGGTGGAGGAAACACTGGAGTCGGATCACATGCCAATCCAAATTTAGTTAGAAGTAGAAAACAACAAGATAGAAGAGGAGGAGGAAAAAGAAGTGAAAGAAGATCTAGACTGGTTGGAAGAAGCGATAAGGAAGTATAAAGAAAGTATGAAAGAAATTAAAAGCAATGGAGAGTGATTCACTCTAAAAGAAGAGATAGGAAAAGCTATGCAGAAGAGAACAAGGAGAGGGAGAAACGAGACAGGAGAAAAGTGGTGGCACAAGGAGTGCCACGAGAAAAAAATGGAACTGATAATGGAACTGTGAAGTGTAAAAAGAGCAGAATCATGCCCAGAGAAGTATAGTAAGAGCAGGAAGGAATACAAATGGTGGATCAAAAGAAAGAAGGAAACGTGGGCAGATGGCCAACTTGAAGAGATAACAAGGGACAAGAGTGAGAGGAAGTTCTGGGAGAGGTTGCAGAAGAAAAAGAGAAGGCATCAGCAGCGAAATAGACGAGGAGAGTTGGAGGGAATATTTTAGAAAACAGTTCAAGAGAGAGGAAATAGTTGAGAAGAAAAAACAGGGACAGAGCTAGAGCAAAGTAATTATGGAAGAGGAAATGGAAAGAGCGTTTCGTAAGCTAAAGAAAAGAAAAGCCATGGGCATAGACGGCATCCCCAGCGAAGCATAGATATATGCAGAAAAGGAGACAAAGCAGTAGCTGAGGGGAGTGTTGAACAAAGACTGGCAGAAAGGAGTATTTCCAGTAGAATGGAGAAAAGGGAGGATAAAACAGATTGACAAAAAAGGTGACAAAGATAAAGCAGAGAATTATAGAGTGATTACCCTCATGGACTCAGGATACAAGAATAACGGAAGAGATGGAAGGAGGAGGCAAGCTAGATAACACACAATATGGATTCAGAAAAGGTAGAGGAACTATAGATGCAGTGTATATGTTAAGGAAAGGTATAACGGAGGAAATACAGAAAGAAAAAGGTAGAGTATGGGCAATGTTCGACGACATGAAAGCAGCATTTGACAAGCTGAAAAGGGCTAGGATTTGGAGAAGGTTGGAAGAAGGAGGAGTATCCTACAGACTAAGAAAAAGGATAAAAGAAATGTACAAAGAAATGTACAAAAGAAATGTACAAAGAAGAATCCTGATTTGATTCTTCAATGTGTATACAAGATCCAAAGGTGTTTGAAATTTCGAATGTTCATAGTGAACGAAAGATTTTTGCCATTTTCAAATTTAGCCGAATTTGGCTACTTAATACATTTAAAATCGGATAATAATTGTATTTCTTCACTTCTCACTCTTGCAGTTACCAGTAAACCACACTCCGGGGAATTCTAACCAGAATTAGAAACTATAAGTTACTATTTCATTCATTATGAACATTCGGAATTTCTAACACGTAGATCCAAATGGTTCTCAAAATGTGACAAAAGCTGTTATAGGAAGCCACAACGAAGATGTTTATTTCGATAGTATTGCACTCAAAGTACGAAAAAAGTATTATGTTTTGAAGTTAGTTCTTCAAAATAAAAAAAGAAAATTGTGATTTCAATAGATCATCTATCTAGTTGAAAATCATATCAGAGCTGGTGAAGTTTTTTGAAGATTTACGGAATAATGGGTGTTGTTCTTGAGGGATTAGAAACTCACTGATAACAAATAACGAAGTGATCTGTCCGAATACAATAATATACAAGTATATTATTATATTCTCAAAAAGTGACATCTATAATTACTGTTTTGTGTTAAATAAAATAAAGTATCAGTATGATGTGTCACATGAAATCAAATCAGAGTTTATGATCAAAAATTAAATAAAAATAGTGTAAATATACAGTGGTTATAATCAACAATTCAAATAAATAACAAAATAAAATAAATAAAATCAAATTTTACAATATCTACTTAAAATCAGTTTGAAATTTTCTGAAAGTAATAATAAGCTTTTGCATAGAAGAAAACATTCATGAGTGACACGTGAGCATTATTATAAATATACAATATATAATTAATGATGCTGATTTGAAATTGGTCTAACCTTGGTTTAAAAAGTATTTGTCATCTTCAAGAAACTTATTCGATATCAGTGCTGTGCTATTGTACATAATTACTCAAGCAACAATTAAACGATTATGTCAAATGAAAAAGCGAAAATCATGTGTTATTGTGAAAATTTTAACGAATAAAAGAGCTCAGTTAATCTAATGTATGATTTTCTCACGGTAGGAGACGTCAAAATGTTTCAGAGAAGTTCTTAGTAAATATTTTTTTATACAAGATTCAGATAATAATAATTCTTAGTTCATCAACTGGTTGTGTTTCTAATTTTACAAGATTATGTGTGGCAATAATCGGTTATTAATTAAAGTAGCTTCGATCAATCATAATTTCAAGAACTTATATCTATTATAAAAGAATGTCGAGAGAGTTTTTTTTCTCACAATGCTTCTTGGTTCATAAAATTTTGTTTTTAATTTTACAAGTTGTCTAGCAATGATGGGTAGTCATAATTTCAACAAATCCAAGTGTTTGAGAATAATACAATCAATGATTGGCTTATGGTGAAGGGTGCCAAATGTTTCAGAGGAGCCATCTGCAATGCTTGCTTGTAAAGAATTCACAGCTGGGACCCACCTCGAGAATGTATCTGTGTTAAGAACTTTTCAAATTTGACAAAATAAAATAGTTAATGGACCGGAACGAGTATTTTGTGAAAAAAATTTGTATCAGCTGCTGTTATGGATATTGTAGTTGGCATAAGAAATCAAATTCCTGGCCAACTTTGAGCTTCAAGTCTTGATTTTATTCTAAGTGTACTTCACACATACCCACATACATAGAAATAAATCAACACAAAGTGTCAATGTTCTTTTCAAAATATTCAATATTTTCAATATTTTCAGTCATTTAAGACTTATCTAATTTTTGCTCAGTTGATGACTTTCTTGTAGATGCAGGTACCTAGATGGGATTTTCGAAGGCTGACAGTGAAAAATAAAATTTTCATGAATGTATACAAAATCTTCACATGTGAATCTCTGCGTCTTACTGCTGACATATAGTATAGTATTCTAGCAGGGTTAGGTGTTTATTACATGTGTGTTTGATATGGGAAAATTTGTTTCAGCTTTTACAAAAATTAGGGCGCGACAACAATTCCGTCACAGCGGTGTGATGCCTCGAGTGACAACCAATCCCAGGTTGGCTCGGAGCATCAAGTCCGCTTAAGTAAATTGGATTGTTTGTCACTCGAGGCATCACACCGCTATGATGCTATTGTGACCGTGCCCTTATCATTTAAATATTTTTGAAATAAATAAAGTAATAAGACCAGATGGTACATAATGTATATTTCCACATTTTTCTGTCCTCAAAGGCTCAGACAGCGTCCGTTCAAAACATCCTGCGCAGAAATGAATTTAAGGTGAAAGTCAGGGCCTGTACAGGGAGCTTGGTTCGTCTTAAATGCTCAGATGGCACTATACTCGTACTTCAGAGTTTCTAACTAATGTACGTAGAAAGGTAGTATCAATTGGACACATACTGCTCTTTATGTTTCACGTAAAGGAGGGTAAAAAAGCCTACCTGTTGCAGCCTGCATACAAAATGTCTAACTCTGATCCAGTAAGTATCATCATTAATTTTTTTATACATACGATAATTTTAATTTAATATATACTGTTTCGAATTTTTATTTTAAATCAGAAAAATTTTCATACTAGAAGAAAAACCGCTGCCAATTCATTGGCCCGTAGCTTCCTCAACCGTAATTTGTTGATTCCTTTATTAATTTTTAATAACAAAATTTATAATTTTTTAAAAAATTTATTGCATAATTATAATTAAATTCATTTATGAATATTAAAAATTGTTAATTTTTAAATTTATTTATTTATTTATTATTTATTTATATCAAATTTATATCGATGTCATGAAGAAAAGATAAATGCTATATTTCCCAATATGGGGACAAACTAATCCATAATTTCTTATAATATAATTTCCTATACTTTCCAATATGGCGACAAATTATCAAAGCACTAGAAAATCCCTTATATGTACGCACAGCGCCCGACGCACCGCAACGTGTAGGCGTGTATGCAGTACTGCGGGATTCGTGACTAATCCACAGCTCATTGGACCCGGCCGGAATACATACTGCACTACACGCTACCCCGATCGGAGCGACACCTAGTCTTATACTACTTTAATTATTCATCAGTTTTGAATACTTAAACTCAAGAATTCAATCTTGAAAATTCAAACATATTACATTTTGACGCCGATACTATATGAGGAAATCCACGGAACCTTTAACTGTTTTCATACTTTTTTCTTAAAGTAATTTATTGCTGCTATTAGTTGTGCGTGCGAAGCACATAAACGAGACAAGGTGTAAAATCTTCAATTTTTACGTAGAAAACCAGTCCGGTAATCCATATTAGTGTGCCACGCATGCTCAAGTCTGGGGATGTAAAAAACTGTCGAAAAAAGTTCACTTTTTCCACTTTTTCCAAAAGTGGACTTTTTTCGACAGTTTTATAATATACTTTTATAATATACTGATGATAACATCATTGGAGTTATGAGTTTTTAAAAAAAAATACGTTTTTGTTTTTGATGATAACTAAAGAACCGTGATAGATAGAAAATTAATTTTTTTTAGAAAATATAGGTATTTTAATTCTCTTTCGAATGCCACCCACCCCATTCAGATACATAGAGCCGTTCTCGAGAAATTACGATTTTTAAAAAATGTCAAAAAATTTTTAACCTCAAATATCTCTCAAATTTATGGACCAATCATTTTGCCCAAATCACTCGACCGAGAACTATAAAAAATCTAGCTCTAAAAGGAATTTTGAAGGCATTAAGTCAATTTTACTCTTGTAATCGTTGGACATACAAAACTGATTGTTTTCATTTTTCAATTTTTTACTCAAAATCTACCCTACAGAATGTATTCAAATTTTAACAGATTATAGCTATTTATATTCTGTATTATCATGTTTAGGAGTTATAAGCTTCTAAAAAAAAAAACACGTTTTTGTTAATAACGAAAGAACCGTGATAGCTAGAAACTTTTTTTTTTTAGAAAATATAGATATTTTAATTCTCTTTCGAACGCTACCCATCAGATTCGAATAACTCGATCCAATCATTAAAAAAAATCAAAAAACAGTTTTGAGAAAATCGATAATATAAAAAACAACAAAAACACATCGCCCCAATCAAAAAACGGATTTTTGACCCGCAATCACGCAAAAAAACAAAAAAATGAGACCTGTCTGGTCAAAATCGACCGAGTAGAAGCTGAGTCCAGGCGTACACACACACACATACGCACACGCACACGCACACGCACACGCACACGCACGCATACACACACACATCCATACAGACATTTTTCAAAAACCATGTATTTTGATTCCTAACACCTCGGAACACAATTATAACATGTTTTTACAACAACTCAAAAATTTACTATCACAAAGCTTCTTCTAGGAGGAAGCAAAAGTAATAATTTGTAAATATAACCTTTCTAAATTTGTATATCTAAAAAAACTTATTACAAAAGTTTAAACTAAGGCAAGTATTAGTCTCTCTCCCTCCCTCACTCTCATCCTTCCACTTCTTCCCTCTCTCCCTCTCTCTCAATCATCTACCAATCGGAGTACCAAAAACTTTAATGAGAGCTCAAATATTTTTTTAAAACAATCAACACGTTTTTAAAAGCTAATTTTTTAAGTACGTTCTAACAACACAATTTTTCTAATCATTTTATTTCTTCTAGTCTCTTCTATTTCATAAGCCCTCTCTACAAATGGTAATAATTTTTTTTCATGATTGTACAAATATCATTTAATAATGATATTAAAAATATACTTTAATAAACTCTCATAACGATATCGCACGATGTATGATTATTATTTTCTCTTAAAAAGTTGTGAAATCTATTTAAAAAAGCTTTTTGCAAAAGTTTAAACTTAAGGCAAGTATTAAGTCTCTCTCCATCTCTCTCTCTCTCTCCCTCCCTTATCTCTCTCCCCCTCCCTCTCTCCCGCCCTCTCTTTCCACCCCCCCTCTCTCGCTCAACATCTGTCAAACTGAGTACCAAAAACTTTAATGAGAGCTTAAATATTTTTTTAAAACAATCAACACATTTTAAAAGCTAATTTTTTAAGTACGTTCTAACAAAACAATTTGTCTACTGTTTTTATTTCTTCTAGTCTCATCTATTTCCCTACTGAAAAATCTCACGTGAGAACTCAGTTGAGAATTCACGTGAGATCTCACGCCAAAATCTCATGTGAAATTCTCGTCCGCGAGCTGCTAAAATTCCTCTAATGATAAAAAATCAGTTTCTCAGAATTAGGAGTCGCCTACTAGGTTATGTCACCCTCCAGATAAGTTCAAAAATCTATGTTTTGAAGCCTTTTAGCCATTTTTCACATTTTTAGAAATTTTACACATGAGATTTCCCCTGAGATCTCACGTGGGATCTCATGATTGAAATTTCAAACGCATATACTAGTATGGGTACAATCTGTCGCGCTGGGTGAAATCTGATTTTTCATCGTTTATATACATCATGACTACAAATAATAATAATTTTTTTATGACTGTACCAATAATAATATTTTTAATATAAAACTTTCTACGAAAGTATAAAATAAGACAAGTATAGAGGTTTTTTCTGTATAATCTATAAAATAATAATAGTTATAATTTTTTAAAGAAATCAAATAAATACCAGTGAAAAAGTCTTTTACTTTTTCGAGTCATTGTATGCTGAACAAATTATATGTAAGAAAGTACATTGAAATTGTTCGCTGAAAATCAAACAAATGAGAGTTGTGAAATCAATTATGGATAGTCAAGTAATGCAAACAACTCTCAGAAACAACTGTATAGAAACACCGTACGGATCTGTAACCTTGACGTGACAATAACACAGGTTGGCTGAGAAATACGTGAATCTAAGACTTGACGAGTCTATAAGACCGCCGGACGTGTCTGTAATTTTTACGTGGCTATAACACAGGTAGACTGAAAAAAACCGCTGCTAACTGCTTTAACAGAATGCTTTCTCAAAGAGAATTGATAACTTACATAAAATAATTTTTTTAAATGTATATTTTAATATAAAATTTCATTCTTTTTGCATATCTGATTTTCCATAAATACAACTATTCAAAATGATCAAGAAAATTATATTTAAAATAGATATGAAGTAATTATTAAATTGCAAATTAAAAAGTTTAAGGTATTACCACATGCTATTTATTGAATTTATAAATAAATTGTATTTTTTCGAAATTTTATCGGCGTTTGCTTCAAAACCCCGCCAACTCACCGAAGACTTCAAAAATCCACCAACTCATAGAGTGGTTTCAAAAACCACATAACTCGGCGAAGGTTTCAAATACCCTCTAACTCAGGCGTGTTTTTTTTTCTTTTATTTTGTAGTGGTAGCTCTAGGATGTTAAAGTACAATTTCTGTATAAGCGATGAAAAAATAATTATCGATTTTTCCACATTATCCTTTATTTTTTTATCGATTTGAAATATGGATTGATAGGTAATTTCAACACCTTTAAGAAAATGGTACTACTTCCAACGAAGATCCAAACCCAACGCCGCACAGTGTCGAATTTTGTCTTTTCTTGTGTTAAAATCACATAACTTTTGAACGAAATAACTTAGCGTGATGAGACTTGTTGGAGAGTCAAGGTAAAGGCGTAAAAAATACAGGAAAGATAAGGAAAAAGTGTTATATTTATTCCTAACCTCAAAAACAGGATGAGAATGTGTCGGCCAAAATGTGTTGTCTCTTGCCAAAAAAGATTCTGTACTAGTTCGTGATCGGTTTTAATCATTTTTGGTAGATTTTGCATCGTTGAATATAATACTGCAACTGGAATTTGTCGGAAACCTAACCTCAATCAGCATTTATGATCTCAATGGACTGCATGTTCAATTTCTTAATTTCAATAGTTCAACAGAACCCTTTTGTACTTTAATGTAAAAGTATGTTAAAGAATGATTTTAAAACCAAAAATCACAGAATGAAAATATTCTAACCTCATTAAGAGTTAACAATTGTAGAAATAATCATCTTTACTATAGTTATTACTGTAGAAAAAGTAGATGAACATAGTTCTAAAGCTTTTCTAGTGCGATGATTATAACCGACATTAAATGTGCATGCTCAAGAGGTTTTGAACATAACCCCAGCAATAAAAAAAATTCAAAATTACTTAGTGCAGCAAAAAAAATTTTTTAAATATAATTTTCATTTTTAAGTGTTTAAATAAATTATAGATTTTGGATCGAAAAAGTGAATTCAGCAACTAAAATTGGTCTAAGGTTTAACCTCAATTACAGAGAGAAAGAGAGAGGGAGAGGAAGATGGAGAGGGAGGCACTAAGAATTGAGGAGAAAGAAAGTGAAAGATAGTCAGCTCTCTCTCACCCCCCCCCCTCTCTCTCTTTCTCATTGATAATTATATATTTTTGATTCTTTATTATAAAACGGAGAGAGATGACGATTTGATGAAGAGCGATAAAGAGAGGAAGGAGTGAGCAGGAGTTGGAGAAAGAGAGGGTTGGGAAGAGGGAAATGGAGGAAGAGAGAATTAGGAAGAGAGAGCTCGAAAGAAAGTGGGAGATGAAGAGGAAGAGAGAGAGCGTGGGATAGGAAGAGTCAGAGAAAGTGGAAGAGGAACAGGAAGAGAGAAAATTGGAGACGAAGAGGGAGAAAGAGAGAGAGAGAGAGGAAGAGGGATGGAGAGAGACAAAGAGAGAGATCGAAAGAGAGTTAGTTTCCTGTCTCTTCCTTGCTCGCTCTCCCTCTTCCTCTTCCTTCCTCTCCCTCCCTCTCGCTCTCTCTATCTCCACCCCGCTCTCGCTCTCTCATTGATAAGTATATATTTTTGATTTTTAATTTATGATAAAACGGACAGGGATGAGGATGTGCTGGAGAGGAATAAACAGAGAAAGGAGTGATGGGGAGTGGGAGGAAGATTGGGTTGGGAAGAGGGAGAGAGTGGAAGAGAGAATTAAGGAGAGAGCGCGAAAGAGAGAGTTCTCTCTCTCGCTCTCCCACTCTCTCTCTCTCTCTCTCTTTCTCTCTCTCTCTCTCTCTCTCTCTCTCTCTCTCATTCATTCTCTTCAAATCATTGAAGTTATAAAATTGGACATGCAGTCCATTAAAATCATAAATGCTGATTGAGGTTAGGTTTCCGACAAATTTCAGTTGCGGTATTATATTCAACGATGCCAAATCTATCAATAATGATTAGAAACGCTCACGTACTAGTACAGAATCTTTTTTGGCTAGAGACAAAATACATTTTTGCCGAAATTTGACACATTCTCATCCTGTTTTTGAGGTTAGGAATAAATATAACACTTTTTCCTTATTTTTCCTGTATTTCTTACGCCTTTACCTTGAATCTCCAGCAAGTCTCATCACGCTAAGTTGTTTCATTCAAAAGTTATGTGATTTTAAGGGGGTGCCATAGCCGTATCATTACCGACTGAGCAATTGGCACAGTTTCAAGCTTATTAAAAATAAAATACGTAGAATCACAAAAAATCAAGAGAACACCCTTCTGCGGTTTTGAACGTTCTATCATCCAGTAAAAGTTTGAAGTCGAAATATCAAGTGGTTTTTGCAAAAACTTTGAACAAAACAAAATTCGGTTTCGTTCAAAGTTTTTGCAAAAACCATTTGATATTTCGACTTCAAATTTTTACTGGGTGATAGAACGTTCAAAACCACAGAAGGGTGTTCTCTTGATTTTTTGTGATTCTACGTATTTTATTTTTAATAAGCTTGAAACTGTGTCAATTGCTCGGTCGGTAATGGTAGGACTATGCCACCCCGTTAACGCAAGAAAAGACAAAATTCGACACTGCGCGCAGTAAAAAAATATTTTCGATTTTTCCATATTTTTCTTTATTTTTTTTTTTTAACCGACTTAATATCATCCGATTGGGCAGACAAAAATATGAGTAGATAGGAAATTTCAAGAACTTACAGAAAATAGGCCTACTTCCGACCGATATTCAAACCCCCCAAAGGAAAAGAAAAATTAATTTCGAGAATTCACCACGACTGGCAGAGCAGGAAGAAATAGCTTTTCCCAGCGAACACAGCTCCTTCGTAGCACAACTAGGAAAATGAAGAAGCATGAGAAAGAAAAAATACATGAAAGTGTGAGTGCACTGGTCTCACCTAGATGTAGTAAACATGGGAAACATAACCACGAAGATGGCAGCTATACTCTGCAGATTACGCCGGCACACGAAACTGGGGATGACCTTGGAGATGAGGGTGAATCCATGTAGCACCCCGTACTCCTACATTTGCCCGTATAATCCGTACCCTGTCCGATATTCTTGTAAGGTGTACCTTCCTTACAAGTCTGCTCATCAGTGAGTTCGATAGTGTATGCGAGAAGCGGATATATAGAATGACTCACCGATGACCATAGACTTATAAAGAAGGTACACTCTACAAGAAAATCGGACAGGGTATTGATACGGGGTAGGAGTACGTGGTACGGTGTGGATTCACCCTGACCTTTCTCTACACATGTGCGCGCAGAAGCCTTTCTACAAACGGTTCAGTTCAATTAACTATTCAGTTTCGTCGAATACATTGTGAATATATATATATATATATATATATATATATATATATATATATATATATATATATATGCTTATGTACATAGATATATTCAGAATGTATTTCACGCAGCTGAACAGCTGAACTGAATGTATATTGTGGAGAGGCTCCGCAGCATCCAGCAGTCATCCTTGAACACTGCGGTCACCGTATTTATCGATCAGCGCTCTAATGCGCACGTGGTTCAATGGTTAAGACGCCGATAGTCCGAACGTGAGAGTGCAGTGGTGATCGCGGCTTCTACGTCGAGGAAGACCTTCTATTGCTGTCCATGCTGTTATCTCCGAGGTCGTGCCGAGTTTCCTGTGCCGGCGTTGTTTGCAGAGTATAGCTATCATATTCGTGGTTATGTTATGTAGTCATCTAGGTGAGACCAGTGCACTCACACTTTCATGCATTTTTGCGTCTGTCTCATAATTCTTCATTTTCCTAGTTGTGCTACGAAGGAGCTGTGTTCGCTGGGGAAAGCTATTTCTTCCTTCTCTGCCAGTCGTGATTACTTCTTCCTGGATCACTGCTATAATGCACTTGATGCCAGTTTGTTGCTGTCTCCTCAACTGGTCAATCACATTTCAATATTCAATTGTTCGTCATTGTTACTTCAACCACTGTTTATTCTCCTTATGTTTAACGAAGAACACGTAAACCAGCACTATCAAAATTTACTTACTTGGCCGAGTATCTCGTTAAGGTGAATTTCAACTTAGCATATTTTAATTGGGAATCATTGATGGAAAAATGTTTAATTATAATAGGAAAATTTAATTAGAGTTTATAAAATTTTGCATAATTTGTACGGTGCGTTTTGAATGGTTCGCAGAACTATGATTAAGAAAATTATAAAATTGGACATTAGACGAACTATATTACCTGGTTAGGCTGCAATAAACTAGCGTATCCAATAGAGTTCGTTGGATGTTCAATTTGTTTAATTTGCTAACTCATTATTTGTAAGCGTACACTAATCAATTTTTACTAGAACTGTCAGTATAATAAAAATGCATTAGCATATCAGTTGTAAAGCTATACAAAAGGCCAATGCTCTTTCATATTACCACCCGTGTCATAAGTATATAAGACTAAGCTACATTTAATAATGCTTGCTATTCTCTTATTAAACAATTAATTGCATTTTGGTTTATTATTCTAAGGTACATTATATCAACAAAAAAAGATTGAATCTTAGTTGATTAGGTACAAGACAATATAAAGCAATTATAATTATTAACAATTCAGACATATTTATAAAATAACTTCACATATATTAAAGAGTATTTATATGCTCGTCTCTTGGATTGTAACAAGTTTGGATAATATTTGGATTTATTAGGATATTCGGCGTGAGCGCCAGTGCGCAAGTAAATTACTAATCTAACTTGGTGCGTGCGCGAGCATTGCCGAAGACCGCGTCTTCAACCTAACCTGCGCAGGCGACGCGTTCAGGGTCGGGTTAGTAACGAGGTATCGTAGCCTCGTTATAACTTGTTAAAATTTCAGCTAAGCACATTTTGGATTCTGGAAAAAATCATGTGACTGATCATGTTTTATACATATGTTAATCATAGATTAAAGTTGAAAAATTTTATTAACTGCTTTAAATACGAGAAAAACTTAATTTTTCATAGCAAAATGTAAAAACCATATTTTTTAAGAGATAATATCAATATAATTTTTAGGTGCTAATCACCTCATAATCAGGTGACGCTCTGGCATGATGTTCAGCTGAAATCAGCTAGACTTCTTCAGTATAAACTATAATTTTTTAAAGTAATTCGTTCTTATCATTAAAAATAAATTTTATGCATATTTTTGGTGTATATTTTTTTTTATGAAAATTTTCCGACTAATCGCGCGAGTAATCCTGCCAGTAATCGCGCGATTTATCGCGTCATGATTTAATCGATAACACGACACAATTACTTGCTCGAGTACTCGCGCGATTGCTCGCGCGATTTTTTCCGTAACTCTCATATCAACTGCCATTTCCATAACATCAGCTGCAAATTTCGTATGTACAAGCATTGCCGCTTGTTTCTTTGATGGTTGATAAGACATGACAAATAATACTTTCAAATCTCCTTTAATATACATACTTGGTTCTGAGCTGAACGTGTTCCCTGTCTACACATATTGAATATGGGTATAAGCCAGCTGTCAATGCTGTTTTTACTACAGCCCAATTTTCAAAATTGCAATTCAAATCTCTGGTATCACCTGATTCTTCTGACAGAATGATTGAACCACCATCATAACCAAATTCACAGGCACTGGGCCAACTCCCTTTGGTAGAGTTGCTAGTTTACCTTTAGAAATCATAAGGTTAGTAAAGCCTCGATAATTAAAATACCATAAAGTGGAACGAGGCTCTGCTAGACGAATATCTGCAATAGTATTTCTCTTTATCTCTACTACAGAACGTTACGTGCTTTGATAGGCTTGCCCAGTATTTTTGGTGGCCTTAATGCATAATGGTTTTAGACTATACTCAAAACCTTTGAATTTTTATTACATTACACTTCTATTTATCTTATATCTTGTCTATTTAACAAACTATCTATAAAATAAAAATCAGATGCTCTGTTTAAAATCTGAATAAAAAAACCAAAAATGATTCCAAAGTGTCCATCTTCTTTTTTATAAGTGATTTTACATGATTTCAATAGGTCAAACCGTTTTATCCTGAGATGTAGTATTAAGCAGAACATAAAAATACCTATCTCGTAATAAATAAACATGATCTTTGCAACTTCATGCCTGGTTGTAATGAACTGTAGTACCTATCGCAGCCAAATCCTCGAACTGTACACATATCTTTTGATTGGCTGTTGGAACATGTGTACGGAGTAGAGTGGGGGAAGGAGGAGAAGACGACTCGGCAGCTAGGTGCACGTGAACTGAGCGTGTGTATGCCCGAGCGGCCCGGCGCTCCACGCGCTAGTCGGCTTTGTTTACTTCTTCCAACAGGCCCGACAATGGCCGAGCGGCCTGACAATCACCGCTCGGTCGAACATTTTTACTATACCTACACGCAAATGAACGGAATTGAAAATTAAAAACTACAAAACCTAAATTTCAAGCCACAACTTAAGCCCGAAGAGCGGAAAATAAACATAAACGATATTACTGTAACATATTGATATTGTAGCGGTAGCCGCAGCGGCTAAGGCGCGCAGCTACTTTTGCTCTAATATTTTGGAACCAAGTTCGATCCCGCAAACTCTTTTTTTTTCTTTTTTTTTTCTATAATAATTGTAAAATTTCTTTGATTATATTATTCTACCACATACATTTTTTTACTTCAATTTTTGTTCTCTAATAGAATTGAAATTTTACTTGTAATTGAGATATTTTTTCCAGATAACAAGTAAAATTTTCGTTTTTCAAAATTATTTTATTACATGCGCTAATTTTATTGGAGTACTATGATATTTTGGATAACATTTGTTTAGTTAAGAATATTTTGTATCCTGAGTAAATTAATTCACCGAGAGTAAATTAATTAAATACATGGTTATATTTATTTTATATTCAAAATAATCTATATTCAATTTATATGTAAAATGTAATCAATCACAGTCAAGATTGACTTTTCTTGCACGTAAGCTCAGTTTCCGAAATACATATTCCCATTCCCATTCTTTAATCCCTAAAACATACGTTATTTGTTATAAAGCTGAGATTCTATTAATATTATTGATTAAATGGTAATCAACAAATATCCCAACAGCAAGAGCAGAATTTCCAAGTATCTTACGTTGCAACACAATTTAAAAAACATGTTTTATATTTACTTTAATCAAATAATAATTAGAATATGGCTTAACTGTATACCCAAAAGTACGATTTACCACACGAAAATACGATTCAGCGTTGTACAAAAAATGTGCTTTAATTGTTTTATTTAAGCCTCAAAGAAACTAAAATGAAAACCCAAGTCAAAATCCAAACGGGCTAGGATAATGAGCCTAAACGATTTTGCACTTTGCATTTATATTTATGGTGTAAGCAAAACACCATATTCCTTCGAAATATAATCAATTATAGTCTATAACATAATAAAGAAGTTATTATAGTATACACATTTACTCTAGTGGAGTTGAAATTTTAATAATTTCAAAAACCTTTTTATGGTCAGTAACAACTCTTCTGTGAAATATATAATTATATGCATGTTTTTACAGCGGCTTAATCATTTTACTCGCTTCCTCATGCTCTAATTTTAATGCTACTAGGAAAATCCAAACGCGCTGCGCACGCACTATTTTGTTTTTTCAGTTATGCATATGTAATTTTTCATTATGATTTCACTTTAATTGGTTTAAATGATAGGATAATCAGATCATTTTTCAAAGCATGACAAAATTAATCTTTTATTCTAATTCGATTTAATTATTTAGTTTTAATTAGTTTCAAATATAGTTAAGAATAAAAATTCAATTTCAAAAATCCAAATGTAACGGAAGTAGTGAATTTTCGCGGCTATTCCTTACAGACCAATCAAAATCACTCTTTAAGTGCTTCACAACATCCAGCCATCGTTTTTTAAAGAGAGGATTAAGAATAAAAATTCAATTTTAAAAATTCCAATATAGCGGAAGTAGCTAATTTTTGCGCCTATTCCTTACAGACCAATCAAAATCACTCTTTAAGTGTGTCACAACATCCGGCCATCGTTTTTTAAAGAGAGGATTAAAATATAACAAACCGTCAAGACTTCTGGCTTTTGTGACAATTTTTAGAAGTACGTAAATATAAAACATTTTATGAGCTAAGTTTCTATTAAATGGGGTTAATCATGTACGAGAAGGTAAACATTCAAACATTCTTTTGAAAAATCTCTCTTATTGTTGGATAATTTTGGGGATAAGAATAAGTTGAGGTTATTATTAATAGTATGTTTATTAACTAAATAGGATGAGATTACATTGGTAAGCACGCGTCTGACTCACATGGCTTTCTCGTGACGACTAACTATACATGCGCTGTCGGCGCTCGCGATACTCTCTCTACTCACACACACTCATGTAGCTATGTTCAGGAGCGTAGCATTTATACATATTCCAACACGCCTCCTTAAATCTACAATCCTGAACATTTTACAATCTTTTCATCTTAATTATATTCTTATTCTATACAATCAATTTTAATGCGTTTCTATTTTTCACAAATTTTGTTTTGTCAAGACTCTTTGTCAACATATCTGCTAAATTCAAACTTGTATCGATTTTTACAATGTCTATTATTCCATTCTCGTAATTTTCATTTATGTAATGGTATTTCACTTCAATGTGCTTTGAATTCTTAGTAAAATTCCCATACTTTGCAATTGCAATTGCACCTGAATTATCTTCATACAATTTTATAGGTTTTCCCAATTTTACATCAAATGATTCAGTTAACAAGTTTCTAATAAATAATATTTCCGTTACTGCTTCTGGCATTGCAGTATACTCAGCAAAAGTTGAGCATTTAGTTACATTGTTTTGTTTACGTGTTTTCCAAAATATTAGATTTCCATAAAGTCTAATTATAAATCCTGTTGTAGATTTTCTATCGATATTATCACCTGCATAGTCAGAATCTGCCATATAATCTAAGGTTTCATATTCCAAATTATCATAGTAGGTCAATTTTAAATCTTTGATTTTATATAGATACTTTAATATTCTCATCGCATATTTGTAGTGCGTTACATCATAACAGCTTTGGTATCTACTTAAGTAATTTACAGGATATGTTATATCTGGCCTTGTGCCTGTACTTATGTTCAACAATTCACCAATCAAATTTCTATACTTTATACTCTCGTCAATTTCGCTTGCTTGTTCTAATTTCAAATTTGCCTCCATAGGAGTGTCATATAATTTTGCGTTTTCTAAATTGTATTTTACAACCAAAGATTCAATGTACTTTGTCTGACTTAAGGTCATTTTACTTCTATCTTTACTATAATCAATATCAATTCCAATATAGTTTCCCACTTTTCCTAAATCTTTCATTGAAAATCTTTTCATTAAACTTTCTTTAATTTCGTCTATCATCTTTTTATTTTTGCAACATATTAAAAGATCATCTACAAAAACTAATATATATATTGGATCTTAGTAGATAAGCTTGGCCGGTTCTGGAGCAATTCAGGTCGTGACCTTGTTGCTCCAGAACCGGCCTAGGGTTTCTGGAGCACCCGTAACTGCACGGGGAGCCATTAACCCATACCAGATGCTGCTCCAGAACCGGCCAAGGGTTTGGCGGAGAGGGGGGAAGGGGGTGGTGGTGTCACATGCAGCAGGAGTCGATAACCCATCCCCGCGAATCGGGGAATCGGCGCGGCGGGTGACAGCCCCCGACCGGATGACTGCGCACATCGGCTGCGCAGCGGCGGGCGGCGAGCGGCGGGCGGTGAGCGGCGGGCGGCCTGCTGCTTGTCAGCCTGCAGCACTCAGCCAGCCGTTCTTATCTACTAGTAAATATTTAGAACTTTTTATATCCCTTTTGCTCGGGCAATGAACAGGTGTTTGTGGAAATTTTTACCGAACATTTTTTCCACTGCGACTTTTTTGTGTCGTTTTGTATCAATTTTTGTTGCTCAGGAGTAACGGTCGAGCTGCTTTGACCCATTGTTATGGAATGAAAGCTTTTAACGACCGCAACACACTTATATAATCGAAGCCTTGACTAACTGGTTGCGAGAGCACCGTAGCCACCTAGCGGTCAGATATAAAAATTTTAAGGGGGATAGGAGCCCTACCTCGCTCCTATCCTGTGAGGATCTACCTGTCTATCAACCCCTCCATTACCCTTAAAATTTTATTCATCATTATCTTCCCATTCCATAATGTCTTCCCACTCCATGTTGGAATCGTTGAGGTAAAACTGTTTCATGCGCTTTACGTTGTAACGAGCACAAGTAGTTTTGTACGCTCCATTATGGTTAGTACATATAGTCACTGATCTTGGATAATCGAATGATGGATAGCCCATTTCCGTGATATCAGTAACTTTAAAGTTGAAACGCTCTAACCACAACTTTTTTAACTCACCAATCACGAAAATTCTGTTAGCATCTTTTAATACATCTTGAAGAATTTTTCCAATTTCAGTATAATCGTAATCACCACCATCCCATGACAGTCCATGGTAGCAAAGTTCTAATCACAAATTTTCACTTCTATATTTTTCTGTTAGTCTTCGCCAAGGAAATGGTGGCTTGAAGTGCACTACTGGCTCATCGCCATCGTTGAGAGACACGAAAGCCAAGTCTTTCAGAACGAAATCATTGCCAGGCTTTTTAAAGCCCTGCATATCCACTGCGTAGTCCATGGCGTCGAATTCCGAAATGACGAGGAGCCAGAGGCTCACCCAGCTTATATGCTCCTTAAAGTTTCTGCACGTCGCCGCTTACGGGACTATATTGAACTATGCGATCGTGCAAGATCAAGCAGTAGGCTGAAGTTCCAGCCGGAAAATTTTCCTTTGCTTCAAATTCCAGACAAATGTCTACAGGGGCGCTCTTTAAGGATTCGTTTTGTTTTGAGCAGTCTATCACTATTAGGGGCATGTAAGTAAGATATTGCGACTTTTTCAACATAGGTTCTGGATCTTTGCCGTAGTAAGAATTTTGAAAATTAGCGTACATATCGTAGGGCATGGCAAATTGATTACGATTCACATCGAGGTTAAGATTACCATACGGATATGACTGAGAATTGAGAAAGAGTTTTACATTTGTAAGATTGCAATGATCAAACTGGCTAGCATTTGTAGCTCTTCCATCTTTTCGATTAGTTTGAAAACCTAAGACGATGAAGCGTGGTTTTTCAAGTGGATTTGATGGTTTTACAGTCCATACTTGTCTCGATGTAATCGGAAGTAGTGGATACTCGTACAATTCCCACGTGCGAAAACTCATGGCAATGGGGCGATCTTTCCCCACGAAATCGAGTAAGCGAATTTTGTTAGAGTTCGATGCAACTACGTATAGCATTAGCCATTCGATTCTAGATAATTCAATATTAAAGTCCTCGTAACCCTCTGCATTGTCTACTCTTACAGTTGTTTGTTTAACGGCGTTTAAGTCATTTCTCGATCTCATGAGAACGAGTTCATGCTTTGCGTTTACTACAATTTTACGATAGTCCTCTGCGAAGCCAAAAATTAGGCTCAATGGAATCGATACATTAAAGTACCAGCATTATCAACAATATTCTGTGTTTCTTCTACATCGATCCAGCCCGCATTGCAAGAGACATAAATCTTGATGTTGAATAGATATACGTATTTCATCGCTGTTGTTGAATGATGCTGTATACGGTTGGTGAGCGTGAATCTCATAGTGGGCTACGGATTCATCGAAAGTTACAGGTATTTGTATGCTTAGAATTTCTTCCATTTCGTTGAAAGCAGCAAAAGATGATACAAGTTATTTTCCACCAAGTACTACTTTTAAACTTAGACTTTTTAGTTTTTGTATGCTCTGACGTGTTAGCGCCTTCACAGGTCGTTGATGACTGATGCGTGGCGGGTATGTTTCTCTGCTTATATAGTTTCTGTTATAAATAATTCCCATTATGGTTGGCGGATATGCAATCTTATAGTTATAACTTCTCCGCAGAAATTTACTAAATCTCCGTCTTGATCAACGATGCGTACTTGCAAACGTATACGTTTTACGGCAATCGGAAGGTAAATGACGTGTGAGGGAACTTCGATGATTTTATATCCCGGAGGTACTGCAGGAAAAAACTCGTAAATTGTATGTACTTTTCGATAGTTTATATATGCTCCCGAAGTGATATTACACTCGACTCGCAAAGCGTTGATTTTGAGAATTGTAACTGGTAAGTCAGAATTATGGACAACGTTCGGTTCGAGAATACGTCTAGTGAAGCCGAGTAGACGACCGAGTGAATTTTCAGGTATAAAATCTATAGGCTGACTACACTTGATTGTACACCGAAGAGTATTATTATTAGGCTTTAAATTGAAAGTAATGTCGTTGTGAGCTAATTTTTTACGAAGGAATTTGTCAATATCCTCAATTTCGTAACTTCCCACCGGAAGAAGGACAACGTTTCCACCTACGTAAAACTTATTATTGTTACTGTCTATATTGGGGATTGAATTAAATGTTACAAGTTCAACAAGGCCTAAAACGTAATTTTTGTCTGGCGATAACTCGATTGGTGGAAAATACTGTGCTTCTAGTGTAGAAGATGTACCTGAAAGTGTCAGAGTTAATGAACCTTCCATGACAGCTTAAATGAGAATGATGCAATGTTTCCCCCGCCTCTCCTTATATAGCCCCGCACAAGAATTTTAGACATTGTATGTGTCAAAATCTTGATATCTTTCATGATTATATTTAACTTCGTCTACTCCGAGGTATAATATTAAATCTAAAGGCGGTCAGAGATCGCCAAAACTATCGAAATATACAACATTTTTGCCTCTTTTTCTATATGCAACCCAGTGTGTGCCAGGGCCGCTAGCATCATCTAGATTAACTATAGCCGATTCGTAATAGTGTGGGCCAGAAGCCGGCAATACATTTCTCATAAATACTCCTCGAAAATTAGGTATTTTTAAAAGTTTTGCATATTTTAATATGTCGGCGTCGGTAAGTGCTCGCTGAGGTAATTTCATGAACTTTTTTTTTTAATGAAGATCTAACCCTAATTTGTGTGGTTTAAGATATAAGCCATTGCCCAATGCTACACTTTCCGCAGTTTTATTATGCCTTTTATTTTCTTCAAACTGCTCCTTAGCGGCTTTTGCGTCGTTTACGGCTTTTACTATTCCAGCAGCACCACCAGCTAGAGCGCCAGTTGCACCCAAACCTGCAAATAGAGTTATGAGAAATGGCAATACCCCTCCTGTTTTCGCAGGGACTGGTAAAATAGAGGAATTTTAATATTCTTTTTACCTCCAGCTTCTTTAACAGTGCTCCGAGCTTTTTTCAAAGCTGATCGTATGACTGTTAGAGCACAGTTACTTGGCGCTGATTTAAAGGCACCTGCTTTAATAATTTTATTCAAGGAAACTTGCTTTCTCTTCTTTAAACACATTCCCAATTTGTTAGCGTTCTTTCGCTTTTTATTTTTCTTCTTCAACCCCATACCGAGTCTAGATTTTAATTTCATAGTATTAGTTATAGCGTATGCAGCCGCTTTTTCACCAAAATTCGCGTCTTTTGATTTAACGCGATTCCAAGCTTTTTCAGCTAAAATTTTATCTGCGGCGTTTCTCGCTTGAACGTTTTCACGATTTCTAGAATAAGCTATATTGTGCTCTTTACAAGCAGCGTCAAGAGGATTAATTCCAAGATCTCCTCGAGCTAAACGTTTTGCCAACTTTGTACCTGGACCACAGTACCGATAACCGGGTATGTGAAGCTCAAATGGAAGTTTATTGATAATTTTATTAACTAAACCGCGTCCGCGTTTGTGAATGATCATCACTCTTCGAAAGTCAACGGGCAACTGATGGTGAAAGCTATATAAGACGGCTATTTATACTCATAGCAATCAGTCGTGATTTGGTTTTCATAGAGTAAAGATCATGAACTTCAAAGAGCAGTCGGTAAAGCTACCAATAGAAAATTTTGATGCACTCGTAGAACATGATAAAAGAGAAAAGCGACACGGCGATCTACTTCCTGATAGTATACGAGCCATCTTCTGCGGCCCGTTAAACTGTGGAAAAATAAATAGTTTACTTGCTCTCATAACGCATCCTAATGGTGTTAGATTTGAAAACGTATACGTTTACTCAAAGTCTCTCAATCAACCAAAATATAAATTTTCCAATGAAATCTTAGAACCTATAGAAGGTGTACAATATTTTCCGTTTAGCGAGCACGATGCAGTTGTCGATCCTGACCACGCGCTTCCGAACTCTATCATGATATTCGACGATATTGCTTGCGAAAAACAGGATAATGTTAAAGCCTTATTCTGCATGGGTAGACATAAAAAGGTTGATTGTTTTTATCTATGTCAAAATTATGCTCACGTTCCAAAACATCTTGTCAGAGATAATGTAAACTTACTTGCTATTTTTAGACAAGATGAAGTAAATCTAAAGCATATCTATGACGATCACGTAAATACCGATATGACCTATATACATTTTAAAGAATTATGCTCTAAGTGTTGGAGAGATGATAAGTATGGTTTTCTAGTCATCGATAAAGAGAGAGGAATAAATGATGGCAGATTTCGCAAGGGCTTTGATAATTTTGCTATAAATATAGCATACACATAGGTAACAATCATCAGTTTCTGACTGAACGTTGAAACGACAACATGGCTGACTTTCAACGAGAAAAAAACGTGCTTCGTCAACTTGTTAAGGCAAGAGATGCGATTAAACGCAAATATAGAATATTAAAATTTGGAAAAGACAAGACAGAAAAGATTTTAAAAGAGGTTGCAATAAAACGATCAACGAGGAACCAAGAAAAATTCATTTAAAACTTCGTTTATTGGCCGACGTTTCGGTACTAATATTAATACCTTCATCAGGGCTAAGAAGGGAAAAAAATACATAGTTAAAACATATATACAGAATATTTTAAGCAAATGAATCCATTAACACTTTTTTTGGCATTTTACTGACCTAATAAATTAACGAAAGTTTACACCATGGTTCGTAGACAAACATAGGTGACGTCGATCAAGTAATGATATAGCACATAGTGCAACGTCTGTGAGCGGATTTTATTTAACTAGAACATTTTGAAAAGAATTCGAGTTTGAAAATTTGATTTTAAGTTAACGAAAATTAAAATTTTATACGAATATAACAATAAACAGCTAGAGCTCTTACCCATCCTGCACTCTGGAGTCCCATTTTTCGACATTGAGAGAAATGCGAAATTTCCGGGGTTTATATACCTACAGGGGGGACGTTAATTTTCGCAAATTCAAATTCTGAGAGTGAGAGGTGAGGGAGCGCGCCAACAAGTAGCGTACTGGAGATCGTACGACTAACAGCGTTTATTGTTATTTTCGTTATTGCAGAAGTGTCTATTGGTTGTTTCAAAGGATTTTTTATAAATGTACTTCAGATTCTTAGTGTCGTCCATTCGATTTAGGCTGTTATTTTGCGAGTGTATGTGCAACATTTCTGAAAAAGTACGTTTACGGAAATGTTGCACATACACTCGCAAAATAACAGCCTAAATCGAATGGACGACACTAAGAATCTGAAGTACATTTATAAAAAATCCTTTGAAACAACCAATAGACACTTCTGCAATAACGAAAATAACAATAAACGCTGTTAGTCGTACGATCTCCAGTACGCTACTTGTTGGCGCGCTCCCTCACCTCTCACTCTCAGAATTTGAATTTGCGAAAATTAACGTCCCCCCTGTAGGTATATAAACCCCGGAAATTTCGCATTTCTCTCAATGTCGAAAAATGGGACTCCAGAGTGCAGGATGGGTAAGAGCTCTAGCTGTTTATTGTTATATTCGTATAAAATTTTAATTTTCGTTAACTTAAAATCAAATTTTCAAACTCGAATTCTTTTCAAAATGTTCTAGTTAAATAAAATCCGCTCACAGACGTTGCACTATGTGCTATATCATTACTTGATCGACGTCACCTATGTTTGTCTACGAACCATGGTGTAAACTTTCGTTAATTTATTAGGTCAGTAAAATGCCAAAAAAAGTGTTAATGGATTCATTTGCTTAAAATATTCTGTATATATGTTTTAACTATGTATTTTTTTCCCTTCTTAGCCCTGATGAAGGTATTAATATTAGTACCGAAACGTCGGCCAATAAACGAAGTTTTAAATGAATTTTTCTTGGTTCCTCGTTGATCGTTTTATTGCAACCTCCTTCAAAATTTACACTTTGGAATGTACGAGTCATCATCTCACAGAAAAGATTTTAAGTGAAACTTTTAAACCAATAGTCGATCCACTTCAAAAACTTGTAGTCCAGAAAAATACTGAACAAAATAGTGTCGAAGATAACACCGTCGAACAAAGTAGGGTTAAACAAAACGAAAGTTTTGACAGTGAGTTTAATGATACCATACAGAATGCCCACGAGACATCTTTTGAAACCGCAGATAGTGATATCAACGATGACTCTGATTTATACGTCATCTTGACAAAATTTATGGAGTACGAAATGAAAACGGTAAATTTTTTATTGGGAATTTACCGATTAGTTTTCATAATAATAAAATTAAAATTAATGGAGTAGCATACCCGAGAACTACAGGATTACTCGAGTTACTGATAGCAAAACAACCAAGTAAAAATAATATAAGTTCAGATGATTTAAAAAATTATCGTAAAATTTCAAAACTATCGTCTGCTCATAAAAGGCGATATGACAAGAACGAAAAGATTAATTTTCATAATAGTAATAAATTTAATAATATTATTGCTCCAATGTTCAATATTACCTCGAAAACAATTACCGGAGAATCGATTAAAGATGGCTCATTACCTGGTTATAAGATTGCGAAAAAACACACTGCTTTAGACTATGTGTACTGGGACGATCCTAACGAGCTCGTTGACCGGCTTCACTTACTAGTAGCTGAAAGATCTGCCAGAAATCCAAACCACGTAAACGAGATACACTCTATAATCGAAGAATTGCGAGAAGCGGGCTATATATATTGAGCGCCCACGAATATATAAATCATTATTAAAATGAGCGTCGACGTGTTCGGACGTAACCTCGGAAAAACCGAAGTAGTCGGGGGCCACCAGGCGTTGGCTTTAAAATCACAACTGACGGTCACTATGACATAGAAAATAAAAAATTATGTAATGTTGCCGATCCCCAACAACCGAGCGATGCTATTAATTTAGAAACTCTACGAAACATTATTCAAATAGAAATTCGAGGAATAACTGACATAACTACAAAACTTGGAGATAGTCTGGATGATTTAGATATAATAGTTGTCAATCATAGAAACGAAGTTGATGCACAGATATCTCAAATAAAAGCTGACATTTTGCCTATAAAAGAGGCTATGGCACAAATATTCAATCAGTAATTCCACAAACATGGAACACGAAAGACTAGTTGAAGAACTGCACAAACCTGCAAGACGCAACTATACACGTCGAAACTTTGACGTGCGTGGTTTGGATGAAACTTGGCAAGCAGATCTCGTTGAAATTATTCCATATGCTCAGGATAATAAGGGCTATAGATACTTGCTCACTATAATAGATACTTGCTCACTATAATAGATATTTTCTCCAAATATGCATGGGCTGTTCCTGTAAAGAGAAAAACAGGCAAACATGTCTCAGAAGCTATGAAATCTGTGCTTGTTAAAGGCAGAGTACCGAAGAATCTCCATACTGATCGAGGCAAAGAATTTTATAACGCAGATTTTCAAAAACTTATGAAAACACACAAAATAAAGTTATATTCAACCTATAGCAATCTAAAAGCAGCGATATGTGAACGCTTCAATCGCACGCTAAAAAGCGCAATGTGGAAAAAATTCAGTTTGAGAGGCAACTACAAGCGGCTAGATATTTTACCTGATTTACTTACCATATACAATAATCGTAAACATCGTACTATCGGTGTAAAACCTAAAGATGTAACATGCAGTAATGAAGCAGATATACTGAGGAAATTTGCCCGCAAAATAACTAAGAAAATTAAACCAAAATTTAACATTGGTGACAAAGTCCGAGTGAGCAAGGCTAAAGCAGTATTTGATAAAGGATATACTCCCAATTGGTCTACAGAGATATTTACAATTGTACGTATAGCAGCTACAAATCCCACGACTTACCATCTGAAGGACTATCACGATCAGCCTGTCTCTGGCGGTTTCTACGAGCAAGAATTGCTAAAAGCCAAGTATCCAGATATTTATCTTATAGAAAAAGTAATTAAGAAAAAAGGAAGCAAAATTTTTGTAAAATGGCTTGGCTTTGATAATACACATAATAGTTGGATAGAGAAAAAAGATATGTAAGAATATGGAATGTTGAATAAAAACAATTTTTTAAGTTAAACAAAGAGTTTTGTTTATTATTAAATTAAAAAAAATTATGTACATTTGTGCTATATATTTTTTCGCAATATATTTCGCAATACTTAACTATATTTCCGCAATACTTAAAGATTTTACATTAACTATACATATTCATATCACTTAAACATTTTACAATAACAATATATTTATTTTTGCAGTACTTAAAAATTTTACATTAACTATTTCACAATGCTTAAAATCACTTGCCGCTAAATTCAACACTAGAACCACCATTGTATACTATAAAAAGTTCATATTTGTTGGCAGCGTCTTGGAGATTGATAAAGAATTTCTCATCTTGATGAAGAGCCTCTGATACTCTCTTCGGCATAAATACGTCGAACTCACTCTCCAGTTCAGCCATGACTTTATCTCCATATTTAGTCGTCACAGCCTTCAAACTTGTGACCATGTAGCGCTGGCCCTTGGTCAGATCGACCAATCTTTTTGTTGGAAGAAATCCTCCACGGGTAACTGCATTCAGTTTTGAAAAATCCATCTGTAACATAAAGTTTGTAAATGATTAGTTTTTTAAAATATGAGAAAAAATACAAGAAAATTACTTTTAAAAAATACCAACCTTAGATTTCTCTTCGTTTCTTACTACTACTTCCAGTAGATGACTCGCAAGGTCTTTTTAAGACGAGGTGCGACGTTGCAGGAAGCGGATGCGGAACAGCCAGAAGCGGCTGTGGGACAGCAGGAAGCAGCTGCGGGTCTGTAGGAGGCGAGGCTGAGATCTGCTGATGCTGGTACTGCTGCTGCTGAAGAGAGTGACTTAAAGAGTCGACTGTTCGAATGAGCTCCTGCTCTAGCACCGCCTCATTATATAGGAGCTCTTCAGCGGCGTTCGGCGGCTCGCGTTCCCCCTCTCCGGCAGCTTCATTCTCATTGGCCCGCTCTTCCCCCACAACTCCTGCTCTGTAGTGAGTTCAAGTCAATATATTTTTTAAGCCAAGGACTTTGCTGGAATTTTATGGCTCGATGGACTTTGACGAGAAGCAGGCCATGTTTCAAGGGTGCTCGATAGTGAAGCACATAACGAGTTCTATCGTGAAGCATCGTCATGAGTTTATACTGTTTTGAGCCAGGAGGCGCCATGTGCTCCGCACAGAATGGCATATCTTTATGGGCATCGTGTAGAGTTTCAGGATACTTCAGGTCCACCTCGACAAAGTATCCAAAGTCACAGTCATCGGGGATGTCGAAGAAGTTTGGTTCATTGACATTCTCCACCCACTTGAAGCCACCATAAGGCAAGGATTCAGTCATTGCCCAACCGTAAAAATTGTTGACGTCGAAATACATCAAATATTTTTCGTCCTCGTTAGCGTTGTAACCATCCTTCATGTACGGGTTGTTCGCTTTTGCATAACGATTGCAACACTGACTGATTCCTCCTCTTATGCCGCGCTCAATGAACAGCAGCATGTCTACATCGTTGAGAAGCTCAAGTTTGATCTGTAAAAAATTTTTTTTCAAATATGAATTTTTAATTAAATTTAAGTGAATCATACCTATGTATTTTTTAGCATGGCATCCCAAGTCAATCCGGGCGTAGTGTAATAGTGGGCAGGATCCAACTCATAAGCTTCAAGACAGTTATTTCTAAAGTTCTCAAAAACTTCAGTCAATAGGATAACATCTGTCTTGAGATATAAGTCAGAGTACTGCCCTAAATCTTGAATACTGAAACTCTGCCAAACGTTCTGAGCATGCTCATAATCCTCATCGCTGATATGAGCATCATATAAGCTGCTGAAGAAGTCATCTTTCGAAGGGAGATTTGGCTCATTTAGCTTTTCAAATGACGAGACATAGTCGTATGGAAAAACTCCTTTTCTCTTCAAAAGTGAAATTTGTTCATCGCATAGACCATCTTCTTTAAACAGTCGCTCCAGAGTATTCAGTTTCTCCAAGTATGATGCCAACTTGTCTAGCGATGAAGCCATAAACTTGAACGAGTCGATGAATCGCAGGTTTATGTCCGTACCTTCCACAAACTTTGTAAAAGATATGTATTTCTCTTTTGTTTGTGGAAGTAGCGAAACTCGCCCTGGGAAGCACGTTGCGACTTCTCTGATGAAGAGATGAGAATCGTATCCGCTCAAGTTGTGAAAAACTATGGGGATCGTTCTCGAGTCTTGAAAGCCAATGTTACATTTACTATGTGCTGGCCCACGATATCTGTAATAATTATAATTTTTTTATGTTAGAGAGAGAGAGAGAGAGAGAGAGAGAGAGAGAGAGAGAGAATAAAAAAAAAATACTCACTTTCCCGTAAAATGGCAATGGTCACGTACTCGCTTGTCTTCCTTTATAAATGGCTTCTCGCAAATGTAGCATATCGATGCTTTTTCAAACATAATATTTTCAAGTGGTGTTAGATCATTCATGGGCTTTGGATGTTTGTACGAGTCATCCAACTTTACAGCCAGTGAGTGGAGACTCTGTACAAACCATTTGGCTCGAGATTCGGCTTGCTCGTTCTCTTGTCTATAACTCTTATATTCTGAGAGAGAGTCATTGTAGCTACATTTAATGAAGTAGCCCACGCTGAATGGCATGTGATGCTGGTAAGTTCGTTCATCGTCAATCACACGCTTCAATATACATTCAAAGTCGGCGTATATTACGAACGGCACACGATTTTTAAAACTAAAGTTTGTAAACTCTAAAGTATTGTTTTTCTTATTTGGAACTGTGATTTTACATTTATTAATATTTTCACAGTCAATCACATGTTTCGTCAAGTTTTCTTCCGTTCGAAAATAATGCAGACATCGATCACAAATGAAAGTTTTATGGTTGCGAGAAGATAGTTATTTACTACACAATCTTGATAAACTTTTTATCCAAACGTAGTGGAATTTAAATTCAATATCATCATCATTATCGAGAGCCGAGCCATCTTCATCCTCGTCAACATAATTATTTTCGATGAGAAGTAAATTAACATGATTTTCTTTTTTGTCAGCTGTCAAGTGGCGTGGCAAGACGTCAAACACTTTTCCTTTTTTCTTCAAATAATACACATTTACAGAAACGTCATTTTGTTTTTCGAACTTACTACCTTTCGAGGATCGACAGGAAAATCAATTCCTTTAAAGTTTAGATCGTTTTTATATGGTACATAATTCACCACACGGTTGGCACTCATCCGAGCAGGGTGTAGTGCCGATAGAATTGCCCATTTGAAACATTCATCGTCGTGATTTTCTACGTTTATACACGCCTTCTTGTTCTTGATGAATGGCGGCAAATCGATGTACGAGCTTCTTCTGATCGGATTGAATTTGTAAATATTCACAACTAAATTTAAAATTGATTTGAGTGTCCAGCCCGATTCGCGCTCTTGAAACTCCTCGATATCTGTGTCGATGGGACTTCGCACGTTCATAACAAACCACTCGTTCAAGTCCGTAGTCGAGTATATTGGAGCTGTTTTAGTGTTGAAATATTTTATTTCGATTATCTCTTCACCATCTTTAACTATGGCGTACTCGGCCGCTAACACTGTATTCACTATCAAAGGTTCTTTAAGAATTTCACTCACTTTTTCAATAAATTCCTTCTCAACGTCTCTCATAAATGTTAATAAATCAAGGTGTTTTCGGTTTGTGATGACACCCGTCTTTATTCTATTTTCGAAAGCTGAGTCGACATCATCCCAGCTCACCGATGGGCCATTTTGATTCGCTTGTAGTCCAGCACCCACCACTCGATGTTCACTCAACAAGTGTAAAACACTTTTTATGAGCGCGATCCGCTTGCAGTTTTTGCCTATCAGCCACTGTTAAGTCCGTCACCTCGGGCCTGCACTGAGCCAATTTTTCAGCTTCCACTAGAGCTTTTCGCCAAGCGCAATCCAATTATTCACATCATCTTGGTCAGCCGCACCACTTAAAGCGAGCCGATATGATTTACACAGCTGAAGAGCGGTATTTTTGAAGTACTGAGGCATCTTGACCGTGCGAGGCAGTCGAATGACTTTCTGCCCCACGCACACCTCCTTTTATCTAAAAAGATCGCGAAAAGAGATCGATTCTGATTGGCTGTAGGCGTCGTGGTGGGGGAAAATACCGTGATTGGTTAAACAATTGGAAGGGGTGAATATAAAATAAGCAGCGAGACGTTGAAAACCTCATTCGCTCCTTTGCTGTCGTTCGAGAACAGTCACCGCAGCAAGATGAAGTATATTGTTGATGTGCAAGGTTTCAAGATTACCTTGAATGAATTCGTCTTCAAGGAAGTAGCCATCATCCCTCTCGAGGAAGATCCTACACCATCCGTTTTCCTATTTAAACCCCCTTATGCATGGGACAAGTTGCTGGAAAAAAACAAGTCTGAAAATCGCTGGCTTGAACAAAATTTTCATGGAATAATGTGGAGAGCAGTATACGATGAACTAAAAAACACTCTAAGTGGGGTACTCTTCGGAGCAGAGATTTATGTGAAAAGACTGGAGAAAAGTAAATGGATGAAGAGATTTTTCCCCGATCAGTAAGCTATTTTTGTTATAAAATTATTTTCATAAAAAAGTTTTCTCATAATATTTTCTTAATTTTCAGATTAGTTATTAATATCGAGGATATGGGATGCCCTTCATTGAAAAGTCTACCTACAGAAACAGTCTCATGTACCAATCATACTGGTTGTAACTTTCCAGTATGCGCACCTCGAAACGCGTTGGTTATGAAAAGATGGATGCTCGACCAGCAGCATAGCAAAAACATGAAGGAAATATCAGAATCCTTTCATTTTATGTATATTTGAATTATATTTTACGAATTTATTATAAGTTAATAAACTTTTTGAATTAAATTTTGTGGTTATATTTATTTCTTATAATTATATATATATATATATATATATATATATATTCTTCTCTCTTTAAAAAGTGATCTATCCTCACAATAAAGCGTCAAAATCGATTATGTTTGAATATTTAAAAACTGAATAATCGAAATAGTAAAAGAAAAAATTAATTATTTTATTTATCAAACTTTTAAATTGGATCTAACTAACTTGATCGGAAATAATACGCGTGAAGCTCGTTGAATATAGCTAGTATTTAAAATAAATTACATAATGATAATTATAAATATATAGTATTTAAATAAAACATGAATATTTGTTCATACGTTAAAAAATTGGTGGCCCTGAGAAGGGCCGATTGGACAGTCCTGAAAAGGACTGATTAAATCGTAAGATGTCGACGAATTCGCCGACGTGGCTCATCATCACCGCTGTCGTCACGATTATTGTAGTTTATCAATGAATATTGTTCTAATTACGATTAAAATTTCTAACTTCAAAATTTGTCTATTGTAAGCCTAAACTAAAATAAATACAATATTCAAGTTTCAATAATAAAAAAAAAATTGGATAAAATAAAACTTCAACTGATAATATTACACTATTAATTCAGTAATGTTGAAGGTAAAAGAAGAGCGCGCTTGAACTGACTAGTGATGATAAAATCACATTTTCATGCACGCTTATATCAAGAGTAAGTACACTTTAGAAAACTTCTATATATATAGATGTATTGTGTTTACATTTTACGTTTCCAAATGTACACATTGTATACCTATACATAGAAGTTTTCTGACGGTGTATATATATATATAAATATATATATATATATATATATATTTATTTATTTATTTATTTATTAATATTTATATAAGAAAGGGAAGGGAAAGAGGGAAATATATATAAAATAATTTGTATATATACGTTATAAAATATTAGTGGCCCTGAAAAGGGCCGATTGAAAAAAAAGTTTAATATCAGTCGTCGTCGTCGTCGTCGTCGTCGTCGTCGCGGTTCTTACAGTCGTCGCAGGAACTACGTCCGTCGTCGTCGTCGTCGTCTTTGTCCTTGTCGTCTTTGTCATGATCGTCGTCGTCATGGTGGTCGTCATCGTTGTCCTTGTCGCCGTTCTCGTCGCCGTCACTGCCAGCAGCCTCTCCGTCGAAGAGACGCTTCCTCACGCGGTCCTTGCGTTTTTTTAGGACTGGCTGCTGAGGAAGTCGTCTCCGAGGTGTCGCTGGATGAGCTGGTATCTCCAAGATGCCGGAGATGCGCTCCCGCTCTCACCGCGCGACGACGGCTTCACTGACAGCGCTTAATCCAATCCGGTACGGCGATGGCGCATTCGATAACACTGCCAGGCGTGGTCCAAATGGGGAGGGCAGCGGATTACGACTGTCGGCGATGAGTACGACGACCTTGGGTCTTGGTGGCTTCGGCGGTGGTGATGGTTTCGGCGGTGGTGGAGCATGCCGATGCCTTTTCCGGGCCTGTCGCTGCTTCTCCGAACGCGGGCGTTTTCGTCCCATTGTTGTTGTTGTTGTTGGTGGTGCTGCTGCTGCGTGCTGTGTAACTGCTGCAATACGACTGATGCTAGCTCGTGTCCGTTCGCCTCTGATATAGGCGCCGCGAGCGCCACCGAGCGTGCACTCTCCCGTGTATAGGTATCTATATACCTATATACATGCAGCAGGAGCAACAATGGGACGAAAACGCCCGCGTTCCGAGATATATATAAAATTCGCACGCCGTCGCGCTTGCGTAGAGCATACATATATGCACCGTTGAGTGAGCGCGTGCATGTATATGCGTATAATTATCATAAATTAGTAGTCCTTAAAAGGACTAATTGACAAAACAATCTCGGAGAAGAGGCAATTTTTTGAAGGTATGCCCTACGTAATAAAATCAGTAGTCCTTAAAAGGACTAATTGACAAAACTTTCTCAGAGGAGAGAGAATTGTGTTATAGTATGTCCTATGAAATAAAGTTAGTAGTCCTGAAAAGCACTAATTCATCATTATCATCATCATAAATAATTTTAAAAAAGGCACGTACAGCCATAACCTCGCGCGTATGTGATACCGAGAGAGAATTTCGCGCGCGCGTAGACGAAAGCGCGGGCAGTGATAGCACAACTGTATTAGTCTTCGCAATCGTTGCGGGGTGTCCCAAGCTAGACAGCTGGAAGTGTACTGCAACGATTGAGAAGTCTAGTGCAGTCGTAAGCTGCACATGACCTCACGCGCGCGACACTGAGAGTGAGAATTCGCGTGCGAAAACATGACGTGCGCATAACGTTGCGCGCGCGAGAGAGAGAGAGACCGAGAGAGAGATCCGCGCACGCACCGAGACGAGAGGGTCCACGCGCAAATACGTCGTACACAAGATAGATAGATAGATAGATATTTATTTATTGTGTTTGGTTCACAAAGTGTACAGAATAAAATAATACAATAAATCGCCAAAGTTAAGATAAAATAAAAGAATATCACAATTTAAATACTAATAGAAGATATCACAGTCAAAATAATACAAGTGTTTACAAGTGATATCACAGTTGCAAAGTGTGACCACAGTCAGTTATATAATAATAATACTGAATAAAGTAAGGCATAGAGGCGAGCATCGTAATAAAAACACAATATTAGCAATAAAAACATTTGGAATACCTACCGGTCAAGGATATTAAAACTATAAAAACATTAAAACTCATACATTCATCCAGTACATTCGTTCGTCCAGACATACTTATAAATTACAGTCATACAACTAACCTAAGAGTACGGACAAAACGAATAAATAGTGTATATGGAACAGCACAAGAATACATGTATCTGTCCCTTTCAAGGTGACCTATTCTAGGTCAGATATGTGCCTCTTTACTGCACGCTTGAACCAACTAAGAGATGGTAGATTACGAATCTCAGTGGGTAGGGAGTTCCATAAATGCGCTCCTCGCATCTGGAACGATTTAATTCCGTACGACTTGCGCATCAGAGGGGGATCAAGTTCTTTTATCGCTCCTCTCACATTACCTCTGGGCACATATCTAGTAAAGAGGCCTACTAGACAGTCCGGAACGTTCATTCGCACGATTTTGTACATCAGTACAGCCATAAAATATTGCCTCCTCGAATCAGTGCGTATCCAGCCCAATGAGGTTCTGTGAGGAGTGATGTGATCATCCCTCCTAAGAGAGAGGATACTCGCGCACGCACCGAAACGAGAGAGAGAGAGGATCCGCGCGCGTACTGTCATACACGAGGAAAGTGACAGCGTGACTGCAATAGACTTTTCAATCGTTGCGAGGTATCCAGAAGCTGAACAGCTGGAAGCGCACCGCACCGATTGAAAAGTTTAATGTAGTCATAAGCTGCACATAACCTCGCGCATATGAGAGAGAGGATTCTCGCACGCGCACCGAGACGAGAGAGGGCGGATACTCGCGCACACGTCACTCGCACCCCGAGACGAGAGAGAGAGAGAGAGAGAGAGAGAGAGAGAGAGATCCGCGCACCGAGCCCGATAGAGAGAGAGAGAGAATTCGCGTGCGCACGACTGCATTAGTCTTCTCAATCGTTGCGAAGTATCCTAAGCTAAACAGCTGGAAGCGTATCGCAACGATTGAGAAGACTAGATCTCGCGTACGCGACGCAACTGCCGATCGGAGAAGAACGCGCTATTTATATCGTACTCCGCGGAGCTGCTCCGGCCCAATCAGCAAGCAGCAGGCCGCCCGCCGCTGGCGCCCGCCGCTGCGCAGCCGATGTGTCGCGGGCTGTCACCCGTCGCGCCGATTCTAGATGGAGCGGGGATGGGTTATCGACTCCTGGTGCATGCGACACCACCACCCCCCTCCCCCCCTCTGCGCAAACCCTTAGCCGGTTCTGGAGCAGCACCTGGTATGGGTTAATGGCTCCCCGTGCAGTTACGGGTGCTCCAGAAACCCTAGGCCGATTCTGGAGCAACAAGTCACGACCTGAATTGCTCCAGAACCGGCCTAGCGTATCTACTCACCTTTGTTTGTGTTATTTACATATAGACAATAATCATAATTACTTCTTACAAAATTCAACTTTTCTATAAATTTGAGAAAACAATCATACCAAGCTCTTGGACTTTCCCTTAAACCATAAAGTGCTCTTTTTAATTTATAGGCTTTATTTTCACCTGTTTCATAACCTTTGGCTCATTAACATATACTTCAGATTTTACATGACCATTCAAAAATGTAGTTTCAACGTCCATTTTCTCTATGTATAACTTGTTTTTACAACAATGTGACAATAAAATTTTCAAAGTTTGTATTTTTCCTACTGGTGAATAAACATTTTCAATATATTCCTTTTGTTGGAAGCCTCTAACAACTAGTCGTGCTATATATGTATTATCACTTTTCCTTTTATAAATCCACTTAACATCAATTATCTTTTTACCATTGGGTTTATCAGCAATTTTCCATGTATCATTTTTCTCTAAACTTTTTATCTCTGAATCCATCGCTTTCTGCCATTCTTTATATTCATTGCACTTTATCGCCTCCTCGAATGTATTTGGTACATTTGCATTCACACAGTTTACATAAATACAGTGAGTTACAAGATTTCCGTATCTTGTTACTGGACTATTCTTTCTATTAGAATTTCTTGGAATTGTTAAATTGTCATTACTGTTATTTTCATTTTCATACTCAAAATTTTCATTGTTTTTATATTCAACATTTTCAAGATTTGTTTAATTATCTCTAGTCGACTTGTAACGTACCTAAGTAATGACAACTCTCAGATTTGAGTATTTACTTTAACACTTGAGTTTATTTAAATGTAGTTAGGTGTCGTTACTTGGTAGAGTATAATAATTTTTTAAGAGTTCATGTACTGGACTCGAGCATATATCGATTTAGGAATTTTTCCTCTGTTCTCGGGTAAGATACCGGCGCGCAGTGTGCCGGAGTCCGTGCCGTAGATACAGATAGAAGGTAGGTGGGTTATGCAGGTTAGTAGTTAGCGCTGATTGGCTGCTACCGTGCTGCGTCGGAATCGGGTAAATAGTCGGCGCAGAGGGCCTTCTATCGTGCCGAGAGATAGGATTGCCGGGTAAATAGTCAGCGCAGAGGGCCTTCTATCGTGCCGTGGGAGGTAGGTAAGGTAGAGTTCCTTGAGTATGCCAGGGTTAGGTATATGATTTGACAAATAGTATATCTATAAGTATGATATTCAATGAGTTTATTTGTATGGAAATGAAATTAGATTACAATAGAATATTTACAAAGTTTAACGAGCGCAAGGGGGTCGCCAGCATCACTCACCTAAGCGCAATGCTTATCGGTCAGTGTTCAAGGCAAGCTCGGACACAAGTGCGTGCCGATTCCGAGAATCGGAGCCCTTTATATACTAGTCGATTGTCTGGTCTTCTCTCTTGCGCATGACAATATTTATGTTTACACGGTGACGTCAGACACGCTGTATAAATAAATGAGTAAAATTTTCGCTGGCGCACGCAATCGCATGTTTGTATACATTTGTGCCTTTGGTTTGTTTATATTTTGATCTCGCGTTTATGAATGGGAAAATTTGCGTCTAACATGAATGGATGCGTATACTATGAACTGGTCGTGTACGTCACATTGCCCCCCAAATTAAATGGTTCTGTTCGCAAAATGAATACAATAGAAACCTTTAATTTTGACTAAGTTTTTATTTGCGCTATGTACAAAAATCAGAAAGTGATAGCACCCTGGTACGTTTCATTTCTTCGTTTTTTTTGTGAAGACGGCGATGGCTCTGGTGGTGATGACGTTGGTGGTGGGTCCGGCGAAAATTCCGGGGACAACGGGCTTATAGGGCGTGGCACGTTCTGCATACGTCGGGCGATTTGACGTAATCTTAAGTATTCGTCAATTGGAGGACGACGTATGGGCGTCGGCACATACTCCTTTACTACGTGCCGAGATGTAGATGGAGTTGGTGGTGGAGTTGGTGATGGAGTTGGTGGTGGATCTACCTTGCTCCCCCTGGTGGTTTGGGTGGACCGGTTGACCATGTGCGGTTTCGCCTGGACCGCTCGTCCGCTCCGGTATGCGCCGTGCGTTGTTGCCCATGGCTTCCCTGATGCGCTTCTCCGCGATGAGCACTTAATGTGCCACGGGGGCCACACCACCGTACCACTTTGAACCGCGGCATCGCGTTTCGAGAAATTTTCCCGTTCAGTACCTTGCTCGGGCATGTTTGACAAACGACTGACATCATATGGCTCGATTTTAATTTTTCTTGAAATTCTTATTTACATTTATTCTGCTACGAGTTTCGGTGTATGTTTACCTTCACCGAGACCCTTAGTAAACAATAAATACTTAAAAGTAAGGCTTTAAATTTTGTACATGAAACTTTCCGCGTTCCCTATTTGTTTCTATGTCTAATAATACATACGTATCGGGCCCGATTTTTTGCGTAATCGTGTATGGTCCCTCGTATACGTGAAAGAACTTCGCGATCTTTCTTTCCGCCGCATCTGATACGTTTAGTGATTTTACTAAAACCCTATCGTCTACCTTAAACTCAAAGTGTCGCGTTTGGACGTTTTTTCGGAACGCTCGCTTTTTTAAGAATGAATGCGCTCGTTCGCTAGCAAGAAATACTTTTCGTTCATGCGTGACTTTATTTGTCTCTATTATGGGCAACCACTTTTCCCATATCCGCGTAGGCTTGATATTTAAATGGAGCTCCATCGGTGTAAACCCCGTGGTCTCATGATGCGTTACGTTAATAATGTTTTGTATAATCTCAACGTATCTAGCCCAGCTGGTATGTCGGTCCCTTACAAACGTTCGGAAAAAACGCCCAAGTTCTCGGTGTACCCGTTCGACCGGGTTACTTTGTGGGTGTCTGATGGAAGAGAATACCGGTTGTATTCCTTCCTCTCTGAGTTTTTTCTCCCATTTACTTGAAGTAAACTGTGTCCCGTGGTCAGAAAGTATCGCTTTCGGTTTACCGTAGTTGCTAACGTAATCACCGAAGATTTTTCTGATCACGGTCGCAGTGGTTGCCTTTTTATAGGATACATGACCACGTACTTACTGAATACGTCTACCGTTGTTAACAGGTATTTAACGCCCCCCGTTGACGTCGGTAAAGGCCCAAAAAAGTCTATTGACAGCGTGTCATTGGGTTTTTCTGTTAATATTGGTTGGACGTGTTCATTAAGTTTATGTGTTAAATATTTTGTTCGTTGGCACGTATCGCATGTACGAAGTATTGTATAAATTTTTTGTTTTAATTTCGGTGCCGAGAAATGTTCATTTATCATTTTATATATTTTCGAAGCACCAATGTGGCCATGTATTTCATGGGTTTCCCGTATCAAACTATCCAGAAGGCTTTCGGGTAATGTGATTCTATTATTATTTAATGCAATTTTTTGCATTAAACCATTTTTAAGCACATAGCGTTTTTGTATTCCTTCGTTATTTTGAATCTCCGTAATTAATTTGTTAATATACGGGTCATTTTTCTGTAATGTCTTCAAATTTTTAAAGCTATTTATCAATTCGCGACTCGGTTTTTGCATGAGTATTGAAGCGATTATGATTTCATTTTCCCGACCCGATTCCTCTGGATAGTCGTGTACCTGACGGCTTAGGTAATCGGCGACGGTGTTCTTGCGTCCCGGCAAGTATACCGGTTCTAAGCAGAAGTCTTGGATCGCAAGGCTCCACCTCCGTAGTCTAGCATTATTAAATTTACAATGTTTGAGGAAAGTGAGAGCTTCGTGATCGGTTCGTACGATGATTTTCGGTGCCCCCCGTAAGTACGTATCTAAACGTGTTAAAGCCCAAACTATAGCTAACATCTCTTTCTCAGTTGTAAAGTAAGAGCATTCACTCCCCTTCAGCGTACGGCTAACGAACGTGACAATTTGTTCTTCGATTTGATCGTTTACCTGCGATAGCACTGCAGCTATCGCGTAGTCGCTCGCGTCGGTAGTGAGTATGAATGGACGTTGCGGGTCCGCATATTTTAATATGATATGCTCATCGAATATATTTTTAATGTCATTGAAAGCTTTGTCATGCTCGCCTGTCCATTCATACTTCTTACCCTGTTTTAACAAGTTTAGAAGCGGAACGGTAAGAGCCGAGTAATTTCTCGCGAATTTCGTATAGAAATTAACAAACCCGAGAAATCCTTGCAGTTCCCTAACATTTCTAGGTTTCTTAAAGTTTTTGATTGTTCTAACTTTTTCTGGGTCTGGTTTTATTCCTTCAGGTGTTAACATATGACCCAGGAATTTTATTTCTTCCTGTACTAACTTTGATTTTTTAAAACTTATCCTCAGATTGTTTTTTAGTAAATTCTCAAATAATGATTTTATATTTTGTAAATGACTATCGAAATCTTCTGAAATACATAGTAAGTCGTCTACAAAAGTTATAAGAAAATCTTCGAGACCCGCGACGGCTAGGTCTAGACCTCTTATTAGCGCTGCGCTACTCGTTTTTATACCGAATGGTACTACATTGAATTCGTAAACTTTATTTTCGCAAATGAACGCGGTATATTTCCTACTTTCTTCTGAAAGCTTTATTTGATGGAAACTACTCGTTAAATCAAAGCTGGATAAAAAGTTTACGTTTTTACATCTTAAAAATATCTCCTCTACACCAGGAGGGGATTCATAATCATTTACTAATTTTTCGTTTAGTTTACGTGCATCTAAGCATAGGCGGATGGATCCGTCTTTTTAATTACAACTACGAGAGGGTTTATATATGGACTCGTCGAACGCCGAATTATTCCAAGTTCTTGCCATTTGTTGATTTCAATTTTAACTTTATCTCTATAGTTTATAGGGATGGGATACGGTTTTGAATAAAAGGGTGCATCATCTTTTATTTTAAACGTATACTCATAGTTAGATAATAGACCTGGGCGTTTCTGAAATACCTCTTTGTATTGTACTATTAAGCACTTAAGTTTATCCCTTTGGGAATTTTTTAGATTTTTGCATAATTTGATCTTTTCTTCGATCTCTTCTATCGAGACTTCGTAAGAAAGATCATAAGCAATGAGATCATCGTATGAGTCAGCGTTTCCGCATTCGGACTCATACGATCGTTCGATTCTAAGAGACGCATACTCTTCTGAGTACATTATGGTCTCCTTATAAGAACAATGAACATATTGATCGTTAATGGTTAAGAGTATTTCTTCTTTGCCGGTATCTATTAGCATACTAAGAGCTTTTTGCGTATCATATCCAATGATGCATGGTTTGACCAATTTTGGCACTACTATAAATATAATATCTAGTTTTAATTTTGCAATTTCAACGTTTAGAAGAACTTGGAGTTTTATCCGCGACGACTTTGCGCCTGTTGCTCCCTTTATGAATTTTCCACTTATCGGTAGTTTAGGTCGCGTCCCGAATGCTTTTGCATTAGCGTAATAAAATTCCTCGGAGATGCAAGTGATCTCACTTCCTGTATCAATTAGGGCTTTTACCTCTATGTCTTCGACTTTGTATTTACCTCCGGACAACGCGTTTCTTTCGTATTTAGACCTTCTGGTTCTACATCGTACAAAAGATTTTCTCGCGGGTCCTCCAGTATAGAAGAGATATCTTTATTACAATTTTTATTCTCCGATTGAGTTGCTTGTTGCGGTTTATTTTTTGACATGCAGCAAGCAACTGTTATGCGTTTCCCGAATTTTCGGTATTAATGTTTTCTAAATTTATGTTATTCACGTCAACCTCGTCGTAGCTTCGGATTAATTCTTTATTCCGTTCGTTTCTCTGCTTTCGTGCTGACTTTTTCTCGTTTGTTTGATTCGTTTTTGGCGGAGTTTTCTCCTTTATTTCCGGCGGCGTCGCTGTTTGTAACTCGTTTATGTTCACATTTTTCGATTGCCACTGGTATGGCTTGTTATACGATTTATTTTGCGTGTTAGCCGTATCTGAAGGAGGACTGGGTTTGCTGTGGCCCATTTTGTCGTGTTTTCGGTGACGTTGGTCGTCTCCGTCATAATCAGCTAATATTTTCAACAACATATTTTTATCTTTGACTTGCCGTCCTAAAACCGCGTGCCGAATATTTCTTTCGAAATGTTCGCTAATGCGTACAACAAACTCAGTCTCTGTATACTCGAGATCTAGCTCTTTGCCTAAACCGAACAAACTCGTTGCGTATTCAACGCGATTAAGCTTGCCCCCCGGCTGGTGCTGACCGAATTCTATCTTTCGCTTCGCGGTTCTTTGTGTATTCGCGCTCCAGTATCGTTCGCGAAACCGTTCTGTAAATTGGTCGTACGAGTCGATTTCTGACTCTTGTAGGTACCACCAATCCTTGGCATCATCCTCGAGTGCTTGAGAAATAAGGCATAAGAGTTGATCGAAATTTGGTTTAACCACATTTATATATTTTTCGAACTCTGACAAGAATTTAACTGGCCTTTCATTCTCAAGTCCTCGATACTTGGGGATGTCTAATTTTATTTTTGAGACGCTTCGCTCCCAGAGTTGCCTTTCTTCATCGGCGATTTTAAGTCTTTAATCACATTTTTCAATTCTAGAATTTCTTTCTCAAAGTTCGATTTCATTTGATCAACTTCTCGTGAAAGATTTCTTTTTAACTCTGCGAGCCTAGAGTCTAGTTCGCGGTTATTTTCCGATTGATTATCGTTTTGAGACAGCGCGGATATCTTGTCTATTAGACTGTCGTTCTCGGTTTCTAATAACTGAACCCGACCTCTTAGTTTATTTATTTCCGTAACTAATTCCGCGCGTTCCGTTTTTTTTTTCCATACGAGTTTTCTCGACCGACTGTGTTAATGCGTCATATTTCTCTTTTATCTCATTTCGAATTATCGCGACTAACGTTGCCCTTAATTTCGGCGATTTTGACGTGTCATTTTCCTCGTCTTGGCCTTCGAGCATATTTAAGAGCTCATTTTGCCGTTCATCCAACAATCGTAATTCATCAGTTACCGCCCATTCCCATTCGAAACGTTTTCGTTCCTTATCGTTCTCTACTTCCTCGTTAAATGAGTCTTTTATTTCGCGCATAAATACTCCCGATTTGCGGTCTTTCGCCATTTTAACTTTTAATAGAATATATGATTGAACGGAACTTTAATGTGGACAGTAATAAGAAAAAAGAATCTAAATAATTTTAATTGAAATTACCACGTAGAAATTTGACTCTAACGTATTTATTTATTTATGTAAAAAACTAATTTTTACTTGGAATTTTTATTCCCTGTTTAAAGAATATATATTAATTATCGCGGATCGACAGTTTTTTAAGTGAATCGGATATATCCTGAATTTTGTTTTCGATACTATCCATCCTCATGTTTAACATTCTTTCGCTCTTGCAAATTTTACTCGCGATAACTTTTACCGTGAATCCCAATTTTTCGTTTTCTCTGTCAAGCTCATTTACCCGTTGCCTTGCTTCCGCAAGATCTTCTGACATAGTTAATAAAGCATGGCCTTGCTTACTCACGATACCGCGTAATTCTTTTATCTGGCCCATTAAATATTGAGTCGCCGCGTGATACTGTTGATCTGCTTCCTCAACTTCATCGACCCGTGTCGTTATATCTACAATCCGCGCTTCTATGCGACTCTCCAAAAAGATATTATGCCGATCTGGTATCATAACCCTTTTTGTTTTTTGAAATTTCCCGCTATACGATTTTAGTTTGCTCGAGTCCCTGTTCGGGCGCCAGTTGTAACGTACCTAAGTAATGACAACTCTCAGATTTGAGTATTTACTTTAACACTTGAGTTTATTTAAATGTAGTTAGGTGTCGTTACTTGGTAGAGTATAATAATTTTTTAAGAGTTCATGTACTGGACTCGAGCATATATCGATTTAGGAATTTTTCCTCTGTTCTCGGGTAAGGTACCGGCGCGCAGTGTGCCGGAGTCCGTGCCGTAGATACAGATAGAAGGTAGGTGGGTTATGCAGGTTAGTAGTTAGCGCTGATTGGCTGCTACCGTGCTGCGTCGGAATCGGGTAAATAGTCGGCGCAGAGGGCCTTCTATCGTGCCGAGAGATAGGATTGCCGGGTAAATAGTCAGCGCAGAGGGCCTTCTATCGTGCCGTGGGAGGTAGGTAAGGTAGAGTTCCTTGAGTATGCCAGGGTTAGGTATATGATTTGACAAATAGTATATCTATAAGTATGATATTCAATGAGTTTATTGGTATGGAAATGAAATTAGATTACAATAGAATATTTACAAAGTTTAACGAGCGCAAGGGGGTCGCCAGCATCACTCACCTAAGCGCAATGCTTATCGGTCAGTGTTCAAGGCAAGCTCGGACACAAGTGCGTGCCGATTCCGAGAATCGGAGCTCTTTATATACTAGTCGATTGTCTGGTCTTCTCTCTTGCGCATGACAATATTTATGTTTACACGGTGACGTCAGACACGCTGTATAAATAAATGAGTAAAATTTTCGCTGGCGCACGCAATCGCATGTTTGTATACATTTGTGCCTTTGGTTTGTTTATATTTTGATCTCGCGTTTATGAATGGGAAAATTTGCGTCTAACATGAATGGATGCGTATACTATGAACTGGTCGTGTACGTCACAGACTCGAAAGTCAGAATAGAAGATAATAGATTTGTTTTGTTTTCATCAACATCATTTTTCATTTCAGAATCACTCTCATAATTTACTCTATCTTTCTCATCATCAATTTTTTCTAAACAAATTAATTTAGTGCTTTCTTCAACAACTGTTACATGTCTAACATCTTTTACTTTACCGTTTATTAAAACTCTATATCCATTGTTTGTGTAACCAATTAATACTCCTTATTGAGCTTTATCATCCCATTTACTTTGTCTTTTTACTTCAGGTATTCTTACAAAGACTCTACTTCCATAAATTTTCAAATGTTTTACATTAGGTTTTCTACTGAAAAATATTTCATAAGGTGTTTTATTTTCTACAGTATTAGCAATTGTTCTGTTTTTTAAATATGCTACTGCATTCATTATTTCTGGCCAATACCTCCTATGTATTCTAGCTTCTCTTAATAAGCATCTACCAATGTCCATAGCAGTTCTATTATACATTTCGGCTACGCCGTTTAATTCATGTACATATGGTGGACATGGTAATAATTGTGTGCCTTTTTGTCTTATAAAATTATAAATTTCTTTGTTCAAATATTCTTTTCCATTATCGCATCTTAACTTTTTGACTCTCTTATTAAACTGATTTTCAACTAAGTTAATATAGTCGATGAAACAACTCGCAGTTTCTGATTTATTCTTAATGCAATAAATTCTGGCACATTTATTGTAATCATCGATAAACGTTAAAAAATATTTTTCACCACCATAACCCAAGGTGTTATGTGGTCCATCCAAATCAGTATGGATCAATTCTAGAGTTTCAGTTATTCTAGTTCTATCATTTTCAAACGGTTCATTTGACATTTTACTTTCTATGCAATTTGCACATTTCATATGTGTGCTTTCTATTTTTTCTGGCAAACCATCTAATAATTTATTTTTTATTAGTATATTTAAATATTGGAAATTCACATGGCCTAATGCCCTATGCCATTTCTCTTTTTCAGTTAATTTTGTGACATTGGTATAAATTTTACTTTGATTTTTTTTTACATAACTTTTCATTTTATATAGGTTGTCATCTTGATATGCAACAGCTAATAATTTTTTATTTTCATCCAGTATTTTTGCGTTATTATTTTTCTTTACAATAGTACAGTTATTTTTTGTTATTCTAGAAAAGCTTAATATGTTTTTTCCTATATCTTTTACATAGTATACATTTTTTATATCAATTTCATTTTCGTTACCATATGTTTTAAAATAGGTTTTTACATTGCCAATTTTGGTGGCTTTCAAAATGTTACCACCAGGTAATTCTACATCTACATGATTTTCTAAGTTTACATATTTTTCGAAGAATTTACAATCGTTTACAATATGGTCCGAGCAACCACTATCTAATAACCACTTCATTTCATTTGGATTTTCACTTGTTTCACTACACTTGTTCACTTGGGAACTAAACACTAGTGTGGCCCATGTTTGAGCTCCTCTGGAATTGTCGTCGTGATGACCTCTTCCTCTTGATTGATTCTGGTGATGACCTCTTCCTCGGCCACGACCTCTGTAACCTCCTTCTCGGTTGACGCCTCGCTGATGACTCTGTTGGTTTCTTTCTTGATTTCGATATTCGTGTTGATTGTTGGGCCCTGCGTGCCAACAGTCCTTTTTGAAATATCCGGGTTTTCCACAAACAAAACATTCCTTATTAGTTTTGGCATTGAAAGTGCTAACATTTTTCTTTTCATTTTGATTTCTGTTCATATTTTTCTCCTTGATTTTAGATTTTACGTAATCTACTGTTCTTTGATCTTCGGGTATCACATCAATAAAGTCACCGATATAACTGTAGTTAGGTGGTAGTGTTTTTAACAAATATCTCATTTGGTTTTATTTCCTCCCCATTATCTCTATAGGACTCGAAAGTCCATATAATAGATAATAAATTTTAACACTTACCAACCAGGGATCAGGCACCTGCTACCATGCTGGATAATTTTGGGGATAAGAATAAGTTGAGGTTATTATTAATAGTATGTTTATTAACTAAATAGGATGAGATTACATTGGTAAGCACGCGTCTGACTCACATGACTTTCTCGTGACGACTAACTATACATGCGCTGTCGGCGCTCGCGATACTCTCTCTCTACTCACACTCACTCACACGCATGTAGCTATGTTCAGGAGCGTAGCATTTATACATATTCCAACACTTATAATTATATTTGCGTACTTATAAAAATTGTTGCAAACAATTTAACCCTTTCGTACCGTACGGGGCCTGTAGGACCTACTTTGTTCAACATGCTGTAGAAAACTGAAATTAAATAATTTCTTAAATCTACCTATTTAGTCGTGTTCTTTTACTCAAGAGGAAGCCCTTTTTATTTCTTACAATTAATAAAATAATAAAAAAGTAAAATTAAAAATATTTGCTGAATTCTATTTCACTTACTTAGTTGGTCTCTCCATGTCAATTACAGTATTGTAACTGATTATTTTTATTTGATCTGAAACAGACATGTAACTTATTAAATACAAATATTTATTACTTATTTTTCTATTCCAGTTTGAAATTTTCGCTACCTACATTATCGACACACAACACACTAAAGTATTTTTCTTTTACAGAAGTGATGCAAACAAATATATATTGATTTTGTACAGTTTTCTCTAAGAAACGCATTAAGTATAGTACACATTAATTAATAATATTTGAAAAAAAATCGCAGAGAAAAATACAACGGGGATTCGAACCCGGGTCGCTCGAGTTAGTACGCAGACACGCTATCCATTACGCTATCGCACGCTTGTAAAGACGCAGTCGATGTTCTTATATAATGTGCATTCATTAATATGCGAATGATATACTTTATTGGTTTTAGGAAGAATTTAGAAGCAAAAGTATGATTGTTATTATTATCTAAACAATAGTTATTAAAATAAAAACGTAATCAATATTTATTGAATACAACTAATTTTAATACTTTATGGAAAATCGATTTCAGATCTTCACACAAACAAGGGTTAGAAATTTATTTGTATAATACTTTTATTATTATTATAATTTATAGATGTCAAAGATGTTTTTTTTCTATAAATTGAATGATTTTTCAATACATAAGCCTAATGAAAAACCGAGTAATGAAGTAAAAAACATAATGTTGATAAGGTAGAAATCTATTTTTTTAATAAATATTTCATACGTTTGACTGAAATTTATTAAAATTAAACACAGTATTTATTCAAGTACCATTACTTAAATATTTATTGAAATTAACAAAATCTATGTAGTTAGTAATTATATATTTCTCTGTACCAAATAAATATTTGTTTAAGGACGTTCTCCGGCTCAACTTCATCAATATCGCAAAAATTGTGATCTAAAAATATTATTTATGATGGAAACCCTTCATGAGTCTCTATACACTACTCTAAAAATAATAAAAAATGACGACGTAAGAAAAAAGATGTCAATACGATATTTTAAATAAATACCACTTACACGGTGTGACTATATATAGATATACAAATAACATGGTTGTTTTTCTTTATATCGCTATGTCTCCGAAATTAATACCGCTTGCCATATTGAAAATTATACCATATTATTCCTCTCGATTTCTAGTTTTATATCCCATGGTTGAAAAAAATCACAAAGAAAACTTCTTGTACAGTAACTTAAAATTTATTTTTCCAACGAGCTTAGATAGGGATCCCATGTTAACGCTGAAACTTTGAAATCAAATATTTTTATTTTGAATACTGCTTTGGACGTGGGGCTTTGAAGCATGTACTAAGGACTAAAAATCAAACATTTTCTGCAAGTTTCAGGAAAATCACAAGAAAATCGTTTTCTCGGAGAACGTCCTTAATACATAAAATTGATTATGTAAAAGCGGACAATTATTTATTTATCTAAATTTTAATTACTTGACTTGAGTATATATTAATCTACATTTATAAAATATTGTATTAGTTTCAATACATAGATTTTTAGAAATGAATACTCATTTATTATTGATATAGTTTGTGAACTTAAAAAATATATATTTTGTATAGATAAATATGTAATTACTAACTACAGAGATTTTGATCATTCGAATAAGTATTTAAAAATTAGTATTTGAATAAATACTGTATTAAAATTTAATAAATTTAGTTGAATTTATGAAATATTTTTTCAGTATAATTATTTTGGAAGTTCTATGAAGTTAATATTTTCTCAACTGAAACAATTACTCAATAATCTGTGTACTTATTGGCAATAAATGTTTATTAATATTATAATAATTTAGTTGCATTTACATGTATGTGCAAAAATATTTATTACTATTGAAATCATAATTATTATTATTAAATGAATAATTATTTAAAAAGTGAGCTGTTTACGATTATTTTGAATAAATATTTATTATGTCAGTGTATTTATGTAGTTTAAAATAATTTTTTTATTCAATGAAATAAATATTTACTTATATTTAGAAATAACTTTTATCAGAGACATTGAATAACATTTTTTACAATAATAAAGCATTTATTGCAAATAAGTACACAGATTACTCAGTAATTGTTTCAGTTGAGAAAATATTTACTTAATAGATCTTCCGAAATAATTATACTGAGAAAATATTTCAGAAATTCAACTAAAATGTAGTAAAATTAAAAAAAAGTATGTCTTGAAATAGTACTATTTAAATATATATTAAAATTTTATATATATATAATTTAATTTTAAATCCAGATTTTTCTGATTCGACCAAATTATATTTCTGATTACTAATAAATAATTATTCGTTTCTAAAAATACATGTATTAAAAGTAACAAAATATTTTATCAATGTAAATCGGTATTAGCATGAATGTCCAAAAATATTTATTAGTATTGAACTCATAATTATTACTATTAAATGAATAATTATTTAAAAAAGTGAACTGTTTAAGATTATTTTTAATAAATATTTATTATCTCAGTGTATTTATGTAATTTAAAATAATTTTTTTACTCAATGAAATAAATATTTACTTATATTTAGAAATAATTTTTATGAGACATTTAATAACATTTTTATAATAATAAAGCATTTATTGCAAGTAGGTACACAGATTACTCAGTAATTGTTTCAGTTGAGAAAATATTTCAGAAATTCAACTAAAATGTATTAAAATCAAAAAAGTATGTCTTGAAATAGTACTATTTAAATATTTATTTAAATTAACAAAATATATATGTAATGATTGCGAATTTACTTTTAAATCCAGATTTTTCTAATTCAACAAAATTATGTTTCTGAGTACTAATAAATAATTGTTCATTTCTAAAAATACATGTATTAAAAGTAATAAAATATTTTATCAATGTAAATTGGTATTAGCACGAATGTGCAAAAATATTTATTACTATTGAAATCATAATTATTATTAAATGAATAATTATTTAAAAAGTGAGCTGTTTACGATTATTTTTAATAAATATTTATTATGTCAGTGCATTTATGTAATTTAAAATAATTTTTGATTCAATGAAATAAATATTTAATTATATTTAAAAATTAATTTTATCAGGTATAGTTAATAAAAATATTGTTTTCACAAATTGTTTATTTGAACGTAATAAATTTTCTACTTTATTAATTAAATATTCTTTAAAATTTAATAAATATTTATCAATTTTAATCATCCGTATACAAGTAAATGATCAATCATTTAGAAATACGTATTCGCTATGTTATAATAAATTAGTTATGTATTTTAAATAATTATTTATTAGAATGTATTTATTTCTTTTAAATAAATTGGTTTATTATATTTAAAAAACTCGTTTACGTAATTTTAGCAAATGATAAATTTAATTTTATTAAAGCTTTAGTTATTTTTAATAAATTTTATTTTTACTAAATGATCGAGATTTTCTAATAAATATTTATTAAACTTGAACATTTAGTATTTATTTCAAGAACATATTTATTTAAATTGACTGAATGGAATTCAAATAAATTTATTTAGTTGAATTTACGAAATTTTTTTTTTTAGTGTAGTACATTTGAAACGAGGGTGAGTGTGGTAGGATGTAGGAGAGGAATAAATCCCTGCGTGGATAGCTGTCGGAGAGGGGGTTCGAGCAGGGAGATGTTCGGGTTATTAAAATAAATAGGCTCGAGAGCAGAGCTAGAGAGAATTGCGATTTATTATAATATCTTAAAACTATTAACAATTAAGTTGTACAAAAAGAATACAAAAATAATAATAATAATAATAATAATCGTAATAATTGCACGCGAGACGCAAACGCGAATTCAGCAACGAGCCGGGTCGTACTGGGGTGTGGAATCGGCGAGTCTCTGTAACAATTAAAGTCGCGGTATAATTAAGCGGTCGGTCGATTTCACGAAGTCGGATGAGCGAGTATGCTCATATCATCCGCGGCCCCGGGTAAGGAGTGGACTCATATACCCGGGAGGTCGTTCCACAACTACCGAGAAGAGTGTAGCGAGTGGACTCATATAACCGGGAGGTCGTTCCACAACTACCGAGAAGAGTGTAGCGAGTTGACTCACATACCACTTCTCCGTCGGTAGGGTGCAGGGCTTAGTATAGCCGGCCCTGTGTCGAACGAGCCATTTTCCAGGCGTTGCGCAGCCTTCTTATACCCCGCGCCGTCTCGCCGGCCTTGTTTTGGTCTGCGCGCGGGGCGCGGCGCGCAACCGAACCGGACGGGAGAGAGGGAAGCGTGGAGCTCAGTCGAGCCCGAACCTCTCGTACGAGCGGTACGAGCCATGCTCTCCTTACGTGTGTACATCGGTGTACACACGTACGTACACCTGTGTGCGCCGGCTCTTCCATGCTGCGTGACAGCTCGTCTGCTGTCTCGCTCGCACTCGTTACGTGAGCTATAGTTTGGTCGTCTTTAAACATTCGTAGCACTGCATCTATTGAGGAGATGCATTGTTACACATTAAAAAAGGGCTCGGAGATGAAAATTGGAATTGCACGAAAATTCGGATCTTGAATGATTTATTTTCGAATAAAAAAGGGTTAATGGGGATTTTTTGTTATTCTGAGTGGTAGATCTTGTTAATGAGATAACGTACTAAGAATTTATCACTTTCCGAGTTCAATAACATAATCCTGTTGGAGGGGCATCTTACGTACATGTAGTGGATCCTATAGGACACAGTCGGTCTTACCGACAATAAAATATAACGATCGTGTGATTTACGGGTAATATGTAATATACACACACACGTGCGTGCGTGCGTGCGTGCGTGCGTACGTGTGTGTGTGTGTGTGTGTGTATACACATTTGTACATAGCGAGATTTTGAATAATGCCGATTACACCTTGACAATTTTTTCTTCGAAATTTTCATCATTATTTATCTAAGCTACAAGCTATGCTTCAAAAAAACAAACTTTTCAAACTCGCAAACTCATGTGGCCCAACGAATCAACGGTATTTTTCTTCACTCAAACGTGGTAAATAATTTGTTTAAATATAAACATTTTCTGATTTAAAAAAAAAAAATTTCATTAAGACCGTATGGGTCCTCCAGGACCCACTTGAAAAATAGTACTTATCAACACTTTTGGAAAAAAAAAAAAAAAAAAAAAAAAAAAAAACTGTAGATTGATCTTAGTTGAAGCCTTCACAATTATAGTATACAAAAAAAGTCACTTTTTCCCCGGGAAAGAAGTCTCGGTACAAAAGGGTTAAATAGTCCGAATAATCTCTTAAAAAAGACAGTGCTCAGGTATATACGAGACAAATAATTAGAAAATAATATTACCAAGGTAAAATGGAATGTTATAATATCATAATAATTATTTTATAATAATAATTTTGTTATAATAATAACAACAAAAAATTTAGGATTCCTATAGCTAATTAGGTATTTTCGTTTTCAGATCGTTTCATTTTCAGTTGAGGGGTGGTATTGGTTGCCTTCCCGTTGGTGCTCCCCAAAAACAAGTGCACTTACTGTAATTGATAGATGCAGTACAATAAGTTTATTTGGACAAATAACCAATTAATTATTTTTTGAAAACATTCTGCTCAATGTAAAATGTTAAGAAAATTTATCATTAATTTTACGTAAAAAATCTTATATCTAAAATCTAGTTCATAAATAAAGATAGAAAGTTAATTTTGTTGACATTAGGCGACTGATTCGTTTTAGTTAATTATTTATTAATTTACAGGTATATATTTTCGTATTATATATGAGGCGTTTCACGTCAACTGTCCCAGCGCGCGGCGCGGGAGCCCCACATCGTGCTATTTCTAACTCACGTTTATGATACTAAAATATACTTAAAAAAATTGTTTGATAAGCGTTTTCGACGTATTTTTTCCTCAGCTTTCCAACGGCGTAAGCAGTTTTTCCGAAATTTTCAATTTTCACCTTCAAAAAGTACAAAACATGTTATATCTCAAAAAGTGTATTTTTAATATTTTTTTTGACCCTCTAGATCGAAAGCTGAGCATTTTCTACGTAGGAAAGGATATCTTCCAAAGAGTGCCCGAGATGTTTTTTGCGAGAAATAGAATGCGAAAGAGTTTTTGAAGATGAAAATGGAAAATTTTGAAAAAACTACCTACATCCTTGGAAAGCTGAGGAAAAAATACGTCGAAAACGCATATCAAACAATTTTTTTAAGTACTTTTTAGTATCATAAAAATGAGTAAGAAATAGCAGGATTTGGGGCTCGCGCGCCGCGCGCTGGGACAGTTGATGTGAAACGCCTCATATGTATGTGATGAACCGTTAATGGGCTAATGTTTATTAATGCACATTAACTAGAAATATATTAAAATGAAACCTCATGTGAAGATCATTGAATGGATGTATGAAATCGGAGGTGTAAAAGAAAAATGTTATTATGCCGAGTTGGTTTGTATCGCGATAGCCGACCGAGTCCAGCTTTCGATGAAGATGGAGTGATTTACTCTCTACTAGAATATCGCTTTTAAAATGACAAATTCAGCTTTAAAAAGTACTAAATTTTTAGAACTATCTTATTTCAGAGATTATTCGAACTTTTTAAATTGTTTGCAACAATTTTTATAAGTACGAAAATATAAATATAAGAGAAATTTTTTAAAAGACTGTTAGAAAGTTTGCCTTCTCGTATAAAAATTAACGCCATTTAGTAAAAAATTAGGCCATAAGATGTTTTATATTTACGTACTTCTAAAAATTGTTACAAACGTCGGAAGTCTTGGCGGATCGATATTTAAATAGAATAAAAATTAGAGCATGGGAAAGCGAGTAAATTGACGAAGTCGCTGTAAAAACATGTACATAATTATATATTTTACAGAAGAGTTGTTACTGACTAAAAAATGATTTTTAATTTTTAGTTCTTTTGATTATTTTATATCTTACAGCCATTATTACATAATATAATGAACTTTTCTTGAAAGGTATTCAAATTACCTATATTTTCTTTTTTTAATATTTAAGTTAGCTTTACTCTGTCATTTGCTATTAAGGAAAATGTTTTTATATTTCATAAATATATTTCTCAAAAAATATTTTATATGTCGACTTGAAATTTTAACCATTTATTACACTCATTGAAGATTATATTTGGTTAAAATTTCAAGAGATTATCTTCATTAGTTTTTTAGAAAAAAATTATTTTAGAAAAAATTTGCGATTTCGTTGTCGCACGATAACAAGAGTAAAAATTATCCAATCGTTCTGAAAGTTGGCACAGATGTAGATTTTATGTATCATCAATCCAAGTTCGTTGCCCAAAAAAATCGGTCTATTACGAAAAAAGATATTTGAGGTTAAAAATTTTTTTAAAAAATTTTCGAATCGCATTTTCTCAGAGAATACTTGATTTATTGACTTAAAATGTGACGTGTTCTTGTTTATGCACATACTGATTGTGCACATATTAATTGTGCACACTTTAACATTGGCATATATCTATATATATAGATCTGTACCAATGCTATCTGTGCACAATAAATATGTGCACAATCCTTATGTGCACAAACAAGAACATGCCTAAAATGTTAACTACCTAATAAACTCATTGAAGACTATATTTAGGTAAAATTTTAAGGGATTATCTTCATTTGTTATTTAAAAAAAATTATTTTAGAAAAAATTTGTGTTTTCGTTGTCGCACGATAATGAGAGTAATAATTATTCAACCGTCCTGAAATTTTGCACAGATATAGATTTTATACAATTTCAGATCGAGTTCGTTACCCACAAAAATCGGTCTATTACGAAAAGAGATATTTAAGGTTAAAAATTTTTTTTTTTAATTTTCGAATCGCGTTTTCTCAGAGAATACTTGATTTATCGACTCAAAATTTTAACCACTTATTAAACACATTGTAAAATATAAAATTGTATAACAATAATTGCTTTTTAATGATAAAAAATAGAAAGAGTAAAAATAAAAAGTCGCAAACCATTTAACATAGTCTCACCATACAAAATAAAGTATTAAATTTTAAATATTGGAATTAAAAATTAATTAAAGGAATCAGTAAATTAAGTTTCAGGAAGCTACATGCCAATGAATTAGCAGCGGGTTTTAAATTGTATTGCGCCATAAGATACTTGGAAATTCTGCTCTTACTGTTCAGATATTTGTTGATTACCATTTAATGAATAATATTAATAGAAACTCACCTTTATAACAAATAATATATGTTTTAGGGATTAAAGAATGGGAATTTGACTGTGATTGATTACATTTTACATATAAATTGAATATAGATTATTTTGAATACAAAATAAATATAACTATGTATTGAATTAATTTACTCTAGGTGAATTAATTTACTCAGGATATAAAATATTCTTAATTAAACCAATGTTATCCAAAATATCATAGTACTTGAATAAAGCTAGCGCATTTAATAAAATAATTTTGGAAAACGAAAATTTTATTTGTTTTCTGGAAAAAAATATCTCAATTACAAGTAAAATTTCAATTATATTAGAGAACAAAAATTGAAGTAAAAAAATGTATATGGTAGAATAATATAATCAAAGAAATTTTACATATATTATAGAAAAAAAAGAAGAAAAAGAAAGAGTTTGCGGGATCGAACTCGGTTCCGAAAGATTAGAACAATAGTAGCTGCGCGCTTAAGCTGCCGCAGCTACCGCTGCAATATCAATGTGTTATAGTAAAATCATTTCTGTTTATTTTACCCCTTCTGGCTTGAGTAATGGATTAGAATTTAGTATAGTAAAAATATTCGACCGAACGGAAATTGTCAAGTCGCTCGGCCATTTTTGGACCTGTTGGGAGAAGTAAGCAGAGCCGACAAGCGCACGAAGCGACCGGGCCGCTCGAGCATACACACGTTCAGTGCACGTGTACCTAGCCGCCGAGTCATCTTCTCCCGCTTTCCCCACTCCGCTCCGTAAACATGTTTCAACAGCCAATCAAGATATATGATCCCATGTCGCTTAAAAATAAATTTTGGAAAAAATCACTTTTCCGGAAAAGCCCATTTGAACCGATATACCATGACGTAAACTCGAAAAAAAATTTCCAGAATCGCAAGAACTTCGTTAGGAAAAATGTTTCGACTAGTACTTGTAGAAAAGGTCCCACAAAGCTTAAAAAATATTAAAACAAAATCACTTTTCCGGAAAATCCCATTTGGGCCGATATACCATGCCGTAAACTCGAAAAAAATCCCAGAGTCGCAATAACTTCGTTAGGAAAAATGTTTCGACTGATACTTGTAGAAAAGGTCCCCCCCAAAGCTTAAAAAAATGGTGCACTAAATTGCTTTTCCGGAAAATCCTCTTCAGGCCGAAATACCATGCCGTAAACTCGAAAAAAAATTCCCAGAGTTGCAAAAACTTCGTCAGGAAAAATGTTTGGACTGGTACTTGTAGAAAAGGTCCCCCAAAGCTTAAAAAAATTGTGAATGAAATCACTTTTCCGGAAGAGCCACTTCAGGCCGATATACCATGCCGTAAACTCGAAAAAAAATTCCCAGAATCGCAATTACTTCGTTAGGAAAAAAGTTTCAACTAGTACTTGTTGAAAAGATCCCATATGGCTTAAAAATAAATTTTGGAGAAAACCGCTTTTCCGGAAAATCCCCTTCAGGCCGATATACCATGCCGTAAACTCGAAACAAAATTCCCAGAGTCGCAAAAACTTCGTCAGGAAAAATGTTTGGACTGGTACTTGTAAAAAAGGTCCCCCAAAGCTTAAAAAAAATTGTGAATGAAATCACTTTTCCGGAAAAGCCATTTCAGGCCTATATACCATACCGTAAACTCGATAAAAAATTCCCAGAGTCGCAAGAACTTTGTTAGGAAAAATGTTTCGACTGGTACTTATAGAATAGGTCCCCCAAAACTTAAAAAAAAAAATTATGAATGAAATCGCTGTTCCAGAATAGCCCCTTCAGGCCAATGTACCATGTCGTCAACTCGAAAAAAAATTCCTAGAGTCGCAAAACTTCGTTAGTGTTTACTTTTCTATCAACTTTAATTTTTAGATTAATGTACGCTAAAATGCTTGGAAGGAAGACCTGGATTTTGGTGGAGCGGGTGAATCACTTGCCTTTTAGGTTTATTTTTCTTTTTATTTATCACTTAACATTACATGCAATATTCAACAGTAATAACAATTATTTTACGGTGTAAGTATACTCTGGTTCATGCCAAATTTATGACCGTCGGTTCTTCAATTCAACCTAAGGGCCAAGGTAGGGCTGGTCTTGACATACAACGCATAAGTCTCCCACTTTTAGTGAATTGTAATTCGTCTGCCATTTTGTTCTTGCTTGCAGGGGCTGCAAGTACTCAGTGGGCCAGCGAGTCCAGAAATCTTCATACATGTGTCGAAGTAGTTGCCATCGACTAAGCCGATTTGTGAGAGTCTGGAGAACGGATGACTCCGGTATTGTCGTAAGCGGCTCACCAATCAGGAAGTGAGCAGGGGTTAAGGCTCAAAGGTCCATGGAATCATCACTTAAGGGCTGTAATATCCTTGAGTTCAGGCACGCTTCCACCTGTGTCAACAGTGTAGTTCTTCGAACGTTAGAGTTCCTGCCCCGCTTCAGGTGAAATTTAACTGCTTTAACCGCTGCCTCCCAGAATCCGCCGAAGTGTTGCGCACCTCGAGGGTTAAATTTCCACTCAGTGTCTTCCCTCAACAATGCTTCCGCCATGTTTGCGCTAGTGGCAGTCATCCATCCGTAGAGCTCTCTGAGCTCCTTGTCAGCACCGATAAAATTCGTGCCGCAGTCGCTTGAAAGTGTAGCACAAACTCATTGACGTGAGGTAAATCGCTTGTACACTCTGATGAATTCTCCGGCAGTATAATCTGAGGCAGCTTCTACGTGGACCGCCCGTTTTGTGAAGCAAACGAAGCTGCTCGGTCGTTTTTGGCTTCAGTCGTAAACAACTCAAGCACTAAAAAAAGGACAGATTTGACCACTGTTCTATCTCTAATAATCCAGTATTTTCTTCGTAAGGTGCAGAGGGTCAGTAGCGTGCCGCCATGTAACAAACGTGTGTGTGCATCCGAAACAATCAGTTTCGTAAACGGTGAGTTCCGAGGAAGGATTGCGGGATGCTTTTCGTTGGGCTCTAATAAGGCATGCCGTAAGCGATCCCAGACGCGAAGTAGACCTTCGTGGTTTATGTACGGACTCAGTTTGGCTAACGGGTTCCCCTTTGATATCTCCTTCCCAGACGTAAGGTGTGCTAGTTCGGTCTTGAAATGCACATGTTGCACCTGCAATATCCACCACGTCTCTGCATGCAACAAGTCAGCAGGGATTAGGATGTTGATTTCATTCCGTTCGGGAAAGATCGTTCGTCGATTTGTATGATCGAGGCGTACTGAGGCCATGATTTTTTCTGCAAATTGTAGACAATGCCGTGACTCTCAGCAGCTTTTTCAAGTGAGAGTATCGTTGCAATAGGTCCCATTCCTAAGGGTTATCCTTCCGTATTATGTGAACGCGTTTGCGTTCTTCAGGGTAGTTGGTGAGGCGAGTTAATGCGCAGTCTACTGTCTATGCAGACGTTGAGGCGCATAAGAACTTTAGTCCGTATCCAAGCCTTATCTTCCATGATATTTGAAGCTGATGTTCCCCGCGACACCACATCTGCAGGGTTGAGCTTTCCAGCGACGTGAAGCGAGGCTGCCTCTGCTATTATCGTCTGTATGAGCGAAACTCTGTTGGCAACGTAAGTTGCCCACCGTGGTGGGTGTCCTTGAATCCAAGATAAGGTGACGGTGGAGTCAGACTACAGGAACTTCGGCGTATCCTTCAGCTACAAGATCTCGGCTTGATCGTTCACCAAACGTGTAAACACGGCAGCTGAATTCAATTCGAGTCGGGGCAACAATACTTGTTTAACCCATTAATGCGCAAAACGCTAAATTTGGACATGAAACCCCGAGCCCACTGTGCTGTTAGAAAACCGCTGCCAATTCATTGGCACGTAGCTCCCTCAACCGTAATTTGTTGATTCCTTTAATTAATTTTGAATAACAAAATTTATAATTTTTAAAAAAAATTATTGCATAATTATAATTAAATTCATTTATGAATATTAAACATTGTTAATTTTTAAATTTATTTATTTATTTATTATTTATTTATACCAAATTTATATAAATTTTGAGCTGATAAATAAAGTTATTATTTGAAATAGAAGTAAAATATCTATATTTTATAATAAAACAAATACCTATCACGGTTGTTTTGTTATTAACAAAAACGTGTTTTTTTTTTATATTTCATAATTTATATTTTTTAAGAAAAAAAAATTTTATAGCTATCATTGTTCTTTTGTTATTAACAAAAAATCGTGTTTTTTTAAAAAAGTTCATAACTCACAAATAAATTATAAAATGTAGAATATAATGCATTCATAATGCATAATTCATAATTATATTAGATTATAATAGATATAATTTTTAAACATTTAAATTCCCCTACTGGAAAAGCTCAGCTGATTATCAGCTGATAATCAGGTGAAAATCAGGTGAAAATCACGCCAAAACATCATCTGATTATCAGCTGATTTTCACCTGTAAATCATATTGATATTTGCATTTATTATTAATTATTATTATTTGTTAACATAAATTATTATCATCGTTCGTTTATTTTAATCTACGAACAACTAATGTGTTTAAAAAATGTAGATGCTGGCTAAGAAGTTATGAATTATTTATCATAATTTAGGAAAAGAAAATTAATTATAAAAAATTCAAAACCAACATTAATGAATGATAATAATAATTAATAATAAATGAAAATATCGACATGATTTTCAAGTGAAAATCAGCTGATAATCAACTGATAATGAGTTGAAAATCACCTGACAGTCTTCTGATAGTCACCTGATTATAAGGTGATTCTCAGCTGATATGCACCTGAAAATCATGTTGATATTTGCATTTAGTATTATTTATTATTAAAATTTATTATTGTTAGTCTCAAATTTTTCTTTATTTATTTTTACATTCCTAAATTATGACAATTAATTCAAAATATCTTTGCCTTATCATCAACATTTTTGGAAACACATTAATTAATTGTAAATTCAAGTTTATTTAGATGATAATAATTTATAATAATAAATAATAATAATTAATAATAAATGCAAATATCAACCCGATTTTCAAGTGAAAATCAGCTGATAATCGGATGACGTTTTGGCGTGATTTTCACCTGATTTTCACCTGATTATCAGCTGATAATCAGCTGAGCTTTTTAGGTAGGATCACTTTGTTGGTTGGTTTTTTAAAAATTAAAAAAAATCATTGTGTGCCTACTCAATGACGTTTCCTCATTCCACACCACCTAGCGGTAGATATCGTATGGGTAGGTAGCGGTAGCGGAGTTATGAGTTTTTAAAAAAAACACGTTTTTGTTTATGATGATAACTAAAGAACCGTGATAGATAGAAAATTAATTTTTTTTAGAAAATATAGGCATTTTAATTCTCTTTCGAATGCCACCCACCCCATTCAGATACATATAGCCGTTGTCGAGAAATTGTGATTTAAAAAAAATGTCAAAAAATTTTTAACCTCAAATATCTCTTAAATTTATGGACCAATCATTTTGCCCAAAGAACTCGACCGAGAAGTATAAAAAATCTACCTCTAAAGGGAATTTTGAAGCCATCAAGTCAATTTTAATCGTTGTATCTCTTGTAATCGTTGGACATACAAAACTGATTTTTTTCATTTTTCAATTTTTTACTCAAAATCTAGCCTACAGAATGTATTCAAATTTTAACAGATTATAGCTATTTATATTCTGTATTATCATGATTTTTTTCAAAAAAATTGACCGTTAAGTTTAGGAGTTATAAGCTTCTAAAAAAAAACACGTTTTTGTTAATAACAAAAGAACCGTGATAGCTAGAAACTTTTTTTTTTAGAAATTATAGATATTTTATTTCTCTTTGGAACGCTACCCATCAGATTCGAATATCTCGATCCTATCATTAAAAAAAATCAAAAAACAGTTTTGAGAAAATAGAAAATTTGGAAAAAAACAAAAACGCATCGCCCCAATCAAAAAACGGATTTTTGACCCGCCATCACGCAAAAAAAAAACAAAAAAAATGAGACCTGTCCGGTCAAAATCGACCGAGTAGAAGCTGAGATCCAGGCGTACACACACACACACACACACACACACACACACACACACACACACACACACATACATCCACACAGACATTTTTCAAAAACCATGTATTTTGATTCCTAACACCTCGGAACACAATTATAACATGTTTTTACAACAATTCAAAAATTTAGTATCACAACCCTTCCTCTAGGAGGAAGCAAAACAAATCCATTTTTGTTCAAAATCCTATATAAGGGGTTTTCGGGGATACTCTTTCAGAATCTGGCCCTTATTTTGTAAAAAAAAATCAAAATCATTATTTTTTTTTTTTGAATTTAAAAAAAAGTCACGAATTTTTAACGTTTTTTTTTTAAATCAGTTTTTACTAACATTGCTGCATTCAAATAAGCAAATTATTGCCAGAAATCGCGTCCTCGATGTCTGAGATTTTCAAAACCCTGGTTGAGAACTTTTTTCCCCCTTAGTTTTTCCAAAATGGCGGTTTTTGTGAAACAGCATGACCTTAAACTTCATGATTTTTTTTCTTGACAGCTTTGAACCTTACGAAAAAAATTATAGAACAAAAAATGTTTAGAATCATCCAAACAACATGTGTGAATTTTTTCAAAAATTTTTGAGCCATTTTAGAATTTTTCAAAAATAGGCGATTTTACAAAATTTGAAATTCACTCAAAAACTTCTGCCAAAATTTATAAATATTCTTTAGATGGTTCCGAGCACTTTTTGTTCTATAACTTTTTTTCGTAAAGCTGATGCTTTTCAATAAAAAAATTATCAAAGTATTTATTACGTAATGGATGGTTTGAAGACAGGACATAATCGTCATTTCATTACTGCAAATTATACAACGTTGTATGCTTCATATAAAAATACTCAAAATAGAAAACAACATTCTAAAAAGAAAAAAAAATTAAAAAATAATAAAAAAAAAACAAAAAAAAACAAAAAAAAAACGGTTCTCTGTTATCGTCTACCTCCTCGCGGTGAGAACTGGGCAAGGCTGTATCATATTATATACGTATAGTGGCAAAGTGACGATTATACTGTTATCAAACCGAAAAATATTTTGATAATTTTTTTATTGAAAAGCATTAGCTTTACGAAAAAAAGTTATAGAACAAAAAGTGCTCAGAATCATCCAAAGAATATTTATAAATTTTTCCAGAAGTTTTTGAGTGAATTTCAAATTTTTCAAAATGGCCTATTTTTGAAAAATTCTAAAATGGCTCAAAAATTTTTGAAAAAATTCACACATGTTTTTTGGATGATTCTAAACATTTTTTCTTCCATAACTTTTTTTCGTAAGGTTCAAAGTTGTCAAGAAAAAAAATCATGAAGTTTAAGGTCATGCTGTTTCACAAAAACCGCCATTTTGGAAAAACTAAGGGGGAAAAAAAAGTTCTCAAGCAGGGTTTTGAAAACCTCAGACATCGAGGACGCGATTTCTGGCAATAATTTGCTTATTTGAATGCAGCAACGTTAGTAAAAATTGATTTAAAAAAAAAACGTTAAAAATTCGTGACTTGTTTTAAAATGCAAAAAAAAATAATGATTTTGATTTTTTTTTACAAGATAAGTGCCAGATTCTGAAAGAGCATCCCCGAAAACCCCTTATATAGAATTTTGAACAAAAATGGATTTGTTTTTCTAACAGCACAGTGGGCTCGAAGTTTCATGTCCAAATTTAGCGTTTTGCGCATTAATGGGTTAAGCGGGGCGACTTTAGTTTTCGAGGCTAGTATTATACACGAGGTTTGGTGATTTCTATAGACAGCTCTGTTGAGGAGTGGTATTATTATTAATGATGGAGAGACACATTTAAGGTATAAAAGAATGACTTATTTATTTAAGCTTAAGTATAAAATAAGACGGGCGCTTCATAGCGCCTAGCGCAAAGTGCTTTCCGTTCGGCGTACGGCAGTAGAGAGAGAGAGAGCAGCGTATCGTTCGCTGCCTCTCGACTTCGATGCTTGCTCACGCACACACTAGGAAGGCGAGAGGTACATGTTTACTTTCGGACTCATACGACATTGCGCGCTCTCGATACAGTCGCACCCTCACACATACCTACTGTCTATATTCATGCGTACAATATAGATGTATACTATTTTCAACACGCCACCTTACATATATATTGTACACTTCTAATTTATTACATGATATTCAATAATTCTCTGAACTTTTCAAATTTATCTTTACACAACGCTTTTGTAAAGATATCCGCAACATTATCATTCGAATCAATTTTAATTATTACAATTTCGTTTTCTTTCACGCTTTCATGAACATAGTGATAATGTATTTCTATATGCTTCGAGTTTTTAGTAAAGTTTCCATAATTCGCTATATTTATCGCTCCTGTATTATCTTCAAATACTTTTACAGGATCAATCAATTCCACATTAAAGTTTTTCATTAACTCTAGTATAAACTTTATTTCACTAACTGCCTCAGATAAGGCTACATATTCTACATAAGTTGAGGCCTTTGTTACCGTTCTTTGTTTTCGCGATTTCCAATCTATTACATTTCCAAATACTTTAATAACATATCCAGATGTGGATTTTCTATCCACATTATCACCAACCCGATCTGCGTCTACGTAACAATCTATAATTTAGCAATTTACATTTCTTTTATAGTTCATCTTTAAATCTTTCGTTAAATACAAGTATTTCAAGATTCGTAACGCATATTTCCAATGAGTCTCATTATAACTATTCTGATACCTACACAAATAATTCACACTATAACTTATATCAGCCCTTGTACTTGTACTTATATATAATAATGCACCTATCAAATTTCTATATTTAATATCTGACTCGCATATTTCAGCCTTTTCAATTTTTAGATTCGTTTCCATAGGAGTGCTATATAATTTACTAGTCTGCAATTGATATTTATTCGCTAATGACTCTATATACTTAGTTTGACTTAATTTCATATCACAATTTCGATGATCATACTCTATATTAAAACCAAGGTATTCTTTAACTTCTCCTAGATCTTTCATCTTAAATTTTTCTGACAAGAATCCTTTTAATTTCTTAATTTTCTTTTTACTCTTACTACAAATTAAAAAATCATCGACATATATTAATAAGTAAATTTGATCTATACCCTCACCTTGAGTATATAAACAATCATCTACGTTACTCCTTTTAAATTTTATGTTTGTCAAATATTCATCCAAACATTTATACCATGCCCTTGGAATTTCTCGTAGTCCGTACAATGCTTTACGTAATTTACAAACTCTGTTTGTTCCATCGCTATAACCTTTCGGTTGACCGACATATACCTCCGAGCTTACTTCACCATTTAAAAAAGCAGTAACTACATCCATTTGTTCTATAATTAGACCAAACTGACAACAAAAGGAAAACAAAATTTTTAAAGTTTGCATTTTAGCAACTGGAGCGTATATGTCGTCAATCATTTGTCTGTTGAAATCCTCTTACAACTAATCTCGCTTTACATATATCTCATTAGATTTCCTACTATAAACCCATTTTACATCTATTACCTTTTCATTTGGTATCATTTCAACTAATTCCCATATTTTATTATCTTTTAAACTTTCTATTTCTTTATCCATAGCTTTTATCCAGCTCTCACTATCATTACTATTCATCGCCTCCTCAAATGTATATGGAGTATCTACCCTGCAGTAATTGACATAAATATTATTCGAAATATTTTCTGGATATCTTATTGGACTTTTTCTATCACGTGTAGATCTACGTGGGACTTTTAATAGTTCTACATTTTTCTTATTTGCTACCTTTGATTCCTGTTCATTATTCTCATCCGCGCCTTGAAAAACATTATCATCGCTTAAATCATCATCACGATCATTTTGTTCTCCTCTAAATGACTCGAGAGTCGAAGTAGAAGGAGATGTATATTTTGACTCTACATCATCAAGTCCTATACATTTTACATTTTCCTCTACGATATCTACATGTCTAGCAACTACCATTTTATTATTTACTAGGACTCTATATCCTATATCACTATATCCTAATAGGATTCCCATATCTGTCTTTTTATCCCATTTAGAATTTCTTTTTTGTTCCGGTTTTCTAACAAAAACTCTACTCCCGTACAGACCTAAATATTTGACATCCGGCCGTCTCCTAAAAAATATTTCGTACGGAGTTTTTCTCTCTATCGTATTAGTCAACGTTCGATTTTTCACATACGTCGCTGCACAAATAATCTCAGGCCAAAACCGTTTATGAAGGTTTGCCTCTGTTAGTAAACCGCGCCATATCCATTATCGTTCTATTAAACCTTTCCGCGGTTCCGTTTAACTCATGTACATATACTGGACAATTATTCAAAATAATACCTTTTTCTTTGGCACATTTATAGAAGCGGTTATTTAAATATTCTTTCCCGTTATCACATCTCAAAACTTTTATTTTCTTTTCAGATAAATTTTCACATTCATTAATAAATCTAACTAGGCAATCAAAAACTTCGTCTTTAGATTTGATACAATAAACCTTCGCGATTTTGCTATAATCATCAATGAAAGAAACAAAATAATTTTCTCCATTAAAACCTGCAGGTTTAAATGGACCGCATACATCTGTATGAACTATCTCTAAAATATCTTTAGCTTTTATTCTATCGTTGCTAAATGGCAAGTTATGCATTTTATTCTCTATGCACGTTTTGCACTTCATAAATTCCGTTTCAAGTTTATTCGGAATACCCGTTAATAACTCTTCTCTACATAGTGTATTGAGATACCCGAAATTTACGTGTCCTAACATTCTATGCCATTTCTCTTTCAAACTCATGCTATTATTGCTACAGTCGGTTGTGTTTACAAAATTCTCTCTATGTTTCAAGGTACTATTTATGTTATAAGTTCGATTTGCTTTGTATGCTACAGCTATCAATTTATTAGCTTTATCTATTATCCTTGCTGTATTTCCCTTTGAAATAATCGTATTGTTATCTGTTAATTTCCCAAAACTTATTAAGTTTGTATTCATTTTTTCGGTATAAAAAACGTTAGTCCTATTAACTTCATTCTTTTTACCAAACGCGTCAAAATAGCTAACTACATTTCCAATTTTCGTTGCTTTAATATATCTATTATCCCCTAAGTAGATATTTACCGGTTCTTTAAGATCAATAAATTTATCAAAATAGTCTACACTATTTATAATGTAGTCTGTACATCCGCTGTCCAGCAACCACTGTATTTCATTAGCTAGCCTACCTTGACTATAGTTACTCTGCGCCGCATGCGCCGTAGTTGCCTCTTCCTGCCTTCCCTCGGCCGCGGCCACGTGTTGAGCCTCGCCATGTTGTGCCGCTTTGTCCTGCTTGTCCTCCATTTTGGCATTCTCGTGCGAAATGCCCGGTTCTCCCACATTTGAAGCAGCTTCCTTTCTGGTTCTTTTTTGCAGCGAATACATTAGACCTTTGTTCGCTATGCTTGTTATTGTTCTTCATTTCAGCAATCTGGATTTTATTTTTCACATACGATGCCGTTTGATCCTCTTCTTTTAACGTGTCTATTAAATCGCCAATGTAACTGTATTGGCTCGGTAACGTGTTCAACATGTAATTCAATTTTTCTTTTTCACTTATTTTTGCACCTGCGCTTTGTAATTCATTCACTGATTTTTCAAATGCACTGAAAAATGTTGCTGTATCACTATACTTTTCTAGTCTCAATTTTTCCAATTTATTTCGACACACAATTTGTAGTGCTGTAGACTCTTTCAAATACATATCATCCAATTTCTTTATTATTTTATACGCCGTATCTTCTTCACACACAAACTCCAATTGTTTGTTGGAAATGGCACTGTAAATTAAATTTATGGCCTTTAAGTCACTTTCTTCTCAGTCATCTTTGTCTGCAGCAACTCTTGCTCTGGTTATTACTATGTTACACTTTTTCATCTTCAAGTACATCGTAATCCTTTTCTTCCACATGCTGTAGTCTTCACCGACGAACACCGGTATCGTGATGTCTTTTCTCTCCATTTTATCTTCTTCCTTCTCGAACGTTCCTTCGTGTTCGGAATTTTCTTCGTGCTTAACCTCCAAGGTCGTTTCTTCTTCAATAGATGTCTCGAACGTTCCTTCGTGTTCGGACTTTTCTTCTTGCTCGATTTTCAATTTCGATTCTTCGTCCATATACGTTTCACACGGTATTCACATACGCGGCACTTTAATTATCTCTATATGACTCGAGAGTCGATATAGCAGATAATGAGAAAAAGCACTTACCACTCACCTCGTGGCAAACCAACCACGGCTCCAGCTACCATGTTGAGGTGTGGTATTATTATTAATGAAGGAGAGACACATTTAAGGTATAAAAGAATGACTTATTTATTTAGGCTTAAGTATAAAATAAGACGGGCGCTTCATAGCGCCTAGTGCAAGGTGCTTTTCGTTCGGCGTACGGCAGTAGAGAGAGAGAGAGAGAGAGAGAGAGAGAGAGAGAGAGAGAGAGAGAGAGAAAGAAAGAGAGCAGCGTATCGTTCGCTGCCTCTCGACTTCGATGCTTGCTCAAGCACACACTAGGAAGGGGAGAGGTACATGTTTACTTTCGTACTCATACGACATTGCGCGCTCACACATACCTAATGTCTATATTCATGCGTACAATATAAATGTATACTATATTCAACAAGCTCTGTTTGGGAATTCAATAATTTGAATTCCCGCGGTTACACTCAGCTCGGCACGACTCACGGCGCTGCCACGGCGCGGCAGCACCTCGCGGCATCCCGGCGGAACAGCCGGGACGCTACACTGATTAACAAGGTATATTCGCGCTATTTCGGTCTCTCTCGTGCTCTCACATGTAAATGTGAGAGGAATTAGTTTGATTCGCGAAGTGAATCGTCAAGACCAAGAAGAAGGAAGTGGATCAAGGCCTCGCTATCTTTTTCATCAGCCGTGCCACGAGGAGCATCTCTCCGCTGCGCACCTGCAAAATCTCATCGGTTGTTCTCAAGTTTTTCACTGGCTCAACTCAACACTGGATCAACTCAAACAGGCTCTACTCAATCTCTCACTGAAAACTCACATCACTCCTCACTCGCGCAATACTCAAGGTGCAACGACGATTAGTAAAATCGACTCTATTGCAAGGTAAAAACTCTCACCATACTAGAGGTTATGTTGCCAACCACGTGTTGGCACGGGCGGCAAGTGTAACAGTGAACATGTGTGAATTAGCAAAACTCAAGGCAGCAATTCAATTACAATTGTTTGCCATTCCTCATCTATTGCAAGTTTCATTGTGCATGTTTACTCACATATAATTATGGCTTACTCAAACAATTTGGTCCTTCGAGCCGGATTTACATGCTGGGGTGTGACTCGAGCCAGTGAATAAACACTCATTATGGAAATTTATCACAGATTATCATCATGGCATACTCAAACCAGGATGACCTCAAGGAGTTGGAGCAAGCAGGCGCTGTCGCTGCTGAAAGGGAGGATGTCATCGAGAAGGAGAAGGAGGATGATGCGACTCCAGCCACCTCAGCTGCAACGAAGGGGGCAGTGAAGCGGACTGGCAGCCGCCCACTCACCATGCCTGGACTCACTGTGGTTGACACTCACATAAGGACTCGCTCAAAATCTCCAGGGTCAATTCCGGCTTCTTTTCTCTGCAAAGTGAACTCCCAGTACCTGCGGCTTGACTCACTGGAACGGATCATTGCTTACATCAGGATTAGGAAGGAAACTGCCACTCTTCCAGTGATAACGGCTTGGAAGCAGGATGCTGAGGAGCTCTACGCTTTATACAAAAAGGATCATGCGTTCATAGAGACAAGTTGTCCAGCAGCCTTCGCAGACAACGACTACTTCAAGGCAGACTTTCACAAGTCGATCCATGAATCGTACCATACAATTGTGTTCGAGGTTAGCAATTTGAAGGAAGACTGGAAGTCCAAGCATCGTGTCACTCAACCAAGCATCGGAGAAACTTAACACACTCATTTAAGCAAGCTGCCAGAAATAAAGCTGCCCACATTCAGCGGAGCATATACTGAGTGGCCCTCATATAAGGAAATGTTCTCTGGATTAATTCTGAATCGGCCTGGACTAAAAAATTATGAGAAGCTACACTACCTCCGCAGCTCTCTCAGCGGAACACCACTCACACTCATACAAGGATTTTCACTCAGCGATGAGTCTCTAACACCTGCATGGATTACATTAGTGACAAGGTTTGAAAATAAACGGGTGCTATTAAATGATCAGCTTGATCATTTATCTGAATTGACTGCTGTTACATAAAAAAACCCGGCCACACTCAACACATTGATCTCGGAGATCTCAAAAATTCGGAAATCACTCAACATGTTGGTACCGCAAGAGCAGCTAGGAGACTGCATATTTGCTCATCGCCTGTCAAGGCTAATTGACAGGTCAACTCGAGAAGCATGGGAGACTTCTCGAATTTCCAACACTGAGCTGCCAACATTTGAGGAATTTGAGTCCTTCCTGATCGCGCGGGTGCGTGCGTTGGAAATCGCAGCAGACTCACCAACATCCACTCAAAAGCCGGCTAACACTCAAACCTCAAAGACATCAAGGAGTCTTCACGTCACTAGTCCAACTCAACCACGGCAAGACTCACATAAGGTGACACACTCACCTCGGATTGCTCAACATCCATGCACGTACTGTGGTGATTCGCATTTTATTGTGGCTTGTCAAAAGTTCAAACTGCTGACTGAACAACAACGGAGAAAATTTGTAATGGAGAAGCCGCTGTGCTATAACTGCCTCGGTCTGCACTCAGCCAAGAACTGCAAGGCACAATATAAGTGCAGGCATTGCAATGGAAATCATCACACCATGATTCATGGGCCAAGAGACCCTGAAAGGAAAACTCAAACCAACTCAGCATCCGGATCAACTCAAAATTAGGACAACGGCGCAATCATCTTACATCACGGTCAAACTCAACATGATTACTCAAGGGCGGCTTTCCATTAGCAAAATGGAACTCAAACTCATCCAGCTTCCTCAAGGAATTTCTCAAAGAGCCAACAGCTGAAGAAGCTGTGCTTTTAGATGATTGCGCGACAAATATACTCGGGATGAACTGGCTCCCAAACTCGGACAAACTCACATTCAGAACAACTCTGCCACCTCTTCAGGAAATGATAACAAAACGGATTATACTGTCAGAAGTATCTCAACTATACGATCCCATTGGAATAATCTCACCGGTCATAATCACATCAAAAATCCTCCTACAAGAACTGTGGCTACACAAGCTTTCTTGGGACGAAGCTTTGCCAAACTAAATCGTGAAGAAATGGCTGCACATCCGAGAAGATCTCACTCACCTGAAGACAATCGCCCTGCCCAGGTGATTAGGAATTCAGGAAAACTCAATTGTAGAACTTCATGGCTTCTCGGATGCTTCACAACAAGCAATGGCTGCAGCTCTATACATTAAATCTACAACACCAAACTCTCACTCAACATCATCATTTCTAATCTCCAAAACAAAGGTGGCACCACTCAAACGACTGTCAATCCCACGATTGGAATTGGGAGAGGCAGTACTACTCACTAAGCTGGCAAAACATATTTTGGACTACTCACGATTGCCAATCTCACACATACATTTATGGACAGACGCAAAGGTAGCACTCACATGGATACGCTCACACCCCTCAAAATGGAAGGACTTTGTTGGAAATAGAGTTGCCTTAATCCAAGAACTCATTCCAACAGCACAATGGAGACATGTGCCTGGAGCAGACAACCCAGCGGATTGTGCCTCGCGCGGATTACTCACTTCACAACTCAGAGAGCATCACTTATGGTGGCATGGACCAAGTTGGCTCTGCCAGGAAGAATCAGCTTGGCCTTCTCAAGCAACCTTTATCCAAGAAACCAACCTTCCAGAAATGAGGGCTAAGGTCACACTCACCGCAGCCAAGTCAAACTCAAGCAAAATGTAGGACATCATCGATCATTACTCATCACTCGCTCAACTCATAAGAATAACTGGATGGGTAATGCTCGCATGTGATCGATTTAAGGCTAAAGGAAAAACTCACCATGAATCGAAACTCACTACGGATTTACTCATCAAGGCAAAACTCTTTTGGGTCAAGAAAATTCAGCAGGTTCATTTACACTCAGAAATTGCTATGCTGGAAAATTCTCAAGTCCCAAGACACCATGTCTTCAACCGATTGACTGCGTAGATAGACTCAACAGGAATTGTTCGAGTAGGAGGGCGGCTTCAAAAAACTCAACTCGATCATCACTCAAAACACCCAGCAATTATACCACGGAGCAGTCAACTCACCACACTGATCATTCGGAACGCTCATCTCTCAACTCTGCACGGTGGCGCTCAACTCACTCTGGCACACACTCGGCAGGAATTTTGGATAATCGGAGGCAGAGCACCGGTCAAGTCACATATTTTAAAGTGTGTGACTTGTGCAAGGTATCGGGCTCAACGGGCTCAGCAACTCATGGGGCAATTACCCGTGGCCAGGGTCACTCCATCACCACCTTTCACTCACACTGGGATCGATTACGCCGGGCCAATCACCATTAACTCATGAAAAGGACGTGGATCCAAAACATACAAATGCTGGATTTGTATCTTTGTGTGCTTCTCAACGTCAGCTGTTCACCTAGAACTGGTCAGTGACTACTCAACGGACGGTTTCTTAGCGGAATATAGACGGTTCACCTCAAGGAGAGGGATACCCTCCAAACTATACTCAGACTGTGGAACGAACTTCATGGGAGCAGCAAGGAAACTGAAGACTCTATTCTCTCAACACCAACATGAAAACTCAATCTTGTACAACTCACTAGCCAACGAGGGAACCCAATGGATATTCAACCCACCTGCTGCACCTCACATGGGAGGCAAGTGGGAAGCAGTAGTGAAATCAGTCAAATTTCACCTGCGACGGACCATTGGGGACACTCAACTCACCTTTGAAGCTTCAGCGACCTTGCTCACTCAAATAGAAGCATTACTCAACTCACGGCCGCTAGAACCACTCAGTGAAGACCCAGAAGACATAAATGCACTCACACCCGGACACTTTCTCATCGGCAAGGCATTGAACTCAGTGCCTGAACCAAGCTTACTCACCCTCAAGGAATCAAGGCTTTCCAAATGGCAACTCATTCAACGGATCACTCAGCAATTTTGGAAGCATTGGTCAACTCAATACCTTCAACGGCTTCAATCAATTTCAAAATGGCATCATCCCTCTCATGAGATAAAAGTGGGTTCCATGGTACTACTCACGGATGAACACTCACCACCAAGCAAATGGCCACTCGCAAGAGTCACTCAACTTCATCCTGGAACTGAAAATCTCACCAGAGTTGTAACAATAAAGACGGCCACCACTCAACTCACCCGCCCAATTGCAAAACTCGCCATCTTGCCAGTGCCAATCGGAAATTAAATCAACCTGGCGGTTGATGGCGGGCGGAATGTTTGGGAATTCAATAATTTGAATTCCCGCGGTTACACTCAGCTCGGCACGACTCACGGCGCTGCCACGGCGCGGCAGCACCTCGCGGCCTCCCGGCGGAACAGCCGGGACGCTACACTGATTAACAAGGTATATTCGCGCTATTTCGGTCTCTCTCGCGCTCTCATATGTAAATGTGAGAGGAATTAGTTTGATTCGCGAAGTGAATCGTCAAGACCAAGAAGAAGGAAGTGGATCAAGGCCTCGCTCTCTTTTTCATCAGCCGTGCCACGAGGAGCATCTCTCCGCTGCGCACCTGCAAAATCTCATCGGTTGTTCTCAAGTTTTTCACTGGCTCAACTCAACACTGGATCAACTCAAACAGGCTCTACTCAATCTCTCACTGAAAACTCACATCACTCCTCACTCACGCAATACTCAAGGTGCAACGACGATTAGTAAAATCGACTCTATTGCAAGGTAAAAACTCTCACCATACTAGAGGTTATGTTACCAACCACGTGTTGGCACCGGCGGCAAGTGTAACAGTGAACATGCGTGAATTAGAAAAACTCAAGGCAGCAATTCAATTACAATTGTTTGCCATTCCTCATCTATTGCAAGCTTCATTGTGCGTGAGCCCAGGAGGGAATTTAAGGAAAAACTCAAGGAACTCTCAACGGACAATCTCATTACACTCGAAGACATACTCAAATATCACAGGTTAGTTGTCTCTAGTGAGAGACTACTACTCCATTATTGACAGCACTCATATTTTGGAATTGCTGACACACTGCTCACCTACAACTTATTCAAATAAATGTAATTTAAACCCCCTTTGTAATTTATGTTAATTATTGAACAGATTTTGAATTTATCAGTCGACGTTGAAATGTATCTATGAACCAAATTTGTAATTTATTTAAGAAGTGACTTTTGTGAATATAATTTCTACTTTCAATTTACTTCTGTGTGTGAATTAAATTTATTATAACACCCACAGCATGTTTACTCACATATAATTATGGCTTACTCAAACAAGCTCGAATATGGACAACTGCCGCCACTGTCTTGCAATTCAACCCCTTGTTGCATGGTTGTGAGACCTCTTCATCGGGGAATGGAGAGGATAGTTAGATCCTTAAGATTTGAGATCAGCTTTTATCGTTTTTGCACATGGTGAGGGGGTAATGGATCATCCCACTGAGTACCTAAATATTTTAAACCTTAATGACCACTGGTGATACCCAACCTAATCCCACCCAAGAGTCATTCTCAAACGGCAGCTTGACCACGTACCACCCTTTCTGGTTGTTAAATAAAGGACACACAAATTGGATAGAATAAAAGAGTTTATTTAAGAGACATAATCTAAGATACAGTATGACTATACTCGGCGCGGGTCACTCTCGGTCTGACGACAAGTTTGCAGGAGCGTCACGCTCGCCCGTCGGCTGTCACACGTTATGGGGTGGGGAGACACACATGTGTACATACGTGTGTCTGGCGCTGTACAATATAATATGTGTATTCTCAACACGCCTCCTTACATTTATATTGTACTATTTCATCATTTTCATTTTACATTTAACAATTCTCCGAATTTAACAAACTTATCTTTACACAATGCTTTCGTGAATACATCGGCTATATTATTTTCTGAGTCGATTTTTACAATTTCAATCTCTTTGTTTCTAACGCCCTCGTGTACATAATGGTAATGAATCTCAATGTGTTTTGAATTTTTCGTAAAGTTTCCAAAGTTCGCTATATTTATCGCACCTGAATTATCTTCATAAATCTTTATTGGTTTTTCAATATCCAAGTCAAACGTTTTTAATAATTCTTTTAGATATTTCAATTCGATTACTATTTCAGATAACGCAACGTACTCTGCATATGTCGAAGCCTTCGTTATATATTTTTGTTTTCGCGATTTCCAATCAATTACATTCCCAAAAACTCGAATTACATAACCTGATGTGGACTTCCTATCAACATTGTCTCCAGCCCAATCTGCGTCTACATAGCCATCAATTATTTCACAATTTTTATTTCTCTTATATTGTAAACTTAATTTTTTCGTTAAATACAAATACTTCAAAATTCGTAATGCATATTTCCAGTGTGTCTCGGTGTAACAATTTTGGAATCTACTTAAGTAATTTACGCTATGACTAATGTCTGGTCGAGTGCCAGAACTAACATATAATAACGCGCCAATTAAATTCCTATATTTTATATTTGGTTCGAACTCTTTGGAATTTTCAATTTTTAAATTTGTCTCCATCGGAGTGCTATATAACTTACTATCTTTTATGTGAAATTTAGTTGCTAGTGACTCAATATATTTTTCTTGACTTAATTCCATCTTACCATTTATATAATCATGATTTACGTTTATGCCTAGATACTCATTTATTTCACCTAAATCTTTCATTTTGAAACGATCAGATAACAATTTCTTTATTCTTTATATTTTCTTTTCATCTTTTCCACAAATCAACAAATTGTCTACGTATATTAATAGGTAAACAATGTCTTTGTCTTTTCCATGTATATATAGGCATAATTCTACATTGCTCTTTCTAAAGCCAAGTTTCATAACATATTCATCAAAGCATTCATACCAGTCTCCAGGACTTTCTCTCAATCCATACAGCGCTTTTGACAATTTATACACTCGTTCGGTTCCATCTTCATAACCTTTTGGTTGATTGACATATACCTCCGTAGTTACCATTCCATTTAAGAATGCTGTCTCTACATCCATTTGTTCTATTTTGAGCCCATTTTGGCAGCAATATGAAAATAAAATTTTTAACGTTTGATTTTTCGCAACTGGGGAATATATATCATCAATTACATCTGTTTGTTGAAAACCTCTCACAACTAGCCTAGCTTTGTACCTATTATCTGATTTTCTTGTGTAAACCCATTTTACATCTATAACTTTTTTATTTTGTACTCTATCGACTAATTCCCAAGTTTTATTTTTATTTATGCATTCGATTTCTTTATTCATGGCTTCTTGCCAATTTTTACTCTCTTTACTATTCATCGCCTCCTCAAATGTACAAGGTGTATCTACTCTACAGTACCTTACATAAATATTATAGCTTTCCTTTTCTGGGTACCTTACAGGACTTTTCCTATCACGCGTAGATTTTCGCGGAACTTTTAATGTTGCGTTTTCTGTATCTTTACATTTCCCCGAAGGTTGATGTAACGATAAATTATTCTTTCCTTTTACTTTACTTTGTTGCTCTTCGGATTCATTCGCGTTTTCAAAGACATTATCCGATAAATCATCGTTTGTACTTGCATCACTTTCGGTACTATCATCGTTATCAATATTATCTTTATAATCAATACCAATGCATTTAACATCTCTTTCTATAATAACCACATGCCTTGCAACAATTATTTTATTATTTATAAGTACTCTATAGCCTACATCACTATAACCTAACAATATTCCCATTTCAGCTTTTTGATCCCATTTAGACAATCTTTTTTGTTCCGGTTTTCTTACAAAAACTTTACTCCCGTACAAACGTAAATGTTCGACATTTGGTCTCTTTCTAAAAGATATTTCATAAGGTGTTTTTCTTTCACTCGTATTTGCTAACGTACGATTTTTCAAATACGTCGCGGCACATATTATTTCTGGCCAGTAGCATTTGTGTACTTTTGCCTCTGATAGTAAACATCGCGCTTTATTCATTATCGTTCTATTAAATCTTTCAGCTGTGCCGTTTAATTCGTGCACATATGTCGGACAATTATTAATAATAATACCCTTTTCTTTGGCAAATTTATAAAACCGATTATTTAAGTATTCTTACCCGTTATCACATATCAATATTTTTATTCTTTTTCCGGTCAAATTTTCAGTTTCATTTACAAATTGAAATAAACAATCAAAAACTTCCTCTTTAGTCTTTATGCAATAAACTTTAGCTATTTTACTATAATCATCAATAAAAGAAACGAAATATTTTTCTCCGTTAAACCCAGTAGTTTTAAAGGGACCGCATACAACCTTATGTATAATTTCTAATATATCTTTCGCCTTTGTTCTATTATTAGTAAATGGCAAGTTATGCATCTTATTTTCAATACAAGTTTTACATTTCATAAATTCAGATTCAAGTTCATTTGGAACGCCAGTTAATAACTGCTGTTTACATATCGTATCCAAATATCTAAAATTTACGTGACCTAACACTCTATGCCATCTTTCCTTTTGACTCATGTTACTATTCTGTTCGGCACTATTTACACAACTTATATTCCTTGCCAATTTACTTTTCATCTTATATGTATCATTAAATTTAAATGCTATTGCAGTTAATTTATTATCACTATCTATAATTTTTGCAACTTTTCCTTTCAAAATTACCGTATTCTTATTATTCGTTAATTTGCCAACACTTATTAAATTAGCATTCATTTCCTTAGCAAAATAAACATTATTAATATTAACTTTATTTTGCTTTTCCGAAGGTGACAAAATAAAGAAATAGAGTTCCTATCTTTGTAGCTTTTATAGCTCTATTATCACCGAGATAAATATTTACCGGTTCTTTTAAACTAATACATTTTTCAAAATAATTTTCGTTATTTATAATATGATCAGAATATCCGCTATCGAGTATCCACTCTATCTCGCTCATACCTGACCTGTTTGTTTCGTTTGTGTACGCAGCGTCTGTCGTCGCTATCCATGCGCTCGCACCTTCGCCGCTCTGTTCGCTCGTGCTGGTTCCTTGTTGTCCATGGAATTTTCGGCTACGACCACGTGTCGATCCTCTCCATGAGCTGCCGTTGCTACCTGCTTGTCCTCCATCTTGGCAATCTCGTGCGAAATGACCAGGTTTTCCACACTTATAGCAGTTTCCCTTTCTTGCAGTAAATACATTCGTACTTCTCTCGTTATGCTCTTTTCGATTCTTCATTTCAGCTAGCTTAATTTTGTTTCTTATGTAATCAGCCGTTTGTTCTTCTTCTTTCAATGTATCAACCAAATCACCTGTATAACTGTATGATTCTGGTAACGTGTTGAGCATATAATTCAATTTTTCTTTTTCGCTTATTTTAGCACCCGCGCCTTTTAAGTTATTTACCGCTTTTTCAAAATCACTGAAAAATGCCTCAGAATCACTATAGTTTCTTAATCTTAATTTCTCCAGTCTATTCCTACGGACTATTTGTAACGCCGTTGATTCTTTTAAATACATACTGTCTAGCTTCTTCATAATTTTGTATGCTATTTCTTCTTCACAAACAAATTCTAATTGTTTATCTGATATCGCACTATAAATTATATTTATTGCTCTCAAATCATTCTGTTTCCATTCTTCTACTTTGTCTGTTTCACTCTTTTCTCTTTCAATCACAATTTCACATTTTTTGAGCTTCATGTACATTTGGATCCTCCTTTTCCACATACTGTAGTTTCCGCCATCGAATACTGGTATTGAAACATCCTTTTTATCCATTTCGTCTTCTTGCTTGACCTTCGATGTTGTGGCTTGTTCCTTCGACTCGAGCGTTCCTTCGTGCTCGGGGTTTTTCTCTTCCTTGGTGTCCGCCGTCTTAATTTGAGATTATAAGCTGCCTCCAATACTCGCCGAAGCTTGTATTGGGCCAGAGTCTTTTTTAACGCTTACAAACCACGCGCTCTGCTACCATGTTGAATAAAGGACACACAAATTGGATAGAATAAAAGAGTTTATTTAAGAGACTTAATCTAAGATACAGTATGACTATACTCGGCGTGGGCCATTCTCGGTCTGACGACAAGTTTGCAGGAGCGTCGCACTCGCCCATCGGCTCTCACACGTTATGGGGTGGGGAGACACACATGTGTACATACGTGTGTCTCGCGCTGAACAATATAATATGTATATTCTCAACACTGGTCTCTGCGGGTTGAGGTTGCATAGTGCTCATTGCACTTTATCTCATCGTCTGACCATACTTCTGGAGCTGCAGTATGCTCCTCTTGATGCCAAAATGGCTGAATGGCCTGGAGCATATCTCCATTTGTGGTACATGCATGAGCCGTTACTTGCTTGACCACTGCTTGCCCACTGCTTGCACACGGCTGAACAAGATCCATCCCAATGTCGTTTCTTGCGCCACTATGTTAGAGGTAGGATACTTCCTTACCACAGAGCTGAGTATAAATATCTACACCCAAGATCATGTCGATGGGCTGGTCGAGTGCAGTGTACGAGTCCACCAGTAACAGATCACTAACAAATGTCAAGTCCGCGGTCGACGGTAGCGTTGGTGGAAGATAGTCAGTAAGTTGATTGAGAACTAGTGCCTCGACCTTCCATGACTCTTTTGAAGGAAATCTTGGAGCAACTGACAAGGCAATACAAAATCGGGCCGTATGCCTTGCATCACCACCGATGCAGGTAACTGGCACTATTGTAGTATAACGCGAAGCCCAGAGAACCTGTACCATTGGTTCTCTTATGAATGTCGTCTCCGAGCAGGGATCGACAAGTGCTAAAAAAAATTAAAGGAAAATTAAAAAAAATTATGAACGAAATCGCTTTTCTGGTACTACCCTTTCAAGCGAAGGGTGCACGTCAGAAACACAAAAAAATTCTAACAGTTGCAAAAATTACGTTAGGAAAAGTTTCCAGTTGGAACGTTTATTAGATATCGTCAATAGCCAAAAAACGGTATGATTTTAACACCTATGCTATACTATACTATTTGCGTTAGGGTCTCCTACCTATACAGTATGCTTATGGCAAACTGCAGTATGGCGGTGCCTCCTTGACTTTCTTTTTTGTGTAAGAAAAAGTTTGTATTTGGAACGTGTATTAGAGGTCTCCAATAACCTTCAAAAAATTCACGAACGAAATCGATCTTCTCGAACTACCCCTTCAAGGGAAGGGTGCACGTCAAAAACACGAAAAAAATTCTCACAGTCGCAAAAATTACGTGAAACAAAATAACAATATAATGATGTTGTTTTGCTTTCTTAATAATTAATTGAATATATATTTACAGAATATAAAAGGACAATACGTAAACTTGAATATTAAAAAATTGAAAAAAACTCTTTGATTTTTTAAATTGCGTTTAGAGAAACGTGTAGATCTCATGGCGACATTTTGATTTAAAAAATCATATTTTTAAGTCTAATAGTTTTGGAAAAAAGCGAACTGAAAATATAAAGAGATTATGGAGATGCTGCTCTTGACCAGAAAGAGACTGCGTCCATGAAGAGAGAGAGAGACAGACAGAGAGAGAGAAAGAGAGAGAGAGAGAGAGATAGAGAGAGACAGAGAGAGACACAGAGAGAGAGAGAGAGAGAGACAGAGACAGAGAGAGACAGACAGAGAGAGAGAGAAACAGACAGAGTGAGAGAGACAGAGAGAGAGAGAGAGAGAGAGAGAGAGAGAGAGCGAGAGAGAGAGAGAGAGAGAGAGAGAGAGAGAGAGAGAGAGAGAGAGAGAGAGAGAGAGAGAGAGAGAGAAGGGAAAGGAGAGTGAAAGTGCGCGAGACACTGTCTCTAAGTCGCTATCTCCTGCCCGCGGTCATTACCGAATGGTATTCGAGAGCCCCGCAGCCCGCGGTTTTTTTCATTTTCGACTATGATTTTTCTAAATCTATAAACTTTGTGGAATTGTTATGTAGCATAAACTTTTTCTACAGTATTCAAAAGGAACGCATTTAGACTGCAGAGTGCTATTTAAATTACAATGACCGAAATCGTTGCAAATACGTTTTCATAATTATCTTTTAAACTATCAATAGAATTTCAATTATTGTTGTTAAGTTACTGCATTTTCAATATCTCTCCAGAAATCTACTGCCGATTTAAAAAGAAATTGATTTTTCATATGGCCCTATAACTTCGGTCTAAATTAAAATTTTTGAAATTTCAAAATGGATATTCAAGTTGGAGAGTTTTATGATTTTTCCAAACTATTTGAAAAATGGGGCATGTTATTTGTAGAAATGGTACAATATGCAATTAAGAACAAAAAACATTCTTCCATTATAACACGAATAATAATGAATAAATCAATCCTAAATTTGACATGCTTTTCTGCGTAGAAAAAAACATGTTTTATTTGAAATTTCAGATGATTTTGCCTTTTGTCCAAAAGATATTTCATAATGAAAACAAGGCGTTTATCGATTTTGGCGGTCATTTGCAAGTTAAGTTGAAGTTATAGACTTCGGGCAAAGGTAACTTTGTTACAAATTTAATAAGTAACCAAAATGACCTTGACTTCTTTTTCCCTAAAGTGCCTCAAAAATTAAATATAAGAGAAAAACCAAAAAGTGTCACAATTTTTTACAAATTGTTAAAAGCAGAAATGGAACTCGTCCACTTTTGAATCTTTGAATAACAAGGATTTTATAGAGAAAGTTGAGATGAACTGTCCCAATGAGATATCACAAGAAAAAAATGACTGCATATGGTTTGTCAACCTCAAAGACTCTACCGCCTGGCGTACAAGGCGGCTTGGCCAGCAAAGCTCGCGAGAGTCGGCTGGGCCCCAATATATGAGTGTCCGCCAGAAACCAGCCAGCGGGCGCGTGAGGCGCATTTATTTTTCGTGTCATAGGGTACTTGTCCCGATTTGTTTATCAGTCCCTATTTCTGTGCTCCGTTATTTAAATGCGTCATACAAATAAGCAGATACGAAGACAGCATTCAAATAAATTTTTTCAAAAATTAATCTATTTAGCTTTTATAAGATTTAAGTAAGTGGAAAGTTCGGGCCGATGTTTCTAAAAGAATACCTTTTTTTTTTTAAATAAATTTTTTCATTCGAAAGTACAAGTTCTATCTTCGAAACGCAAAAATTTCAAGTTGGAGAAATGAAGGGTTCATTAGTAGTAAAATTTAAAAGACGGCGGCGTTGTTGCCGACGTATTTCATATAAATATCATATAATAAATTTTTCAATTATTTTTTTATTAGAAGTCGATACTTTGTGTTCCATCTTTTGCAATTTTCTGTTAATTTACTAATTTCTTGTATCTAAATTTAATTGAATAGGTCTTGTCTCAAATTTAGATATCTTTACTTTTTGGATAGGTGAGTATAATTCTAAAGTTTCCGATCCTGAGAATTTTTATAGTTCAAGCCTCTTAACGTATCATAACAGTTTAATAGAATGAAATGATAGTTACAGGAACTAGTTTTGATGATTTTAAGCTATGTTTTAATTCATTGTTTCTGATTCATCATTCGAAGACACCTTTTTTCCATTTTATATAAACTTAAAACTCATTCTTTTATTTTCAAACAGAGAAGAATTTTTAAATTCTCTTATACGTTTCTTGGAAAAGTACGTCTTTTACCAAAAAGCGGCACAATCATTTCACTACAACACTAATCAGTGTAGTTTAGCAGGATTGGTCCTTTATTGTAGAGAATTAAATTTTAAAACTTGAAAAAGCATGATACTTTTTTCAGACAATTTATCTCGTGCTGCCGTAGCAGTTTATCTAACAAATTATAATCAAATACCATAATAAAAAATTCTTTTGATTTCGCCAAAAAGGTATTTGTTTCACCGATGAATGAAGATTTTCTGTTGAAACAGAGCAGCGTACGGAAAAATGCATGAGAATTGATTGTGCCGCTTCTTGGTCAATAGAGACGAACTCTTCCAAGAAACACAGAGAAATTAAAAAATTACCTTTGGATAAGAACTCCTTCAAAGTTCGTAAATATGAGGCTCACTGTTTGAAAATAAAAGAATGAGTTTTAAGTTTATATAAAAGAGAAAAGAGATGTCTATGATCAAAACTAAAACAAAGGTTAAAATCAGCAAAAAAAGTTCCTGTAACTCTATCATTTCATTTTATTAAACTGCTGCGACGAGGCGCCGTCATTTAAACTTTATTACTTATGAACCCTTCATTTCACCAGCTTGAAATTTTGGGGTTTTGAAATAGAAGACTTGTACTTTCAAATGAAAAAATGTAATTTAAAAAAAAAAAAAAAAAAAAAAAAAAAAAAAGTATTCTTTTAGAAAAATCGGTCCGAACTTTCAACTCAAGTTTTTAACCTTAAAAAGCATTTCGAAGAATAACAATAGCATTACTGGAAAGAGACGGAAAAAATGTATCTATAAAACAAAACAAAAAAATATTATCTACACTGAAAAAAAAACGTTAGTGCAAGAGTTACTATATTGCTGTTAATTTTGAAATTTTATTTTTTTATAAAATATTACTCCATGCATTATTAAGAATCCAGAAGAACAGGTAAAGACCCTGTTAAAAAAAAATCATATGACAATCATTTGATGAATCACGCCAAAAAGTCAACTGATTTTCATATGATTATCGTATGATTGTGATATGATTGTCATATGATTCTCATGTGACTCTCATGTGACACTTATGCTCCTAATTTATTAAATATATATTCAAATAATTTTGTATAATTAGTCAATAGAAGATTAGGGAAATAAAATCAATGGAAATGATTTATTGAAATCTACTGTAATACAGAATTTAAGAGCGGCCGGTCTTAAATATGAAGGTAAATAATTTAACGGAAACAAATGTCATAAAAGGATTAAAGGTTAAAGGAAATATCCAAAATAGGCAGGTAAAAGCAGGAATAGATCAAATCGTCATAAAGCACATCCAACAAAACAAAATTTTTATACATTGAATACCCTGGGGAAGGATGTTTAAAAAAACAACAAAAAAAAGACTTTTATGTGTATCTACCCTCTTCATTGTCCTCTTCCGATCTGACGTTTCTTCTGCCTGCAGGAGTTCGCCACTGGGCTCGAGCCGTGAAAGCTCATGTCAAAACCCGAGAGCCTTCTTTCTTTTTCCGTTGTTTTTTTAAACATCCTTCTCCACGGTATTCAATGTATAAAAATTTTCTTTGTTGGATGTGCTTTATGATGACTTGACCTATTCTTGCTTTTACCTGTCTGTTTTGGATATTTGCTTTAACCTTTAAGCTTTTTATGGCATTTGTTTCCATTAAATTCTTTACCTTGGTATTTAATACCGGCCGCTCCTGAATTCTGTATTACAGTAGATTTAAATAAATCGTTTCCATTGATTTTATTTCCCTAATCTTCTATTGACTAATTATACAAAATTAATTGAATATATATTTAATAAATTGGGGACATGAGAGTCACACGAGAATCATATGACAATCATATGACAATCATATGAAAATCATATGAAAATCAATTGACTTTTTGGCGTGATTCATCAAGTGATTGCCATATGATTATTTTTAACAGGGGAATTAAAGATTAGATAAGGTTATTATATAGGCAACGAGGCGGGCGCAGTCCGCGCGCTGTACCGCGTAGTACCGCGCACAGGAAGCGCGGTGCGTCTACTCTTTCGCGTTCTATATCTCGCAGAAAACATGTGGCACTCTTTGGAAAATACCCTTTCCTTCGTAAAAAATGCTCAGCTTTCGAACTAGGGAGTCAAAAAAATATTAAAAATATCGTTTTCGAGATATAAGACGTTTTGTACTTTTTGAAGGTGAAAATGGAAAATTTCGGGAAAACTGCCTACACCATTGCAAAGCTGAGGAAAAAATACGTTGGAAATGCTTATCATAAAATTTTTTCAAGTACATTTTAGTATCGTAAACATGAGCTGGATATAGCACGACCTGGCGCTCGCGCGCCGCGCTGGGACAATTGACGTGAAACGCCTTATATGTTTATTGTTTTTTTCCGAGAGACTCATCATATGATTATGAGTGAGTTGAACAGAGCGCATTTTACGCGAAAGAGGCTCGGATCGCGCCCGTTGGCTGGTTTCTGGCGCTCCGATATGCACTATAAGTGTACCGAAAGGCACGAAGTGCCTCGCAGCTCGCTAGTCGTCTGCGCCCGAATACGCGCTATGAGTGTACTGGTCGGCGCCCAGGGGGGAAATTGGGAGAAAGACGGGCTCGGCCATCGTAGCTTGCGAGATCTGGCAGCACCCGAATATATACAAACAGCAAGCAGCCGTGCGGCTGCGGCGCCGGCGGCAATGTTATCATATGAGCCCAAACGTGCGGACTATCCCGCTGACGCTCGTGAGCCGTTATTCAGTTTCTACCGATTGTAGCTGGCCGAAGCGTCGGAAATTTTTTCGCTTCTGTCTCCCCATTTATACCTGCTGATGCAATTGCTTAAAGTAACCATCACTTTTTATACATTTTAATTCGTAGACTCTAAATTTCGAGGTTACAATTTAACTAAATTGCAAAAAAATTGATTTAAATGCACTTGTTTAAAACAAACCGCAATTTAAACAAATATAAAAAACGATCTAGTCCGATCAGAAAAATTTTTTTCGTCTCAGTGGGAGTAAAGTACGCACTTTACGCCCCCTTTTTCGGGCGTAAAGTTGTACTTTACCCCTGACAAGTACACTTTACGCCCAATTTCAATTTGGCGGGCATAAAAGTGGCGCTCTTTACGCCCTGTGACGAAAGATAATGTTCGCACCGTGGGCGTAAAATATAGAAAATTTACAACCGATGGGCGATTTACGTGGCCCTCAGGGACGCACATCACCCGTGGGCGTTAAGTTCTACTTTACGCCCATGGTACGAAAAGTACTATTCTTGAAAATTCAGACAATTTTAAGATTAAAATGTTGCATTCAACATGTACGAAGAACCCAAATTAAAGAGATATAAATTTTTCAAATATTAATTTTCATTATTTAAGAGATTTTTAATTATAGTCACAAAATTAAATGGGGATCTTTTCTACAAGTACCAGTGGAAACATTAGTCACAAAATTAAAGATCGAGTAAAATTATTACAGTTACTTATCGTTTACGATCTAAAAAGAGATGTGCATAGTTAATATTACGTCGTTTTATAATTAATTCACATTAATATGCGAGTAAATCTCAGAAACTCTTAACTTATTGAGAACTCCAAAGTTGAAGCAGACAAATGAACCATAGCTCAAAAGGTTTGTCTTTCAATAAAAAATAAAATAAAAAACAATTATAAATAATGGTAAAGAATCAGCTGCGTACACAAAATTTAAAAAAAGCGTTGAAAAATCAGTCATTTTTTATGTTGTAAATGTGCTTTGCCAATCGATATATTTATCTATATAGGAACAGGAACAAACTTACTGTCGTTGCACAATTTGTTTGGCTTTTCTGTGTGCCAAAATCGTTAATGTGAGCCCTGATACGTCGATGTACAATGAAAATTAGCCCAAATATAAGATTTATTCACCATACCCTGTCCGAAAGTCCACTTTCGCTCCCGACTCAAAAACGCGAGTGTGATACTTTGGCCAGGGTATGGTATGGTAATAGTATATGAACTATTCTTAAAATTATTTTCCTCTTACGTCTCGAAAAAAATTAAAAAAATTTAGAGGCACGCTCATGGGATAAAGTTTTAATTGTTATTTTAGCTTTTCTGAATGTAAAAAGAAATATGTACAAGCTCAACTTAATGGTATCATTTTTTGGCGATACATTCAAGTCGTTTTTGTATTGAAAAAAAATTCACGAAAATGTAACCTTTTTTTCTAAACGACGAAACTTGAAAAAGTGATTTAATTTTGAAGGCACATCTACAGGATAAAGTTTTTATTGTTCTTTAAGCCTTTCTAAATGTGAAAAAAATTATTTACAAGCTCGATAATTGAATGGTATATTTTTTTGGCGTTACTTTTAAATCTAAAAATTAAGGAAAACTTGGTCTTTTTTCTAAACTACAACTCTTATAAATACTGGCATCTGCGTATATGATCGTTGCATAAATAAGAATCTACACTGAAATTATTACTTTGAACGTTTCAGTTTTCTAAGAAATAAACATTATTACAATTATATCTGAAAATATAAAATATCAATGTTCTTTCAAACATCACATCAGCTTTACGTATTCCTTAAGATTAGTAAATAAAAAATTAAACGGAATGACGGATGTTCTTTATTGACTTAGATATTTCAATATTTCAATTATAATATGCATTAAATAGTAATAGTAATAGTAATAGTAATAGTCACATATGGCAAAAACTGATTTACAAATGGTGTATAATACTCGTGTTGTAACGCGTGCGCGAGTTAGGTAATTTGGGATTCGAATTACCAGCGCCGAGCAGGCATGCTCACTGGGGGCGCGAGCATCCCGACCGGATTAAAACGGTCTCGCGACGCGTAATATGCCCGTTGCGTACCCGCGAAGCTGCTACGGCTTTATGCGAGTCACGGCAGCCATCTTCGTGTTTGCCATCGCGTCTTGAACTTCTCTCCCACGTCTCTTATAAGTTTATTGCGTTCGCGCCGTCTATTTTTTGATATATAGATTAACCCCGACTAGAGTGCACGCGCTGACTAGCGAGAGAGAGAGAGAGAGAGAGAGAGAGAGAGAGAGAGAGAGAGAGAGAGAGAGAGAGAGAGAGAGAGAGAGACCGCGCCGCGTGTGCCACGAGCAAGACACGAGACAGCGAGCGAGGAGCCAGCAGCCAGCCCGCCTGCCTGCCAACCCTATTCAGCGTGCAGGAGAGAGAGACAGAGAGAGAGAGACGTAGAGCGCGACTACTGCACGAGCCAGAGAGAGCGAGAGAGAGCCGAGTGCACCGGTTGCTCCTTCAAAAGTAAGTCTTATTCTCATCTCTCGCGTTACATGTAAAGGTTTGCACGGAAATCGCCCCGTGCAAGCTTTCTGTACCGTGTACGTGTGTCAGCCCGACGTACTTTAACACCGCACGCGAGAATAGCAGCTTCACCACGCGCCGTATCGTTCGCGCGTTTGAATATTAACTGTCGCGCGCGAACTAAGTTATTGTTTTAATCAGCACGTGCCTTGTGCTTGTAATTATTGGTGTTGTTAATATACTGTGATATCTAGTTACTCGTCGCGTTGTTCATTACAGCCTGTCCTTCTCCCGGATACCGCCGCCTCAGCGGGAAAACGACTCCGCCGGTCGTTTTCACATCTGAGCGTAGCAGCCGCGCGCTTTACTTTTCGAGCGCGCGCTTTTCACTCAGCGATCCAATTAGTTGAAAAGCGAAGTTCGCGTGCGATCTTCGTTTTGTTTTCGGGATTTCAGGAGCAGATCCCTGGGCAAGTCATTTTAGTCTCACACCCGCGGCACCGTGTTCTAGGGCATCGCTGGCCTGTCGGTTTTTGCGATTTTCCCCCGATAGCCATCCCATTACAACTGGCGCCACAACGTTTTGGGGGTGGAGAAGGACCCGCGGCGCGTGCGTGATTCGCGGCGAAGCTTGGCGCGAAGAAGCTCAGCAGCGTAGCTGAGCATAAGCTGCTAAGAAAGGCTCTTCGTGCCGCAGCTCGTAGGCACGTGTGTGCGTGTGCGTGACACAGCCGTGTTGTTGCGAGTGCGGTCGGGAGGTTAGGCGAGCGATAGCCAATAACCCTCGACCAAGAGTGCCGACGAGTGCCGCGAAATTTTTGTGCGTTAGGTAATTGTTTTTAACAATTAAAAATTTTTAATAACAATTAATTTTTTTTAACGACGAAATTTTTTTTTTAATGATTAAATGACTCTAGTGATAGCCATAGATTAATTTGGATAATAAGACTCGGGTGGTGATAAGATCAACTTATTTATTCACTCAAATAAATAACGACATTTCGGCCCTCATCAGGCTTTCGGCAACACGCTAGATGGTATTCACCGCTCGACCACCTAGCGTGTTGCCGAAAGTTGTTTTTATAGAAATAACTAAATTGGAACCTGATGAGGGCCTTGTAACGTACGTCGTTCTGTACGGGCCGAAACGCCGTTATTTATTTGAGTGAATAAATAAGTTGATAGTATAACCATACGAGTCTCATTATCGAAATTTTGTTTTTTTCTCTCGTCTTTCCGATACGAATTATTTTTTTTTTGGACGAAAAATAAATTTCTTTTTCTTTTCTCGTGCAGTTCGTGGGAAACCGAGAGAAAGTCGGCAAGCACTCTCGGAACAAAAAGTTGACTGTGCGCCCCAGTAAAAACTCGAACGCAAAAAACCCCTCGAACTTTAAAATTGATTTTTATTTTTTTCTGGTGAAAATTGTATTTATTTTTTGTATTTTTTTTTTGTGATATTGTCCGTTTTGACACACATATATATATATATAAATTTTCACATATATTTATTATAAAATTACAAGTGCGAGTAGTTGAGTGTAACTAATTACAAATATTAATTAATTATAGAAATAGCTTTTATTTTCTTAGAGCCGCATATGGGAAACCCTCGTGAGTTATCCAGGTAAAGAGCAACCGCCGTAGCTCTTAGAAAATAACCCGCGTTCGCGTTGAAAAAGCTAGCTCACGGGTTGAAAAGGCAAACTCTCTCTGCCATCAATCCGGATACCAATCGCGCTAGAAAAACAAGTTCGTGGGGAAGCGCACAACCAATTGACACCATGGCCCGATCATCGCAGTTTGCGGAATCTGCGATACTCAATTGGGCGTATACGCAGACCGAAGAGGAAATTAGTGAGGCCATGCAAGCCGTTGGTCTACAACAGACAGATCTGCAGTCAGTGAATATGCTGACAGCGATCAAGTGGCCTATGGGTGATTATAGTGCCGCCGATTTCGTGCCAGAGCCGGAGCTGTCGGAGCAGCAAGAGTTTGCCAAACGCGAGCAGTCCAGAAGGGCGTTCATCGACTTAACGTTGATGAACAAGTCTGAGTCGACTATTGTGGAACCCAATACCGACCTAGACCACCCGCACCCGTTCATAACGCTCCTTGATGACCCGATAGTGGTGCAGAAACTCTCTGAGACTCGGAGGATGAACGCTCCACAACAAGCACATAATGCAGTGGTGGAGCCAGCGGAAGAGGAAAACGGCCAGGAAGGTTCTGGGACAGCGGTATTGAGCTCTGCAGCACCCACCGGGACATCTATAGCAGTAGCCGAGGGACAGCTTCGACAGCAACAGCTCCAACAGCAACAGCTCCAACAGAAACAACTGCATCAGCAACAACTGCAGCAGCAGCAAAAGCACCAGTAGAAAATGCAGTAACAGCAGCTGTAGCAGCAGCAGCAACAATGGCTGGAGCAGCAACGACGACAGCAACAGCAGCAACAGCAACAACAGCAGGAGCAGCAGCAGCGGTAGCAAGTGCTCCTGGAGGAGCAGCGCAGGCAACGACAATACCAGCGCAACCACGAAGAAGAGTTGTTGTTAGCACGAAATGGGCAGCACGGGTTCTGGGAGCAATCGCGAAACCCGCCACAGTCGCAGAGCCTGGAGTGGCCGCGACAGCGTGAGTCGCGAAACGCTGGGATAGCAGTCGGAGACAGTATATTATCGGAGTAACTACTGGCGGTGATCAAAACACTCGTCGAGGAAGTTGAAGAGCTTAAAGAGAATGTATGAATACTTCAAGGAGCTCGACATCCAACCTCAAGTACGCACTTGGAGGGAGTTCAACCTCCAAGCACGGGCCGTAGATGAGGATCCCCGCACGTGAACTTCCAAGACACGTTCACGTTTGCGGTGTTTAACAGCAGCAGCCCGAGTCTCCAGTCCCCAACAGAGGCTGGGAGGAATGATGTCAGAAATTCTTCCCAGCACCAGACAAGGAATGGCGCGACCCAGAAACCGTCTGAGAGGCATACGTAATTGCCTCAGTAGATGAACCGTGATGTGGGCCCGATAGTCCGAAAATGGCACATCAATTTCTCAGGGTCCTCAAAGGAGCAGAGCGTCGAGTTATTCCTCACGAGAGTAGAGGAATGCAGAACTCTAGCCAATCTGACACACGACGAGGTACTTTCGTCGTTGTCAGAGCTCCTAACGGGGGTAGCAGCCAGCTGGTACCGGAGTAACCGCCACACACGGCGATCGTGGCCAGATTTCAAAGAGACCATAACGCACATGTATGGTGGGGACAGGTGACATCAGCAACGCGTCCTGGCGGAAATAAACGCGAGGACTCAAGGCAGAGATGAACTCACGCATGATTACGTAGTAAATCTACAAGCCATGATCCTCAAGTTGGTTCCGGTGCCTAGCATTGCTCAACAGTTAGAAATGTTGCACCGGAACATGCGGCCAGAACTGCGGAAGATGGTAATGCGAAATCAAATTATGGATTACCGAGGGCTCCTGGACCTGGCCCGGGAAGCCGAATTAGCGCTCGTGGCAGATAAGGTGTATCATTCGCCACCACCACCCGAGCGCACTTACATACCAGAATTTGCCTACGTGCTGACAGAGCCGCCCACGGATGAGCGGAAAAAGAAAAATACAGGCGTGGCGGCGATGGGGCACCAACAGCACGAGCTTCGAGAGAGTCTTGAGGCTATGGTCCGTCGGGCCATGGCCGAATGCTTATCGGCCTTGACAAAGAAAGGCACCGATGAGAACAAGGGGCAAAAGCCTAGCCCGCCACCAACCAGAAAACCTAAGAAGAAGGGTAACTGGGAAAATAGGTAGCGGGGGGGCGGTCAAAATACAAACCAGCCTAGAGGGCGTAGTAGCTCGACACACCAGCTAGGCCGCAAAGTCCGAGAAATAACAGACATCCACAAAGGCCAGAGTACCGAAGGGAACCCGGATATGAGCAAAAGGGAGGCAACAACAAGCCCAATGCTGCCGGAAACCAACAGGGAAACGGCCAGGGGATCTCTCACCAGAGACCGATGATAACTCGGTCGAATCATCTCGAGTGGAGAACGAAGAAGTGCCCGTGATTCAACCGAATGAAGTCAACCAAGAAACTTGCTCGCGATGGTGGCTTCAAGTAGGTGTACCCGGTTACAGGCTACGATCACACTTCGATACAGGAGCTTCCTGGACTGGGATGAATTCCATCGGCCTACAGCTCTCTACGGCCTCTGGAAAAGAGTTAATCCCAGCCAGCGGCCTAACGGCACGGGTGGCAAACGGGCAAAGCATAGCAGTGGTTGTCTATGTGTATCTGCCCGTGGTCGTGGCTGGCGTGTGCAAAGACGTGAGACTCGCAATAATGCCAGATCTAGACAAGGAGTGCTACTTGGGGGTAAACTTCATTAAGAAGTTTAGCGCCGTCTTAGACCCCATAGATAACACGCAGCATCTCAACGATGACGATGCAAGCGTAAAGTTAGAAGTAGTCGCCATACGCGCAAACAACACCGTGTCCGTATCAGCTATAGGGCTGGCGGACCCAACAGAGGAATAGCGTAAAGAAGGAGAGGCTTTAGTAGCTCAGCTGATCGGTAACAGCCTGGCACCACTAGGGTGTACTTCTTGGATCGACCATGCAATAGACGTCGGATCTACAAGACCCATTAAACAGAAGTACTACCCTGTATCTCAAAAACTCGAAGAAGAGATGCACAAACAGGTGGAGGAAATGCTAGTCGCGGGAATAATAGAACCATCGACAAGTGGTTGGTCAAGTCCAGTGGTAATCGTATGCAAGTCCAAAGGGAAGTTCCGTTTCTGCGTGGACTTCAGAAAAGTGAACGCAGCGTCAAGGCCAAGCGCGTACCCGTTACCATACATGGAAAGTATCTTGCGCAAACTGCAGAAAGCGCGATACAACTCCACGTTGAATTTAAGCAGTGCGAACCACCAGATACCACTTAGCCCGGAGTCCAAAGAGACTACGGCCTTCACCGTGCCAGGCAAAGAGCATTTCCAATTTACGAGAATGCCCTACGGTCTTTCGTATACCGGAGCGTCCTTCCTGAGGTTGATTGACAAAGTCATCGGCCCCGAACTCGAACGTTTTGCTTACTCGTATCTCGACGATATAATAATAGTCACAGAGACATTCGAGGAACAAAAAGAGGTTCTAAAAAGAGTTCTGGACAGGATACAGGAAGCGGGCCTCACAATAAATCAAGAGAAGAGCGTCTTCTGTCGCGATGAGGTCCAATATCTCGGGGTCATAGTAAATAGAGATGGTTTTAAGCCAGACCCTGAGAAAATAATGCCCATCATGGAGTATCCGGTACCGAAAAACCTCCAACAGCTGAGACGCTTCTTAGGAATGGCCTCATGGTATAGAAAGTTTTTATCGAATTTCGCCACAATTGCTGAACCACTGACCGAATTAACGAAAAAGGATCGGAAATATGAGTGGTCAACAGCACAAGAAGAGGCCTTCCAAAAGCTAAAAGCGCTAGTAGCTTCTGCACCGATTCTACACAGATCGGTATCTAACGCGCAGCTCGTGGTGCAAACTGACGCGAGCGATACAGGTCTGAGAGCGGTGCTATACCAAATAATTGACGGCGATGAAAGAGTCATAGAGTTCGCGAGCCGAACTCTGAGCGCAGCCGAGAGAAATGACAGCGTGAATGTCTAGCAATTCTCTGGGCAATTAAAAAGTTTCGTCCGTATATACAGGCCTACGACTTCAAGGTTATCACGGACCATAGCAGCTTGAAGTGGCTCCGTGACCCAATATCCAACTGGCAGGTTAGCTAGGTGAGCTTTGGAACTGCAGAACCACAGTTTCACGGTCGAACACCGAAAGGGCTCGTTGAACAATGTCCCAAATGTCCTTTCACGGATGTTCGAGGAAGAAGAACCAGCGGTCGCAGCATTAGAGCTCGAGCACGATACAAACGAGCACGGGTACCTCAAGATCGTGAAAGAGGTTCAACAGCAATCGCGAGACTTCCCCACGTTCAAGCTGGCGGGGGCAGACTGTACAAGTACGAACTTATTGAAGTCATAGTCAAATCTCTCGGCGACGACGATGCATGGGAGTTAGCAGTCCCTCACGAAAATCGACGCGAAGTACTGGGAGAATGGCATGACCTTCCAACTGCTGGGCACTTGGGCCGCGAGAAAACCCTAGAGAGAGTTAGGCGGAAGTATTATTGGCCACACATGTCTCGAGATGTGACCAGATACGTGAACCAGTGCCAAATTTGCCAGCAGTGCAAAATCGAACAGCACGCTCCAGCAGGATTCATGGGACGTCGTATAACAGAGCGTCCATGGCAAATCGTGGCCAGCGACATTATGGGACCCCTTCCTAAAACCAAGCACGGCCACGAATACATTCTCATTTTCTAGGACCTGTTCACATGCTGGATCGAAGTAATTCCGATAAAACGGGCAGATGGCAAATCGGTGATAAAAGGGCTCAACGAACGAGCATGTCTACGGTTTCCCGAGGTGTTTCCCTCCGATCATGGGACTGAATTTAAGAATGCACCCTTAAAGAAGAGAAACGTGCATCATACGTTTACACCACCATATCACCCTCAAGCCAATCCCGCCGAGCGTGTGAACCGAACGGTGAAGACCATGATCATGTCTTACGGTGAGGAAAATCACCGGTCCTGGATGAGCATCTGGACGAGCTGGCGTTCGCGTTCAATACGGCCGAACACAGCTCTACCAAGATAAGTCCTGCCATGCTCATTTACGGCCGACAGCCTGACTAACCGAAGACACTAAGGCGGGAGGAAGACAGGCTAGCCGAAGAGCAAGGGCAGAAAGAGGCGCTAAATAATTGGGTGGCGCGCATGGACAAGCTCCGCGACAAGCGGAGCAGGCGAGACAAGCCAATTATTATGACGCTCATCGTCGACCTCCAGAATTCTGTCTAGGCGATCGTGTATGGAGAGAGAATAAGGTACTATCCACTGCAGCTGAGGGGATTTCTGCCAAATTAGCCCCGAAGTACGGGGGGCCATACACGATTGTGAATATTCTAGGCGAAAACACCTATGAGATCCAAGGTGAGGATGGTCGAACGATACGTCCCGTTCCATGCGCAGCAACTCAAGCAATACGTCTCCGCAGAAGAGCCCAAGGACTACTTGGACAAAAGTAGTCCGGAAGTAGCCCAATCGCTACCACTGAGAGACTCTCCAGACCAGCGTGGCGCGCCAGCGGTCAATAGAGGTAACCAGGGGAATGTAAAGCCTCGGGCGACAGTTAAGAGGCGCGGTCCACCTCGTAAGACCGCGATATTAGTTAGGCCAGGAAAGCGTGCGAGCAACGGCCGACCTACGCGTGTGGTTGGTCCAACAGAGTCCAAGCGAGGCCTGGGGAGACCAAAGAGCTCGAAGAAGAAGCCTGCACATGCTGATGTCGAGCCAATTAGCCCCCGTCGAACCCGAGCGTCCAAAAAGAGCTAACTGTGCCGTCCATACTAACCAGTGTTCGTCCTTGTTTTCCGATCCTCATACTCACCACTTTTCGGGATCAATTTGCTTGTTGCAGAACATGCCAGGCCTGACTCCAGAGTTAGCGGGGACGGCGAAGCGGGTGACCGCTGGATTAATCCAGTGTAAATCTGATCCCGCCATCATCGACTTCCTGGAGCAGGTGGTGCAGGGTATTGATGCGGTGACGCTGACACCTCCACCAGTGGAAGTGCCCTCCACTCCCGTGATTGAGAAGATAGAGGCGCTGGAGCCAAGAAGGGGACTCTTGAGGCCGGCCGACACAGGCGCCGTCCGTCCCCGCTCCGGCGACCTCATCCCCCAAAGGAGCAGCGGGAGGAGAGCAGGACCCGGCCTCAGGGAGTGGCACCAGCCGAGCCGACTGGTGCTGGCCGAGTCCCCGAAGAGAAGACGGCCCGATCCCAGCATTGTGCACCGGAAGTTGACGCCGGCGCGGCTCAGGCCGCAAAAGGAAAAGGAGGAGATGCTCCAACCCAGTCCCCAGAAAGAGCACCGACCGATGAAGTCGTTGCGGCCTGGGTCCCGGTGGAGCAGGACCTTGAGGAGGCGCGGCGACTCAGCAAGTCTTCGCGCGCTGCGGAGGACGCTACCCTGGCCGTACTGGAGGATTTTCTCCAGTGCCACTGTAAGGCCGGCGAGCGGCAAGCCGACAAATGGGTAGGCACGGCCCAAGGCCGGCGAGAAGAGCTCGCGGCCGCCGCAGAGGCCAGAGCCGCTAGGCTGCGCCGCGCCGCCTTGCACAAGGAGGAGAAGGCTCGTCGAGAGAGAGAGAGAGAGAGAGAGAGAGAGAGAGAGAGAGAGAGAGAGAGAGAGAGAGAGAGAGAGAGAGAGAGAGAGAGAGAGAGAGAGAGCGACTACTGCGCGAGAGAGAGAGAGAGAGCGACTACTGCGCGAGTGAGAGAGAGCAAGAGAGAGCCGAGTGCACCGGTTGCTCCTTCAAAAGTAAGTCTTATACTCTCATCTCTCGCGTTAAATGTAAAGGTTTGCACGGAAATCGCCCCGTGCAAACTCTCTGTACTGTGTACGTGTGGGTGTATGTGAGCTCGCCGTATTTTAACACCGCGCGCGAGAATAGCAGCTTCGCCGCGCGCCGTATCGTTCACGCGTTTGAATATTAACTGTCGCGCGCGAACTAACTTATTGTTTTAACCTTTAGAGGACGGGGATTTGGGTTTACTGTTTTCTCTCACTTTTCTATAGAAATCACGTCTATTAAGCTAGCAGATCACTTTTATGACCCGGGCTTATAAACTATACCATAATTTGTTGCTAATTTGTTGCTAATTTGTTACGCCAATCCCAATTTTGTTGCTCCTGCCGTTTCCGAGAAACAAGCGATCTGCTAGATTAATATTAAGCTGGCAGATCACTTTCCGGTATCTTTGCGAGTTTTCGCCTTAGCGACTTCGGACAGTGGGCATATTTTGTTGCTAATTTGTTGCTGCAGGATGGTCGGAGTGAAAATTTCAAAAAAACCTTCAGCGATCCGTTTCCAGGGTACTCGTCTTCGCCATTGACTTCAGGAATCGGAAAAAATCGATTATTCGTTAAAACAAACACGGAGCATTTTGTTGCTAATTTGTTGCTAATTTGTTACGCCAATCCCGATTTTGTTGCTCCTGCCGTTTCCGAGAAACAAGCGATCTGCTAGATTAATATTAAGCTTGCAGATCACTTTCCAGTATCTTTGCGAGTTTTCGCCTTAGCGACTTCGGACAGTGGGCATATTTTGTTGCTAATTTGTTGCTGCACGATGGTCGGAGTGAAAATTTCAAAAAAGCCTTCAGCGATCCGTTTCCAGGGTACTCGTCTTCGCCATTGACTTCAGGAATCGGAAAAAATCGATTATTCGTTAAAACAAACACGGAGCATTTTGTTGCTAATTTGTTGCTAATTTGTTACGCCAATCCCGATTTTGTTGCTCCTGCCGTTTCCGAGAAACAAGCGATCTGCTAGATTAATATTAAGCTAGCAGATCACTTTCCGGTATCTTTGCGAGTTTTTGCCTTAGCGACTTCGGACAGTGGGCATATTTTGTTGCTAATTTGTTGCTGCACGATGGTCGGAGTGAAAATTTCAAAAAAGCCTTCAGCGACCCGTTTCCAGGGTACTCCTCTTTGCCAGTGTACTCCCGGATCTTGTCCATTGTGAAGCATCAAATTCAGGAATACTGTAATAACTTATCAACATGTTAAAGACAACATTCTGTACAGTTATGAATTTGTTGCTTACCGTTTTACGAAATAAAAGACCATTTACGACGTCCAAAACAGATTTTCTTGCGTTTTTGATCGATTTTCGACTCCGGGATCTAGTCTATCTTGAAGCATCAAATTCGGAAAAAGCGTAACAGCTTAGCAACATACCAACCACAAAATTTTGCACAGGTTTGAATTTTTTGCTAACCGATTTACTAAATAAAACCCATTAACGGCGTCCAAAACAGGTCTTTATTGTATTTTCAATCGACTTTCGACTCCGGGATCTAGCCTCTTTTGTAGCAACAAATTCGAAAATAGTCTTAAAAATTAGAATTATATTAATAACGACATGCCGCACAGTTATAAATTTGTTGCTTACCGATTTACTAAATAAAACCCCATTACAGCGACCAAAACACATTTTTTTGCGTTTTCGATCGACTTCGATTCCCGGATCTAGCCTATTGTGAAGCATCAAATTCAGGAATACCGTAATAGCTTAACAACATGTTAAAGACAACATTCTGTACAGTTATGAATTTGTTGCTTACTGTTTTACGAAATAAAACCCTATTTACGACGTTCAAAACGTGTTTTTGGTCGACCTTCGACTCCGGGATCTAGCCCCTTTTGTAGCAACAAATTCGAAAATAGTCTTAAAAATTAGAAACATATTAATAACAACATGCCGCACAGTTATAAATTTGTCGCTCACCGATTTACTAAATAGAACCCCATTACAGCGACCAAAACACATTTTTTTGCGTTTTCGATCGACTTCCGACTCCAGAATCTAACATATTGTAAAGCAACTAATTCAGAAATACTGTAACAACTTAGCAACATGTTAAAGGCAACATTCTGTACAGTTATGAATTTGTTGCTTACTGTTTTACGAAATGAAACACCATTTACGAAGTCCAAAACACGTTTTCTTGCGGTTCTGATCGACTTCCGACTCCGGGATTTAGTCTATCTTGAAGCAACAAATTCAGAAAAAGCGTAACAGCTTAGCAACATACCACCCACAAAATTTTGCCCAATTTTGAATTTTTGCTAACCGATTCACTAAATAAAATCCATGAACGGCGTCCAAAACAGTTTTTTTTTTGCGTTTTCGATCGACCTTCGACTCCAGGATCTAGCCTGTTTTGTAGCAACAAATTCTGGAATAGCCTTAAAAATTAGGAACATATTAATAACAACATTCCGCACAGTTATAACACAGTTATAAATTTGTTGCTGACCGATTTACTGAATAAAACCCCATTACAGCGAAAAAATTACGTTTTTCTTGCGTTTTCGATCGACTTTCGACTCCGGGATCTAGCCTATTGTGCACAACTTAGCAACATGTTAAAGACAACATTCTGCACGGCTATGAATTTGTTGCTTACCATTTTACGAAATAAAACACCTTTTACAGCGTCCAAAAACATGTTTTCTTGCGTTTATATCGATTTTTGGACCCCAAACCTGGCCTATCTTGAAGCAAAAAATTACAATTTTGCGGGAATTATAAATTAGCAACATATTAGCCTCAACGGTTGCCACAGTTTTGAATTTTCTACTTACCGTTTTACTAAATAAAACACAATTAATAGCACCCCAAAGTCGATTTCTTACTTTCCTGTTGGACAATCGGTTTTGGGTCCAACCCGATCTCAAAGCAACAATTAGCAATAAATTATCCTATAATAGTTTTTTGAATTATTCAAGATTTTAATAAATTATGTAAGTCGGGTAATGGCTGGGTACCGCCACTAGGCGCCATTTTGATTTTTAAGATTTGGGACCTAGCCTATATTGAAGCAACAAATTAGCAACAAATTATGCCACCTGTCCCGTCAAAAAATGTTTTGTCGTTCAAAAGTTATAACTGTGGCCGTGCTAGCTTAAGTCTTAAGGTAGCAGGGCCTGAATAACTCGGTAACGGCTGGAGCAACGAAAGCGGGATTAGCGTAAAAAATTAGCAACAAATTAGCAGCAAAATATCCCACAGTAGTTTATTGAATTTTTCAAGATTTAAAAAAATTACGTAAGTCGGGCGATGGCTGGGTACTGCGACTAGGCGCCATTTTGATATTTAAGATTTGGGACCTAGCCTATATTGAAGTAACAAATTAGCAACAAATTATGCCACCTGTCCCGTCAAAAAATGTTTTGTCGTTCAAAAGTTATAACTGTGGCCGTGCCAGCTTAAGTCTTAAGGTAGCGCGGCCTGAATAACTCGGAAACGGCTGGAGCAACAAAATCGGGATTAGCGTAACAAATTAGCAATAAATTAGCAACAAATTAACAACTAGTTTTCGAGAGGGTGTTGGAGAGTGGCCGTGCTAGCTTAATAGACATGCGCTGGCTACACGTAAACAGTATCAACATAGCGCCTCTTCGACGCACGGACTACGCGGAATAGCAGTCCGGGAACTGCCATGTTTCGAGGTTAGCAGAGGCGCCGAATTTTTCTCCGTGGACCTACTCGAAAGCCTGCCAACCAAGACTGTAAAGATCTCAAGTAGCACAACTATTGTTTATTAGGTAAACAAATAAGTTTACTATCAAAATTCGGGATTTTCTTACTAGGAGAGGGTCAGACCTTCGGATCACGGACCATGGAATGGTTTTCTCAAAAAACTACGCTATTGACAAAAATTGAAAATACTATATCTCTGAGTAAAATTGGTCTGCAGATTAGGCCATAAAATTAGGCTATTTTATCAGAAATAGTGTATATTTGTAGTACATATATTGGAGATTATTTAATCTATATTTATCTTTTTTTTAGCTGTTTTGGGCCTCAGAAGCCTCTAGGTGTAAGGCCGCCTTAATGTGGAATATGCAGTGGATGTTATGAAATACAAAATCCCAATCGAAAGTGTGTGTGTGTGTGTGTGGGTGTGTGTGTGTGGGTGTGAGGATGGTGTATCTTTAATTTAAACCTTTATTGTATGTTTCTCGTGTGCTAAGCAAGCTTGCGACTTTTATGTGCAGATGGATCTTTACACTTGTCGTTTTTAGTGAACCCTCTCCCTTCCCTGGGAAAGGAATGTTAATAAACTTTTTTTCCCTGGGAAAGGAATGTTAATAAAGCAGATCGCTCGTTTCTCGGAAATGGCTGGAGCAACACACTCGGGATTGGCGTAACAAATTAGCAACAAATTAGCAATAAAATACTACGTGTTTGTTTTAACGAATAATCGATTTTTTCCGATCCCTGACGTCAATGGCGAAGACGAGTACCCTGGAAACGGGTCGCTGAAGGTTTTTTTGAAATTTTCACTCCGACCATCCTGCAGCAACAAATTAGCAACAAAATATGCCCACTGTCCGAAGTCGCTAAGGCAAAAACTCGCAAAGATACCGGAAAGTGATCTGCTAGCTTAATATTAATCTAGCAGATCGCTTGTTTCTCGGAAACGGCAGGAACAACAAAATCGGGATTGGCGTAACAAATTAGCAACAAATTAGCAACAAAATACTCCGTGTTTGTTTTAACGAATAATCGATTTTTTCCGATTCCTGAAGTCAATGGCGAAGACGAGTACCCTGGAAACGGGTCGCTGAAGGCTTTTTGAAATTTTCACTCCGACCATCGTGCAGCAACAAATTAGCAACAAAATATGCCCACTGTCTGAAGTCGCTAAGGCAAAAACTCGCAAAGATACCGGAAAGTGATCTGCTAGCTTAATATTAATCTAGCAGATCGTTTGTTTCTCGGAAACGGCAGGAGCAACAAAATCGGGATTGGCGTAGCAAATTAGCAACAAATTAGCAACAAAATGCTCCGTGTTTGTTTTAACGAATAATCGATTTTTTCCGATTCCTGAAGTCAATGGCGAAGACGAGTACTCTGGAAACGGGTCGCTGAAGGCTTTTTTGAAATTTTCACTCCGACCATCGTGCAGCAACAAATTAGCAACAAAATATGCCCACTGTCCGAAGTCGCTAAGGCAAAAACTCGCAAAGATACCGGAAAGTGATCTGCTAGCTTAATATTAATCTAGCAGATCGCTTGTTTCTCGGAAACGGCAGGAGCAACAAAATCGGGATTGGCGTAACAAATTAGCAACAAATTAGCAACAAATTATGGTATAGTTTATAAGCCCGGGTCATAAAAGTGATCTGCTAGCTTAATAGACGTATAGAAATCGAGTTTTTGTGATGTCTCACATCTCAAAACTAACACATGTAAAGGGTCGATCATGGGCATGGCCCGTATAGGGGCCATCCCGTCCTCTAAAGGTTAATCAACACGTGCGTTGTGCTTGTAACTATTGGTGTTGTTAATATACTGTGATATCTAGTGACTCGTCGCGTTGTTCATTACAACCTGTCCTTCTCCCGGATACCGCCGCCTGCGTGGGAAAACGACTCTGCCGGTCGTTTTCATATCTGAGGGTAGCGGCCGCGCGCTTTACTCTTCGAGCGTGCGCTTTTCACTCAGCGATCCAATTAGTTGAAAAGTGAAGTTCGCGTGCGATCTTCGCGTTGTTTTCGGGATTCCAGGAGCAGATCCCCGGGTAAGTCATTTTAGTCTGACACCCGCGGTACCGTGCTCTAGAGCATCGCTGGCCTGTGGCTTTTTGGGATTTCCCCCCAATAGCCATCCCGTTACAGTGTATATAATACAAAAAACAGCCTATATAAAAAACAATTTAAATATAAATACAATAATTCTTTTTTTTTTCTTCTTAAAATAGAAATCTAACATCACAGCCAATTACGCTTCTCAGCCTTTTTTCTCTTTAGTAAAAATAACTTAGGATATCACAGTCATAATCTTAACAACTAATAATACTACAATTGAATTAGTTGTGTAATTATAAATATATCGATTGGCAAAGTACATTATCAATATAAAAAATGACTGATTTTTCGGCCTTTTTTTTTAATTTTGTGTACGCAGAAGATTCTTTACCATTATTTATAATTGTATTTTTAATGTTTTTTTTTTTTTGGAGACAAAAATTTTGAGCTTTGGTTCATTTATCTTCTTAAACTTTGGAGTTCCCAATATGTTAAGAGTTCTTGAGATTTACTCGCATATTAATGTAAATTATTTATAATACGAAGTAAGATTAACTGTGCACATCTGTTTGTCGATGGCAAACGGAAAGTAACTGTAATAATTTCTACACGATTTTAAATTTTGGGACTATAATTAAAAATCTCTTAAATATTAAAAATTAATATTTGAAAAATTTATAACTCGTTGAATATTGGTTCTTCCTAGATGTTGAATGCAATATTTTAATCTTAAAATTTTCTGGATTTTCAAGAAAAAATTATTCTGATCGTAATAGATTGTTTCTATTTGTTTAAATTGCGTTTTGGTTTAAAGAAAAAAATTTAAATCAAGGTTCGTGCAATTTTGTTAAATTGTAATCTGGAAATTTAGAGTCTGCGAATCAAACTCTATAAAAAGCGATGGTTACTTTACCCAAATGCATAAATGGGGAGACAGAAGCGAGAAAATTTCCGGCGCCTGGGCCAGGTAGAATCGCTAGAAACTGAAAAACGGCTCTGGAGTACCAGAGGGACAAACAACACGTACGCGCTCATATGACAACATTGCCGCTAACGCCGCAGCCGCAAGCTCCGCTCTCCTTCCCCTCTGACCGCTTGCTGTTTGTAGATGGAAGCGCCCGCCAGAAACGAGCCAGCGGGCGCGCGCGGCGTCGTTTGCGCGCAAATGTACTCTGTTCAACTCGCTCATATTCATTCGCTGAGTCTCTCGAAAAAAAAAACAAAGTAAATATATCGATAGATTCTTTCCTCCTCTTTTTAATGGAACTATTGTTTTTTCTCCAAAATGCTTTCTTCTGATTGAAAATTCAAGTTGAATGTTCAGAGCGATTTTTCTCAAAGTATACCATTTTTGTTTTCAAAATCCATTACACCATTTGAAAGTACAAGTCTTAAGCTACAAAAGCCTAAAGTTTCAAGTTGGAGAAATGAAGAGTTCAAAAGTAATGAAATTGAAGAGACAGCGGCGGGCGGTCGGGCGCACTTTCCGCACTGCGATGCAACGCACTGTTAATGTGCTGCACGTGGATGTGTGTAATTTTCATTCGTTTTTTCATCCTTAGAGGGATTTAACAGATCTGCTCTCCACACTCAAAGAAGTGACTTCAAAGTCTTACAAGCCCACTGAAAAATGTAATCTTCCTCATTATATTTCTAGAAATAATTAATAAAATTATTATTACAATTATTTTTTGATACTCCTATTTATCATAAATTTTCATCGTTGTTTTAATCCTTACAATGCAACAAAACATTCACATAATCTGAGATTAGTTTCAGTAGAGATGAAGACACTTTTTCCGTTTTTGAAAGATAGAGATAAAATATGTGATTCTTGCAGGATACAATTTATTGCCAAGAGTAAAGACGAAAATGAAGTTTCGATAAATGATTGTTATGAAATAATTTCTAATTTGTAAAAATTGTTTCATGATGAAAATATGACAAAAAAAGAAAAATTGATCCTCATGCAATTACTTTCAAAGAATTGGAGCTCTCGTAAAATTGGTGAATTTTCAAATTCTTCTCGTCGGCTGGCTACTAAATCTAAATTACTAGATAATGATGAGTGTCTTTTAGTTGACAAAAGAGGAAATAAAAAATTATCAAGCGATACTGTAGATCAAGTAAGACTGTTTTATGATAGTGATGATAACAGTAGAATTGTGCCAGGCTACGAAGATAGTAAGTGCATAACAAATGAAGTTGGATCAAAAAACTACATGCAGAAAAGAATTGTTTTGTATAATCTGAGAGAACTATACATAAAATATAAAAAAATGTATCCCAATTCGAAAATTGGTTTCACTAAATTTGCGGAATATCGTCCTCAACATTGCGTTTTAGCCGGTGCTAGTGGCACTCATTCGGTTTGTGTATGCGTCTACCACCAAAATGTCAAACTTTTGTTAGCTGGCTTAAGAAACTTAGTAGGCGTTTTTGATAAAATGAATACTTACAAGGATTGCATAGCTCAAATAGTATGGAAATCTTTTTTCCTCTTTTGCATAAACTCAAGACTCATTCTTTCATCTCCAAACAATAGGCATTTTATTTTAAAATCTTGAAAGAATCCTTATGTAAAGAAGAATTTTTAATTTCCCTAGATTATTCAGAAAACTATGTTTTTATTGCACAAGATGCAGCACAAGCTTTCCACTATAACAATAATCAATGCAGTTTGGCGACAATAGTCATTTATTTACTATAGAGACTGAGATTCCAAAATTGAACCCAAAAGTATAGTAGTTCTTTCAGACAATTTAATTCATTATGCCATAGCTGTTTACTTAATCCAAGAAATTATAATTAATTACCTTAAAAAATCTTTTGATTTTGTTAGAAAAGTCATTTATTTTACTGTTGGAGCAGCGCAACATTTTAAAAATAAACATAACTTCCAGAATCTTGTTCATCACTATGAAGATTTTTCTGTTGAAACTGAGTGGCACTTTCATGCAACTGCTCACGGGAAAAATGCATGTGGTGAAAAGTTTGCGGAAAGTATCCGACAATTATATATTGACGCCACAAAATCTTTCCGAGTGAGCAACTAAATATTTTGAAAATATTGTTTTTTTTTCCACCAAAAGATAACTATTTAGAAACTAGACAAAAATTAAAATAACGATTAGAATCAGCAAAAACTGTGCCTGGAACTCTGTTACACCATTGCGTTAAATTGATATCAGACACTAAACGATTAGAACTAAAACGATTCTCAGCATCAGAAACATTAGAATTATACCCACCAATCAAAAAAGGAAAAGATTATAAAGATCAGAAGGAAAAGAAAACAAGTATTGAGAAAAGACCTATCAAAATGAATTCGACTAAAAATAAAAAAATTAAGAAATAAACAAAAATTAACATGATTTAAAATTTTAAGATGTGGACTTTTATACAAATTAACGTTTACATTAATGGTGCAACGCAGCGCGGAGAGCGCGCTCGAACTCATGGCGCTTTCTTTTTAATTGCATTACTTTTGAACCCTTCATTTCTCCAACTTGAAACTTTAGGCTTTTGTAGCTTAAGACCTGTACTTTCGAATGATGTAATGCATTTTGAAAAAAAATGGTATACTTTGAGAAAAATGGCTCTGAACATTCAACTTGATTTTTCAATCAGAAGAAAGCATTTTGGAGAAAAAATAATAGTAACATTAGAAAGAGGAGGAAAAAATCTATCGATATATGTACTTTGTTTTTTTTCCGAAAGACTCAGCGAATGAATATGAGCGAGTTGAACAGAGTGCATTTTGCACAAAAACGGCACCGCGTGCGCCCGCTGGCTCGTTTCTGGCGGACGCTTCCATATACGGGCGCAATCAGCTCTCGCGAGCTGTGCTGGCCGAGCGCATTTCTCCCAATTCCACCACTCGGCGCCGATCGATACACTCATAGCATATATTCAGGCACAGACGATTCGCGAACTGCGCTGACCAAGTCATCTTCTCTCGATTCCCGCACTCCGTGCCGATCTGTATACTCATATAGCACATATCAGAGCGTCCGCCAAAAACCAGCCAGCGGACGCAAGCCGAACCATTTTCGCGTAAAATGCGCTCTGTTCAACTCGCTCATAATCATATGATGAGTCTCTCGAAAAAAAAAAACAATGAACATATATCGATACATTTTTTCCCGCTCTCTCCAGTAATACTATTGCTTACTCTCCAAAATGCTTTTTTAAGGTCAAAAACTTGAGTTGAAAGTTCGAACCAATTTTTCTGAAAGAATATCATGTTTATTTTTTTAATTAAATTATTTCATTCGAAAGTACAAGTCTTCAGTTTCAAAACCCCAAAATTTCAAGTTTGAGAAATGAAGGGTTCATAAGTAATAAAATTTAAAGACGGCGGCGTGTCGCAACCATTTAATAAAATGAAATGATAGAGCTGCAGGTACTATTTTGCTGATTATAACCTTTCTTTAGTTTTAATTCATCGTTGCTAATTTATCATTTGAAGACATATTTTTTCTCTTTTATATAAATTTAAAACTTATTCTTTTATTTTGTAACAGTGATCTTCATATTTACAAACCTTGAGGGAGTTCTTATCCAAAGGAAAATTTTTAACTTTCCTAGGTTTCTTGGAAAAGTTCGTTTCTATTGACCAAGAAGCGGCACAATCAATTCTCATGGATTTTTCCGTACGGGGTTGCGTAAAACATCGCGGCGTGTGCGTTTATACTAACTTCATCAGCGACATCATAGATTCGTGACGGAGCGTACGTTGTAAAGCCAGCTCTAGAATCACCGTGTATACAGTGATCATCTAATTGTTGCCGGTTAGTGCAACGAGTCGAAACGGGATTTACACCTCACAATTCAAGGAGTACCCGTATGGTGCCTACGCGCTACGGGGTCCACACCAGTTCGTCCACGTAGTACCCGCGTGGACATCGCTCGCTACAGCAACACGGTGCGAGATGCTCGCCGTGCATATAGCAAGCTTTCCACAAGAAAAGAAGAAATGGCAACAAGAAGTCGACCATCAGGACGCGTGATGTCAGGGAAGCCGAATACATCGTCGCCAAGAAGATTAGGAGGCGGATGAGTCCAACACTCACCACAAGGAGGAGCGCATCAACGGATCGGAGCTGTATGAGGACGAGTCCATCTACTTCGCTCTTATCCCTGATCCGATTGTGCTTGGATATTTCGGCTCTTTACATGGACACAGGTATCGTTCCAATTTTATTTAAATTTATTTGTGCGACTTTTCGTCTAGTTATTCTAGTCTCTTTATGCAATACTAACAATAAGAGAATTTAATGATCTGTATTTAATGTCAAGATTACTTTAATTAAAATTGAGTACATTTAATTTGAGATTAGAACTATTTAATTTGAGTTGAGTTATTATAAATTAAATTTATGTCTTTCAAGCTAGTTTTGAGAAAGTTGAATGCAATTATTTGCTTTAGCAAATACTTATGTTATTGGACCTTGCAGTTTTATCGCTGCCTGTTGATACATCATCCTGACTACACATACGACTGCTGGCCCACATCTGGATGCATTGCTGATTCAGTTACTGACTACGCTGCAGGGATAGCTGAATACATCGTCGGCAGTAACTTCACTTCGAGCAGTCAACGCTGTGGATCATCAGCTGATTCACCGTAGGAACGTTAGCAGACGCACTCAACGTTGCATCCAACACTGCATCTAAGCGCATACTAGTATAAGTATAATATTATAACTTAGGTTAAGGCTTAATTGTAGTAACTCTAACCATTCTTGTTCTGCTCGCGAGTGGGCAAGAATAGTTAACTCAATACCAAAGTTAAATAGTCAAATTTGTTGTTAATCTAATTACGTTTGATCTCAAAATGGAGGAATTACATCATAAGCAGATGTAGCTCCAAGCTAAAATTGCAAATTCTTTTCAAAATTTCAAATCTAAGAGTAAAGATAACTTGACGAAAGGTTATGCAAAATCATGTCTAACCGGACTTGAAGGAAATTATACGACTTTTCGACTAAGTCACGAGAAAATCCTGCTCCTTAAAGATCTTGATAATAGCATACCTATTTTACAACTAATCTCTGTGATCTGGTGGAGAATAGCTTTTATGTCCACAGAGGAGATTTTCTTGATTTCTTACAAACTTTTGAAACTAAAGATGCTGCTCAAGGCTCTTCTAACTTGAATGCTGCGTCAGTGCTTCCAAGCCCTGCTCAATCTACTTATGTTTCATTTCAATCGTTGCCTAAAATAGATTTACCAAAATTTTCAGGTAAATTCTCGGATTGGAAAAATTTTAGGCACGTCTTTCGCGCAGTCATTCATCGTCGCGAGGACTTATCGCCTGTTATGAAATTGCATTATCTTCGCACTCACCTTACAGGTGATGCACTTGAGAAAAATCCCATGGAGGTGGCGGAGAAGACGTCCGGCGCACACAATAGGCATCTGCGCTTCTTCGAGGAGAACTGGGGCCAAGCACAAGGCGAAGCTCTTGGTAGGGGCTAGTACCCACCAGGTTAAACCTAGTAGCACAGGCCCAGGCGGAGCCGAGGGGCGAGTGGACTGGCAGAAGAGAAGAAGAGGAAGCAACGAAGCGTTTCTGACCCCTCTGATAAGCCCGCCAGCAACAGAAACAGGCAGGAGCCTAGCCACGCCGAAAGCGAAGGACCGTCATACTCCAATATCACCGCCAACCTACCCAGGGTCCTGGTGACCTTCGGGGAAAGTATTAGCGAGAGGATGGAAATGACGGCCTTCGATCACCTTAAAGGGGCGGTGATGGACAAGATCGTGGACATACAGGAGGACGGGTTTGTTCCGCGGTTCAGGGACACCTTTGTAAGGGAGGAGGTAGCGACCTTCATTTGTAATGATGGGGAGTCGGAGAGGTGGCTGCGAGAGGCAGTGCCGTCCATCAAACTCGATGATGGGACTCTGGCGAAGATTGTCCTCCCGGAGGAACTCATCAAGAGGGTCAATGTGACGGCACTGGTATCGCCGCCAAGAAGAGAAGCCTCCCAGTTGGTCAAGCTTCTGGGTCGCCAGAACCCGAAGTTGGATACATCAAAGTGGAGGATTCTCCTGTGCTTGGAGAGGGGCCCGGCTTGCCTCCTTCGCCTGGGGGTTGACGAGGCCACTCTGGGAGTGCTAGAGGCCAGGGGTGGGAAGGCCTTCCTGGGGACAAGCGAGATCACCTTTAGGTGGTCTTCGAGGTACCCGGAAGTTGAGGTCGCGAAAGGAAAGCAGGGTGATATAGGTGTGGGTCAGCATTGAAATAGCTAATACGCAAGTGGACATCCTGCCAATTAACTTGCATTACAGTAAAAGCATCCTCTTATTTTACCAGCTGATTGTAACTTTACCACTTTATTAATTCAGGATGCTCATGATCGCACTCTTCATGGTGGTAGCCAATTAACGCTCGCCACATTTAGACGTCAGTACTGGATAGTGAAAGGACGATCTGCAGTTAAGAAAGTTATAAGAGCATGCATTACATGTTCACGCCATGCTGCTCGAGTGCCTACTCAATTGATGGGTACCCAAGGCTCGGATGTGCCCTTCATCGCCATTTGAGCATTCTGGTATCGATTACGCTGGCCCTATTAACGTTCGGCTCACTAAAACTAGTGGTAAAGGTACGATGAAAGGGTATATTGCTATATTCATTTGCATGCACTGAAAAAAATTTTAGGCTGTAGAAACCATAGTTTCGATTTGCTGTACTAAGACAATTTATAGTGTTCATTTACCCTTACAGACGGCTGAAGTAGCTATTCATTTGTATAATGTAACGGCACTATTGGTCAGATGCGGGAAATGTACTTGTACAGCTCTGACAGCCGTACGATTTAGTTTTGTCGCCGATATTTGTTTGTTCACAACGCTACAACGCGAAGCCGATGTTCATGTTATAACCTAAAAAAGTCAAGAAACCGGCCACATCAACCGCATGTTTGCAATCCGCGTTTGCGTATTTCATCTGTAATCAGTGTACTTATCAAGCGAGATTATTTTAATGAAAAATATGTATGTATGGCGAATCATAACCTATTTAATGCTCCGACAAAAGAACTCTATACATTAGCGCTTTCAGTGTATCTTGTACAGCTCTCACAACTGTACGAATACAATTACTGTATCTATAAAATTTAGCAGAAAGAAAATCAGCCGAACAGTACTGTTGTCAGAGCCGTACTTTCAGTTCTTACAACGTGAAATTTTTTTCAGTGTGGCTACTAAGAGCCGTCCACATAGAAATAGTTGAGAATTATTCCAGTGAAGCATTTATAGCGGCTTTCCATCGATTCACCGCTCGTAGGGTCGTCCGTACTGGAGAGGGGGGGTTGATACTTTATGATTCAGTCAGTCAGTCAATCAGTAAGTAAGTCACTCAGTCAGTCAGTCAGTCAGCCAGACAGCCAGCCAGCGGCGAGCGAACGAGCGAACGAGCGAGCGAGTGAGTGAGTGAGTGAGATTATTGACCATTGGATTTTGATGATTGACTATTGATTATTGACCATTGATTATTGACCATTGATTATTGACCATTGAATATTGACCATTGATTATTGACTATTGAATATTGACCATTGATTGTTGACTATTGATTATTGACCATTGATTATTGACCATTGAATATTGACCATTGAATATAGATTATTGAATATTAACCATTACATATTGATTATTGGCTATTCACCATTAAATATTGATTATTGGCTATTGACCATTAAATATTGATTATTGGCTATTGAATATTGACCATTGAATATTGACCGTTACTGATAAGAACTGATTGTTGCTATTGAATTTTGGCTGTTATTATTGAACATTTGCCGTTTTGATTAAAAATTAAACTATACTTTAATTATTATTGAAAATTTACAAGAAAAAGATTGTATTATCGGTATTAAAAATTTATCACGAAAACATTTAATTAATAATATTGACCATTTATTCTGACTGCTGAATATTAAAAAAATTGTAATTACATTTTTGATTAATTTTTCATATTTAATGTTGTTTATTATTATTTATTATTTCATTTGAAAAGTCATTGGAGTGATTTAAATATTAGTAGAAAAATGGAGCATGACAATGTACAGCAAGTAATTTATGAAAATCGTCGTCGCGGTAGACCTAGAATTAGACGTACTTCTTAGGAGGGAGTTCCGAGAACGGCAACGGATTTTAATAAATGAAAGAGCAAGACAATACAGGGCATGTCGCGGTAATAATATCAGTAATAATTCACATATCTCGGAACCTCATAATAATCAGGTAAATTCAACTCAAAGTAGACAATCCAGGAGAAGATATCGTAATAGAGAGAATGATGATGAGAAAAGAGAATTCCAAAATCGTCAACGTGAACGAAATGCAGAGAATCGAAGATTTTTGGAACAAAATAGTAATGTTGATGAACACTGTTTAGGTGAAATGGATGTTTTATGCAGTCATTGTAACAAGAAACATTTTACTGCAGAGAAAGTAATTAACGAGGGTAATTCATTTCATGAATGTTGTGGTCATGGGGCTGTCAAATTGGAAGCAATCCCAGATTTTCCAGACAATTTATGTTAATTATTCGAAAATAATCATCAAAAAAGTAAAGCATTTTTTGAACGTATTCGAAATTACAACAGTTCATTTTCGTTTGCATCCTTTAATACCAATGTAGTTGATATGCCTAGAAGAGCTCTGTATTGTTTCAAAATACAAGGTTAAATTTATTACCAAATAAATGCGGCTTTATATCCATTGGAAAATGATGATCCTAAATATGGTCAGCTTTTTATTGTAGATCTGCAAGAAGCTATCGATTATAGGATTGCGGCTAACGTAAGAACTGACAGAGAAATAATGTATTATTTAGAGCAAATGATAAGACAATATAATTTATTTTGCAAGTCATATGTAATGATAAAGGAAGAAATTGAGCAACAACATGAATTATTGGATAATGATACGGAACCTGAATTACAACTAAATTATATTTTAAAACCTGGCTGTGATCGAAATAGGTATAATTTGCAAAGAACAAATGAGGTTGCTGCGGTTATTGTTACCACAACCGATGGTGACATTTCTGAATCATATGTGACTATTCGTAATCAGGCTACGCGTGTATTGCAATCAGTAAGTTGGATGGATCCAAACGTAGAACTTATGGTATATCCCTGTTTTATCCTCATGGATTGCAAGGTTGGCATAAAAATATAGTGAAGATAAATAATAGATCATTCATAGTAGATAATGATAATGCAGAAGATAAACAAAGTAATCGTCGAGTAACTAGGGGTTCCTATGTTAAATATAGAATAGGCATAAGAACTGATACATTCAATGCCTTATTGTTAGGCCGTAGATTATTTCAACAATAGATTGTTGATAGTTACGTTAAAACTGAGAGGGATCGTATTGAATATATTCGGCGCAATCAAAAACAATTGCGTGTGGGATCATACCAGGGATTAGTTGATCATTTAAATAATACTGCAAATTATATGAATTGTCAAGTTGGTAAACTTGTTATATTGCCATCAACTTTTGTTGGTTTTCCTAGATATGTGAAGCAAAATTATCAAGATGCAATGACTATAGTTCGTATGAAAGGAAAACCTGATCTGTTTATAACAATGACGTATAATCGTAACTGACGTGAAATTAAAGATAATTTATTTCCGGGTCAACAGGCTTCCGATCGATCTGACATTTGTGCGCGTGTTTTTCATTTGAAAAAAGAATATTTAATCTCGCTAATAACAAAAGAGAAATATTTTGGAGAAGTTTCAGCTCACGTACATGTAGTAGAATTTCAGAAACGAGGTTTACCTCATGCACACATTTTAGTTACTTTAAAAGATGGTTATAAATTGTCTACCGTGAATGATATCGATAAATTTATTTCTGCTGAAATTCCTGATTCTGAGACCGATTTAATATTGTATAATGCTGTGGTTAATAATATGATTCATGGTCCATGTGATAGCAGATGTATCACTGATGGTCAATGTTCGAAACATCGCCCAAGTGAATTTCGAGAAGAAACTATAATATCGTCTGATGGATATTCGCATTATAAACGAAGAAATGATGGGAAAAAAATTATACGTTGTTATCCAACTGTAGATAATCGATTTGTAGTGCCACATTGTCCTGAGTTATTACGCATATCCAATTGTCATATAAACGTTGAAGTAGTGTCCAACATAAAGTCCGTGAAATATTTGTATAAATATATTAATAAAGGTTATGATACCGCAAATATCATAGTTGAAGAGTCAAATAATGAGAGAATAATTAATCATGATGAAGTTCGCAGTTTTATAGAAACGAGATATGTTAGCCCAGCATAAAGTCCGTGAAATATTTACCTCAACAGCAATCAATTATAATTAATGATATTAATGATGATGTAGCTGTGGAGGCTGCATTAAATCAAAGCAGTACATTATTAACTTATTTTGATTTGAATAAAGAAGATATTTCAGCTAGACAATACACTTATGTTGAAATTCTGGCTCATTACGTTTTTCAGCAACATAATGACAATGGCCATAAAGTTTATAGATGGCGAAAACGGAAATCTAATTATAATTGTATTGGACGTATATATTCCGTAAGTCCAAGTAAGGTAGAGTTATTTGAATTAAGATTACTTTTATTAAATTGTAGAGACGCAAAAAGTTTTTATGAATTAAAAAATGTAAACGGTGTTCAGTATATGACGTTTTTGGAAGCTTGCTTAGCGTTAGGTCTTATAGATGATGATGAGGAATGCAGTCGAACTATGCAGGAAGCTGTAAGTTGGATGATGGCAGGTAGTATACGTCTGTTATTTGTTCGTATTTTGATTCATTGTCAACCTGTGCATCCGGACGAACTTTGGCAAAATTTTAAAGATGCATTATCAGAAGACTTTTTAAGATTATACGGAGATCATACTAGAGCTTTCAGTTTAGCTTATTCCATTATTTGTGAAATGTTGATAGCTGAAGGCTATGATATTGCAAATTTTCCATTGATGCCTCAATTAGTAGTGAATAACCATATTGGAATAGTAATGAATTACATGGTTACTTAGCAGATATGAGCAATAGACAATATAACATGTTAAACAGTGATCAAAAAGAAATCGTTGATAAGATTTTAAAAGTATCAAATATTATTGATTATAACAGTTCAAGGTGTTTTTATATTGATGGCCCTGGTGATTCTGGGAAAACGTTTGTTTATAGAACATTATATAATTTATTAAAAAGTGAAAGCAAAAATGTTTGTTGTATGGCTTTTACAGGAATCGCTGCAACGTTATTACCGAAAGGATTGACGGTTCATAAAGTATTAGGTTTGCCTGTACCTTTATTATCGGATTCTTCATCTAATATTGCTGTGCAATCAAAGGTAGGGCAATTTTTGTGGCAGATGTGTTTGTTTATTTGGGATGAGGCACCAATGGCTCCGCGTTACGCATTAGAAATCATGGATAGGACTTTGACAGCTATTATGAGTAATGATTTATTGTTTGGTGGTAAAATTATCATTTCAGGTGGAGATTTCAGACAAGTATTACCTATATTACCACGAAGCATTCGAAGTGAAGTAATAAATTTATCTACCAAAAGTAGTATTTTCTGGAATGTGTTTTACAAATTTAAGTTAACGTGGAACATGAGAGCTATAGATGAAGATATTACTTTATCAAAATTTGTTTTGAATGTGGGAAACGGTGATTTAAATGGCAATAATGATAATATTTATATTCCTAAACGGTGTATAACTACAGATTCTAATTTCATTAATTCTATGTATGGGCATTTGATTAGAAATCACCTTTATGATGTAAAGAGCTCATCAGTTATATTAGCTGCACGAAATATAGATGTAAACGAAATTAATAAAACTGTCGTATCGTTATTAGATAGTCAGAATGAGAGTGTATATACGAGTGTTGATTCAGCTGATCATTATGATGATAATAGTTTAATGGGTGAAGCAATTTACCAGAATATCTTAATTCATTGAATCCACAAAACTTACCACCTCACGAATTACATTTACGAGTAAATTCTATTGTTATTCATATCAGAAATATTAGTATACATGAAGGATTATGTAATGGAACACTATCAAGAATTTTCGATTTAAGTCGTTTTTTTAAATTGCATTACTATATGTTCTGATAATGAGTATATTGTAGTACTTGATGATGAAGATTGTATAGATGTAAGCGTAGTTTCGGAAGTTAATCAAGTGATTCATAAGGGCGCTTGTTGCCGAATTAGGTGGATGGAGAGAGAGAAAATAAGACGAGTAATGCGTTAGTTTAAATTTAAGGGCTTTATTGCCTTTTTGCTTGAGCGTGGTGGACGGACGCATGGAAATCTTGACCGCGAGGCGTCGCTGAAGTCGTGATTTTCGAATTTGACGCGAGTGGTAGCGCTCGACTATAATTACGGAAGTGTGCGTTATCTGATACTTGAACATCCCGCCCACCATCGTTTAACAAAAAAAACGATCCTAACTGGCTGACGCAGGAATAACTCTATATAACCAATAAGTAATCAATCCAAGACTCTATACAATGCAAATTTTCACCAGTTAGGAGAAATTAAAGTAATTACAAGTTGCAATAAAAAACGTGACAATACTTCGCGCTGTGATGTAAGTATTTCGATCTTACAATGTCTTCATTTCTGTAATGCTAGATTCTGCGTATCATTCGGTAAGTAGAGGCACCAGCTTTACCACGGGGCGTCGAAAGATAAAAGAGGCCGTACATACTGTGACAACCAGTACATGGCCATCTTGACCAGCGTGAGTTTCGATAATTCGGGCTAAAGGCCAAACGGAAGGCGAGGTCGACTCTTGCCGCAAGATGACAAGGTCCCCCACTTTGAAAGACGGTGGAGGCGAGTTCCACTTATTGCGTCGTTGAAGCTGGTGAAGGTACTCGTGAGACCAACGGCCCCAAAAATGTTGCGTCATTTGAGTGACTCGGTGCCATCTCTGAAGTGGCGGAACGTTGTCGTCTGTCAATCGTGGCTCTAGGAACAAAAATGAAGGTTCACCAATTAGAAAATTAGCAGGAGTGAGGGTCGTGAGATCGGTAGGGTCGTTTGACAAAGACAACAGAGGTCTCGAATTGAGACACGCTTCGATGCGGCATAAGAGTGTGCTCATCTCCTCGAACGTGAGTTTAGTCTCCCCCCTTTTAAGGTGATGATTGACGGATTTTACCGCCGCCTCCCAAATTCCGCCAAAATGTGGGGCGGCAGGAGGGTTAAAATACCACTCTGTTCCCTCGCGACCTACGCGTTGCATGACCCAAAGTGATTGCATGAAAATTTTCAACGCAATAACTACAGGAGCGACCCAATCAAGCGGGTCAAATAATCGCGCTATCTTAGAAAATAAGCTCCTTTTTGTGATAGGTCCGGAAAGGGGGTCCAATTTTAATTGAAAATAAAGGTGATCTTCGAAAGGGCATCAATTTAGGTCCGAGATCCATTTGAAGAATATTACTTGACGCAAGCATATCCTTCGGAAACCAATCAATAAGGTCCTTATGATTACCTAACCATTTACGCAGATTAAATCCGCCTTTGGATAAGAGTGCTAGTACATCAGCTTGCTTAGCTTTGGCTTCCTCGGCAGTACAACCTCCGGAAAGCATATCGTCCATATACACTTCCTGATTGAGGATCAGAGCGCCTAGGGGGTGCTGCGCCTCCTCCTCCTTCGCTAATTGCTTGAGGGGAAAACATTGCTAAGAACGGCGAACAAGCATAACCGAAGGTGACTGTCGTTAGAAAATAGATCAACATCTCCGCTTTGGCATCCTCTCACCACACGATCGCTTGAAGATGATGATCCAATTCGTGCAAAGCAATCTGGCGAAACATTTTCTCAATATCAGCTGCAAAGGCAAACTGATACGAGCGCCATTTTGTGAATAAATCTGTCAACTCAAGCAGAAGATTAGGTCCTACGTGTAGAAAGTCATTAATGGAAGAACCGTTTTTTGACTTACGCGAAGCATTGAAAACCGGACGAAGTTTAGTCGTCGTACTATTTTCTTTAAGTACACCATGATGAGGTACGAAGAAACACTCATCGACTTCTGGGTCTCCTTCTTTGCGTCGTCTCATATGACCTGTCGCTAACAAATCTCGCATGGCCTCAACATAAGTTTGCTTTAATTGAGGACTACGCTTGAACCGTTTCTCCATATTACGTAACATGGCTGAGGCTCCAGTGTAAGAGTCTCCAAGACTAGTAGCCGTGGGAAATTCAGCCTTCAATGGTAACCGAACGACGAACCGACCATCAGCTTTTCGAGTTACTGTATTTAGGTAATGTTGCTCACATCGCAACTCCTCTTCGGATAGAGCTCTCCCTAAAACAGGTAGTTCTTTTATCTCCCAGAATTTCCTCAACAAAGTGTTCAACTCCAAGTCTAAGGCTTGGGTATTAGCGTATAAGCTTGAATTTTCGTCCGATTTTGAAGCTGAACTTCCAGAAACTATCCATCCTAAGGAGGTTTTAGTAGCTATAGGAGATGAAGAGGAGTCACCTTTTCGCAAACCTTCCTGAATAATTTGCGCATGAACGTAAGCACCGAGAAAAACGTCAATTGAACCTTGCAGTCCACAGTGTGGATCTGCTAGTGCAATACCCTGCAAATGTTACCACTCCTTGACCGCTCGATCTCTAGGGCTGTATGAAGTAATGCGGGGAATTACGTAGGCAGTAACATTGCACTTAAACGTCGATGAAAAATGAGGTTTAATAACGAAGTAAATGACACCTTTGCACAAAAAGGACTTGTTTCCCCCACTCCAGAAATGAGTACCTTTACTGGGTGTCTTTTTAACCTCAAACTTTGACACAGTTCCTCTGTGATAAAGGAAGATTGTGCGCCTTGATCGATCAAAGCTCTGACGAGCATATCACTCGTCCGTTGCGTTTGAATATAAATCTAAGCCGTGGCTAGCAATACAGACGAGTTGCAATCCTGCGCGGCTAAGGCGGAACGAGCAGTGACGTTAGTACCGTACTGAATTTCACTCTTTACCTTAGTAGAATCCTTGTCGGTAATATCTACTATTTGAACGGTAGAATTGTCTGACTTCATAGTAGAAGAATCTCTAACAATATGGAGTAAAGTGTGATGACGACCTGAGCAACGCTGACACCTTTCGCGACCTTATAGTTCCTAACTAAGTGAGGTGACAGGCAATTAAAACATAAGCGTTTATACGATGTCCTGCTCTCCGAACGCTGAAACCTATCTTTAGAAGCGTGTGACCGCCCCTCCCCTATGGCTTGCTCTTCGTGGAAAAGAACAATTTTCTTTGAATTCTCTAACTGTTGCGTAGCTAACCTCTCAATTTCTATAAATCCGTCAAGTGAAGTATACGATGGCAGTAGCCGGGGGTTTTCTGATTTAGCAACCTCTCTTTCCCACTTACTCTGAAGCGTGGGAGTTAACCTACTAACCGTAAGTAATACCGTGAAGTGGTCCCATTGATCTACCGGACTACCCAAAACCTAAAGAGTTTGAAGAATATTCCTAGTACTTGTTCGCAGTCTAGTGATTTCAGACACTGCGCCGGAAGACATGGGGGGCATAGATAGCAATTTAGTAACGAATTCGCTAATCATTAAACGAGTGTTGTTGTAAAATCCTTTAATTGTTTTCTAGGCATTCTCGAAATTATCGCTAGAAGAAGGCTGATCATCGAGTAGTGCTAAAGCTTCTCCCTTTAGGGCTGCGCACAAATAATCAAACTTGTAAACATTCGAACTTATCGCGAAATTTTATCCAATCCCTAATTTCGCCCGAGAAAGTAGGTAGTTCGATCTTGGGGAGTTTGGCTAGACCAAAGCTCATCAATTCTCCCCCCGCCACGGCCGTAGGGGCGTCAGCTGGGTTAACAGGTATGTCGAAGCTGCTCAAATACTCTTTAAATAGACCAAGCCGGTGTAGATAAGCCTCCTCAACTATAGAAAATACGTCGTTTTGGAAATATTCGTCACCCTTGTCGGTGTCCTCATCGTCAACTAAAGTTTCATGAGCCTCCACGAACTCTGTCCAGTTTTTCGAGTTGAGCCATCCTAGATTCACATGCACCTTTAGACATATTGGCGCTGCCTAGTTTTTTGAAGTTAATAAAGGAATTTTCGATCCGAGTTCTAATTCTCACTTGCTTCTCAAAGGAAGCCATCGTCACAGCCAATCGAAGTTCAACTTATTAATAATCGACTTAAATTAATAGCTGATAAGTAAAATGCTCTAGGTTCACCTGTTATAATCCAAAGTGTAATACTAATTCAGTAGAATCAAGCGTACCAACCCACTCGAGAGTAAAGTTGATAACGTAATGAAGAAAAGCAAACCAGTGAAAATAAATCAACAAAGAACTACCTCTCTAGCCACTAGCAGCAATCAGTAACAAATTCCTTTAAATAAATGCAAAAGAACTCGCAGAGTTCTTAAAAATAAGTGTAATTAGCAAAGAAAGATCGGCACTCTCACATTAGATGAACTGCTTGGCACAAATCTTGTTGCTTCCGCGCTGAATCAGTGACGGATCCAAGTAGTTGCTTGAAGGGCTTTGAGTCAGGTGACTGATTGGTGAGCTGATATGTGCGCAGTGTCACTCGTTGCATCCGTCGATTCGTATCCTCCAGTGTAGGACAGCAAAGCGCAGTAACCAAGCAGTAGACATGCAATGGAAGCAGGCGTGAAAGCAGCAGTCGAATAACGGGTCAGCAATTGTGATCTGTGTGCCTAGCAGTACTTCGTGGTTAGGCTGCGAAACGTCAAAGTATATAAGTATCATATATTTACTAAGTATAAATCCGATTGGACTAACTGAAAGTGTAAAACAAACTTGACTGAAATTTTTTACTTTGACAATTTATGAGTCTAACTCCTTAAGCCAATTCTCCAGTTCCTCAAGAAGAAGTTGAGTCAACAAAGTACAAACTCAAGTTCATCGTCATTCAACCTATTGTACTATAGAAGTAAAACCAAAGAACAAAATTTAGAACGATACTTAGTGTATATCGCACGAGGTCTCGCAGTAGCAGCAGTAGTAATCGTTGTTGGGGCTTGTCGACGCAGTGGGGAGAATGCACAAACTTGTCGTCCGCTCGTCCTCCGCGGCTTGCCGAAGATTTGTCTCCTCATCTGCTGAATGGTCCTTCCATGTGCTCTCGCGCAGCAGGCGATCTCAGCCGCACGGCGCTGTTGCCAACGTGGCCGCCGTAACACACCCCGTGAACTCGTGGTCGTAGAGCAGCCTTCTCCGCTCTCTCTCTCTCTCTCTCTCTCTCTCTCTCTCTCTCTCTCTCTCTCTCTCTCTCTCTCTCTCTCTCTCTCGTGTTCCGATGCTCCTTTCTTTCCTCACCTCGCACCGCTGGCTCGATATGCTCTCCAGGTCCTCACCGTCACACGTTGGCTGTGTAGTAGGAGCTATCGCCACCGTAGCTGATGGCTGGTACCGACGAAGCGAGCGCGTATCTCTCGCTCCACGCGCCGCTCTGCTTAGCGTACGCTCTCCCTTCGCAGCGTGAGATGGACTCGTCCGACGCCTCTTGTGCTGACATAGACTCACCCGGCTTCCTCGTGGGCATGAGTCTCCTCTCCTCGGCGATGTCTCTCCTCCTCCGTGGTAGATCGTGTGCAAATCGACGCAGTATGCGTCTAACTCCCTTTCCACTGTACTGTCATGGTAGAACGACGCAGTATGCGCCGGATCCTTTCTCGCCGTGACGATGAGTTGTCGGCGCAGCCGAAGACTCTCCTATAGCCATACGCTCACCGCCCGTATCTTCACCACTCGTCTACCCAGTCGTATCTTGGCACTTGACCATTAGACGCGCACACTTTCCTTCGCCTTGTCGTCACTTATTCACTTCAGCGTTGTAACCAACGTGACTCCAAAATGGCTGCCGTCGCGAAAATTGCTGTCGCGCAATTACTCTCTTACTCTCGCCTCCGATCCTAATGCGGCTCGAAGAACCAAATGTTGCCGAATCAGGTGGACGGAGAGAGAGAAAATAAGACGAGTAATGCGTTAGTTTAAATTTAAGGGCTTTAATGCCTTTTTGCTTGAGCGTGGTGGACGGGTGCGTGTGTTGCGGGCGCGATCTGCCGAGAGACTGATCGGCAGGGCGGAAATCTTGACTGCGAGGCGTAGCGGAAGTCGCGATTTTCGAATTTGACGCGAGTAGTAGGGCTCGAGTATAATTACGGAAGTGTGCGTTATCTGATACTTGAACAGCGCTGAATAGTATTCGTTTTTTTAACAAATCTTATGCTTTTTGAAGAACAGAAATGAGGTCTTACTTTTTGAGTTTTAATCAATTTAACTGGAAAAATTAAAAAAATATATTTACTTTTTAATTTACAGTCGCTTTATAATCTTCTAACTTTTCAACTTGGTAAGTTTTAATTCTTTCTAACTTCTGTTTTTTGTTTCAATCAATATTACTCAAAAATTAAGGTCTCATTTCTGTTCTTCGATTGTCATATTCAACTTTAGTTTAAGAGAATTTTTCAGTATTTTGATTTTCAGTTTGAGACTGATAACAGGTTAACCTAAAAATAGGTTAAGTTGTTTAACAGGTTAATTAAACCTGCTTTTGCTCTGAGCACGTCAATTAAAATCATAGACACCAGATAGACAAGATAGATAGACTCGATGTGCAGGTTAGTGAAAGTAGCATTCGTAAAGGTATTACTTTCGCTAGCCTCCACCGCAATCTATCTCTCTTATGTCTATGATTAATAGAAATAAGTTTATTTGTGTTTTAGACCAAAAATTATTTTTTTATAAGTAATCATGACGCTGTGAACAAGTAATTTTGTAAAAAATCATTTGTAAAAAAAATAAATATATTATTTTATGATATGTAAATATATAATTATAAATTACAAATAAAGATGAGTTTGTAAGATTTTTTGTTCTTTATTTAACTGTAGATTTCATAAATATTACATTGATAATAAACATTAAATAAAATACATTAAATGTAAATAGCACACACTGCACCTGTGTTAAAGCCATCTCCGTTATCGCTTTTTTTTTCAAATCTATGCTTTATATTTTTTATCCATTCTACGACTCCTATATCGGGCGTATTCCAGTATTTGTCTTTACTCATATGTTATAACAAAATTAAAGTACAGTTTGTTGTAGCACATGTTGCCAAAATTTTCTCTGTCGTAAATTATAAATGTTAATGTTAATAACAGTTAATAACTGTTAAAAATTACTTAAAATTATTTGAAACTATTTCAAATTGTTTATAAATGTTACAAAATGTACGATTCTGGACACATTTTCAAATAGTTTTTAGGAGTTTCAAGGTAGTCCTCCTCGGACTCCCTAGGCAAAGCAGTGCTACGAGGGTCATTTGATAAGTACCTAGCCTACAAATGAAAACACCAAAATTTTACAAAAAATAAAATTTATTATTCAATGTAGTCTCCTTTTAGTTGAATACACTTGGTCCAGCGGTGTTCCAATTTTTTTAACCCCGTTGAAAAAAATGTTTTCTCTTGGTTTGCAAAATAGGCCTCCGTGGCGGCGATTATTTCGTTATTGGAGTGGAATCTCTTCCCGGCGAGCGAATTTTTTAGGTTCGGAAACAAAAAAAAGTCGCACGGAGCCAAATCTGGAGAATACGGTGGATGAGGCAGCAGTTCGTAGCGTAATTCGACCAATTTAGCCGTGGCGAGTGCAGAAGTGTGAGCCGGTGCATTATCGTGGTGGAAAAGCACTTTCTTTTTAGACAAATGGGGCCGTTTTTCTTCTAACACGGCGTCAAATCGGCTCAATAGTTCGGCGTAGTACTGTCCTGTGACCGTTTTGCCCTTCTCCAGATAGTCAATAAAAATCACACCTTGAGAATCCCAGAAAACAGTGGCCATCACCTTTCCGACCGACGGGACCGTCTTCGCCTTCTTCGGAGCAGGTTCACCGGGTAAGGTCCACTGTTTTGACTGCTCCTTGGTCTCTGGAGTGTAGTAGTGAATCCATGTTTCGTCGACGGTCACGTAACGACGCAAAAACTCTTTTGGATTGCGATTAAACAGCTCCAAACACTGCTCTGAACTGGTCACACGGATGCGCTTGTTATCTGCAGTCAGCAAACACGGCACCCACCTTGCTGACAGCTTCCTCATGCCTAAAATCTCATGTAGGATATGCCACACGCGTTCTTCTGAGATGCCTACTATCGCAGCTATCTCGTGCACCTTTAATCGGCGGTCTGACAAAACGATGTCGCGTATTTTTGTCACGTTCTCCTCCGTAGTGGCTGTTTTCGGAGCACCTGGGCGTGGATCATCAAAAACCGACGTACGACCACGTTGAAACTCGTTATACCAAAATTTAACGGTCGCCATCGAAGGAGAAGCATCCCCATACACTGCATCCAAGCGTTCTTTAATTTCACTGCGCGATTTCCCTTCCAAAAACAAGAATCGAATCACCGACCGATATTGTTCTTTCTCCATTTTTTCAAAAATCAACGGACACATTTGCTTTCACGCGCTCTCAAAAATAAACTACAACTCCGATCCGGCTGAAATTTCGTCTGTAACCGTTTACAGGAAGATACTGTACTGTAGTGTATTTCTGGTGCGATAGTGGCACCATCTGGCGGTGAGGCTAGGTACTTGTCAAATGACCCTCGTATATGTAGAAATTACCTAAAATTTAAAAAAACCATAGTGTTAATTACTATTATATCTATCCTCCATAATAATTTCAATGATAAGAAGCGATGGTGAGGATCAATACAGGTACACAAAAAAACACTTTAACTTTTCATTTTCAAAACCACATGTGGTTTTGAAAATGAAAAGTTAAAGTGTTTTTTTGTGTACCTGGGTTGATCCTCACCATCGTTTATCATTGAAAACCATAGTGTAATGTGATTTATTTATTTAAAATGATAGAGATAGTCAATGTATTATAAATAAAGTGTATTTAATATGACTAAAATAACTTTTTCACAAAATGGCGATATTCTAGAAACTAGATATTGTCACTACGAATAATTGTTAATAAATCACTGGAATCTTTTTTGTTTCTCAACCGATTTTAATTTTCAAGGTCTCATTTTGCTCCTTAAGGAATTGCATGGGGACTTGCCGAAGGAAAAATTAAAAATTATTCAAAACTCAGAAAATTATAGCCAATTAAACAAATATTTTGTTTTAACAACGTGCATGAACTTATGAACAATTATCTATAACTTTCTGAGTTTTGAATAATTTTTAATTTTTCCTTCGGCAAGTCCCTATGAAATTTCTTAAGGAGCAGACTGAGACCTTGAAAATTAAAATCGGTTGAGAAACAAAAAAGATTCCAGTGATTTATCAACAATTGTTTGTAGTGACGATATCTAGTTTCTAAAAAATCGCCATTTTGTGAAAAAAGTTATCTTAGTCATGCTAAATACACTTTATTTATAATACACGGACTATCTCTATCAATTTAAATAAATAAATCACATTACAACTATGGTTTTTTAAAATTTTAGGTAACTTCTAGATTTAGCACTGCTTTGACTAGGGAGTCCGAGGACAACCACCTTAAACAGTTTGAAACAATTTCAAATAATTTTGAATGATATTTAAAATGAATTCCTAATTTCCTTAGCAAAAACCGAAAATGTAGCAAATTGTTTAAAATGTAATAAAATTAATACTGTATTTCGGACATTAATTGCTTGCTCATAGAGGAAGCTTTGTAACGGTGAAGAAATTTCTGAGACAAAAAATGTTCAAGAAGATGTTTCAAGGCGATATATGTCGTTTTTGTTAATTTTGAGAAAATTTGTTTTCATGGATGCGTGCGTGCGTGCGTGCGGGCATGCGGGCGTGCGTGCGTGTGTGCGTGCGTGTGTGTGTGTGTGTGCGCGCGTGCGTGTGCACGCGCGTATGTATGTGTGAACGAATGAACCTATTTTCGTCGGTCAAAGACTATCCTCTTCATTTCCCGAAAAAAACTCGGTACCCTGATTTATTAGAGTTTTTATTGATTTTCTTTTTTTTCTATAAACGAAAAATGATTTTGATTTTTGCTTATCGACTTAAAATTTTAACCACTTATTAAACTCATTGAAGACTATAGTTGGTTAAAATTTTAGGAGATTATCTTCATTTGTTTGTGAGCAACAAATTACTTTAAATAAAATTTGGGTTTTCGTTACCGCACGATAACAAGAGTAAAAATTATCGAAGTTCTTTGCGCAAAAAAATCGGTCCATTACGACCAAAGATATTTGAAGTTAAAAATTTGTTTTTAAAATTTTCGAATCGTGTTTACTCAGAGAATACTTGATTTATCGACTTAAATTTTTAACCACTTAATAAACTCTTTAAAGATTATATTTAATTTAAATTTCAAGAGATTATATACATTTTTATTTTAAAAAACGTTTTTTACATATGCCTGCATTTATTTACATTTTAAAATTTTTGCTAGAGTTGTAATTAATTAAACTATTATTAACTGTAACGGGGTATTGTTAAAAGAGGGTATTAATCCCTCTCAGGGGTTCTTCGAGTAATCTACGGGCATATTATACGTCCGGGGGAACTCGCCATTGTAGAATCCCCCTGCGCGCCTGCGGGAGCGCAACGGCACGGGCCACGGGCGAACGCACCCGGCTCAAACTGTAGAAGGCCTGAGCCACTTTCTACAGGGAGCCGGCGGGGCACGCTGCCGCTGCTGCCAACCTCGGCGGGTGCTGTCTAACCTTACCTGTGGCAGCCAGCGTTCCTGTACAACGCCGCGCAGGTTAAACCTGGGCGGCTTCAACTTACTTTCCCCCGTTGCCCTTGTCCTCTAGAAGGCCGAGCCTCGACTAGCTGCAGCTGCTGAAATTTGGTAGAGGGCGGTATTCGGGAGGGGAATAGAATGTTCGCGAAGTAATCAACGAAACTCAAAACTAGAAATAAAGAGTGAATTTATTGAAGGGACTGGTGTACGCGCAAAGGGGCACGTGCCCTTACATTATTTACAAAAGGGAAGCGAAGGCCGATACTTAGGCGCATGACCTGCTGCTCGGCAGCAGGCAAACCCACGCCCGGAAGTTCGCGCTCGCACGCTCACGCTGCCGCTGCAGCGTGTACAGAAGCGGAACCGTCGAACGCACGCGGACGGCATTACAGGAAAGCGTACACTTACTTTCTGCTGGCCATCACGCACGAGGTTCCGCGGCTCTCTCTCCCCCTCTCTTTATCGCTCGACGCAGCACTCTCCTTCGGCTCTCTTCGTCCTTCTCTCTCTCTCTCTTCCGCTCCTTATTCCCGTGCTACACGAGAGGCGCCGGGTTGCAGTCGTGGAGGCTCGGTCACTCGCGCACGCGGGACACGAAACAAAACTCTCGGAGCGGTTACGCGCGTGCAGTAGGTGCAAACAGAATGGCGTTCAACATGGCCGTGGCGTCCCTCGGCCGTGCGCGTCGGCTCCACACGCCTTCTTCTTCCCGTGCCCCGCTATCTCATCGCACGGCGCGCTCCTACGCGAGTCGACTTCGGCGCGCTATTTGAAAAGGGCAATGCCCGAGGCCCGCGAAAATACTAACCTCGCGTCTGTCCTACGCGTTACGACGGCGGAATGTACGCGTCCGTTACACCCCCCACCGAGATCTCACTTACCTCCGGTGGCGACATCTGAAAGAGGAAAATAAGGGTGCGAAAATGACGAAGTCGAGGCGTAGGTAGTAGTGCTTCCTTTATTTATCCCACTACAGGGTATTTACACCTATTTACAGGTCGCCCTCCCCGGGCTAACCCACGGGAAGGTGAAGTGATGCGACCTAGGCCCGAGGGGGATCCTCGGGCTTCGGCGGGTGCATGGCGACTCGGGAGCACTTTCGGGACTCGCGGACCCCCGGCCAACCGCAGACCGGACAGTAGCGGCACCTCCCGGTGCCCGGAGGCCTTGGCACGTCGGCGCGCTCCTACGCCAGGCCTAGCTCCACGGCGGCTCTCTCCTCCGCGAGCCGAGCCTCGTCCCAGCGGGCCCTGGCAGCCCGGATTGTCCGCTCCTCCTCCAGTCGGCGGTCCCGGGCCTCCTCCAGTGCCGCTTCGGCCTGGACGCCCGCGATCCGCTCGGCCTCTTCCTTCTCCTGCCGTTGACGCTCGCGTCGTTCGGCCAGCCAGGCCTCGGTGTGGGCGAGCTCCTCTCGCTTGGCGGCCACCTTGCACCGCCAGGCGTCGACCCCCGGGTGGAAGGCGTGGTAGCGGTCCAGCGCCACGAAGGCTTGCCCGCATTTTGTTGGCGACCGCGATCAGGGCTCGTGTCCGGAAAAGGAGGCTCTCCACCTCGTCCCAGGTGGGGTCGTCGGGAAGCTCCTGGGGACCGGCCTGCACGCTGGCGTCCATGGTCTGGCGCGGCTACCCGGCCGGGATTACACCGGCCGGTGCCGCTGCTGGCTCTTCTGCCGGGGCCCCTTGCAGCATGCCGACGCTGGCGCAGGACTCTCCCTTCTCGGCGCTGCCCAGCTCCTCTATGCTGGCGCCGCCCTGGAGCCGTTCCATGGCCTCTTCCTCCCTGGCAAGGCGACGCTGCCCACTACGTGGATGGCCGCCTGGGCCACACCCTCGACGGCTTCACCCAAGCCGAGGGTGATGAAGTCGGCCATCGCCTCTTCGGGAGCCTCTTCAGGGATCTGCAGCATCTGTAAAGAGAGATCTCAGGTTAGGCTTCTGGGGGCGAGAGGTTTGCTTAAAAGCCAACGAGGGATAGAAGCGCCGGGCTCGCGACGCTACGGTTGTTTCCGGGGCCGGCCGCGCCCCCTGCGAGGGGTGCACGCAGCTCCCTACCGGGGGTGGTTCGGCAGGAGCCGGGGCTACGTTACGCGGCCTCGGAAGGTCTACCCCGCGCCCTTTTGGGAATTGCTCCTGTCTCGTGAGAAACAGGCAACTCACTCGAGGGTGTTGGTTCTGATTCGCCGTCTGTGCCTGCTTTCGCGACTCACCGTGGTAGGGCTTGAGATGGTCTGCGGCCACTATCTCCTCGATCTGGCCGCCTTCACCTACCAAACGGTAGGAGTTGGAGCCCAGTATGGCCGTAATCCAGTACGGCCCTTCGAATTTCGGGGCTACTTTGGCCGCGATGCCTTTCGCGGCCGAGGAGAGCGTGTGGCCAGGTTTCCAGACCCTATCGCCCGGTTTGAAGTTTGGCTCTCGTCTGCCAGCGTCGTAGTAGCTGGCTTGGCTGTCTTGAGCCGCGCTAGCCTTCGAGGCGGCGCACAGTGGGCAAAACCGACTTTTTCTTTTTCAAAATCGTATAACTTGCGATAGGAATATCCATACTCAATGAATCTTGCTAGAGCTTCAAGATTAAGAATTGCCGAATATAGGAAAACTATAGGGAAAATGATATTATAAGATTATAACCTCGTAAACACGGTATTAAAGTGTCAATTTTCAAAAAAAACTTCTTTAGTTGATTGGAGTATACGACTTAACACTACATATTAAATATTTAAAGTCATTTGCATAGATTACGGAGCGCTGAATTAGATAACACAATTAATATTAATTAAAAACCTAACCTAAAATAATAGTGACGAGCTTATGATTAATAGTTACATTTTTTTCATACTTAATTGTTTGTAATCTATCAGTGTACAAAATCAATGCTAATAAATGATATTTAAAATTCAAAATTAACCATATAACCTTCTAACCTCAATTTAGATATGTTATGATTACATGAATTATAATTATATCCTTCCATAGTCCTAATAAAAGGAGATTTAAGAAGATTTACTTTACTTTTCTATTCTCTTTTACACATTATGTATTACTGTATTTAGATGCGCAAGTTTTGTTGGTTTAGAAAATAACCTGAATAACAGATCCCGATTTACATTCAGTCAGATAACCATGAATCATTGATTTCTCCTTATAAAGTTAATGATTTAAGTAATTTTTCATAAATTATGGACAATTGAATCAGATAACACAATTTATATTGATTAAACACATAACCTAAAATATTAGTGATGCGCTAATGATAAAGGAGTACAGTTTTGTTTACCTATTTCATGGTTTATAATACTCAAGTGTGCTAAAAGGTATTGGCATACCAATAAATGATGTTTAAAAAGTGAAATGAACTAGAAAAAACTTCTGACCTCAATGTAGGTAGGTTATGATAATATGAATTATAATTGCTTACCCCATACTCTTAATTAGAGTAAATTTACTTTACTTTTCCATTCTCTTTTAGACATTATGTATTACGGAATTTAGATGCGCAAGTTTTGTTGGTTAAGAAAATAACTTGAATAACAGATCCCGATTTACATTCAGTCAGCTAACCATGAATCATTGATTTCTCCTTATAAAGTTAATGATTTAAGTAATTTTTCATAAATTATGGACAACTGAATCAGATATCACAATTTATATTGATTAAACACATAACCTAAAATATTAGTGATGCGATAATGATAAAGGAGTACAGTTTTGTTTACCTATTTCATGGTTTATAATGCTCAAGTGTGCTAAAAAGTATTGGCATACCAATAAATATGTTTTAAAAATGAATAGAGCCAAAAAAATCTTATAACCACAATTGTGTTATCTCATTTAGCTGTTCATAATCTATGAAAAATGACGTTAAACATTTACAATACAGGGATAAATCTATGATTTTTTATTAGCTAATCCAATATAAGTCGGGATCTGTTACTCAGGTTATGTTTTTAACCAACAAAACTTGCGCATCTAAATTCAGTGTCATATAACGTGCGAAAGAAAATTGAAAAGTAAAGTAAATTTAATTAAGAGTATGGGGTAAAGCAATTGTAATTCATATTATTATTACCTACCTACATTGAGGTTAGAAGGTCTTTTTGGTTCATTTTATATTTTAAATATCATTAATTCGTATATCAATACATTTTAGTACACTTGAACATTATAAACCTTTGAATATGTGAAAATAATACAGCTGCCCATAAATATGGAAATAGACTTTAAACATTTACTATATAGCAATGAGTCTATGAATTTCGGTTAGCCTACGAAATATAAATAGGGATGTATTATTCAGGTTATGGCCTTAACCAAAAAAACTTGCGGTTGACAGTATTAATTGTAATTCATATTATCATATTACCTACTTACATTCAGGTTAGAAGTTTTTTTTGGTCAGTTCATATTTTAAACATTATTTATTGGTATGCCAATACCTCTTAACACACTTGAGCATTATAAACCATGAATATGTGAAGATAACTGTACTCATTCATCATTAGCGCATCACTGATACTTTAGGTTATGTTTTTAATCAATATAAATTGTGCTTTATGATTCAATTGTCCATAATCTATGAAAAATCACTTAAATCATTTACTTTATTAGGAGAAATCAGTGATTCTTTGTTAGCTGACTGAATGTAAATCGGGATATGATATTCAGGTTATGTTATTAATCAACAAAACTTGCGCATCTAAATTCAGTAATACATAATGTGTAAAAGAGAATGGAAAAGTAAAGTGAATTTACTCTAATTAAGAGTATGGGGTAAGCAATTATAATTCATATTATCATAACCTACCTACATTGAGGTTAGAATTTTTTTCTAGTTCATTTCATTTTTTAAACATTATTGGTATGCCAATACTTTTTAGCACACTTGAGCATTATAAACCATGAAATAGGTAAACAAAACTGTACTCCTTTATCATTAGCGCATCACTAATATTTTAGGTTATGTGTTTAATCAATATAAATTGTGTTATCTGATTCAGTTGTCCATAATTTATGAAAAATTACCTAAATCATTTACTTTATAAGGAGAAATTAGTAATTCTTGGTTAGCTGACTGAATGTAAATCTGGATCTGTTTTTCAGGTTATGTTCTTAACCAACAAAACTTGTGCATCTAAATTCTGTAATACATAATGTATAAAAGAGAAGAGAAAAGTAAAGTAAATCTTCTTAAATCTCCTTTTATTAGGACTATGGACGGAAATAATTATAATTCATGTAATCATAACATATCTAGATTGAGGTTAGAAGGTTATATGGTTGATTTTGAATTTTAAATATTATTTATTACCATTCATTTTGTACACTTATAGATTACAAACAATTAAGTATGAAAAAAATATAATTATTAATCATTAGCTCATCACTATTATTTTAGGTTAGGTTTTTAATTAATATTAATTGTGTTATCTAATTCAGCGCTCCGTAATCTATGAAAAATGACTTTAAACATTTGATATATAGTGTGAAGTCGTATACTCCAATCAACTAAAGAAGTTTTTTTAGAAAATTGACACTTTAACACCGTGTTTTCGAGGTTATAATGTTATAATATCATTTTCCCTATAGTTTTCCTGTATTCGGCAATTCTTAATCTTGAAGCTCCAGCAAGATTCATTGAGTAAGGATATACGATTTTGAAAAAGAAAAAGTCGGTTTTTCCCACTGTGCGGCGCGTTGGTGGAGATCTGGAAGGGCACCGAGCCGCTCCTTCCAGCGAGCCAAACTTTCTTCCTGAGCCGGGGCTTCCACCACCACCTTTTGCAGCTTACGCTGCGTGCCAGGGGGCTCTGGCTGCATGCCGTAAAGCAACATGGCAGGGCTTACTCCGATAGAGCTGTGCACGGCCGTGTTCATGGTGAAGAGAAGTTCGGGAAGCTTCTCGTCCCATGTGGGGTGACGCTCCTTGAGATAAGAGGCAACCATCGTTTTTAAGGTACGGTTTGCGTGCTCCACTGGATTAGCCTGCGGATGGTAGGTGGAAGTGTTGGTGCGATGCATACCTCGCTCACCCAAGAAGTCTTCGACAACCCGGTTCCTGAACTCGGTGCCGTTGTCAGAGAGGAACACTTCTGGGCAACCGAACCGGAGGAATACCTTCCGGTCCAGTTCACCGTCTTCGCGTTCGCCTTACCTATCGGCGTGGCCTCCGCCCACCTGGAGAAAAGGTCTTGGAATACGATTATGTATTCAAAGCCTTTAGAGGTGCGGGGCAGTGGCCCAATAATGTCTCCCGTCACGACCTGCCATGGCCTATCGACGGCGCGTCGTCCCATGAGGCCGGCAGAAGCTTGCTGTTCAACCTTAAACCGCTGACACGTTTCGCAGTTGCGCACATATTCTTGCGTCTCGGCGTAATAGCGCGGCCAGTAGTAGCGTAGTGCTACTCTGGCGAACGTCTTTTCCCTACCGAGGTGTGCAGCGGTGGCGCCGTCGTGGCATTTTTGTAAACCCTTTTGGTACTACCAGTTTCCATGCGTCATCGTCGTCGCCAAGGGTTGTCTCGACCTCCTGGTTCAGGCGGTAGCGGTACAAGCTGCCGGCTACGAGTTTGCAAGTCGGGTACACGTTAGGCTGCTCCCGGACCTTGGCACTCCACTTCTGATACCACGTATCCTCCGTGTCCGTTGACCAGGACACGGCGGCCACCTACGGGCCCTCCTCTCCCTCATGCATGCGGGACAGGGCATCAGTCACGTAGTTCAGGGCGCCTTTCCGGTGTTCGATGGTTAACTTATGCCCTTGCAGCTCTAACGCCCACCGAGCCAGCCTGCTCGTGGGGTTTTTCATTTGGCAGAGCCACCGCAAGCTGCTGGGGTCTGTCACGACTTTAAATTCGTAGCTGTCGATGTAGGGGCGGAATTTCCCTATCGCCCACAATACAGCGGGGCATTCCCTCTTGGTCACGCCGTAATTGCGTTCCGCCAGGGTCAACAACCGGCTCGCGAACTCGAGAACTCCCTGACGTTGCCAACTTCCTGGAGCAATACAGCGCCGAGTCCAACGTCACTCGCATCCGTCTGCACGACGAACAGGCTGTTCGGATCTGGCCGTTGCAGTGTCGGTGGGATGATGATCATCGCTTTAAGCAGCTCAAAAGCAGCTTTGCTGCTCATCGAGCCACTCGAACTTCTGATTCTTCCTCGTAAGTCGTGTGAGGGGCTCGGCGATCGTGGCGTAATCGGGACTGAACCTCCGGTACCAGGAGGCCATGCATCACATTGGAATTTCCGAAGATCTTTCAGGTTCTTCGGCGTCGGATAATTCTTGATCGGCTCTACCTTAGCCGGATTCGGCCTCGTGCCGTCTCGGTTAACTAGAAACCCCCGAGGTAAGCTACCTCTGATTTGCAGAACACACATTTGTCCGGGTTAAGCGAGAGTCCAGCGGCCAGGAGTCTCTCTAACACCATTTTGAGGCACTCCTTGTGTTGCTCAAAAGTCTCGGCGACGATGATGATGTCGTCGAGATAGGCGTAGACGTGCGGATCTAGCTCGGGCCCAAGCACGCGGTCGATGAGCCGCTGGAAGGTAGCCGGCGCATTGGTGAAACCGTAGGGCATCCGCCGGAACTGGTATAACCCCATTCCCGGCACCGTGAAGGCGGTGATCAGACGCGCCTCTTCCACTAGCGGCATCTGGTGACACGCGCTCTTGAGATCCAGCGTGGAGATGAACTTCGCCTTCCTCAGCTTCCGCAGAATATCTTGCATCTTCGGCAGAGGATAGGCATCCAGTTCTGTGTCGGCGTTCACCTTGTGTAAGTCGTTGCAGAACCGTCGTGTGCCGTCGATCTTCAGCGTCATCACGACGGGGCTCGACCAACCACTCTTGGAGGGCTCGATAATATCTTGACTTAGCATGTCGCGCACCTTGTGATGCCTCTCCTCCTGTACCTTATCCGACACCGGATAGTGACGCTGTTTGATTGGCTGAGCATTCCCCACTCGAATTTCATGCTCCACGCCTCTGACGCATCCCAATCCTGGCCGAAGCTTGCCCAGGATCTCGTCGACCATGACCTTCAGCTCCTGTCGCTAAAGGTCCGTAGCATCCTCTGGCACAATGGCAGACACTATGCTACGATCGGCGGTCAAGCTGGCTACCTCCAGCTCGACATAGGCTTCCGCATCCTTGTAGAAACGCCTATCCGTGTCCGGCTCAAGTACGGCCCTAAACGCTCGTACGATGTTAACCCCTAGGTAGCAGTCTGCGTCAAGCTGGGGCATGATGGCGACTCTTAGGTCGCGCGTTATGCCCGCCATCGTGATCGGCAGGATTACGTGGCCTAACAGCTTGCCTGGAGACACAGCATGTCTCCTCGATGCGGCGGTGGTTCATCCGCCCGCGCGTCCTGTGTGTCGTCGTGAAGGTCGTTATGTAGTGCGGTCTCCTCTTCGTTGATGTCTACCACGCTTGGGCTAGGCGTCCTTGCCGTGGGTTCTTGGCTTTGCGGATGTTGGTACCCTTATGAGGCCTCCTTCGTGGATCTTCGTAGTATTTCCCATACTGCCTCGCTTTCCAGTACTACCTCCAGTGGATGTATATCCCAACTGGAGGCAGCAATGAGTGAGTCATCCTCCCATTGATGATCCTCCGCAGGAGCTCATCCCGGCTGGCAATTAGTTGCGCGATTATTTCACCCGAATTGCCCGCCTCCACGAAATCCTCTGGCACGTATATGCCCAACACCCACTTGTTCAGCCTGTACATTCGACTGAACAGGGTGCCCTGTTTGCTCATTCCTAGGCAAACCAGGTAGCTGTCAATCTCACTTTGGGTATGTGCAAGGGGATTGACAACCAATCCAGTGAAACTCTAAGTGCTCTTGAACTGCCAGTTGTATTCTTAACAAGGTAGCTACTGGATTACCACTGCCTAAAGAAAAGTCGATTTTCCAACTGGTGGCTTGGTCTTCGCACGCTAGACCGAGGTAAACTCGCTTTTACCCACTTGCCTGGAGATTATGTCGCTTTTTACGTATAGTGCAAACGTAATTGTCGTCTGCGCAAACGATTCCACGGGATCTCAACCTCAATTGCTTACCGTAAATGCGCACGCGAGTAAACTTGCCGCACGATCGAACAATTTCGCCGGGAAAACCGAAATTTCGTCCCTTCGCGTGTTGTGCATGAGCAGAATCGAACGTCAGTGTTTGTGCTAATCTACTCGTTCGATGCGCAAACGATTCCGCGGTGGTGAAATTTCAAATTTGATTTTCACCCGCTGCGCACGCGTAGAACTGAAAATCACTGTTTGCGCGAATCTACCCCTTAGATGCGCAAACGAACCCGCGCGAGTGAAATTTCACTTTTCGGTTTTCACCTGCTGCACATGCGCAGATCCGAAAATCAATGTGCGCGCAAATCTACCCCTTAGATGCGCAAACGAACCCGCGTAAGTGAAATTTCAATTTCGGTTTTGACCCGTTGCGCATGCGCAGAACCGAAAATTAGTTTTCAAAAGAATAGAATAGTTTTTATTTGTAAATTACAAAATAATTAAGTTACAGTCTACCATCCCGCATTCGCCCAGGCTCATGTCTGTGAGACGGGGAAAACCCAATAGACAAACCACGTGGGATAAATCCTATTAGGAAAACCCGCCTCAGGATGGTTCAAAGTATTGAACATAATTAACAGTTGTGTACATTATATCGCAATCGTATAATCGTCACAAACATAGTCAATGGCAATCGCCAAGTCACGAAGTATCACATAATTGAACTTAGTTATTCTTCGATCTAGCGGTTACAGATTGAATTCATCACATTGCTTTATTCATACGATGTACGTCAGAAGATTAATCACAAAACGATTTTAGTACTGTTATAAAAATAGCAGTACACGTCTATATTCTATTTACACATATATGCAGTCGATATCGCATGACCTTCGCATCATTACTTCCTAAACGCCGCTTTGAATTTATTCGCCAAGGAAACATTCTTAATATCGCGAGGAATCGAATTCCACAGTCGCGTACCCTGGAACCAGAAAGAATCCAGCCGTACGTCAGTTCATGATGACGGAACTATAAGTTCTCTGCAGTGAGTTCTACTCGACGTTCTATCTTGGCACTTTTGAAATAAGGGAGCTAGGTACACTGGCTGACCCAATTAATAACTTTTTATATTAAAACCGCTGCAAAATATGCCCTTCCCTCCCTTAAGTCAAGCCACTCTAGGTTATTTCTATATGGGCTGATGTGTTCATCTTTCTTAGCACCACTTACATATCTCACACATGAATTTTGCAATATTTGCAGTTTCTTTTGAAGTTCACGCGTCACGTCGAGAGACACCAGCGAGCAGTAATCTAAATGAGATAACACGAGAGAGCTTGCGAGCTGCTTACGTAAGATCTCGGTAGTGCAGGATCGAAACCGTCTGAGTCCGTATAGGGCTCATCTAACCTTTCGGTTAACTGCATCCAGTTGCGCATTCCACGTTAGTTTCGAGTCCATTACAACACAGAGATTAGTTACAGTGTCGACAAAGGAGATGAAAACGTTGTCCTGAATCTCAATGCCAGACAAATGCATACCCCGTAGTATGTTAATATTGTGGTTAGATCCAAAAAGAATAGCATTAGTTTTTCTTACATTGAGACTGAGGGCGTTGTCGACGGCCCATGCCACCACTGCCCTACCTATAATCGACAACTGTCATATCCCTTCATTCAGCTCGTCTATGGTTGTCTGCGTGTAAACTTGTAAATCATCTACATATAGCAGGTGCCCGACACCACTCGATTGAGAATTATTATTAAAATCCAAAAAAATGTGCTGTAGGTCACTTATATAGAGACTGAACAGAAGGGGTCCCAGAACCGAGCCCTGTGGTACGCCGAGATTGGTTGTGAGCTAATCCGAGTCTCCATTTTGCTTCGTAATCAATTTTTGATTACGACCTGTAATATACGACTTATTCCACAGGACTACCCCCCTGGAAAATCCCATTTTGATCAGTTTATGCAATAATTTATATATGGTGTCGAACGCCTTGCTGAAATCGAACAATAGGAGAATGGTAAGTCGTTGTTTTTCGTTGTCTATTCCCGCTCTTATATCCTCCGTCAATTTTAGTAGAGTTGTCTGCATACTGTGCAGTAAAATGCTGAAATCTGATCATGTACAAGCTTCTCAACGACTTTGGATAGAAAGCTCAATAGTGCCACTGGACGAAAGTCCGTAACAGTCGATGGGATAGCTGTCTTTTTAAGTGGCACCAAATGATCTTTCTTTCATGATTCGGAAAAAATTCCCTTCAAGAAGGAAGCACTGAAAATATCAGATAGGTGATAGCCAATAACTGGAAGAGCTCTTGCTATCACACCTTCTGGTATCCCATCCTCACTCTTAGCCTGCGAGGAGAAATGTGCAACAGCTAGAACCACATCTGAAAAAGTAACTTTACTGAAGGCGAAGCCTTCTTCACTAGCCGTTCCCATAACTTCATTCATATTTTCGTCGCGTTCTTCAGCTGAAACTGAAACCCCCGCAAAGTGCGTGTTTAATTCTTTTGGGGAAAACCCGTGAAGTTCCTCCTTAGCTCGATTTTGTGGAAGAAGACCTAAACTTCTCAACTCTTTCCAGATATCCTTCCCGCTATCAAGAGTGCCTGGAAAATTTTATTCTGAAGAAATGTATCTCGCGCTTCTCTTAAGCGTTGTTCTGCTAATAGCGCTAGCGATTGGTATTCATCCCAGTGATCATGATTTCACGTTCGTTGATATCTCCGAAGTAAAGCGTCACGGTTAGGGTACAACTCTCTAAGCTCCGCGTCAACCCACGGTGGTTTTTGTTTTGTATTCGGACGAAATTCCTTAATCGGGGCTAATTCATCCAAAGCCTTCGTGATATTTATATTAAGATGTTCTAAGCGGGTGTAAACGTCTACATCTGCACAACTGACAGTCGACCAGTCGCAATCATTCAAATAAGAAAGCAGCTGTTCTTGACAAATAGCCTTAAAATTACGATATGTAAACCTTCCAAGTGGAGACTTTTGAGATACGGGAACGTCAATAACGACATCAATTGTATTATTACTATTGCGATAAGTCGCTGTCATATTGTTAGAATCTAGCATTATGTCATCATCGTCCGTAAAAATTATATCGATCCATGTGTGAGATTTGCCGTTTTGGTGATTAGTCGCGCCATGCTCAAGAAGTTTTAGGTTAAGTTGACATGCTAGGTGTTTTGCGAAATTCGATTCCTGCTCCGTTACTAACATATTCGCGTTGAGATCTCCTATTACTATTCGATGCGCAAAACCCACGGAGTGTTGTTCGAGAGCTTCAGCCAAATCAGAGTTGATAAGCTCGGCGTCTGGGGTCCTGTAAATGACTGCTACAAACACGAGGGGCGAAGAGCCCTGCTGTATACTACACATGATGTACTCTGGAACTCCCGGCTTTCCTTCGTCCACCATGGTAGCTGATCTACATAAAATGTTAGCGTTCCATAAATTGCTAACATACAGCAGAACTCCTCCTCCATACGTATTTCTGTCCTGCCTGATTATTGAGTAGCCTTCAATAGGACGAATCTATATCTCAGATTCGCAGAAATTCTATCTTTGTATTTTTGCGCGCTGAGGGGCCGAAGATACGGCCTAAAAAACCAGAGCCGTACAAAGGTACGTCTGCACACTTTGCGCTGTCTACTATGATGTACTACTCAAACAATTCCGCGGATGTAAAATTTTAATCTTGAATTTTACCCGCTGCGCAGGCGCAGAGACGAAAATTACTGTTTGCGCAAATCTACCCCTTAGATGCGCAAACGAACCCGCGCGAGTGAAATTTCACTTTCCGGATTTCACCCGCTGCGCATGCGCAGAACCGAAAATTAATGCGCGCGCAATTGAGGCTCTGGCCCGAGCAAACGTTTGCGCGACTTACCCCGCTGATCCGGGATTGTCCCCCGATGAACAAATTTACCCTTAGGGACTCACAAAAGTTATTACGCGACCTTGAAATCCGTTTGTTTCCCTTCCGGTGTGCACATGTGTCGACCAACAAGGAGATAAACGCTAAAAAAACCTACCCTAACAATTATTAATAATATAATAAATAATGAATAAATAGTCAATAACTATTCTCCTTGTTGCCCTCCCTAATTATTGCAACAATTACTCGGCCTTTACAAGCAATGTTCCTCACTACGTATGTGCAAGTCAGGTTATTTCCTTCAAACAAGGTTAGAAACCACCAGTTAGTTACCCTTGCACACACGATACACTTTTATAATAATTAATTATCACCGCGATAATTAATTATTCGCAACGCGCGTCTCGACCTGTTAGAAAAAGTTTAATTATTCCTTAACCTATGCCTTCCAACACGTTAAGAGCGCCAGTTGTAACGGGGTGCAGTTAGGGGAGAGGGTAATAACCGGGCGTACTATACGCCCGGGCGACTCACCGTTGTAGAATTACCTGTAGGCCGGCAGAAGTACCTCGGCACAGGTTCTGAACATGCGAGCCCGGCTTCTATTGTAGAAAGCTTAGGCCGCTTTCTAGTAGAGCCGGCGCTGCGCTCTGCCGCTGCTGCCAACTGCTGTCCGCGAACTACCGGCTGCTCGCTACGACCTAGCTTCACCAGCGCAGCCGGTCTTTCCCATACAACGCCGCTCGGTATAACCTCCAAGCGGCCGATGATATACGTACTCCCACTCCGATGCTCCTCTAGGAGGCAATGCCTACGACTAGCTGCAGCGCTGAAAGAAATGGTAGAGGGCGGTATTTGGAGAGCATGCATAGGTTAAGGTCCACTAAATAAAGACTCGTGACTCGATTATTAAGATAAAACAAGAGGGGTTTATTTAGGTTAACGCTTATCGCGCTAAGGGGCGCGACACCCGAACAACTAATTTAACAAATACGCGCAGGCCGAGACTTCGTCGTGCCGGCGACCGGTGCCACCGACGTAACCACCCACGCGAGGTTAGGGTTTGCGCACGCGTAGCCACGATCTAAGCGGCCGCCGATGTAGTGGCGGGCCGCTCCCACGCTCACTCGCTACAAAACACGCTACTATTCAAAACTTACGCGGGGCTGGCCAGCCATGTCGCGATCCAGATCTCCCCCCCCTGTCTTTCTCTCTCTCTCTCTCTCTCTCTCTCTCTCTCTCTCTCTCTCTCTCTCTCTCTCTCACTCTCTCTCTCTCTCTCTCTCTCTCTTCTCTCGCTGCCACTGGAGTGCTCAGGGAGTGGGCCGGCGGACACTTCTCCGCCCCTCTTCTGCCGATTCCCTCGCTCTCTCTTCTCAACAAGTGGCGGCGCAGGTATCGCTGCAGCTGCAGTGGTGGAGGCACGAGTGGCACACACACACTCTACTCTTGCTTGCACGAGGACACAAAACGACGCGGGCACACAGGACTGACTACGTACGCATGTCACGGCGGATACAGGGGCCTGATTCTAAATTTGTCTCGACGTCGAGACACACCAAATCCGGAGCTGTAGACCAATCAGGGAGCTCCTTTAAAAGGAAAAGCAGTTGTTTCGAGGCCGAGACACATTTAGAATCAGGCCCCAGCATGGCCGCGGCGTCCCTTTCGCGGCAGCACCACGGCTTCTTCTCCGTTTGCCTTCTTCGCGCGCTGCAGGGCGCGCTATTACTTACGATTCGTGCGAGCGCGCGAGATTCAAATCTCGCCACGCTGTATCCATGCCTTATATTGGCGCCCGTTACAATATGTTATTCAAATCGATCAAAAAATAGATTGTTATATAAGAATATATCAGAGTTGTGGAAATAACACGCCTAGTTAAAGATCTGAATAGGGAGAGATGAGAATTATATATTAAGGTCTATTGCATAATCTGTGTGATGTTTTTCAAAAGCTTTCTCACGGTGTACATTACATAGGAGATTAAATAGTGACATGATTATCGAGGTGTAAAATTATAAGATAATAATGGAATTTTAGAATAAGGATAATATTGTACAGATACTATAATTGTAGGCTTTGATTATCTTGTTTTTTTTTAATAAATCTTGTTCTATCTACTAAGAATTATTCTGTACATAAATTTAATTATACCCACTTTGAATATTTTATTTATATAAATAATGAACATAATACAACTGTTTCATTTTATTTTTGGATTGGTTGTATTAGCATCCCGTATAATGCATGAATGTTATCAGTCGATGGATATAATTTACGTATTGTTTGAATAAACGTCTCGAAAATTAGGATTTCTACGTTTTCTAATGCTTTATCAGTTCCGCCTTTGAGCTTTATTTTGAGAATCTAAACTAGATTCTGCTCGTCATTATCCCAGATTATTCTTTTTGTTTGTTTTAATTTTTCTATGTATTCATCAAATGGAATGTTTCCCCGTCAAAATTCGGCACCAATTTGGCGACTTATTTAAGTGGTAATTTTAAGCTATGGTTTGCCATTTCCGTTTCGAAAATTATTAAGTTTCCGTTTATTTGAATTTCTACCTGTTCGTTATTATTAGTATTATTATTAGTATTATCCCAGGCTAAAATCAAACTTTGTTCGTTTAATAATCCGTCTATGTCCGTGTAGTCGTGTTGCCTCTCGTTCTCTAAATATATCGAATCGTCAAAAAATGCAGGACTCTGACTTGGTGTATTCGGTGTATAAAAATTGTTTGGTTATATAATATCTGGTTTTATTTCCGGAATTAAAAGATTTTATATATTTTTTGCAGTTATATTTCGTTCTTGTGTAGGTTTTGTAATATTCTGGTTTTGTTTTAAATTAGCTGCAGTTTGTGAATCCGTTTTTTCTAGTACGTTAAGGTCTGCTTTGAAGTCGTTGGAATTGAAACTATTTCCGTATTTTCCTCCGTTTTTGAGTCGATGATGCGTTACCATAAGTATGTGATGAAATTTTATTTAATTGTGTATTTGGAGATAACGAGGTCAGCATCGCAATCGGCTTTCTCTTATTTTGTTGATACTCGTACGCAGTGATACAATGTGAATGTACTTTGCACATGTGATTTTCGGTAACTCCCAGATCAAGTTAATCAATAATATTAACTGTGACCATTTCTACAAGCAGTGCCTTTACTGTAAGGGGATTTCTCAGCATAACTCAAATTTCTTTGCAGAACTCATCCACTCTTAACAGGAAACGCAAACCTACTCTCTTGTATAACATATACTCAAACATAATTTTGTAACATTTGCACACATCCTTTATATTAATCTTTTAAGGTGGTCTTACACCTAAAAATTTTGAAAAAATCAATTTTTTTTATTGAATTTTTTAATTATATATGTTATTCTGAACCTAAAAAAACTAGTTTGGATCAAAAATTAAAAAAATTAAAAATGATATCGTTAAAAGAGCTTACTATCTTCAAATGACGAAAAAATTGGTTTTCCTTTTTTTTGCCTTTTCTATAGGTTTCTAATATATATATATATATATATATATGAATATAAATATATATATATATATATATATATATATATATATATATATATATATATATATATATATATATATATATATATATATATAGGAACGTTTACTTGTATGTGTTTTAAAATATCAAAAAACATCGGTACACAAATTATTATAATTGTAAATTATAGGTGTATTAGTATAAGAATGTATTAGTATAAGAATTATAAAAAAAAATAATTAATTTAAATACGGGATTTATTATATAAATAATATAAATCATATTCTGGAATTTGAAATCCAGTGGAATCGTCTTTTGAGTTGTGACAATTTTGCACTTCTGTTCTAGTAAAGTGACCATTCCGTCAAAGAAATTTGACAGCAAATTACTATATTAATACTCCCTTTTGTATACGAATATACTTATAAAGCTATAATAGTATAGTGTCAACACAGCAGACAGCTCAAAATCTCAAATAAGCCAAGATACATAACCATGTTATTTCAACAGTTTGTTTTGCAGAGTTTTTGCTTTCAGATAGAGAAAGATTTTTTCTTAGTGCTTGATTATTTTTATTCATAAGTGAATTAAGGACTAAAAATTTACTGTATTGTGCATGTGAAGATATATGAAAAGTGTAATTGTAATTATAATACAAGCGTGCAGTGACAATTTTGTTTAAATTTGGAAAGTAGTTTCAGTTCAAGATGGGAATGCTGTATGAAAATTAATACTGAAAAACATGTGCATTGGCAAGATTGAATTAAGTATTTTAAAGAAGAGGCAGTAAAAATTTTTATCGTATAAAAATAAATACATCTTTTTCCTAAGAAAGATGAAAGTGACATATATATTAAGTCTGACTTACTATAGGATATATAATTCAATTCAGAACATTTGTGAATTGTAATAAGTGTCAGGATGTATCTATACACATAAAAACGACAAGCCTTCTCACAAGAATACAGGCTTAAATTCAAGATATATTTAATATTTAATATGTGTAATCAAGTAATCATTAAAAAAATGGGCTTATCGGCTTTTATATACTTATGTTCTTTTGTCTATGACAGTGATGGCTTCTTAAGTTTCTATTCGGAACATTGGGATTTCATATTTCATAAGACCTGCCGCATATTCTACATTTATTTTAGTATTATAAATAATAATCTAACTCAGTACAGTGTGTTAAAAAGTGATTCAATAGTGGATGAATCAAAAGTACAAAAGGACAGATTGAACAGTAACTTTTAATGAAACGACTGCTGCTAGCTTAGCAATAACTGTTAATGGAACGGATGCATGCAAGGTACCAGAGCTTCTGTTTTAACCATTTTATATGGGAGAACAGATAACAGATATACAGGAAAATGAGTTTCAAGAAGGAAAAGAATGGGGATTAAATGGCTGATTATTTTTTTAGTCTTATGGTATTTTTCTTTGCAGGCTTGTTTCTCAAAATGTCATTTTTTAAAGTTTGTCGTAACTTTCCTCTGAGATCAGTCGATGAATTTTCATGAGACAAAGTGCAAATTGTTCCTAATTTATGTAGTTATGGGGGTAAGAGTTGCAATTTTAAGGTTTTCAAAACTGATTTTTTTGCAATAATTTTTTGCATTTTTTTGAATTTTTTGGGTTTTTGCCATGAAAAAAATACTTATACATAAAAACCTTAAAATTGCAACTCTTACACCCATAACTACATAAATTAGGAACAATTTGCACTATGTCCCATGAAAATCCATCATGCGGTCCCAGAGAAAAGTTACGACAAACTTTAAAAAATGACATTTTGAGAAACAACTTTTTCTCTTGAAAATGCTATAACTGAGGGTAAAATGAGTTTAAGGGCATCTGCCTTGGCTCATTTTATTGCAAATAAGTTATATTTACAATATATTTTGATTATTTTATTATAATAATAATTTTTATCATTTTTTTAGATAATTTTGGCCAGAAAGGCCTATAGGTGTAAGACCGCCTTAAAACAACTGTTCCATAGAATATTATGTAAATCAGTTGTTGTAATTATCTAATAATGATTACAGTTTTTATACTTATTTCAATATATTATAGTTAATTTACTCAAGTGTTTGTCTCTCAGTTTATTTTTTAAACACCCACAGCATGTCCTCATTCTATTATGGCATTCTCTAACACTTATATTTAACCTACTGATTTAAATAAAGCAATTATTATTGTTATTATTATATATATATATAATACATATATATCTGTATTATATTTTTGAAATTTCTTTTTTACTTTGATTTATTAATGTAAATTTATCTAGTTTCTTTATACAATTGTTTTTTAAACCAAAAATTAAAAAATATATTGTATGTTGTAACGGGATGGCTAGTGGGAGAAAATCCCAAAAAGCCACAGGCCAGCGATGCCCTAGAACACGGTGCCGCGAGTGTCAGACTAAAATGACTTGCCCGGGGATCTGCTCCTGGAGAGATCGCACACGAACTTCGCTTTCCAACTAATTGGATCGCTGAGTGAAAAGCCCGCGCTCGAAGAGTAAAGCGCGCGGCCGCTATGCTCAGATATTAAAACGACCGGCGGAGTCGTTTTCCCGCGGAGGCGGCGGTATCCGGGAGAAGGACATGTTGTAATGAACAACGCGACGAGTAACTAGATAGCACAGTATATTCGAATCTCTAATAATTACAAATACAATGCACGTGCTGATTAGAACAATGAGTTAGTTCGCGCGCGACAGTTAATATTTAAACGCGCGAACGATACAGCGCGCGGCGAAGCTGCTAATCTCGCGCGCGGTGTTAAAGTACGGCGGGCTGACACACACCCGCACGTACACGGCACAGAAAGCTTGCATGGGGCGATTTCCGTGCGAGCCTTTACAATAAACCCGCGAGAGGAGAGTAGAAAACTTACGTTAGGAAGGAGCAGCCGCTCTCTGTCGCTCGCACAGCAGTTGCGCTCTCTTTCTCTCTCTCTTACTCGCTGTATTGGGTCGGCAGACGGGCTGGCTGCCGGCTCCTCGCTCGGTGTCTCGTGTGGCTCACGCGGCTCGGGATCGCTCTCTCTCTCTCTCTCTCTCTCTCTCTGTCTTTCTTTCGGTAACTATAAAAAGCTAGGACGGCGCGGACGAAGTAACTTTTGAGAGACACGTTGGAGAGAAGATGGCTGCCGTGACTCGCATAAAGCCGTAGCAGCTTCGCGGGTACGGCTTTAAGTCAGTACTCCTGAATAGTATAGTTTCCTTATCAATGCAGGGATTTAGGATTGATGTCATGAAAAATTTTCACATCAGAAAAATTTTGAAAAGATTAAAAAATTACAAAAAATTAATGCAAAATGTCTAAAAAGTAAGCTCAAAAATTTTTTTTCATCTCATCAAAAGTCCCTACCTTGATAAGAGAATTATGCATTTTAGAAGTATCCACCTCAAATTTGAGATCATTTCATTTGCAGGAAAGTCTGACAGTGAAAAAACTTGTCTAATCGATAACTATAGTTCTGGACCATATAAAAGGCCCAAAATCCTAAGGTAAGATAAATATAAAGTGGGAAATAATTGGTTTACTTTTATGTATTAAAATATGACTTTTTATTTTCGAAAAAAAAGGTGTCTAGCCCCCTTAAGAGAGCTAAGGGGGTACTATAGTTAAGATTTTTTTTTTGATTCACCTAAAAAATAAAAATTTTGATCAGTAATGATATTATATATATATAAAATATCATTACTGATCCAAATTGCTTTCATATTAAAATAAAAAAAAATTGGTTTCACTAACAAAAGCAAAATTAACGGCGTGTACAGGGGTACTACAGTTAAGATTTTTTTTTGGATTCACCTAAAAAATAAAAATTTGGATCAGTAATGATATTTTATACATATATAATTTATATTTTATATATATATATAATATCATTACTGATCAAAATTTTTATTTTTTAGGTGAATCCAAAAAAAATCTTAACTGTAGTACCCCTGTACACGCCGTTAATTTTGCTTTTGTTAGTGAAAGCAATTCGTAAGGATGGGATGTTGGGGGTCGACAAAGAAGACTCACCGATTCTCACTAAACTCGTATCTATATATTTATTGATTGAAACTCTAGCCCTCCAACATGTCCCTAATTTCGCTTGATTCACTCTCACCCGTGCACGCGGACGTGTAATGGCTAGTTGTACCGGCTTTGATTAACTTCCGCGCTCGTCAACGTCTCCAGACATAAGAGCGCACACAGCCCCGGCCGATCGCGAGAGAACCCGACAAGTAAAAGTCGACCAAAAGAGTGGGGAGAGCCCGACACTCACACAACACTCACAACACATACACACATACTTTCTCAGCATACAAAGCTTCGCTGTAGACAACAACGGCCTAAACATACCGCCCGCCACGCATTGATCAAATACCAATGCGTAATATACAAATTAGTCATAACATACATCACACAATAACGCAAACATTCAAACCATCACTCCAATTACAAAAACTCTCGTATATCCGCGCATTAAATACAATAAAGTACAATGTTGCAAGTATTTCATAAATAAAGGTACGAGTTATGGTTATATAACTTACAGTGAAAGAGGAACCTTAGCATCGGCCATACAATACTTTCTATCCCAATACCTATAGGTATATAGGCTATAGTCTCATCTTGGGAACTGCACGTACAGATGTCGATCAAGCCATCTCCAATGACGGAAGCCATCCAGTCATCCCAAGAAGAATCAACAGTGGTTAAAGTAACAACAGCAAACTATTAAATATTAGAATGTTACCCACCATAGTTAGGAGATGGCAACAAACTTACAAATTGGATTCTACTGACATAAAGTACATTGTAGCGCAGGGATAAGGATGAATAAGAAGTCACCTCGACTGGCAGAAAAGGAAGAAATAGCTTTTCCCAGTGAACACAGTTCCTTTGTAGCTCAACTATAAGGAAAATGAAGCATGAGAGAGAAGCAGAAATACATGAAAGTATGAGTGCACTGGTCTCACCTAGATGTAGTAAAATAAGAAACATAACCACGAAGATGACATCTATACTCTGCAGACAACGTCGACACATAAAACTCGGCGCGACCTCGAAGATGAGGGTGAAGCACTGTACCGCGTCCTCTTACCGTTTATTTTTGCCCGTATCCATTACATCGTGTCCGATGTTCTTGTAGAGTGTACCTTTTTACGAGTATATTATATAGGTATGCTTTATATCCATCGGTGAGTTCGATCTATAATGTATAAGTGTACGCGAGAGGAGTAGACCTATAGGGCCCTTACACAGAAAAAAGGAACAGCAGGAACAGGACACAGATATAGAATTTAACATTGGTTACTATATATATATATCCGAAAAAATCGGGTACCCTACATTAACTGTTCCTTCTATATATAGATATAGTAACCAATGTTAACTTGCGCGCTTCAACGGTTACGACGACGATAGTTCGAATGTGAGAGTGCAATGGTGATCACGGTTTCTACGTCGAGGAATACGTTTTGTTGCTGTCTACGCTGTCACCTCCGAGGTCGCGCCGAGTTTTATGTGTCGACGTTGTCTGCAGAGTATAGATGTCATCTTCGTGGTTATGTTTCTTATATTTACTACATCTAGGTGAGACCAGTGCACTCATACTTTCATGTATTTCTGCTTCTCTCTCATGCTTCATTTTCCTTATAGTTGAGCTACAAAGGAACTGTGTTCACTGGAAAAGCTATTTCTTCCTTTTCTGCCAGTCGAGGTGACTTCTTATTCATCCTTATCCCTGCGCTACAATGTACTTGATGTTAGTAGAATCCAATTTGTAAGTTTGTTGCCATCTCCTAACTATGGTGGGTAACATTCTAATATTTAATAGTTTGCCATTATTACTTTAACCACTGTTGATTCTTCTTGTGCAGTTCCCAGGATGAGACTATAGCCTATATACCTATAGGTATTGGGATAGAAACTATTGTATGGCCGATGCTAAGGTTCCTCTTTCACTGTAAGTTATATAACCATAACTCGTACCTTTATTTATGAAATACTTGCAAATCATAAATATTAAATAAAAAGAATAAAATAATGAGAAAAATCTGCACATGTCAATGTTCTTGAATATATCTGAAGTTATTTTAAAAGTATATCTAAATTAGTAAAAAATATAAATGCTTTATATTGTTTTATATCGAATCAACCGATATATAATCTTTTTTGTCGAGAATAATGTACCTTAGAATAATAAGCCAAAATGTAATTAATTGTTTCATAATAAAGAGAATGGCATGCATTTTTAAATGTAGCTTAGTCTTATATACTTATGGCATGCGTGACAATATAAAAGAATATTGGCATTTTGAATAGCTTTACAACTTATACTGATGCTACTGCATCTTCATTATACTGACCGTTCTAGTAAAAGTTGATTAGTATATGCTTAGAAATAGCAAGTTAGGAAATTCCAAAAGTTGGACTTCTGATGAACTCTATTGGATTTGCTAGTTTATTCCAGCATAACACCAAGCAATATAGTACGTCTCTCTAATGGCCCATTTTTTAATTTCCTTAATCATACTTTTACGAACCATTGAAAACACATAAATTATGTAAAATGTTATAAACTCTAACTACTCTTTCTTATTATAACCAAATATTTTTCCATCAATCATTCCCATTTAAAATATTTTAAGTTGAAATTCACCTTAATAAGATACTCGGCCAAGTAAGAAAATTTTGATAGTGCTGGTTTACTTGTTCTTCATTAAACGTAAGTATGCTATTGAATGTCCAGTAGCGATAGTGTTGTCTAGATAAAATGTCTAAAGTCATATAAAATGCTGACAATGTTTTTTCATACTGAAAAAAATAACTTGTAAAATTGTAACAATAACATGGAATACTTGCACAAGCATAACTATAACTTGAAAAATAAAAAATAGAATGACTATTTACAGTCAAAGACACACACAAATGATATTCAATTTTTGTTCTTGTTATGTCTTGGGTAGTAGTATAAAATAATACTTCAATGCCAGACTTCTGTTGAACGAAGAACATGTCAAAACAAGTACTATAAAAATTTTCTTAGTTAGCCTAGTATCTTAAGGTGAATTTCAACTTGAGATATTTTAATTGGGAATGATTAATGGAAAAATGTTTAGTTATAATAAGAAAGAATAATTAGAGTTTGTAACATTTTACATAATTTATACAATGTGTTTTCAATGGTTCGTAGAAGTATGATTAAGGAAATTGAAAAATTGGCCATTAGACATACTATATTGCTTGGTGTTAGGCTGGAAGAAACTAGCGTATCCAATAGAGTTCATCTGATGACCAATTTTTGCAATTTCCTAACTCATTATTTGTAAGTGTATAGTAATCAATTTTTACTAAAATTATAAGTATAATAAAGATGCAGTAACATTAATATAAGTTAATTGTAAAGCTATACAAAATACCAATGCTCTTTCATATTACTACGTGTGCCATAGTTAAGTATATAAGACCAAGCTACATTTATAGATGTGTGCTATTCTCTTCTTAAACAGTTAATTGCATTTTGGCTTATTATTCTAAGGTACATTATTCTCAACAAAAAAAATATTGGTTATCAGTTGATTCTGTAAAAGGCAATATAAAGCATTTATAATTATTGTCAATTTACTCATATTAATAAAAAAAATTCACATAATAAGAGTATACTGATTATAAATAGTAAAAAATAATATCTATTTTAACTTTTATAAACAGTAAAAAAATAATGTTAATTTGAATCTGCAATACTATAATATAATATTACTATAGTATTGCAACAGTATTACTATGTTTAAGATAAATATTATTATTGAAATAAAGTTTGAAATAAACATATAGTAACATTGTATAGTATTATGAAGTTATAATAAGCAGCACTCTAAATTATTTATACAATTTAAAATAGATTTTTTACTATTTATTACAAACAAAAATGTGAATAAGAAGGAATGTTATTAAAAGAATAAGTGTATTTAATTTTATTAAATGTAATATGACCAAAAAACCATTTATGTGATTTTTACGTAAATAGTTTATGTAAATGATTTAAATAGATAATTTACGTTCATTATTTGCATAAAAAATGTACACAAATACTTTATCTAAATAATAGCCCAAGTTTTTCACGTCAACATCTATATAAATTATTCACACAAATTATTTAGGTAAATAATTTACCTATACATTTTCAACAGAGTCTACAAATTGAGTATTCAAAGAGTTTCTAATTACTTCCAAAAAAATATATCTACTATGTACTGCGGCCAGACATCGCAAGACGCACATGATTTTTTCTTCAATTTCTTGCAACAATTTTAACGTAGATTTTTTATGCACCCTCTGACTTCAATAATTAATTCTACCAAATTATCGGAAATGCTTTGACACGACAAAATATAGAATTTCTAAATATTTTTTTTTATGTGATTTTTCTGATAAGTTGCGCTATTAGTTACGTAGAAAATAGCGTCACTTTTCGCTCGATAAAGTGATGCAGAAATAGCGCAAAAAGTAGCACAAAAAGTAGCGTCCAAAGTTGCGCGTTCATTTTCAGGGCCCATTCAAGTACTGGCTGTTTTCACTGCTGCGGAACCGAAGTCATCAAGCTTAGGCAGCAATCTCAGGGTTGCGAGGTGGCGACTACCCCACCTGCCTAACTGTTGATAAATAATTTTCATATATTTTTGGTGTATAAATGTTTTTTCATAAAATTTTTTTTTTATAAAATTTTTCCGATTAATCGCGCGAGTAATCACGCGAGTAATCGCGCGATTTTTCGCGTCATGATTTGATCGATAACATGACGCGATGATGGACGCGAGTAATCGCGCGAGTACTCGCGCGAGTAAGCACGCGATTAATCACGCGATTTTTTTCAGTAGGGTTCGGCCAAGCATCTTCGGGCCTGCGCAGCCAACTAGGCCCATTCCACAAAATCTCAGCTTCTTGCAGCTGCTCTGGACTAAGACCCCGAGTAGCTAAATTAGCAGGGTTCTCTGCTGAGCATACATGCCTCCATGTCGCTTCCGGAAGCATTTCACGTATGTCGCTCACCCGATTCGCGACAAAGGTTTTCCAGCGCGATGGGTGTGACGAAATCCATGCAAGGGCCACCGTTGAGTCGGTCCGGCAATAAATCTTTTGTGGACGCTTTGGCAGCTCCGAGGTAGGTATGACACTAGCGCGGCTAATAATCCAGCGTCACAGAGCTCTAACCTGGGCAAGCTGATTACCTTTACCGGTGCAACTTTCAATTTGGCAGTCATCAAATGCGAAATAATTCCATCCTTTGTCTTTACGACGATGTACAGGGCTTCAGCGTAGGCTCGTTCAGAGGCATCGTAGAATCCGTGCAGTTGCCAATCGGATGAGGTGAAAGTACCGAACCAACGCTGAATCTTGATTCCGTCAAGTTTAGGTATTTGGTTTGCAAACTGAGCCCACGACTGTCGCAAATCTGGTGGAATCGGTGTGTTCCAACCAACACCTCTCATCCAAAGATCTTGTAGGAGGATCTGGGGCCGAATAATAAATGGAGAGAGCCAGCCGATAGTATCGAACAGACGGGCAATCGTAGACAAAATCACTCACTTGGTGATGGCATCGACGGCAGAAACTTCTTTAATCTTAAAACAAAAAAAACATCCGTCGATGCCACCCAACAAAGTCCCAATGTGGATACAGTGTCCGCTTCCTTATGCGGAACAACCACAGCAACGAGCTCTTCGGAGTTCGGCAGCAACTCCATTTGGTTAGAGGCCCACTTGCCTACTCGCATACCTGCCGAGGTCAGAATGGCAATTAGCTCGTCTCTCAATTGAATCGCCTCGTCCAGCTCATCCGCACCAGTAAAGAAGTCGTCAACGTAACGATCCTTCTTTAGTACTCGAGCGCCTTCAGGATAGCGCCCTATCTCGTTCTCAGCGAGTTGCAGGAGACACGCATTAGCGAGAAACGGTGCACAGCCTGTGCCATAGGTAACAGTGGAAAGTCGACAGGTCAGTACTGGGCCGTCTGGATGGAATCGCCAGAGAATTCGCTACCAGTCCATATCCTCCGAATGCATCCGAAACTGGTGAAACATTTTTACGATGTCACAGGTGACCGCCACCCGTAGAAACATCCAGAGCATGATAACGGCCAGTACGTCTTGTTGCAGCTTAGGACCTGTGTACAAAAATGAATTTAATGACCTTCCGTCACAGTCCCGTAATGTAATGTACCATACCGCGACTAATTTCAGAATCGGGAATAACCTCCAAATGTTGCATGTTTCTATACTCATCCATAAATGTAGTATATGCAACTGCCAGCTCCGGCTGCAGTCAGCGTTCGAGACGAAGGAGGCACCGCTCAGCAATGTACCTTGTGTCGCTGAGCACAGGTGTCGCGGCGAAAGGTAATCGCACGACGAAATGTCCGTCTTCAGCTCGACGATGCGTTTCCTTGAAGTGTGAATAACAGTCTTGCTCATCAGGGGCGAGCAGTTGCTTTCTGGGGACTTCTTCGGTTTCCCAGAAGCGATTAACAGCTTCAGTTCGGGCTTGGTCCACAGTGGTATGGAACACCGAGATACCATCCTCGCGGACGAACGAGCTCCCGGTCGAACCCATCAGCACCCAGCCGAAGATCGATTGCAAGGCCGCCAAAGACCCATACGGCCCTCGTTTGATACCAGGTTGTAGAGCTGCTGTATAAACCTCCGAGTTCAGAATGCAGTCAATTCTCCATGGCGAGCACAAACCAGGATCCGACAGTTTCAGCTCCTTCAACTCCGACCATGGCGGTAGTGGCACGACATCACTCGGCAAAGCAGCCGTCAGCTTTCTCAGCACCAGTGCACAAAACCTTAAAGAGAAATCATGATCATAATCAGACTTTAAAATAACAGAAACCCGGTTCGTTGACGTGGCTGTAGGACTCCCTCCTACCCCAGATACAACATTCACCGGCTGTGCGCTTAAATTGAGCGCTTGCGATACACTCTCAGAGATAAACGACTCTTCGGCTCCCGAGTCGAGTAACGCTAGGACCGTCATCCGTAGACCTGTCGGCACCTGCAAAATGACGCACGCCGTGTTCAACAGTACCGCACCCGTGCCGCTGGATGCTTGACATGATGACTTTTCAGTACAGTATGCGATGCTTTATTTTGCTGAACAGTTGAGAGATCAGCAATCGACTCGGCAGCATGGCCCGATGAACCATGAAGCTTTGTATGATGATTTTCTCCGCAAACAAAGCATCGGTGCGTGGAGGTGCATACGCTCAGCTTATGTCCAGCTCTCAAGCAATTATAACACAAACCCGCTGATGCTACGTGTGCTTTCCTTTCCTCCTGTGAATAACGAGTAAAACTTTGACAATAACTCAAAAAATGTTCTCCCTGACAGAACGAATATTTTACTGCAGATCTCCCTTCCCCTTTTGCTTGGGTCACTACATTAACAGATGTGGACCTATCTTGCCTTGAAAAAAAAAAAAAAGGTTTCTTACCGTTCCTACTCGTTTTATTTACCGTTACATTAGAGGAGGCAGAATTCACACATAGGTTATCTGCCTTCTCCATATGGACGACATCCAAGGTATCGAGACGTCCTTCCAAAAACTCCTTTAGTGTATCGAACTTTGAGAACGTATTGAAAACGCTTGAGCGAGCGTTAACTCACAGGAAATTTTTATCTATAAATGATCGCACGAGTGAGTGAGTAGAAGACATAGTAGTTTTTTATACACTTTGATTGTCACAATTGTGACGAAGCACCAGGCGATTAGTATCGTTTCGGCCATTGCCGAGAGCCTTTGCCTGTCGTCGAACGCGCTTGACTTGATAGCGAGAGGCCGAGAGAGAGTGCGATAGTCGCGAGAGAAGAACGCTCCGGTAGTTTTCGGCAGTGAGTGCAGCGGAGTGAGGAGTGCAGCAGCAAGTGTGAAAACCGCGCAAGAGTGCAGCAGAGACGTTGAGAGAGAGAGAGAGACGCCGCCGGCAGCTACCGCGGCAGAGTGAGAGAGAGAGATACAACGCTCGCGGCAACCAACGCCACCCGGCCTGACTCTCTGTATCAGCCTAGTCTTCGCGAGGTAAGTCCTGGCCAGGCGATCGCGTGCTTCCCTCGCGGACGACGAGCGTCCGTGAAGCGGGACCCGCGGGAGCGAGAGAGACTCGCCGAAGCGCGCGCGAGAGCCGATCGCGCGCAGCGATCGGCCTACTTCGGCTCGAGTCGATTTGCGCGTACGTGTGTGCGATCGAGCGCACACGTACTTTGCGTGCTCGGGCGCACCACCCGTATCGGCGCGTAAAGTTTGAAATTTGATTGAATCAAATTTTTTTCTACGCATTGAAGTGGGGAGCGCAAGCCCCGTGAAGCAGCGTTACTAACCGGTGTCCAAGAAGCTCGAAGAGGATATGCACCATCAACTGATCGAGATGCTCGAATCCGGGGTAATCGAGCCTTCGACGAGCGCGTGGTCGAGCCCCGTCGTCATGATACGGAAAAGCAACGACAAGTATCGTTTCTGCATCGATTTCCGTAAATTGAACGCGGTTTCGAAGGCAGACGCGTATCCGCTGCCGTAAATGGACGCGATATTGCGCAAGCTGAAGAGCGCGAAGTACACCTTGACACTCGACCTAAGCTCGGCGTACCACCAGATTCCGCTGACGCCGGAATCGAAGGAGCTGACGGCATTCACAGTGCCCGGATTGGGCCTGTATCAGTTCACGAGAATGCCATACGGCCTATCTCAGGCCGGAGCGACGTTTCAACGCCTTGTGGACAAAGTCATCGGCCCCGAGCTCGAGCAGTACGCCTTCTCGTATCTCGATGATATCATCATCGCGACAGAGACGTATGAGGAGCACTTGAAATGGCTCGAGCACGTGCTAAAGCGCGTCAAAGACGCCGGGTTGACGATCAACCGCGAGAAAAGTGTGTTTGGCAAGACTGAAGTCAAATACCTCGGTGTGCTCGTCACCCGGGACGGATTCCGGCCGGATCCTGATAAGATCGAGCCGATGATAAACTTTCCGGTACCAAAGAACTTGAAGTAACTACGCCGCTTCATGGGAATGGCATCTTGGTACCGAAAGTTCTTGAAAGACTTTGTCACGATAGCGGTTCGCTCACAGCGCTAACGAAGAAGGACCGATGATATGAATGGGGCGACGCACAGCAAGAGGCTTTCGAGAAGATAAAAGCCTTGGTGTCCTCGGCTCCTGTCCTCGCCAGACCCTCGTTCGATGTCCAGTTTGTCGTGCAGACGGACGCGAGCGACACTGGCGTCGGCGCGGTGCTCTTGCAAGTAATCGAGGGACAGGAACAAGTCCTCGAATTCGCCAGCCGAACACTTTCGCCAGCGGAGCGCAACTACAGTGTCACGGAGCGCGAATGCCTAACGGTGATCTGGGCGATCAGGAAGTTTCGCCCGTACATCGAAGGATATCACTTTTTGGTGGTAACAGACCATAGCAGATTACGATGGCTGCACAGCCTGCACAGCCCCACAGGAAGACTGGCGAGATGGGCTCTCGAGCTGCAGGGACACTCCTTCGATGTGGAACATCGAAAGGGCGCGCTGAACCACGTGCCCGACGCGCTTTCGCGAATGTACGAGGAGGAAGAGGACATCGAGGTATACGCGAGCACGTGGTCCGACGGTACCAAAGATGAGTGGTACCGAACCTGGCTGGACGAAGTGACACGCGACCCCTCAACCCATCCCAGGTGGAAAGTGGTAGGGGGTCGATTATTCTACTTTCTCGCGGATGAGATAGTAGAGGCGGCGGTCGCCGATGACGAGGCATGGAAACTCGTCGTGCCCCAGGAGCATCGTCGCGAAGTGCTCCGCGAATCACACGACGATCCGACCGCCGGGCACCAAGGTCGAGAAAAAACGTACGAGCGCGCGGCCAGGTTATATCACTGGCCGAAAATGTACAACGCAGTGAGGAAATACGTGAAACATTGTCAAGTGTGCCAGCAGACAAAGGCGGAGCAAAGACCGCCAGCGGGTCTGATGGGACAACGAGTTATCGACGGGCCGTGGCAAGTAGTTGCGGGAGATATAACCGGTCCGTTCGTGAGAAGTAAACTCGGGTACGAGTATATCTTGGTGTTTCAAGACCTCTTCACTCGCTGGGTGGAGTGCGTGCCCATACGCAAAGCGAATGCGAAGACCATCTTGAAAGAGTTCAAGGAGAGAGTGATTCTTCGATTCGGCACTCCGGAGGTATTCTTGTCCGATAACGTTACAGAATTCAAGAATAAAGTCGTGGACGAATATCACGTCGGCGTCCATCACTCGACTACCCCGCCGTATCACCCTCAGGCAAACCATGTGGAGAGAGTAAATCGGACGTTAAAGACCCGCTTAGTCGCGTTCGTCGAGGAATCTCACGCCGAGTGGGATCAGAAACTGCCGGAACTGATATTCTCGTTGAACAACTCCGTGCACGCTTCGACCGGAGCGAACCCGGCCGCCCTCAATTACGGCAGACAGCCGCTTCCCCCGGCGACAACTCGCCGCAAGCAAGAGCGCGAGGCCCTTGAGCAACGAGAACGCGAGGCTGTGGATACGTGGGCGGAGCGCCTGCATGATATGGATAGCCTGCGAAAGAGGGCTGCCGCACAAATTGCCGACGAGCACCGGCGACAAGCGGCATACAACAACGCGCGTCGGCGAGAAGTATCCTACGGGGTAGGAGACCTCGTCTTGAAAAGGAACAGAGTCCTTTCCTCGGCAGCGCAAGGGATATCGGCGAAGTCAGCGCCGAAGTACGCCGGTCCACTGAAGGTGACCGAGATAACAGGCTCCAATACGGTAAGAGTAATAGACGACAAGGATACGAGCGAGGAGATCCTGCATGTTTCTCACCTCAAGCCTTACGACGAGGAAAGCAGCGACGAAACGGGCGAAGAAGCAGACGACGTCGAGGGTCCGCAACCGCCGAGGGAAGAGGTAAGCGTCCCGGTGACGAGCGACCCACCGGAGGCCGGCGGAGCGTCGCCGAGCGATGCGCGTCCAGTCGAAAAACGTCGTCGGAGACGCCCGCGTAAAACGGTTCGCGTCGTGGTTCGCGCGGTTCCCGGTAAAACGCGAGCGACGGCGAAGGTGAACCCCGGGACAAGAAAATCCCGGGGCCGACCGAAAGGTTCCGCGAAGCGACAGGAACCGAGGTCGCACCCAGATGCCTAACCGCGGTTGACTCGCGCGCAGCGGCGTGCGAGAGGGTTAGGTAAGAGCAGGAGTTCAGGAATTGTTAGCCACTCCGACTAATGCACCTTTTTCGCTCGGTCTCTTTTTGGTTTCAGATGGCTGAAAAACAGCTGGTGCCGAACCACGAGGGCGGTGCCCTGGACACCGAGGCGATGGTGCGCGGCGTACTGCGCACCATTGAACAACTCGGGCGAGCTGAGTTTGCTCGCCCGTCTTGGGTGGTACTGGAGGAGCTGCCAGAGGCGGTCAGAGCTCCGCCGCTGCCTCTTCCACCCACCGCAGCCGCAGCGGCGCCGATCATGCGCCGACCGAGGGAGGCTCTCGCTACCGCCGCGGGAGGGGACGTTCCCGAGATCGAGGCCGGCCAGACCGGCAAAGCGGCCCGGAAAGCCGAAGGCCGGGGACCGGAGGTTCCCAAGGCCACGGCACAGGGAGGAACCGAGCCCACCGCGTCATCGCCGATGATGGCCCGCTGGGGCTCACTCGTGCGCCTCCTCGAGAAGGCACGGGTCACCAGCCGCCAGGCCTGGGCGGCGGAAGGCGAGGCGATCCAGGCCTGGGATCACTTCCTCGCCGAGACGCCGTATAGCCGTGAACTCGCCGGGCCCTGGGCGGCCCGCATCGAGGGCCTGAGAGAGGAGCGGGACCTCCTATAGGCGGCCCGGCGCGCCCGGAAAGAGCGCCATGAGGCCGAAGAGGCGGCGGCCAGTGACCGCGAGGAGATCCGGGCCGCCGAGCGAGACGCCTTGCTCGCGAGGAAGCGGGGAGAAGCGGTCGAGGAGAGGCGGAGAGAGGCCGTTCGTCGAGCCGGGGAAGCGACGATCGCGATGGTGCCGGCCACGGCGCTACGGTAGGTCGCGCCATCGATGCCCCCACCCCCGCATCGCGAGCAACTGAGAGGCGATGCCGCATCGGTGACGGGAGGATCCCGTCGCCGCTGCTACTACTGCGGACGACCGGGCGTGTCGACGGACGCGAAGTGCTGAAGTATGCGTATATCGGTGTGCGCGAACAAGACATGAGGCGAGTCTCGGCACACCGCGTCGGCAAGCACAGAGACCCGAAAAGTAAACATCTCTCAACCTTGCGCGAAGCACAAGGCCGACAGATGCTTGCGCGAGCCGACGAAGCACCAGGCAATTAGTATCGTTTCGGCCATTGCCGAGAGCCTTTGCCTGCCGTCGAAAGTGCTTGACTTGATAGCGAGAGGCCGAGAGGGAGTGCATAGTCGCGAGAGAAGAACGCACCGGTAGTTTTGTGAAAACCGCGCAAAAGTGCAGCAGAGACGATGAGAGAGAGAGACGCCGCCGGCAGCTACCGCGGCAGAGTGAGAGAGAGAGATACAACGCTCGCGGCAACCAACGCCACCCGGCCTGACTCTCTGCATCAGCCTAGTCTTCGCGAGGTAAGTCCTGGCCAGACGATCGCGTGCTTCCCTCGTGGACGACGAGCGTCCGGGAAGCGGGACCCGCGCGAGCGAGCGAGACTCGCCGAAGCGCGCGCGAGAGCCGATCACGCGCGGCGATCGGCCTCCATCGGCTCGAGTTGATTTGTGCATACGTGTGTGCGACCGAGCGCACACGCACTTTGCGTGCACGGGCGCACCACCCGTATCGGCGCGTATAAAGGACCACGTGACATAGATCCAACTGGGTTTCCTAGCTGGATATTTTTGACCAGGATCTAGTGATAATTTCAACCAATCCAAGTGTTGAGAATAATATAATTAATTATTGGCTCATGGTGCCAATAATTAATTGTGAAGCTACAAAAATAATTCATGATATTATCATATAGCAGTCTTATAGTAGAACTAATTTAAGGCTTTAATAATCAATTTCTAGTACCAAAAAATGAAAATACTTATAATATGCCCTGAAAAAAAAATTATAAAAATATGAACTAAAAGCTTCGTTTTAAGATCTAATTAGTTCAAAAAAATATCGATCCCTTTAGTATTTATGTAATTTGTCTTCTTAATAATAATCTTTGAAAGTATAAAATAAGGTATGTATATAAGTTTTTCCTGCAAACTGAAAACATAAAAAGAATGATATTTTCATATGACTTTACAATAATTAATAGTATTGTTAAATTATCATCATACCTAAGAATATAGGCGTTTGATTATATTATTTCAAAAAATTTTACTAATGTAATCATTTTTCGAGATCCTTGAAGAAACATTCAAATTTAAAACTTTTGTGAATAACAATACTATCATTTACTAATGATATTAAAAATATACTATACTATAATAAACCCTCATAATGTTATCACACTGTGTAATTATTATTTTCTCTTAAAAAGTTGTAAAATATATCTAAAAAACATTTTACAAAAGTTTAAACTAAGACAAGTATTAGTCTCTCCCGCCCTCCCTTTATCTCTCTCTCTCTCTCTCTCTCTCTCTCTCTCTCTCTCTCTCTCTCTCTCTCTCTCTCTCTCTCTCTCTCTCTCTCTCTCTTCCCCTTCCCTCTCGCTCCCACTCACTCAACTTCCGTGAAAGTGAATACCAAAAACTTTAATGAGAGCTTAAATATTTTTTTAAAACAATCAACACGTTTTTTAAAAGCTATTTTTTTAGTACGTCAAATTCTAACAACACAATTTGTCTAGTCCTTCTATTTCTTTTAGTCTCATCTATTCAATAAGGACTCTTTACAAATGGTAATAATTTTTTTCATGACTGTACAAATATTAATATTGCTAATATAAAACTTTCTACGAAAGTATAAAATAAGGCAAGTATAGAAGTTTGTTCTGGATAATCTATAAAAAACAATACAATTTGTCTAGTCCTTTTATTTCTTCGAATCTCATCTATTCAATGAGCACTCTCTACAAATGGTAATAATTTTTTTCATGACTATACAAATAATGTATAAAATAATAATATTTATGATTTTGTAAAAGAAATCAAATAAATGCGAATGAAAAAGTCTTTTAATTCTTTGAGCCATTGTATGCTGAACAAATTATATGTAAGTAAGTACATTCAAATTGTTCACTGCAAATTAAACAAACGAAAGTTGTGAAATCAATTTATTGTAGTCAAGTACCGGCCATAAGTTAACTTGACTGACATAATAGAACTATTCGTATCTAGCGTGTAAAATTACATTTTACGCCCACGTTGTAACTTCAAAATTATTCAGCCAGCAAGCACAATATACTACTTAGCGCCCAAGAGGCCCAATAGCTCAGATACTCTTACAAAACTTTATAGAACCTACGCACTTTACGCCCGTGTGGGCGAAAATTATTTTAATTATATAACTATAATGCCTTCTCTTTATTTCTAAAATTCATAAGAATTTTTTTAGATATTTACGAAAAGTCAAAGCCTATATAAAAAAATTACATAGTTACCAACACATCACTATTTTTCATGATTCTTTCTCAATTTTGAACTTTCTATAATACTACGCACCTTGGGAGGAAAAGAGAAGTCTAGTGCTGCTCTAACAGGGGTGGTCCTCCGATCTCCCATACATACTTGGCGGGGCCGACGATTTGCAGTTTACCGGTGGGCTACTTAAATATAAAATACCAAATTTTTGCATAAATTCATTAACTATATTTATACCTATAAGTCTACTATAAATAATTACATTGACTTTAATTTTTAATTGGTACCGTTAAGTACAACATCCCTATATGTGCAGAATCATGATTTACTTTTATTACCCTCAATATTTTTCTTTGTGCCCGTCCTTTTTAAACGAGAATAAAATAAAAAATTCATATAAATTTATAGTCTACTTCTAAAGTGCTTTACATTTTACTAACCGTTTTATAAGCAACCTATTGTGTATCCTTTTCCCGCGTGTAAATATCATATAAGATCTCATATGAGAATTTCAGGCATCGCATATCTCGTATCAGATCTCGATATGCGATGTCATCTGCAATTTTATATATTATGGGATTACATATGCGATCCCATATGATACTTTCAGGCGGGTTTGCACTTTCTATTTAAAAACAGAGTGATAGATTCACGGATCAGTAGTTAATATGTAGAAGCAACCCATTTATACATTTTATCTGATCTTTAAACATATGAATATTTATATGAAAATGACCATGTCATACACCTTAAACTGCAAATCGTCGGGCCCGCCAAGTATATATGGGAGATCGGAGGACCACCCCTGCTAGAGCAGCTCTAGACTTCTCTTTTCCTCCCAAGGTGCGTAATATTATAGAAAGTTCAAAATTGAGAAAGAATCATGAAAAATAGTGATGTGTTGGTAACTATGTAATTTTTTTATATAGGCTTTGACTTTTCGTAAATATCTAAAAAAATTCTTATGAATTTTAGAAATAAAGAGAAGGCATTATAGTTATATAATTAAAATAATTTTCGCCCACACGGGCGTAAAGTGCGTAGGTTCTATAAAGTTTTGTAAGAGTACTTGAGCTATTGGGCCTCTTGGGCGCTAAGTAGTATTTTATGCCCGCTGGATGAATAATTTTGAAGTTACAACGTGGGCGTAAAATGTAATTTTACACGCTAGATACGAAAAGTTCCATTATGTCAGTCAAGTTAACTTATGGCCGGTACTTGACTACAATAAATTGATTTCAGTACTTTCTTGTGTTTAATTTGTATAGCTCAGAAAGATGAATAAATTTGAATATATTTCTGAGAACAGTCATACAGTAGTTTCCATGAGTTGTTTGCATTACTTGACTATCGATAATTTATTTCACAACTTTCGTTTGTTTAATTTGCAGTGAACAATTTGAATGTACTTACTTACATATAATTTGTTCAGCATACAATGACTCAAAGAATTAAAAGACTTTTTCATTCGCATTTATTTGATTTCTTTTACAAAATCATAAATATTATTATTTTATAGATTATTTGTATAGTCATGAAAAAAATTATTACCATTTGTAGAGAGTGCTTATTGAATAGATGAGATTCGAAGAAATAAAAGGATTAGACAAATTGTGTTGTTTTTTATAGATTATCCAGAACAAACGTCTATACTTGCCTTATTTTATACTTTCGTAGAAAGTTTTATATTAGCAATATTAATATTTGTACAATCATGAAAAAAATTATTACCATTTGTAAAGAGTGCTTATTGAATAGAAGAGAGTAGAAGAATTAAAAGGACTAGACAAATTATGTTGTTATAGAATGTACTTAAAAATTAGCTTTTAGAAAACGAGTTGATTGTTTTAAAAAAAATATTTAAGCTCTCATTAAAGTTTTTGGAACTCAGGTTGACGGATGTTGAGAGAGAGAGAGAGAGAGAAAAAGGGAGAGAGACAGAGAGAGAGAGAGAGAGACAGAGAGAGAGAGAGAGAAACAGAAAGAGAGACACAGAGAGACAGAGAGAGAGAGGGAGAGAGAGAGAGAGAGAGAGAGAGAGAGAGAGAGAGAGAGATAAAGGGAGGGGGGGCGGGAGAGACTAATACTTGTCTTAGTTTAAACTTTTGTAAAATGTTTTTTTAGATATATTTCACAACTTTTTAAGAGAAAATAATAATTACACAGTGTGATAACATTATGAGGGTTTATTATAGTATAGTATATTTTTAATATCATTAGTAAATGATAGTATTGTTATTCACAAAAGTTTTAAATTTGAATGTTTCTTCAAGGAGCTCGAAAAATGATTACATTAGTAAAATTTTTTGAAATAATATAATCAAACGCGTATATTCTTAGGAATGATGATAATTTAACAATACTATTAATTATTGTAAAGCCATCTGAAAATATCATTCTTTTTATGTTTTCAGTTTGCATGAAAAACTTATATACATAACTTATTTTATACTTTCCAAGATTATTATTAAGAAGACAATTTACATAAATACTAAAGGGATCGATATTTTTTTGAACAAATTAGATCTTAAAACGAAGCTTTTAGTTCATATTTTTATAATTTTTTTTCAGGGCATATTATAAGTATTTTCATTTTTTGGTACTAGAAATTGATTATTGAAGCCTTAAATTAGTTCTACTATAAGACTGCTATATGCTAATATCATTAATTATTTTTGTAGCTTCGCAATTAATTATTGGCACCATGAGCCAATAATTAATTATATTATTCTGAACACTTGGATTGGTTGAAATTCTGACTAGAACCCGGTCAAAAATATCCAGCTAGGAAACCCAGTTGGATCTATGTCACATGGGAAATCCAGCTGGATCTGGGTCGATTTACACAGATTTCAGTAGATTAGATTAGACCACTTGTATTAATAACCCATCATTGCTACACGACTTGTAAAATGTGAGAAAAAAAGCTTTCTCGTTATTCAGTTATAGTACAGATATAAGTTATTGAAATTATTATTGAAACTACTTAAATTAATAACCCATCATTGCCACACATAATCTTGTAAGATTAAAAATACAACTAGTTTATGAACTAAGAATCACTGAGAATAAAAGCTTTCTTGACATTCTTGTATAGATAAAACTTGTTGAAATTATTATCTGAATATTGTCTAGAAAAATATTTACTAAGAACTCTGAAACATTTTGACCTCTCCCATGGTGAGAAATCATATATTAGATTAACTGAGCAGTTTTATTCGTTGATATTTTCACAATAACATATCATTTTTACTTTTTTCAGTATTCCCATTTTCATTAGGTATAATCTTTTTATTGGCACTTGAATAAATATGTACAACAGCACAGCACTGATATCGACTAAGTTTTTTGAAGATGACAGATGCTTTTTAAACCAAGGCTCAGCTCAATATTTCAAATCGGCATCATAAATTATATTGTATATTTATAACCTTACATGTCACTAAGCAATATTGTCTTCTATGCAAAAACTTGTTATGAAAATTATGAGCCTCATAACACATAATTATTCAATAAACGCTTGTTCTATTCTCAAAACATTTGAAACTAATTTTTAAAAGAAGTTTTAAAATTTGATTATAAACACTTCATGTAACACATCATACTATATTTTATTTATTATTACACAAAACACTGAAAATTATATTGTATATTTATAACCTCATGTATCACTCAGCAATATTTTCTTCTATGCAAAAGCATATTATGAAGTTTATGAACCTCATAACACGTAATTACTTATTAATACATACTTGAGCTATTTTAAAAACATTTCAAACTGATTTTAAGTAGAAGTTTTAAAATTTGATATAACACTTCATGCAACACATTTTACCGGTATTTTATTTTTTTATATTACGCAAAATACTGATTAGATGCCATTTGTTAATCACTATGTTATTTGTTATCTATAACATTTGATTGTATGTGCACTTCATGCCACACATCATACCGGTATTTTATTTTATTTAACACAAAACACTGATTAGATGCCTTTTTTTAATCACTATGTTATTTGTTATCAATAAAATTTGATTATATATGCACTTCATGCAACACATCATACTGGTATTTTATTTTATTTATTACATACAACACTGATCAGATGTCATTTTCTAATAATCACAACATTTTTATTATCAATATAATTTTCAACTAGATAGACGATCTATGAAAATCACAATTTTCTTTTCTTATTTTGAAAAACTTACTTCAAAACATAATACTTCTTTCGTACTTTAAATCCAATACTGTCTAAATAAACATCTTAGTTGTTGTTTGTTTTATGTGTGATTCATTGAAAGCAATGAAACTGTCATTTTCTTCATTGACATCCACGCACTCTATTTGCCCTGTCAAATATGAAGACAAATTTTTAATATTCTTCTAAAATTATATCTTATATGAAAAATTTTCATTTTGAGAATATATAGATAAATCTTGAAAAATATTGGTTCGTAAATAGTATTTGCCTGCTCTTCCATAATAATATTGGTTTGGTTTTTCTTTCTTGAGCAGTACTATATTCTTACTATCTTCTTTAAAATAAATTATTCTATTCCTAAGCATCTGTTTTTCTATTAAAATAACTTTTTCTTGTCCATTAATAATAAAATAACCACCAGGGTCATGAGGGCACTCGTTCATTTTTGCTAATTCAAAATTAGATTTTTCAGACAGTACCTAATTAGAAGTCAACATTATTGGCTATTACGTATATCTCCATATTTCCAAAATGACTCGAAAAAAATATTCTCGTATAATATCTGTAAGATAATAATTAATGAATTCTTCTTTGTTAAAAAATATTTTTTAACAGTTATCTATTTACTTGGTAATATCCTTATATTTTCTGATATACTCTGTAAAAATAAAAACAAGATTTCACAAAGTAACAATACTTATTATAAACTTTATTGATTTATACTTGATAATAAAAGTTTGCTAGTTATCTGATTATAATATATTGCTATTGCCCATTGATATTCACAGCTGCTTACATAGGTTATTTTCCAATCCAGTTGAAGATTTAAAAATTTCTTGAGACTCGTGGACATGCAGAAGATTCGGTTAGCCTACCCTACTTTTTCGATGAACTTGAATAATTAATAATAAGTCATGAACTCTTCTTTGTTAAAAACTATTTTTTAACAGTGATCGATTTACTTGGCAATAATCCTTACATTTTCTGTTATACTCTGTAAAAATAAAAACAAGATTTCACAAAGTAACAATACTTATTATAAACTTTATTGATTTATAACTTTATAATAAAAGTTTGCTACTTATCTGATTATAACATATTGCTATTGCTCATTTATATTCACAGCTGCTTATATAGGTTATATTTTTCCAATCAAATCCATTCCAATTCATCCAAAATGAAAAAATCTGTATATATATATATTTGTTTTAACAGATTTATGGAGCCAGTTTTCTTTTATGGAGCCCGGGTCCCATAAAATATTTTTCTCGGGCGTTTATGGAGCCCGATCTAGAGTCTATAACCCCGGGGTCCATTATTTCTTTAGTCACTTGCCATAGGGATCTCTGGGCTGTAGGTACTAATATACAGGGATGGGCTCCATAAACGGATGGGGGGAAAATTATATAAATATATATATATAAATATATATATATATATATATATATATATATATATATATATATATATATATATATATATATATATATATATATATATATATATATATTTATATATATATATATATATATATATATATATATATATATATATATACACACGGTGACCCATTTTAATCGCTACACCCGGATTTTTCGGATCCTAAGACAGATAGGAAAAAATGATTCAGGCAAAAGTTGTAGGGGACGAAGAGGGCCAAACGATGGTCCTAACAGCTTTGACCTTGAACTTGACCTTCAAGGTTATTTCAAGGTCAAGTGGTTTTTTTCAATAGGAACACCTATTTTTGACCCCGGATTCGGAAAGAGCGGGAAATTTTACGTTCAAAATCATATTGAGACATTTTTTTCAAGGTCATTTCAAGGTCATTTCAAGGCCAAATGAAGGTCGAACCCCGAAAAATCCATTTTAAGTCGTTTTTTCCATGAGTCACAGGCTTAAGTGGTTCAAACTGATCGTAGGTTTAATAGGGAAACCCACACACCCAAAACTTTCACATCCTAGTAAACAAATATCAAACTTGCACATCCGAACCCCATACTCTTCATAGCCTCACATGCTAAACTGTTACACCAGACATCCCCCAGTCCCACACATCTCTACCCCATGTCTGATGTTTGTTTAACGGAAACTTCAAGATCATTAAAGCATCTGTTGTAAATGTGTCAACCTTACGTTTAGCGCTACCCAGAAACAACGACGTGGACGTAGTAAGGATTGTTTCCTTTCGGGTGCTTGAATAAAGTGAGTCCCCTTGCCTCTCACTGTTCAGGGTGCTTGATTTAAGTGAGTCCCTTCGCCTCTCACTGATCGGAGTGCTTGATTAAAGTGAGTCCCCTTGCCTCTCACTGTTCAGGGTGCTTGATTTAAGTGAGTCCCTTCGCCTCTCACTGATCGGGGTGCTTGATTAAAGTGAGTCCTCTTGCCTCTCACTGTTCAGGGTGCTTGATTTAAGTGAGTCCCTTCGCCTCTCACTTATGTGTTTATCTAACCTCGAAGAAAATGTTCGAAATTACGACCATTTGCTTCCGGGCACATAGTCAAACGCCTTTGGAAGTGGCGAACGGTGTTTAGCAAAGTTTGCCTTGGAATGGCAGCGCATGCTCGACGAATTCTGTCCATCATGTCTACTCTTGTGGTGGGCCTTTCCTCAAAAACGGCATTTTTAAATACCCCCATAAGTAAAAATCTGGTGATGTAAGATCTGGTGAGCAAGCAGGCCATTCAATCGGACCACCTCGACCAATCCATCTGTTACCATACTGCTCATTCAAAAAGTCCTGACAATTCGAGCGAAATGTGGTGTTGCGCCGTCCTGCTGGAGCCACATTCTTCGTCGCGTTTCTAAGTCAACATCTTCCATCAATACAGGTAGTTCATCTCTTATTAGCGTTAAGTACGTGTGTTGATTAACATTTTCTTCGAAAAATAAGGGCCAATCACACATCCATTAATAATCCCACACCATACCATAATACTCCATCGTCTTTGATGGTTTACAGTTCTGACCCAATGAGGATTAACATCAGACCAGTAATGACAATTATGTCTATTCAATTCCCCATCACTTTGAAATTTTGCCTCATCAGAAAAAAGAACAAAATTAAAAAGTCTGGATCATTTTCTATCATTTGTAAAGCCCATTGGCAAAACACAATACGCTGTTGAAAATGAGCAAACTGTAGCTCTTGGACCAGAGTAATATGATACGCATGATATCTAAGCACCTTCATAATTCTTAAAAATGTACTTTTTGGAAGACCGATTTCCCTTTCGATTCGACGAGCGCTTATCTGTGGGTCAAGATGAATTATTGCCAGAATAGTCACAGCCCGATTATCATTTTCATCATATTGATGGCGCCTACGTTGACGAACCATGTGTCCACCACGAGCTCTTTGAGTTAAACGTCTGATAGCCATAGCGTCAGGGTGTCGTCTGTCTGGATAGCGTTCAGCATAAATTCTTGCCGCAGCACGATAATTACTTCGGCTTTCTCCTAAAGCCAACATCATGTCAACGATCTCGTTGGGCGGATAGTCAGCCATTTCAGAGCCAGCTATTAATTACTATTAAATTTGAATAGTGAAATGGTATAAAAATATTAATAATTATAATATTTGCCCGTATACGGTCGCGACCAAAAAGAAAAATGTTCCTAAATTATGGTAACTTTATCTGACTAAGTGTATTTGCTAAAAGTACTCCGATTGTCACACTTTTGTAATTGTAAGTTTTATAATAAAGTAATAATCATTAAATTATTTCTAATTTGAACTGCACATAATACTAAAACTTGCTTTTATTTTAAATATTGTGAATTATTGCCGTTCAAACTTGAGAAATACTAATATTGATAATGTAATCATTAAAGGCACATTTACAAATAATTTCTGTTCCGTCAAGATTTTTGTACAAAAAGAAATGTTGTATCTTTATTCTTTTGAAAGTTATGACTTTTCTTTTTAAACAATGACATTTTTTACAGCTCATATCTTTAATTTACTCATAACTTTCAAAAGAATAAAGATACAACATTTCTTTTTTACAAAAATCTTGACGGAACAGAAATTATTTGTAAATGTGCCTTTAATGATTACATTATCAATATTAGTATTTCTCAAGTTTGAACGGCAATAATTCACAATATTTAAAATAAAAGCAAGTTTTAGTATTATGTGCAGTTTAAATTAGAAATAATTTAATGATTATTACTTTATTATAAAACTTACAATTACAAAAGTGTGACAATCGGAGTACTTTTGGCAAATACACTTAGTCAGATAAAGTTACCATAATTTAGGAACATTTTTCTTTTTTGGTCGCGACCGTATACGGGCAAATATTATAATTATTAATATTTTTTATACCATTTCACTATTCAAATTTAATAGTAATTAATAGCTGGCTCTGAAATGGCTGACTATCCGCCCAACGAGATCGTTGACATGATGTTGGCTTTAGGAGAAAGCCGAAGTAATTATCGTGCTGCGGCAAGAATTTATGCTGAACGCTATCCAGACAGACGACACCCTGACGCTATGGCTATCAGACGTTTAACTCAAAGAGCTCGTGGTGGACACATGGTTCGTCAACGTAGGCGCCATCAATATGATGAAAATGATAATCGGGCTGTGACTATTCTGGCAATAATTCATCTTGACCCACAGATAAGCGCTCGTCGAATCGAAAGGGAAATCGGTCTTCCAAAAGTACATTTTTAAGAATTATGAAGGTGCTTAGATATCATGCGTATCATATTACTCTGGTCCAAGAGCTACAGTTTGCTCATTTTCAACAGCGTATTGTGTTTTGCCAATGGGCTTTACAAATGATAGAAAATGATCCAGACTTTTTTAATTTTGTTCTTTTTTCTGATGAGGCAAAATTTCAAAGTGATGGGGAATTGAATAGACATAATTGTCATTACTGGTCTGATGTTAATCCTCATTGGGTCAGAACTGTAAACCATCAAAGACGATGGAGTATTATGGTATGGTGTGGGATTATTAATGGATGTGTGATTGGCCCTTATTTTTTCGAAGAAAATGTTAATCAACACACGTACTTAACGCTAATAAGAGATGAACTACCTGTATTGATGGAAGATGTTGACTTAGAAACGCGACGAAGAATGTGGCTCCAGCAGGACGGCGCAACACCACATTTCGCTCGAATTGTCAGGACTTTTTTGAATGAGCAGTATGGTAACAGATGGATTGGTCGAGGTGGTCCGGTTGAATGGCCTGCTTGCTCACCAGATCTTACATCACCAGATTTTTACTTATGGGGGTATATAAAAAATGCCGTTTTTGAGGAAAGACCCACCACAAGAGTAGACATGATGGACAGAATTCGTCGAGCATGCGCTGCCATTCCAAGGCAAACTTTGCTAAACACCGTTCGCCACTTCCAAAGGCGTTTGACTATGTGCCTGGAAGCAAATGGTCGTAATTTCGAGCATTTTCTTCGAGGTTAGATAAACACATAAGTGAGAGGCGAAGGGACTCACTTAAATCAAGCACCCTGAACAGTGAGAGGCAAGGGGACTCACTTTAATCAAGCACCCGAAAGGAAACAATTCTTACTACGTCCACGTCGTTGTTTCTGGGTAGCGCTAAACGTAAGGTTGACACATTTACAACAGATGCTTTAATGATCTTGAAGTTTCCGTTAAACAAACATCAGACATGGGGTAGAGATGTGTGGGACTGGGGGATGTCTGGTGTAACAGTTTAGCATGTGAGGCTATGAAGAGCATGGGGTTCGGATGTGCAAGTTTGATATTTGTTTACTAGGATGTGAAAGTTTTGGGTGTGTGGGTTTCCCTATTAAACCTACGATCAGTTTGAACCACTTAAGCCTGTGACTCATGGAAAAAACGACTTAAAATGGATTTTTCGGAGTTCGACCTTCATTTGGCCTTGAAATGACCTTGAAATGACCTTGGAAAAAATGTCTCAATATGATTTTGAACGTAAAATTTCCCGCTCTTTCCGAATCCGGGGTCAAAAATAGGTGTTCCTATTAAAAAAAACCACTTGACCTTGAAATAACCTTGAAGGTCAAGTTCAAGGTCAAAGCTGTTAGGACCATCGTTTGGCCCCCTTCGCCCCCTACAACTTTTGTCTGAATCATTTTTTCCTATCTGTCTTAGGATCCGAAAAATCCGGGTGTAGCGATTAAAATGGGTCACCGTGTATATAATAAGTACTTATCTAACTAATAAAAGTTATTTTCTTCGTTGATTGATACACATAATTCTTCTCATAATTAGTTGATTTCTTGAGATCTTTGAAAAATATATTATCATTAGTTAACTCACTAAATGATAACATTTGTATATAAAAATACTGACATGTGTTATATGTAAGGTTAGGCGTCGACCAGATACGGGTGTGTATATGTACTATATATATAAATATATATAGATATACAAGCGTAAAATAGACGACAACCGGAAGTGTCGTAAGAGCTACAAGCCGGATATCTGAACAAGGAGAAGAAAAGTTCGGAAAGGAAACAGCACATAAAAAAGTTCAGCTCTCTATATCTTTTAAACGAGATAATATTTTGAAATAAAATCTTTTGATTTGAGTAGAGTAATGAAATGGCTTTCGATTAAGAGGGATATGTTATATAGTAAAAACTAACGCAATATACGCAAAAGCGCATTGAATTTTTCGTACACCCATTTCAATGTATATGTAGCACGGGTCGCTCCTTTAGGCTTCTTCTATAACTTGCCTTCGGAGCGCTCCCGCGCTCCTTGATACGCGCCGCGTGTATTAAACTTATTACGCCCGCGGGGCAATAAAGTTACAGTTTTTTTGTTAAATTCGAGTACGCGTGTGATTGACGCGTCGTTCCCTTCCCTTTTCCACGTCGGTGGCGCGGCGGTATAGAATACCACCGGCCTCCGCGGGCGCGAGTACGCAATACTCGCGCGTTTCTGAGCAGCCGAGACAGCATGCACGAGAGAGAGAGACCGCGACAGCGAAGTCGCGCGTTGTAACGCCGGCAGTTCCGGCTGCCGACGAAGGCAACCGACGGCGAGCGGCGGCGCGCAGCCGTGTAAGAGAATACACGACGCCGAGGGTTTGCACGAGCCAGTGCTCGCGCATGTAACTTGTGCTGCGCCGTTCATCGGCAACTCCGCTTCGGAGATTTACCGCGCGGAGGGGAAAACCTACCCCGTTACACCAAATAATAAAATAATGACTCCTAACACAATTGATAAATATATTTCTGCAGAAATTTCAAATAATGATAATAAAGAAATGCAAAACTTAGTAATTAAACATATGTTGCATGGACCTCATACAAATAAATCACCTTGTATTATTAAAGATAAATCTATATGTAAAAAGAAATTTCCTAAACAATTTCGTGATTTTAGAATTTTAAAAGAAAATGGTTATCCAGAATATCGACGACAAGATAATTCTGCAGACAATCATGTATATAAAACAAAAACTGGTCCAATCGTTTCTGTTGATAATAAAATGGTAGTTCCATATAATAGTTTTTTACTACAGAAATATAAATGTCACATTAATGTTGAATATTGTGCATCAATTCAAAGTATCAAATATATGTTTGATTATATACATAAAGGAGGTGACAGAGCATTGTGTAAAATTTAAAAAATAAATAAAGTAGATAAAGAGACTTCTATAGTTTTTGATGAAATTTCACAAAATATTGACGGTAGATATTTCAGTCCAATGGAAGCTGCTTGGCGTTTAGAAACATTTCCTTTGTGTGGTAGAAGCCATACTGTCATTCATTTAGCCGTACATACAGAGAATCAACAAAAAATTGTTTTTGAAGAAAATAAAGAATTTGAAGCTTTGCGTAAAAGAGATACTACCTTAACAGCATGGTTTAAATTAAATAAAATCGATCAGTTTGCAAAAAATATAAAATATGTTGAAATTCCTCGATATTATATATTTACAAAATCTAAGGTATGGAAACGAAGAGAACGTCATCAAAAATTTGATGCAATTGGGCGATTAAATGTTGTGTCACCTAAAGATAATGAAAGATATTTTCTCAAATTATTGTTGAATCGCATAAAAGGTGCTATTTCTTTCAAAGATTTACGGACATTTAATAATATCTCTTATGAAACATATAAAGAAGCAGCACTTGCTATGGATTTAACAGAAGATGATTCTCAAATTTATATTATTTTTGATGAAGCAAGTAATATCATGCTTCCTTTTCAATTACGTAAATTTTTTGCATGGTTTATTTTAGCTGAAAATATTCAAGGTAATTTAATTTGAAATAAATTCAAAGAATTTTTTACTGAAGATTTTAAAGAAAATAAAGAAAATAATGCTTTGTTACATATTCAAAGTATATTACAAACTGAAGGTAAAAGTTGTAAAAATTATAGTTTACCAGAACCATCAATAAATAACATCGAAGAAAGTCCTGAAAATGTAGCATACATTGAACAAAAAAATTTTATCTATGGCTCGGACAGGAATCGCATCTATTTTATTACCTAAAGGTATGACAAGTCATCGTACTTTTAGACTTCCTTTAGACTTAAACAGTATTGAAAGTGCTTTTCTAAAATTAGAATCAGATAAAAAAAATTACGGGAAGTAGATATTATAGGTTGGGATGAAGCATCAATGATCCCAAAAAAAGCTTTATAAATTGTTGATCAAACACTTAAAGATATATGTTACAGTAATATTCCATTTGGTGATCAATTGATAGTATTAGGAGGTGATTTTAGACAAACTTTACCAGTCCTAAAACATGGTTACAGAGACAGTATAGTACAAGACACTATTAAATTTTCTCATTTATGGCCTCTCTTTAAAGTTTTAAAATTAACTGAAAATATTCGCTCAAAAAATAAACAATTTGCTTCATTTTTATTAGAGTTAGCTGAAGGTAAAATTAATCCATTTATAATTCCAAATAAATAGAAGACTGAAAATTTATGTAATAAAATTTATGATGATGTCAATTTCGAAAATTCCGTAGATCGTATAATATTAGCTCCACATAATGACGATACTAAACTTATAAATAATAAAGTTTTGAAGTTATTACATGGTAAAACACATACATATTATAGTTTAGATTACAGAACTCACAAAGGAGTTGATCAAACAGATGAAAATATACACTTAAATTACCCAATAGAAATGCTTAATAATATTAGAGAAGGTCTACCACCACACGAATTGAAATTAAAAATAAATGCAATTGTAATGTTAATCAGAAATATAAGTATATCAGAAGGAATGTGTAATGGTACACGCTTAAAAATTACGGGTTTATTTAATCATAATATTAAAGCCGAAATAATTACGGGTAAAAGGATCGGTGAAGAAGTTTTTATACCACGAATAACATTAAATACTGAAGATTCTTCTTCATTTCCGTTCACACTTTTTAGAAAACAATTTCCACTTGTATTAGCTTTTGCTATAACAATAAATAAATCTCAAGGTCAGGGTTTTAATTCTTTAGGTATTTACATTAGACGACCTTTATTTTCACATGGCCAATTATATGTTGCTTTGTCCCGATGTAAAAATCCTAACAATATATTTATTGAAAATCTTTTAGAAAATTCCTCAATAATTGATAACATTGTTTGGAAAGAAATATTTGACGTTTAATCTATACTTTTAATATTCGGGCATTAGCTTCAATTGATAAAATATAGTTTTAATATATTTTTTAAGAATTATTATTATTTTTTTTGTTTCTTTATATATTTATATGTAAATTTATATAGATTAAAATATCCCCAAATAAATTTATATCAATAATCATTTTATTTATAATATTATTCTTTTACGAAAGTATAAGACATGTTGTACTTTCTTATAAGCATAATATCATATAAATAATCTGATTGTTTTGTTACATATAATAAAAAAAAAATTCAATATAAATATATTTATATGAAATATTTCTTTATTACATGAGATAAAGATAGGAATCAATTTTCATTACATTTATTAAAAATTATTAATATAAATTGATTAAAATTAATTAAAATTGATAAAATTTATTAATGAAAATTGATCCACATCTTCCATGGTAGAGGAAGGATGGGATAGGTTGGAGTCAAGGAGGATGGAGGGACGACTCCCATGGTTTTTAGGGCTATTGGCGATGCATTCTATGATTGTGTTTAGACTTATTATATAAAAAATGATTAACAATAATTTTATATGATTTTGGCATGTCTCATTATCATATATAATTATTATTATTTATTACATAAAACAGCTAAGCACAATAAAATCAAAAATTCAACGCGTCCATAACAGTACCTCAGTGGTGGTGTGGAAAACTGTTAAATGTAGTAAATAAAAAAAGCTGAAAAACTGACTATACGCAAGATATCTATGATGAATTATATGCGAAGGAATAGGCGGAGGGGTAGATGGAGCGGTCGGTGGAGCGGACGTGGAGCGGACGTGGAGCGGGGTGGAGCGGGGTGGAGCGGGGTGGATGGGAGGTGGAGGGGCAGACACCCTTCAAAATAACGTGAAATTTGAAAGAATTTCACGGTAAAAAGTGGAGGCAAAGTGGAGGGCAAATAGAGCAGGGTGGAGTGGGATGGAGCGGGGTGGAGCGGCATGGAGCGAGGTGGAGCGGGGTGGAGCGGGTTGAGGGGGTAGGTACCCATTTTGAGCCTTACAACTATATAATATAGGAAGATATATATATATATATATATATATATATATATATATATATAAAAAATCTATATAAATATATATTATTTTTATTAAAGTAGCCGACCTGCTTATTTGACGCTTCCTCAATATTTTTAGAAACGGAATCGCGGAGGGCAGATCATTTTTTCATCCGTTCTTCCCATTCCGCGGTAGGGTTAGGCATGATTTCTAATTCAGAGTCATGACTTACGGTATTTTCCAGCATACGGGGCTCTCGGCCAAAATTAAGGAAGGCAGGAGAGACTTTTGTAGCAGAATGTACGGTAGAATTTACGCCAGGCGGAATTTTGGTAGGTGAACGTCCCACTCTCGATGATTGTCTTCGATAAAGGAGGAGATGGGTGTGTGTGTGTGTGCGTGCGTGCGTGCGTGCGCGCGCGCGTGTGTGTGTGTGTGTGTGTGTGTGTGTGTGTGTGTGTGTGTGTGTGTGTGTGTGTTATAAATTTGTCCGCAGCATAAATCGTAACTGGCCGGAGATATCAAGTTTATCTTTGGCAGGTACATAAAGCTTATTTTGGAGTTGTGCAAGTTCAATTATATAGTTGACTGGGTAATATTAAGTATTTAAAAAATAAAAAATAAAAATATGGAAAAAACGAAGTTCTTTTTTTCGTCTCCCGGTTTGGATATCGGTCGGAAGTAGACCCATTTTCTGAAAGGTCTTGAAATTTCCTATCTACCTATATGTTTTTCGGCCCGATCGGATAATATTAAGTCGGTTAAAAACAATGAAGAAAAATATGGAAAAATCGAAAATAATTTTTTTTGCTTTGTGTTTGGATATCGGTCGGAAGTAGGCCCATTTTCTGGAAGGTCTTGAAATTTCCTATCTACCCATATTTTTGTCGGCCCGAGCGGATATTATTAAGTCGGTTAAAAAAAATAAAGAAAAATAAATGTGATCAGATTATGTACTAAATCTGCATTACCTGCTCTTTGGTTTAATGATTCTCGATTCGTATTATCATCAATTTTTCGCACTTTTTAAGTAACGTATTATTTTATATTTTTTTGTTAATAAAAATAGAAAATAATCGTGGTCAAACTTTAATTATTAACACATCTTATTTCAATGGATTCGCTTCGCTCTGGCGCAAATGTTCAAACGAGGATAATAGTAAATTATGCACCAAGGACGCAAAATATATCATTCTTGGCGAGTGCGAGCTTTGGAGCCGAACGCAGCCAGGCCGCCAAAGCTCGCACTCGAGGGAATGATACATTTTGCATTCGTGGTAGCATATACAATTTTTGGCATGTTCTTGTTTGTGCACATAAGGATTGTGCACATATTTATTGTGCACAGATAGCATTGGTACAGATCTATATATATAGATATATACCAATGTTAAAGTGTGCACAATTAATATGTGCACAATCAGTATGTGCATAAACAAGAACACGTCCAATTTTTTTGTGCAAAGGCCGCAAAACGACTTTTCGCGGCCTGAGGACAAAAAAATCACTTTCACGTACTAGTATCGAAATGTAATATTTTCAAATTTATATATTATATCTAAGAAATATTATGGCTATTGTCGGTTGATTGACTTTTCAATCGATTAATATTCTATGTGAGGATGAATTGATTTTTGACAATAAATAAAAAATAATTACTATTTTATAAAGAGTAATATTTTATTTAAAATTTGTTACAATATTCTATGTATAAAGTTATTCTCATTTAATCATAAAAAAGTGATGAGCAAAAAGTAAAGCTTAAATGACGCATATGATAAGCTAAATCAGATCAAATTAAATTGTAATTGACGCTGGCGTGACTGAAACGAGGAAATTGTACTTAAGAAATGAGCAAAATTGCCTAAAAATAAACTTTGTAGAAAAAGACATATGTCGTAGACCGTGTCGACAGTGTACCGTATATTGTAACAGTATCATATATCTTGTTTCATTGTGTCATATCCTCTTATAACAAAATTATGATAGATAGTAAAAAAGATGATAGGCAATTAGTTGAAAATCGGTGAAATTTTTGAAAATTTAAACGTTGAATTAAAAAATAATAATAAAGAATTAAGAAGATATTCAGAAATGTGTAGATTAAGCCGTGTTACAGAGTACATAATTATTTTCAATTAATAATATGTAACTCGACGACTTGAGTGAGTAACCTCTCCAGGCCGAAAGAGTTTACTTTGAGTTGTAGCGTGCATAAAAATCGGGATAGATTTATAGTAGAGTGTCCTTACGTGACGGCCTCTAAGGTAGTTCAGCTAGCTCACAGGTCTAGAATCATAGATCTCTCGTGCGTAGCTGAAAAAAAACTTGAACTACTATGATTATCTTGCCTTGGGGCAATGTCGTAGCATAGACAAAATTCTCATGAAGTTCGGGATACAAGGAATCGGGTAGTCTCGCAAACGAGATAACGGTAGCTTAACTATACTATATATTTATTGATGAGTTATATTAGTTATGTGCAACGAACGAACGGAATCGTGCATCGCGCTGTTGTAGCACGAGCACGGCTCATGACACGTTGCTTACGGCTTCAAATAGCCGTGAGAGCGTGTATGAGTATGTATATCCCACATAGCATGAAAGCTTCCCAGTGAAAGATTCAAGAAATATTCCAATGGAAGCTTTCATCAACCTTTTTAAAAGATAATTGAAACTTTCAGATAGATTCCATTGTAAGGTTTCTTGTAAGCTTCCCGGAAGGTTAAAGCAATATTACAATCAAGATTGCTAAATGTCCTTTCGACGAATATTACATGAAAGCTTCTAGAAAGCTTACGGGAATCTTACGTGAAATATTCCAAGAATCAATACAGGAATCATTCACGAAAGGAAACAGCAATATTACAGTAAGCTTTTAGAAAGATTACACTGTTATCTTTTTTGAAAGCTTACGCTAAGATTACCAAAGAGATTCCCAAATCCTTGCAGGGATCAATACAGGAATCTTTCACGAAAGGAAAATTCAATATTACAGTAAGCTTTTGGGAATATTACACTGTTATCTTTGTTGAAAGCTAACGCTAAGATTGAAAAAGAGCTTCCCAAATCCTTGCAGGGATCAATACAGGAATCTTTCAAAAAAGGAAACAGCAATATTACAGTAAGCTTTTGGGAAGATTATACTGTTATCTTAGTTGAAAGCTTGCGCTAAGATTGCAGAAAATATTACCAAATCCTTGCAGGGATCAATACAGGAATCTTTCACGAAAGGAAACTACAATATTACAGTAAGCTTTCGGGAAGATTAGACTGTTACCTTTGTTGAAAGCTTACTGTAAGTTTGCAAAAGAGATTCCCAAATGCTTGCAGGGATCAATACAGGAATCGTTCACAAAAGGAAACAGCGATATTACGGTAAGTTTTTAGAAAGATTACACTGTTATCTTTTTTGAAAGCTTACGCTAAGATTACCAAAGAGATTCCCAAATCCTTGCAGGGATCAATACAGGAATCTTCACGAATATTACGGTAAACTTTTAGAAAGATTACACTGTTATCTTTTTTGAAAGCTTACGCTAAGATTACCAAAGAGATTCCCAAATCCTTGCAGGGATCAATACAGGAATCTTTCACGAAGGAAAATGCAATATTACAGTAAGCTTTTGGAAATATTCCACTGTTATCTTTGTTGAAAGCTAACGCTAAGATTGAAAAAGAGTTTCCCAAATCCTTGCAGGGATCAATACAGGAATCTTTCAAAAAAGGAAACAGCAATATTACAGTAAGCTTTTGGGAAGATTATACTGTTATCTTTGTTGAAAGCTTACGCTAAGATTGCAGAAAAGATTACCAAATCCTTGCAGGGATTGATACAGGAATCTTTCACGAAATGAAACTACAATATTACAGTAAGCTTTTGGGAAGATTAGACTGTTACCTTTGTTGAAAGCTTACTGTAAGATTGCAAAAGAGATTCGCAAATCCTTGCAGGTATCAATACAGGAATCGTTCACAAAAGGAAATAACAATATTACGGTAAGCTTTCGGGAAGATTACACTGTTATCTTTCTTGAAAGTTTAAGCTAAGATTACCAAAGAGATTCCCAAATACTTGCAGGAAAAATTCCACTAAACATAAATAGAACCTTTCATGAAAGATTGCAATAAGCATGAATGCAATATTATCGAAAAATAATGCGAAAAACTTAATGGAAGGTTCCCGTGAAACATTCCAGTAGCGTTAACTTCCAATGCTCCACAAAAGCTTCCCGTAAGTTTAAACGAACCAACCGAAAAAATTCCAACTATGCGATTCCGTAACATTTCATGAAAGTTTTTGAAAGGTTGCCAACATCGACCATGAACCATTCTAAGAATCGATACTGGAATTTTTCATGAAAGATAACTAGAAAGATTAAAGTAAGCTTACTGAAAGATTGAACTGTTACATTTCTTGCAAATCTTCCGAAAAACTTTTGAAACAGATTGATGAATACTTTCAGGGAAGATTGCACTAAACATAAATGGAACCTTTCATGAAAGATTGCAATAAGCATGAATGCAACATTACCGAAAAATAATGCGAAAAACTTAATGGAAGGTTCCCACGAAACATTCCAGTAGCATTACCTAGCAATGTTCTACGAAAGCTTCTGGTACATCTTCGGAAACCAACCAAAAAATTCCAACTATGAGATCCCGTAACATTCCATTAATGTTTTTGAAAGCTTGCTGACACCCACGATGAAAAATTCTAAGAATCGATACTGAAATCTTTCTGCATGAAAGCTTCCCAGTGAAAGATTCAAGAAATATTCCAATGGAAGCTTTCCTCGACCTTTCTAAAAGATAACTGAAACTTTCAGATAGATTTCATTGTAAGCTTTCTTGTAAGCTTCCCGGAATGTTAAAGCAATATTACAATCAAGATTGCCAAATATCCTTTCGACGAATATTACACGTAAGCTTCTGGAAAGCCTACGGGAATCTTACGTGAAATATTTCCGGAATCAATTCAGGAATCTTTCACGAAAGGAAACAGCAATATTACAGTAAGTTTTTAGAAAGATTACACTGTTATCTTTGCTGAAAGCTTACGCTAATATTGCAAAAGAGATTCCCAAGACCTTGCAGGGATCAATCCAGGAATCCTTCACGAAAGGAAACAATATTACGGCAAGCTTTTGGGAAGATTACACCGTTATCTTTGTTGAAAGCTTATGCTAAGATTACAAAGGAGATTTCCAAATCCTTGCAGTAAAGATTCCACTGAACATAAATAGAACCTTGCATGAAAGGTGTCAGTAAGCATGAATGAAAGATTACCGAAAAATAATGCAAAGAGCTTAAAGGAAGGTTCCGGCAAAACTTACCAGTAGCGTTACCTTGCAATGCTCCACGAAAGCTTCCCGTAAGTTTTCGGAAACCAACCAAAAAAATTCCAGCTATGCGATTCCGTAACATGCCATGAAAGTTTTTGAAAGGTTACCGACATCCACCATGAAACATTCTAAGAATCGATACTGGAGTCTTCCATGAAATATAACTAGAAAGATTACAGTAAGCTTACTGAAAGATTGAACAGGAACATTTCTTGCAAATCTTCCGAAAAACTTTTGAGAAAGATTGATGAATGCGTTCCGGGAACATTCGACTAAACAAAAATGGAACTTCTCATGAAAGATTGCAGTAAGCATGAACAAAAGATTACCGAAAAATAATGCGAAAAGATTAATGGAAGGCTCCAGCTGAAGCTCTCAGTAGCAATACCTGGAAATGTTTCACGAAAGCTTTCCGTAAGTTTGACGGAATCAACAAAAAAGATTCCAATTATAAGACTCGCGTAACATTCCATGAAAGGTTTTGAAAGGTTCCCGGATCCTTACATATAACCTTCTCAGAATCGATACGGGCTCTTTCATGAGAAGTAATGAGAAAGGTTACAGTAAGCTTACTGAAAGATTAGAATGGAACATTTCTTGCAAATCTTCCGAAAAACTTTTGAAAAAGATTCATTAATACTTTCGGGGAAGATTCCACTATACATAAGTGGAACCTTTCATGGAAGATTACAGTAAGCATGAACAAAGTATTACCGAAAAATAATGTGTAAAGCCAGTAGCGTTACGTTGCAATGTTCCACGAAAGCTTCCCGTAAGATTCGCAAAAACAACCAAATGATTCTAACTATTCACCAGAGTAACATTACACGAAAGCTTTTGAAAAGCTGACAGAATCTTTCATGAAACATTCTAATAATTGATACTGGAATCTTTCATGAAAGAGAACTATAAAGGTTACAGTAAGCTTTCTGAAAGATTAAACTGGAACATTGATTTCAAATTTTCCAAAAACCTTTTGAAAAAGATTTATAAATACTTTCAGGGAAGATTCCATTATACCTAAATGAAATGTGCCACGAAAGATTGCAGTGAGCATGAATAAAAGATTATCGAAAAATAATGCGTAAAGCTTAATGGAAGGTTCCCACGGAACTTTCCAGTAGCGTTACCTTGCAATGTTACACGGAAGCTTCGCGTAAGTTTAACGGAATCAACAAAAAAGATTCGAACTATAAGACTCGACCATATACAATGAAAGCTTTTGAAAGGGTTCCGGAACCTTACATGAAACATTCTCAGAATTGATACTGGAATCTTTCATGAAAGATAAATAGAAAGGTTACAGTAAGCTTACTGAAAGATTCAACTGGAAAATTGATTAAAAATCTTCCAAAAGCCTTTTGAAAGAGATTACTGAATACTTTCAGGGAAGATTCTACTAAACATCAATAAAATCTTGCATGAAAGATTGCAGTTAGCATAATTACCGAAAAATAATGGAAAAGCCTAATGGAAGGTTCCGGCGAAACTCCCCAGTCGCGTTGCCTTGCAATGTTCATGAAAGCTTCCCGTAAGTTTTGTGGAACCAGACAAAAAAAATTCCAAATGGGCGATTCAGTAACATTTCATGAAAGCTTTTGAAAGAATGTTTCGTAGAATCTTTCTGAAAGATTGACAAATCTTTCACAAAGCTTCCAGTTACTCTTTTAAAAACTTGATGAAAGGTCCTGGAAAGTTTTCCGGAAATATTAATAGATTTTTTTTTAAAGCTTTTGCCAGTAAATTGGGCAGAATTTTAAGCTTACAGGAATTTTTTATGTAAGCTTTCTGAAAGATTTCAATAAATCTATCAAAAACCTTACAAGGATCTTTACAGCTACCTTACTAAAGTCTTATTGGAAGATTTCCTGTAAACTTACCGTATCCTTTCGAGAAAGAATTGGGCGGAATTTTAAGCTTACAGGAATCTTTCATGTAAGCTTTCTGAAAGATTTCAATAAATCTATCAAAAACCTTACAAGGATCTTTACAGCTACCTTACTAAAGTCTTGCTGAAAGATTCTCTGTAAACTTACCGTATTCTTTCAAGAAAACTTCCATAAAGATTGACAAATCTTTCACAAAGCTATCAGTTACTCTTTTAAAAGTTTGATGAAAGATCCCGGAAAGCTTTCTGGGAAGATTAATAGAATCTTTTCTGAAAGCTTTTTGTGAGAAGAAAGGGCGGACATTTTGAGCTTTCAGGAATCTTCCATGTAAGCTTCCTGTAAGATTCCGAATCTTTCTTGGAAGCTTTCATAAAACTTCCAGGAAGCTTTCATGCTATGTGGGATAGATATGTGTGAATATTGGTACGCACATATATATATATGGAGACGTATCATAGTCATAAGTATCTAAATTACTAATACTCCAATATAGTGAAAATAATTGTTTACGGTTAACCTTTAGAGGACGGGGATTTGGGTTTACTGTTTTCTCTCACTTTTCTATAGAAATCGAGTTTTTGTGATGTCTCACATCTCAAAACTAACACATGTAAAGGGTCGATCATGGGCATGGCCCGTATAGGGGCCATCCCGTCCTCTAAAGGTTAATAGGATTCCTGTTAGTAATACTCAAATTTATTTAAAATATTTTGACTATATGGAAACATATTTTATTAAAAATAATATATATAAGAAGAAAAAAAGTAATAAAAAGTTTCGTCTTTAATGATAACATAGAATGGAATGACATTACAAAGTTCTTTGAGAAAACATCATTTTGTATCTTGAATCTAATGGCCAATTGTCTACCAGGAAAGGTTTAAATAAATGGACACCATTTATTTTTAACCGACGTTTCGGACACTTTTTTCGTGTCCCTCTTCAGGTGCTCTATATTTAACAAAAACCATTTACATAATAAATATGTACAGTATGTTGAACTTACAAATTTTACACAACAAACGTAGTTTTTACAATCAATTCCAATTCAAAATAATTACATATTTATTAAAAACTAATCACTTAAATATTAATAAATCACAATTCGCAACTCTAAATAAATTATGTATAACAAGGTAAACTTACATTACGTCAAGATGTAATAATAACGGGAGACTGTCCGTTTCGTGAATGCTTTAAATTTCGGCAAACGGTCTATATATACTAATCTACTGTAATTGTGTGTGTATATTTTGTGTGTATAAAAGTATATAAAATGATGTGAGACAGGTGGGGATAGCGTTGAACGATTCGGAGCTGAGGCCAGGTATCAGGGGAGCACGTCACAGTGTAAGTCATCCTAATGACACGGTACTCAAAACATACACGAATATTGTGGTGGATATTATATGCTCACCCAACGTGCTCTCCTAATATACCCGTTCGACTTTACAAAGTTTAAATACATAGTAAGAGTTATATTAACACAACATTAATATTAAGTTTTTTAAAAAAATTTTTCGTAAAACATTCTAACTCATTAACAAACGGTAAACATATAATCCCGTCGTATGTTTTTTGTTGTTTGGAGCTGTTATCTGAACTTTGTAGCATTTTTAAGCGTTTCTTTTTGTGAAAATCAACTAAATTATGTGGATAATTATTGTTTTTTAAAACATATTTGATAAATTCTGTATTTTCTTTGTGAAATCTATTGTGCGATAAGTTTATTGCTCTATCAAGGAGACAGTATATGATAGCTATTTTGTTACTTGTCGGGTGATGCGAATTGAAATTGAGATATCTTCCTGAAAAGGTAGGTTTTCGATACCAATTAGTTATTATATTACTTTCATCGTTTATTATAATTTTTATATCCAAAAAACTAATGCTATTATTTTCAGAATGTTCAACAGTGAATTGTAAGTTTGTGTCATAAGAGTTGAAAATTTGTAACGTATCGCGTATATTATTTTTCGGTATACAAAGAACAATATCATCCACATATCGGTAATAAAATAGCGATTTTTCTTGAAGTTTATTGATAGATGAGTTTTCTAAATCTTCCATAACTATGTTAGATAATATAAGGCTTAACGGATTTCCCATAGCGGATCCGAATGTTTGTCTATAAAAATTACCATTAATTGAAAATAATTATTGTTTAGGATGAATTTAATTATGTTAAGAAATTCGGTACAGGTCATATTTATTCTATTGTGTGTTTGATGCCACCTTCTGTCTATCGCTTCGTATACTAGGTATTCAGGAACATTTGTAAAAAGACTTACGACATCAAAACTCACTATTTCATAATTATATGGTATTTTGATATTTTCAAGTTTTTCTTTTAGCTTTAAACTATTATCTATATGTGATGACGGGGTTTTTAAATTATTTTGTAGGAATTGAGCAAAAAACTTTGAAACGTAGTAAGTAGAAGAGTTCACTGTGGATATTATGGGTCTGACTGGAAAACCTGCTTTATGTATTTTAATAAGACCATACGCTTTTGATATACTGAATTTTTGAAGGACCGCGAGTAGTTGTTTTTTAGTACCACTAAAATCCATTTTATTGAGCCATTTCACTATATCATTTGTTTTCCTTTCTAGGCTTGATAAAGGGTTTGATTTTATTTTTTTATAATATTTTTGATCGTTAAATAGCATATCGGTTTTTTCTACGTAACATGATTTTTTAATTATCACTGTAGCATTCCCTTTATCAGCTCTAGTTATTAGAATGTCTGAGTTCTGTTTTAGAAATGTTCTTGTTTTTTTAAGATCTATTTTTAATTTTTTATTTTCGTATGAATTATTTGCTGGTTCTCTATTGTATGAATTTTTTATGGTGTTGAGGAAAGAGCTTCTTATTTTTTGAATATCAGCTTTATTCTTGTGTTTTTTAATAAAAGTTTCAAAATTCTTAATATATTGCAGTAGTAATTTGTTGTTGAATGTTTCATTAAAATTGAATTTCTCTCCAAGTTTTAATATATCAGTAACGTACGTTGGAAGTTCAATGCCCGAAACATTCACACACCAACTATCGTCAGTTTTCGCCGGTTCGATAACCTGTATGTTATTGTCTCGGACGTTAACCTCTGACACATCTTCCTTATATCTATCTTTTTCAATTTCTTTCTTATATTTTCTGAAATACATGGTTTTGAGTTTACGTTGTAGTTTTTCTTTTACTTTAACAATAATAAAGTTAAGTTTAGTAGCATAAAAGTCAGCGAACAATTCAATGTGTTATTTTCTACATTCGTCTCTAATGATTTTTTACTTTTTATAATTTCTCTGTTTAACCATGCAATTTTTGTGTGTAAATCTATAATTTCTATGTTTAGAACTTGAATCATGATGTTTTCCGTCAACTTGTTTTGTTTAGTTACGCATTTTTTTGAGAACATGTAGTTATCTTTTAGATTCTTTGTAATGCATTATAAATGTTTTGGAACAATATTAAAAAATCTACATTTAATTAATAATTTACATTGTTCTCTCGCTTGTTTTTCCTTGTATAACATTTTTGTTAAATACTGGAATTGTTTTTTCATACACGTATAAAAAATTCATACAATAGAGAACTAGCAAATAATTCATACGAAAATAAAAAATTAAAAATAGATCTTAAAAAAACAAGAAAATTTCTAAAACAGAACTCAGACATTCTAATAACTAGAGCTGATAAAGGGAATACTACAGTGATAATTAAAAAATCATGTTACGTAGAAAAAACCGATATGCTATTTAACGATCAAAAATATTATGAAAAAATAAAATCAAACCCTTTATCAAGCCTAGAAAGGAAAACAAATGATATAGTGAAATGGCTCAATAAAATGGATTTTAGTGGTACTAAAAAACAACTACTCCCGGTCCTTCAAAAATTCAGTATATCAAAAGCGTATGGTCTTATTAAAATACATAAAGCAGGTTTTCCAGTCAGACCCATAATATCCACAGTGAACTCTCCTACTTACTACGTTTCAAAGTTTTTTGCTCAATTCCTACAAAATAATTTAAAAACCCCGTCATCACATATAGATAATAGTTTAAAGCTAAAAGAAAAACTTGAAAATATCAAAATACCATATAATTATGAAATAGTGAGTTTTGATGTCGTAAGTCTTTTTACAAATGTTCCTGAATACCTAGTATACGAAGCGATAGAAAGAAGGTGGCATCAAACACACAATAGAATAAATATGACCTGTACCGAATTTCTTAAAGTAATTAAATTCATCCTAAACCATAATTATTTTCAATTTAATGGCAATTTTTATAGACAAACATTCGGATCCGCTATGGGAAATCCGTTAAACCTTATATTATCTAACATAGTTATGGAAGATTTAGAAAACTCATGTATCAATAAACTTCAAGAAAAATCGCTATTTTATTACCGTTATGTGGATGATATTGTTTTTTGTATAACGAAAAATAATATACGCGATACGTTACAAATTTTCAACTCTTATGACACAATCTTACAATTCACTCTAAATATATTGTAAGCGCTCGTGGTGCTATCTTAATAGTTTTGAATTTTTAATCGGACTTCAACGAGCCAATCCCTTATGCATTAGTCGAATGTCTATTCTCAAATCGAGAAAGGTAGCTTTTGTTTAAGCTTCCTCCTCTGTCGATAAGAATTTTTTGACAAACGGCGACACACATAAGAGAAAATTTTTTTTTATTTTTATTTTAAAAAATGAATAATTATTAATTTCGGAATAAAATATAATATCGGGGAGTTTCGTCCTTGCCGTACTTGGTGGACTCGTCAGGTGGACTCGTCAGGAAGTTTAGGTCTTCCTGACGAGTCCACCAAGTACGACAAGGACGAAACTCCCCGATATTATATTTTATTCCGAAATTAATAGTTATTCATTTTTTTAAATAAAAATAAAAAAAATTTTTCTCTTATGTGTGTCGCCGTTTGTCAAAAAATTCTTATCGAGAGAGGAGGAAGCTTAAACAAAAGCTACCTTTCTCGATTTGAGAATAGACATTCGACTAACGTATAAGGGATTGGCTCGTTGAAGTCCGATTAAAAATTCAAAACTATTAAGATAGCACCACGAGCGCTTACAACATATTTAGAATCAAATGGCATTCGGACACTAAAATGCCTTTCCTTGTATAATCTTAGTTCCAACCTTTTGACACTAGATGGCAACCAATTTTTCAAATCCACATATAAAATTACAACTTACACACTATAAGAATTCACAGTAATTTCATTATTTTGGAGTCGAAGATATGTCTACTTGGGTCTTCCTGACGAGTCCACCAAGTACGACAAGGACGAAACTCCGCGATATTATATTTTATTCCGAAATTAATAGTTATTCATTTTTTAAAATAAAAATAAAAAAAATTTTTCTCTTATGTGTGTCGCCGTTTGTCAAAAAATTCTTATCGAGACAGGAGGAAGCTTAAACAAAAGCAACCTTTCTCGATTTGAGAATAGACATTCGACTAACGCATAAGGGATTGGCTCGTTGAAGTCCGATTAAAAATTCAAAACTATTAAAATTCACTGTTGAACATTCTGAAAATAATAGCATTAGTTTTTTGGACATAAAAATTATAATAAACGATGAAAGTAATATAATAACTAATTGGTATCGAAAACCTACCTTTTCAGGAAGATATCTCAATTTCAATTCGCATCACCCGACAAGTAACAAAATAGCTATCATATACTGTCTCCTTGATAGAGCAATAAAATTATCGAACAATAGATTTCACAAAGAAAATACAGAATTTATCAAATATGTTTTAAAAAACAATAATTATCCACATAATTTAGTTGATTTTCACATAAAGAAACGCTTAAAAATGCTACAAAGTTCAGATAACAGCTCCAAACAACAAAAAACCTACGATGGGATTATATGTTTACCGTTTGTTAATGAGTTAGAATGTTTTACGAAAAATTTTTTAAAAAAACTTAATATTAATGTTGTGTTAATATAACTCTTACTATGTATTTAAACTTTGTAAAGTCGAACGGGTATATTAGGAGAGCACGTTGGGTGAGCATATAATATCCACCACAATATTCGTGTATGTTTTGAGTACCGTGTCATTAGGATGACTTACACTGTGACGTGCTCCCCTGATACCTCGCCTCAGCTCCGAATCGTTCAACGCTATCCCCACCTGTCTCACATCATTTTATATACTTTTATACACACAAAATATACACACACAATTACAGTAGATTAGTATATATAGACCGTTTGCCGAAATTTAAAGCATTCACGAAACGGACAGTCTCCCGTTATTATTACATCTTGACGTAATGTAAGTTTACCTTGTTATACATAATTTATTTAGAGTTGCGAATTGTGATTTATTAATATTTAAGTGATTAGTTTTTAATAAATATGTAATTATTTTGAATTGGAATTGATTGTAAAAACTACGTTTGTTGTGTAAAATTTGTAAGTTCAACATACTGTATATATTTATTATGTAAGTGGTTTTTGTTAAATATAGAGCACCTGAAGAGGGACACGAAAAAAGTGTCCGAAACGTCGGTTAAAAATAAATGGTGTCCATTTATTTAAACCTTTCCTGATAGACAATTGGCCATTAGATTCAAGATACAAAATTATGATTCACACTCTACCATAAGCGCCTTTACCAACCAAATTCTTTGAGAAAACATGCTGCTAAAGCAGTTAATAGCGGTTTTGAGTATGTCCCGATTGTGAAACACCTACATTTAATACATTTTCAGAAAAATTTTTTCATTTCTCTTGCCCAATTTATGTAATAGGTGATTAGTTTTGCCTAATTCATAATTCACAAAATACATATACTTCATAATCAAAAGTTTTTCAAAGGTTGAAAAAAGAGAAAACATAACCAACAAACTGCGAGTTTGGTAGTACGAAAGTTAATGTTTTATTATTTAAATTTCTATTGCAAATTTGTGCATCTTTTAAACGTATATAAAAATTATTGAAAATAACGTTAAATGCGTAAATAATATTGCTCAATCAATATTGGTGTCTTGATAGAATAATATATTGTAAAATAAGAAATTTTAAAATGTAAACGTTTGGCATATGTTTATGATAAATTAAAGTATTTTCGTACCAGAACGTTTAATAGTAATTTTATTATGATTAATATTTATATTGTTATCATTTACAAATATCAAAAGGCTGTTATAATCATCGAGAACTCTAGAACAGTAGTAATCGATGTTGAAAAATACTCTAATTTGAAGAAAAAATCATAATTATTATATAATTTAGCTGTAATAAATTTTGATTGGATATTTTCATAAAGGAAACTTAGAAAACTCATTTTAACGTTAAAATAAAAGTCTTGATTAAATTTTGATAATATTCGTTACTCTTTATACATATCCCAATAAGTGTCTATTTGAGGAATATGCGTGTTAATAATTCTATATTTTAAAAAAATTGTAAAAAAAATTGAACCGTTGTAATTACTTCAAAATGCTTGTATACAGAATGAATTGCTTTAAGAAAACATAAAATAATATTTATAGCGATTTTCTAATAAAATTTCAGCTTTTATTTAGTGTTTTACAAAAGGAACATTAAAATGGAAAAATCGGAACATACGACGTGGATCGTGTTTCATAATAAGGTAATTTAAAGGTCTCGAGTTTTTATTAATATAATTAAATTAAACTTAAACATTAAAACACATTCAGTAAATTGATTTTATATACGGAAAGACATGTTTAAGGTATAGCAAAAAGATTTTTGGTCGAAACATGGTTTACGGGGAAGATTATGAAAAACTGAAAACCTCTCCAAATTCGTTCCATAACTGGTACTTTTACCTTATACGAGCTATAAAAGCGCCCATAGTTGGAGCAAAGTATGAGAACCGGCAAAAGAGGGCTCGCGCCGCTCGCGCTACTCTGCTACGCTCGAAGAAATATATATAGATATACAAGCGATCAGTGCGTTGCGTCGAGGCGGAGTGGGGGAATCGGTAGAAGATGGTTCGGCCGGCACAACTCACGAAAGTCGGCGGTGCTCGCGTTAAACTGTGTACAACGCGCGATCAGTTCCACGAATCGTTGCGGAGCGGGGGAAATCGAAGGTGCGGCTCAGCCGCCGATGGCTCGCGTAAATCCACGATGTACTCGAACTATTAGAGGCTTGACACTGTTTCTGCGGACGGCGAAGAGTGGGGGGAACCAACAGCTCGGCTTGGACGACTCAAGCGCTTGAACATATATAATGTGGCCGCGCGGATGCTGCGTCAGCGACGCGCCTCGGCGGTGCTCGGAGGCACTCGGAAGGATTCGCCGAATTGCCGTTGGCTGCAATGTTGTCATATGAGCGCGCGCGGACTGAGTGTCTGCGCCGTTCGCGAGCCGTTTTTCAGTTTCTAGTGATTCTAGCTATGTCCTAGGTGCCGGACAAAATTTGCCGCTTCTGTCTCCCCATATAACAACCTGCTGATGCAATTAGAAAAACTAATCATCGCTTTTTATAGTTTTTGATTCGTAGAATCTAAATTTAGAGGTTACAAGTTAACAAAATTGCAAGAACCTTCATTTAAATGCATTTATTTAAACAAATAAAAACAGTGTTTTGCGATCAGAATAATTCTTTCTTGAAAATTAAGGCAACTTTAAGATTAAAATGATCCTTTCAACATCTACAAAAACCCAATATTCAATGAGTTATAAATTTTTAAAATATTAATTTTCAGTATTTGAGAGATTTACAAAATTAAACGTCAAGTAAAAATTATTACCGTTATTTATCGTTCAGCATCTAAAAAAGGATGTGCATAGTTAAATATACTCTGTATTATAAATAATTCACATTAATATACGAGTAAATCTCAGGAACGCTTTAACTTTTTGGGAACTCGAAAATAGTAGACAAATTAACCAAAGCTCAAAATGATTGCCATTCAATAAAAAAAATAAAAGAAATAATAATAAATAATGACAAATCAGCCCGAAACTCACGAGGGAAGTTTCTCACGTCTGGATCATGGATGTGGATAAAACTTCAGGTTGTAATTTTGTAGCTTAAGAATTGACGGAAATTTCATTTTTTTTAAACGAAAAAACATAAAACAGGGATTTAAATTTGAAGAAACATCTACAGGACAAAGTTTTTCTTGTTCGTTCAGACATTCTGAATACGAAAAAAATTATTTACAAGCCCTATTGAATAGTATACTTTTTGGCGCTACTTTTAAATCTAAAAATTGAGGAAAATTTCGTCTTTTTTCTAAACGACGATACTTATAAATACTAGCATCTTCCTATTTGATCTTTGCATGAATAATTATCTATATTGAAATTATTACTTTAAAACTTATGGTTTTCAGTGTAGATAATTACTTATGCAAAGATCAAATAGACAGATGCCAATATTTACAAGGGTTGTAGTTTAAATACAAGACAAAATTTTCCTTAACTTTTAGATTTAAAAGTAGCGCCAAAAAAGTATAGAATTCAAAAATGCTTGTAAATAATTTTGTTCACATTCATAAAGGCTCAAAGAATAGAAATATTTACTTCACATTCACAAAAGATGAAAGAACAAGAAAAACAAACTGATGACTGTGCCATCAAAAAAACCGCTGCCAATTCATTGGCACGTAGCTTCCTCCAAATTAATGTTTCTTCTATATGTATAGTATATATTTTAAATATAAGATATGTTTAATCATTATACTTTTTTTTCAATGATTTAATAATTCATTAATATTTAAATAATTGCATATCTTTTTCTTATTATTGAAATTATCTGTTATTTGACACTTATTTTATTTAAAAAAAAGTAATATTTCAAAATATAAAATTAAAAAATTGCTATCTACCCTGAGATCAACTTACACACATTTTCAAAATCATATATAATAACTCCATTTTTGACATTATAAATATATTATTATTTAATAATTGTGTATCTTTATTATAAATAATTGTGTACATGTTACAAAAATTGAAATTATACTTCTAATTTTGATTTTTTGAATGGTCCGTTATAGTTTTCGTCATACTTTTCTATTATTTTCAATAAAATATAGTTGACTGTTGATTTTACCATTTCTTACATCATCTCAATAAAAAAACCGCTGCCAATTCATTGGCACGTAGCTTCCTCAAACTTAATTTGCTGATTCCTTTAATTTATTTTTAATTCCAATATTTAAAATTTAATACTTTATTTTGTACGGTGAGACTATGTTAAATGGTTTGTGACTTTCTATTTTTACTCTTTCTATTTTTTATCATTAAAAGGCAATTATTATTATACAATTTTATATTTTACAAAAAAAAAATTAGATTATTGATTCCTTTAATTAATTTTTACTTCCAATATTTAAAATTTAATATTTTATTTTGTTCGGTAAGACTATGTTAAATGGTTTGATACTTTTTATTTTTAATTACTCTTCTTAACCCATTAAGTCCTAAATGGACGATTTTTTTCTACTGTTCTCAATTGAATTTATGAATGTAAAATCAGTGTCCAAAAAAATCGGGATAGGGCATTACTAACGTAAAATCGTCTGAACTTTCGATCTACGTTGACAGAATTTTGAAAAAATGCATATTAACAAATTTATAATTGTTTATTTAACAAAAAATGCGAAATTTTGAGTGATGAAAAATTTTAAATCCTTGTTTTCGAGTTGAAACTAATTGTGGATCCTTATGAATAGCGCATAAAAGGCGTCCTCGAATCCTGGACTTTGAGTTATAGTGATAGGTTGTTTGAAATTCAACATGGCGGCATCCAATATGGTGGTTCAAAGAAGGAAATTTTTTGCTACTTTGCGTACTTTTTCGAAAAACTATATTTTTTTACCAATATTCATCAAACTTCGTATAAAGGGGTTTTTTGGGTCGCTGATTGCGAATTAACAATCAGATTTTCAAAATTCAAGATGGCGGATCCAATATGGCGGCCAAAAATTTTGAAAAAAGTCAGATTTTTATGAAAATTGGTTTGCAGGGGTTTTTTTGGGTCGCTGATTACGAATTTACAATCAGATTTTCAAAATTCAAGATGGCGGATCCAATATGGCGGTCGAAAATTTTGAAAAAAGTCAGATTTTTATGAAATATGGTTTGCAGGGGTTTTGTAGGTCGCTGATTACGAATTAATTATCAGATTTTAAAAATTCAAGGCGGCAGATCCAATATGGTGATTCGGAGATCAAAAATTGTTGCTATTTCGGATATTTTTTTCGAAAAAAATATTTTTTTACCAATATTCATCAAACTTCCAAATATAGGGGTTGATGATTACGATTTTACAATCAGATTTATAAAAAGCAAGATTGCAGATTCAATATGGCGGCCGAAAATCCAAAATTTTTCTCAGTTTTTATAAAAATCCGTAGGTCTTTTTAATCACTGATTAACAATTTATAATTAAATTTTCAAAACATAGCGCACATTTTCTATCATTTTACAATTCTCTTACCTAAGAAAATGCATGTATAGGGGTATTTTGGGCATGTGTCATGTATACACTAACAGTTTCCAAAGTTTTGAATTGTCGGTTGAAAAATATGGTTATAAGCTAGATTCATTTACGTTCAACAAAATTATTATATTGCATATTTTATAAAACTGCTGCTCGTAATAAAAAATTACACCAAGCTATTTCTTATCTAACATAGTAATTATTTGTCTAACGATTTTTGTTAATTTTTTAAAAATTTCATAAAGTATTTTTTATATCTTTCGGTAATACATTTCATACTATCCTTGTTCTGTACTTCATTTACAGTATTTTATTTACTCTATTTTTTAATGTTAGCTTATTTTTCTATTAGTAAATATCAAAACTAATCACAGCGAATTCTTATTTTGTACGATTTTCCATTTATTATGTCTTGTAAACCAAAAAAAACGGACAAAACGAGTATCCGAAGTACTTGAAATTGACATCGATGAAGACGGAGCAAGTAATGCAGTTTATATTCCTAATGAAAATGATTCTGGAAGCTCTGATTCTGAATCAGATTCTGATGAACAAGATATTTCAAGCAGTTCTAATAAAATTCCAAATGTTTCATATCATAAGGTACTAAATGAGTATGAAGAAAATCAATCAATATTAGAGCCAAACCATGAGTATAATTGGGTAACTGGAGAAAAGAAGTACACTGACATTCTCGAAGATAAAATTTTGCTTACTGATAAAACAAAGGATATGATAGAAAATTTGTCATATGTTGAATTATTTGAATTATATTACTCTACAGAAATCAAAAATTATATTGTAGAGTGTACACAAGAAAATGGTTATCCTCTAACGTTAGAAGAGTTGCATGTTTTCCTTGGAATTATACTATTATCAATCGTCAATATAAGAAAATCGCAAAAAGATTATTGGTCCAATAAACCATTACTAGAATGTAAACTTGTTAAATCAGCGATGAGTAGGGATAAGTTCTTAAAAATTAAATCTAAAATAAAATTATCCAAAGCCGAAGATCAAAATAGCAACGATAAAGCTTGGAAAGTAAGAAAAGTTCTTGAAATTTATAGAAAAAATTGCTTACAATTTGATTTTTTTTCTACAGCGTTGGCTATTGACGAGATGATGGTGAAATTTCACGGAAGAACCAACTTGTTACAGTTCTTGCCTAATAAACCCGATCGGTTTGGACTAAAAATTATTGGTATCGCTAGTCCTACAGGATATTTATTTGATTGTGACATCTATTGTGGTAAAGATTCACAAGTTTATTCCGCAGATAAAAAATTGAAACTATCTAAATGTCCTTTAGGAAGTCGTTTCGTAATGTTGATGATACAGAAGTTGCTTACTTCAGTTGTTCCTAGAAAAATTATGCAATACCACTTATCGTTCGATAATTATTTTACAAGCCCAGATCTTTTAGTTCATTTGCATAATCTTGGTTTAAAGGCTACAGGTACAGTTAGGGTAAATCGAGTAAAGGTAAAGAATAATCTTGATAATAAAGCAGAACGCGGCACATTCACTGTTCAGCATGAAAAAAATAGTGGTATGAATTTTATAACAGTCAAAGATTCAAAGGAAGTATCTATTCTTTCGACTGCGGCAGGAATTACTCCTCTTCAGCATGTAAAACGATTTTCGGCAATTGAAGGTTCTAGGATGGATTTAGATTTTCCTATGGCATTCAAACTTTATAATAGGTACATGGGTGGAATAGATAAACATAATGAACATTGCAGTAATGCTATGCCATGCATCACAGCCAAGAAATGGACGTGGTCAATGTTCAAGTGGTTTATTCGATCATCCATTACTAATGCAACTGTTTTACGAAATTCAGTATGTGATGAAAAAATAGGAACCAAAGAAATTATCCTAGAACTCGCCGAACATTATCTTGGAATGGCTAAAAAAATGAAATCGCACGAAATGATTACAGTACAATCAAAAAAGAATTGTAGTAATGTTAAAAATTGTGGTAAAAGATCGAATAAAATGTGTAAACCTTGCAACGTTTACTCATGTGTACCTTGCTTTTCTCTTTTACATGAAAATTAAGATATTATTTAAACATTTCTGTACTTCCTTTTACACTATTTCGAAATATGAAAAAATAAAAAAAAATAAAAAAATCAAAAAAAAATATGGCTCTCTGTTTTGCGTTCACCTCCTCGTGGTGAGAGCCGGGCAAAGGCATATTATTTGACGGCTAAGTAACGTACTTTGTTTTGATAAAACATTTAAAACCCGAAAATCCCTCAAAAACTGACTAAAAACTAAGAAAATTTTCGGATTATCGACCGCCATATTAAGTCTTCCGTCTTGAATTTTCAAAATCTGATAATTAATTCGTAATCAGCGACCTACAAAACCCCTGCAAACCAATTTTCATAAAAATCTGACTTTTTTCAAAATTTTCGACCGCCATATTGCATCCGCCGTCTTGAATTTTCAAAATCTGATAATTAATTCGTTATCAGCGACCTACAAAACCCCTGCAAACCATATTTCATAAAAATCTGACTTTTTTCAAAATTTTCGACCGCCATATTGGATCCGCCATCTTGAATTTTGAAAATCTGATTGTAAATTCGTAATCAGCGACCCAAAAAAACCCCTGCAAACCAATTTTCATAAAAATCTGACTTTTTTCAAAATTTTTGGCCGCCATATTGGATCCGCCATCTTGAATTTTGAAAATCTGATTGTAAATTCGCAATCAGCGACCCAAAAAACCCCTTTATACGAAGTTTGATGAATATTGGTAGAAAAATATAGTTTTTCGAAAAAGTACGCAAAGTAGCAACAAATTTCCTTCTTTGAACCACCATATTGGATGCCGCCATGTTGAATTTCAAACAACCTATCACTATAACTCAAAGTCCAGGATTCGAGGACGCCTTTTATGTGCTATTCATAAAGATCCACAATTAGTTTCAACTCGAAAACAAGGATTTAAAATTTTTCATCACTCAAAATTTCGCATTTTTTGTTAAATAAACAATTATAAATTTGTTAATATGCATTTTTTCAAAATTCTGTCAACGTAGATCGAAAGTTCAGACGATTCTACGTTAGTAATGCCCTATCCCGATTTTTTTGGACACTGATTTTACATTCATAAATTCAATTGAGAACAGTAGAAAAAAATCGTCCATTTAGGACTTAATGGGTTAAAGCAATTATTATTATACAATTTTCCGTATGGCCGAATCCATCTCAAATCAGACAGCCCGCGTATGCCTATTTCACCTATCATGTTGAAATAAAAATATTTATGTTCTACTCGAAAAAATATTTTACACGTGTTTTTTTATTTTTTTGTTTCATCAAAATTTCATGCGTTCAGCGATACCGAAAAATTCCGAGAAAATTCTTTCATTGAGAAAAAAAATTTTCAATGTGATTTTCAGACTGCTATTGTTTCAGCAGTTTTTCAAGCTTTTAAACGTGTAACACATAATTTCACTCAGTTTTGAGCCCTCTTTAACGGCCTTAATGTCATTTTCAAAAAAAAATAAAAAATCCACGAGCTATGCACTTTTTACTGAAAAATTCATTTTTTAGAGAAGTGCCTTTTTCTCGAAAACCCCATGTTTTTTTTGCACAATTTTTGTTGTCGTGATAGAGGACGGTAATGCCTAGCTAGACGTATTTGTGAGATTCGGTACTTTTTCCCTGGGATAGCGATCACTAATGAGATAACACACAAACAAATTTTTCACGCTTAACGCTTATATATAGTCAATGATATTAGAGTCAATGTAAAGGTATTTATCTTTGTGCGTATGTAATATACATGTAGGTGCGCCTACTTATAGGAGTATATGTACTAGTACATTTGTCCGCTAGATGGATATGGTTTGACTTAACATTTACAAAGAAAAGTTCGGTTTCTGCTATATATCACACATCTCGTCTTATTTAAAACCATCATCTTTTGGAAAATTATTACATATTTACACCTTATCAACTCAACTACGATGTCTCAATATTACTCAACAGAGAGAATCAAATGTGCAGACTTTTTAGACAAACACAAACAAATTATTTACAAATCTAGTTCCGTACGTTTAAAACAACTTGAGAATCTTGCTCATCCATTGAAGCACCTCTATCCTCATTTACCTTTGACACCTTCTACATATCTGTGTCAACATTGTTACAATCGTGCTTTAGAATTGGTGAGTAGTACTGACAATGAATTTATAACGGATAATGAAGTTACCGATAACGTAGTTGATAGAGATGAAGATTTTTTACCAAGTACTCCAGAACGCATTGAAGAATTTCATAATGAAATAAGTACATCTTTCTTAGGTTCTGTATCGCCTCTTAAAAGAAAAAATCTTATACATGAAAAATCAATTGAAAATTACGTAACAAAGAAGAAAAAAAAAATACTTTCAACATTGTCTAATACCGTTGATGTGAAGTTGAACAATGTTTATGACGTTTCTATAACAGCAAATGAATCAACTGTATGCCATTGTACAGAATGGATACAAAATCTTGGTCTAGCCTTGCAAAAGTGTTCTACGGTATCAGAAAAAATAAAAATTCTGACTTTGCTACCTTCATCCTTTACAAAACATGAAATTTTATCTTTATTTCCAGAAATAACAATGTATATGATCAACAAATCGAGAAATCTTGTTAAAGAAAAAGGAATTTGTTCAGAACCAGATGCATATTCAGGCCATCCGATTGATGAAAACATGGAAAAAATTGTTATGGAATATTATTTAAATGATGATTTTAATTGTTCAAGACAAAGTCCTAATAAATGTGACGTTGTTACAATTAAAGTTAACAATAAAAAAGAGAAAAAAGTTAAGCGTTTTCTTACTCGAAGTTTAAAAGAGACGTATAAAGTATTTAAAAATGATTATCCAGAATTGAGAATTGGAAAATCGAAATTTTATAGTTTGCGACCAAAGTATGTCTTACTTAGCCCCATCAAAGAAGTTTGTCTCTGTATCTATTGCGCAAATTATGATTTATTTCTTACGAGCTTAATTAATTTTAGAGGGAGTAACGTCACAGAGTTGGATGAAAGTCGGTCACAAATAATAAATGCAACAATGTGTTCTGAGCCATCTGATTTATGTTATTTACAAGAATGTAAACTATGTCCAGGGATTAAGGGAATTACGTTTCATGTTTTAAAACTGCAAGATGTAGAAGGCACAGAAGAAATTACATATGCTTTGTGGGATAATGGAAACCTGATTAAAAAGACACTATCAATTTCTGCTTTTAAAGATGAACTTTCGGTTTGGACCATGAGGGTTAGTACTCACATGTATGTAAAAATATACAACGCAAAGCTATAAAAACAGAAAGAGAAAGTGCTAAAAAGACTCACATCATTTAGTTCTTCAAATAGACTTCGCTGAAAACTGGGCTGTGATTCATAATAAAGCTGTTCAAGGAAATCATTGGGTTAATGATCAAATTTCTATTTTCACAGCAGTCTCTTATCAAGGGGATTCGACACAAAGTTTCGCAGTTATAAGTGATGACCGAAAACATGATTCAGCGTATGCTTTGCTAGCAGTACAAAAAATTATAAAATTCTTGAAAGAAAATTGTTGTGATTCAATTAAAAAAATTACCATCGTATCAGACGGCGCTGCGAGTCACTTTAAAAATCGCTTTCAATTAGATGAACTAAAACGAGCACCGTGTGATATAAAATGGTTGTTCTCTGCTACTGGGCACGGCAAAGGAGCTGTAGATGGTGTGGGTGGACTTATAAAGCATTATGCTACTTCGCATAATCTTCGAGAGCCCCTTGAAGAAGCTATTCAAAACGCAAATGATTTTGCAATACATGTTCAAAAATATACTGATGCTATTAAAATAATACATTTACAAGATGCTGAAATAGAACAATTCAGAAAACAAAAAATATTGATTGGCTTACAACTCCAAAGTATCCTGGAATTCAAAAACTCATATATGGGTTAAAAAACATGTGACGATAAAATACATTGTTTGACAGCAAAGACCGCTGATCGTCCGCTTACTGAATTAAGAACAATGAAGCAGAAAAACAAAGGTAGTAAAATAGGTATACAAATGAAAAAAAGGTATAAAAATAAAAAATCAAAAAGACGCAAATAACAAATAAATACATAGTTATGTGTACCTGTATATTACATACACACAAAGACAAATACCTTTACATTGACTCTAATATCATTGACTATATATAAGCATTAGGCGTGAAAAATTTGTTTGTGTGTTATCTCATTAGTGATCGCTATCCCAGGGAAAAAGTACCGAATCTCACAAATACGTCTAGCTAGGCATTACCGTCCTCTATCACGACAACAAAAATTGTGCAAAAAAAAACATGGGGTTTTCGAGAAAAAGGTACTTCCCTAAAAAATGAATTTTTCAGTAAAAAGTGCATAGCTCGTGGATTTTTTATTTTTTTTGAAAATGACATTAAGGCCGTTAAAGAGGGCTCAAAACTGAGTGAAATTGTGTGTTACACGTTTAAAAGCTCGAAAAACTGCTGAAACAATAGCAGTTTGAAAATCACATTGAAAATTTTTTTTCTCAATGAAAGAATTTTCTCGGAATTTTTCGGCATCGCTGAACGCATGAAATTTTGATGAAACAAAAAAATAAAAAAACACGTGTAAAATATTTTTTCGAGTAGAACATAAATATTTTTATTTCAACATGATAGGTGAAATAGGCATACGCGGGCTGTCTGATTTGAGATGGATTCGGCCGTATACAGAGTTATCTATACAATTTTCTGTATATTAGTATAAATATACAGTATAAATACAATATTTATTTTTATTATTATGTTTAATTATTTTTATAATTTGGTTAAACAAATATTATTTTAATTGTAATTGAAAATAATTAAATTTTAAGAAAGATAATCTCCAAGATAATTAAAATCTAAATCTTCCTTTCTAAGTAGGAAAGTAAATATTTACAAAACATAACAAAATTATTTTTCGGATATAATATTACTTCTCACACTTTTTTCATAATCATTTTTATCACTCTTATCGAACATTATTTTTCGACACAAGTGTTATTTTAACGCATGTTTTAAGACCTAATCTTTCGAAAAAGTAGTACTTTACACATGGAGTGGCAAAAATAATTTTTATTGAATTTTTAGTGACTATTAATATTTATAATTATTTGATTTTTATTTGTGATTGTAAAAATATAATTTGATGAAATGATTCTAAATGCATTAATAGATATACAAATATATATATATATCTTCCAATATTATATAGTTGTAAGGGCAAAAATGGGTACCTACCCCCGCCACCCTCCTCCATCCCCCTGCGACCCCAACAACTCCCCCCCCCCCGCCCCCTCCGCCTGCCCCTCCTCCTGCCCCTCCGCATACCACTCCACCTACGCCACTACAACTAATCTCTTATAGATATGTTGCTGAAAATTGTATACAGGGGGTATCGATTCGCTGATTAGGAATCTGAACTCAGATTTAGAAAATTCAAAATAGCGGAACGAAAATGTCTGCCGCATATTGAAATATTACTGAATTTTGCTGAAAATTGTATATACGGGATTTCTGGATTCGATTATTACGAATCTGAAATTAGATTTTAAAAATTGAAAATGGCGGCAAAATATTTAAATAATACTGGATTTTGCTAATAATTGTATTTAATGGATTTCTAGATTGCGAATCTCAACTCAGATTTTCAGAATTCAAAATAGCGGATTGAAGATTTCGGCCACATATTGAAATATTACTGTATTTTGTTGAAAATTGTATATAAGGAGTTTTTGGAGTCGCTTATAACAAATCTGAACTCGGACTAAGAACATTCAAAATGGCGGATTCAAAGATGGTGGTCAAATATTGAAATATTACTAGATTTTGCTGAAATTTGTATTACCTTAATACGGGATTTTTGGTTTCGCTGATTAGGAATCTGAACATATATTGGGATAATTCAGGCTGGTGGAGGCAAGATCGCTAACAAAAATTGAAATTTTACTCGATTTTACTGAAAATTGTACATAAGGAATATGTGGATTCGCAGATTACGAATGCCAACTCAGATTTTCAGAATTCAAAATGACTGATCGAAGATGGAGGCGAAATATTCTAAAACTACTGGATTTTGCTGAAAATTGTATATAAGGGGTATGTGGATTCGCTGATTACGAATCACAACTCAGATTTTCAGAATTCAAAATGGCTGATCGAAGATGGAGGCAAAATATTCAAAAACTACTGAAATTTGCTGGAAATTGTACATAAGGGGTATGTGGATTCGCTGATTACGAATCATAACTCAGATTTTCAGAATTCAAAATGGCTGATCGAAGATGGAGGCAAAATATTCAAATACTACTGGATTTGCTGAAAATTGTATAAAAGGGATTTCTGGATTCGCTGATTACGAATCTGAACTCAGATTTTGAAAATTCAAAATGGCGGATTAAAAAATGGTGGTCAAATATTGAAATATTATTGGATTTTGCTGAAAATTGTATATACGGAATTTTTGGTTTCGCTGATTACGAATCTGAACATATATTGTGAAAATTTAGACTGGTGGACCCAAGATCGCTAACAAAAATTTAAATTTTACTTGATTTTGCTAAAAATTGTATAGAGTGGGTTTCCGGTTTCGCCAATTAGGAATCGTAACACAGATTTTGAAAATTGAAAATAGAGAACACAAGATGGATGCCAAAAATTGAATTATTACTGGATTTTGCTGAAAATTGTATATAACGGGTATCTGGATTCGCTGATTACGAATCGCAAATCAGATTTTCAGAATTCAAAATGGCTGAACGAAGATGGAGGCGAAATATTCAAAAACTACTGGAATCTGCTGAAAATTGTATATACGGGGTATGTGGATTCGCTTATTACGAATCACAACTCAGATTTTCAGAATTCAAAATGGCTGATCGAAGATGGAGGCAAAATATTCAAAAACTACTGGAATTTGCTGAAAGTTGTATATAAGGGGTATGTGGATTCGCTGATTACGAATCACAACTCAGATTTTCAGAATTCAAAATGGCTGATCGAAGATGGAGGCGAAGTATTCTAAAACTACTGGCTTTTGCTAAAAATTGTATATAGGAGGCTTCTATATTCGCTGATTAAGAATCTGAACTCAGATTTTCAGAATTCAAAATGGCTGATCGAAGATGGAGGCCAAATATTCAAATATTATTGGATTTTGCTGAAAATTGTATATAGTCGTATCTGGATCCGCTGATTATGAATCTGAACCCAGATTTTGAAAATTCAAAATAAAAGACCCAAGATGACGGCCAAAAATTGAAATTTTACCGGAATTTCCTAAAAATTGTATATTATGGGTTTCCGGATTCGCTTATAGGAATCTGAAATCGGATTTTGTAAATACAAAATGGCTGCCAAAAATTGAAATATTAATGGATTTTGCTGAAAATTGTATGTTGGGTATTTTGATTCACTGATTATGAATTCGAACTCAGATATTCAGAATTCAAAATGGCGCATCGAAGATGGAGGTCAAATATTCAAATATCACTGGATTTCGCTGAAAATTGTATATAGGGAACCCATCTGGATTCGCTGATTACGAATCTGAACTCATATTTCGCTAATTCAAAATGGCTGCCAAAAATTGAAATATTGCTGAATTTTACAATTGCATATGGAAAATTTCTGGATTCGCATGATGATGAATCAGAATTCAGATTATGAAACTTCAAAATGGCATACCCAAGATAACGAATATGAACTCAGATTTTAAAAATTCAAAATGGCAGTAAAATATTGAAATAATATTGGATTTTGCAAAAGAATGGTATGTATGGGGTTTCCGAATTAGCTGATTACGAATCTGAACTCAGATATTGAAAATTCAAAATGGCGGAACGAAAATGTCTGCCACGTATTGAAATATTACCGAATTTTGCTGAAAATTGTATATACACGGAAAGAAGCATTCAGAGCTATAGGCCGTGAGTTATAACAGAGTCAGCGTGTACCTTCTCGGCCACCGTGTGACGGCGCGACATTCAGGCACGTCAACGATGGTCTCTAGGCAACGTTATACGTGGTGACTGCCGCAGTCATCAGACGTGCCACTCACGCTTGCTGCCGTGCGCGTTAAAGCTTGAACTCAGTGATAGTCACGGCCTACAGCCGTGTCACGCGAGCACCGTTCATCGAAATGACCACAGTCACAGTCATAGACGCATATGTCACGACATCCGGCGATGCTATATGGCAAGCTATTTTTTTCTCGCGCGTCACGGGCTACAGCTGTGAATTCTTCTTTCTGTATACGGGATTTTTGGATTCGATTATGACGGATCTGAACTGAGATTTTAAAGATTCAAAATGGTGGCAAAATATTTAAATTATACTGGCTTTTGCTAAAAATTGTATATAGGAGGTTTATATATTCGCTGATTACGAACCTGAACTCAGATTTTCAGAATTCAAAATGGCGGATCGAATATGGAGGACAAATATTCAAACATTGCTGGGTTTTGCTGAAAATTGTATGTACGGGATTTCTAGATTGGATGATTACGAATCTGAACTCAGATTTTCAGAATTCCAAATTGCCAATCGATAACGGCTGTTACATATTGAAATATTACTGGATTTTGCTGAAAATTGTATATACGGGATTTCTGGATTCGATTATTACGAATATGAACTCAGATTTTAAAAATTGAGAATGGCTGCGAAATATTTAAATAATACTGGATTTTGCTAATAATTTTATGTAGGAGATTTCTAGATTACGAATCTCAACTCAGATTTTCAGAATTCAAAATGGCGGATCTAAGATGTCGGACACATAATGAAATATCATTGGATTTTGCTGAAAATTTTAATTCAAACTGGTGGACCTAAGATGACTAACAAAAATTGAAGTTTTACTCGAGTTTGTTAAAAATTGTATATAGTGAGTTTCCGGATTCGCTGATTAGGAATCTGAACTCAGATTTTGTAAATATAAAATGGCGGCCAAAAATTGAAATATTACTGGATTTTATAATCAATAAGTTACAAATAAAATCAGAGCTGACGTAATGAACTACATATATATTCTGCATTATTTTATTAAATATAATATACTTAGTATTTTAAAAATTAATAAATGTTAAGAATAATGTTTTTAAAAAACATTACAGAAATTTTAAATGAAGAAATAAGTGTTTCAAAATATTATGTAATAGAAGATTATCCTCATTCATTATTATTAATATTTATCTCTAATAATGGGGGTTGGCGAGCGGAGCGAGCAGGGGGCGAAGCCCCCCTACTATATATATATCATTTGCATCCTTTGAGGATTCTATTCAGCAGCATACCGATACTTTGAGGATTTTTCGGCACTTTGAGGATTTATCCTCAAAGTGCCAAGGTATGAAACGGTACTTTTGAGGATCTATATTAGTACCTTCTACCCAGAGAGGGGATTATTTCTTTAGTCAAGCGCGCAAGACTCTGGCGAAAGAAACTCTAGATCCTCAAAGTTACGGGTATGAATAATATATATATTCTGTTTGTTTTGTTTATCGTTACCATCGATACGTTTTGTTTATAAACATTATCAGATGATATTTCAACATTGACAGAGTAACACCTATGCTATATTTTAAAAGTGATTGGATAAGATCTGTACTACTTTTTCGAAAGTGATTTTGTGACAGTGATAGCAAGAAATAAATAATAGCGACATTCGATACAGAAAATTATCACGACAATTGAGAGAGAGAGAGAGAGAGAGAGAGAGAGAGAGAGAGAGAGAGAGAGAGAGAGAGAGAGAGGAGGACACAGAGTAAGACAGAGAGAGAGAGGGTGAGAGAGAGGAAGAGAGAGAGAAAGAGGATCAGGCCATAGTATCTCAAAAGAGATTTCCAAAGAGACAGAAGGAGAGGGAGAGGGAGAGAGAGAGAGAAAACTACATTTCAGTGTAAGTATCTTTTTATTTTTAACATAATGGATACATTTTTACATTTATTATGAAATACATTTGTTAATATACCTATTAACTTTCTTACGTTGCTTTGTGCTACGCTATATAACTACGTCTCACATTACGGGAGCCCGTTTGCGTGGGCTTGCGCGAGGGCGATCGCCAGGTTGCTCGATGCTGAGACGCGGTTTCGCTACCACGCCCGGTCTTACCTCGGTAGCCTTGTCTCTATCTTTTAGGTGTGCTGAGCTTTGCCTTACATAGTCATGTGTCGCATCGAGTTCATCGCTTGATTAAAGTGTATTTTATGTAATTGTTGAGCGCTGGTGCGGTCCGCTGAAGGCGATGCGAATTGTGGTCTACAACCGCAACGAGAGAAAGAGAGAAAGAACAATTTTCCCTTTGGTTAGTCGTCTTAGAGGTCCTGACGGATTATCTTGATCAGGTTGAATTCAACATGACGATTCAACAGGGGAGGAATAATTCGAAATGAAGAATAGTATTGTACATTTACGTTTGTGCAAATCTTCGGTGTTAGCCGCGAAGGCCACTGGCTAGCCGGATTGCAGGAATATGCCCACTCCTTTCGCTCTTGCTCTGCGTCCCGTTCGCCGTCATTCGGAATCGCTGTGTTATGTTCTCCGGTACCTTCTACTCGGGAAGTGGTCGGCGATGAGAGCTTGAGCTTGAGTCGTGTGCGTGGGAGACTGCGATGATCAAGTCCGAGACAAATATCAGGATGTGCGTCTCTCGTCAATTTCTGATCCCAGGTAAATCACTCCGGGTCGTAGAATGTCATCGTATCCTTCGCTGCTCTCTCTTGCTATTTCCGATTAACTTTCTGAATAATTTATGATTGCCTCTGTTCCCTGCATCGTCTCAATTTAAAATGCACTCTCGTGCTTTTATCGCTTCTGTCGTTATAATCGGCTTTTCTCTCTCTCTTACTATTTCTCCTTCTATCTCTTATCTTCTTCGACATTTCCCTATTCGTATTATACGTTTCGTTTGTGTGCGGCTTAATTTCGTCTGGCCTGTCGCTTCGGATGCTTGCGCTGTGTTTGTGCTTGAGTGCGTGCGTGTGTGCCGATGTGTGTACGTATTTGTGTGTGTGGATGTGTGTGCGTATGTGTGTATATATGTGTCTGTGTATGTATGCGTATGTGTTCCTGTTGAAAATAACTACGTACGTTTCCAACGCGAGTAATTCGAAGGCTTTGATACGTATTATTGATATGTATTTTTGGTAGGTATTAAAATTTTAAATTGAATATTCATTCCCTGAAATTTTGCGAAATGTTTACTAATTATATTCTAGTTTCCATAAATAGAAGTATACTGCGATTAATAACACAAAAAATAGGGCTTATGGCTATGTTATGTTTTATTTTACTTTTAATTAATTAAATTAACGTAAAATAAAACAACATAGCCACAATCCCTTTTTTGTATTATGATTCACAGTATACTCCCATTTATTAAAACTAGAATATAATCAGTAAACATTTCTCAAAATTTCAGTGAATGAATATTCAATTTAAAATTTTGATACTTACCAAAAATACCTATCAATAATACGTATCAAATCGTTCGAATTTGTTACATCACAAAGACGTCTTTCTGTTACGTAATTTTGATACGTAATACAAAATTACGTAATTATTTTTAACTCGGGTGTGTGTGTATGCGTGTGTGTGTGTTTGTGTGGGTGTTGTCTAGGCGTGTATGTGCGTGGACTTGTTTTGTCATAGAGCCCCCCCTTTCTTAAGACTCGAACGTGAGTCTGGCGCGAAGAGACGTGCGATTCGGCGGTGTACCTGGTTTCTTTTTCCATTTTTTTTTTCATACTTAATTTGGAAAAGCATTATATGCATATTATTTTTATGATCTTCCTTTTTCAAAGTGTCTCTAAGAACAATTTGAAAAGAATGCAGCATGCTCTGATGTATAAAATTCTTTTCTTTTAAATTATACAGGTACTGGCGACCATTCTATTTCTTTCTTTATTATTTCTTTCGTAGTGGTTTTTATAAAAATAATAACGTTGTTTAATTTAAATAACGCCATTTTATGTTCCAATTCGTGACACGAATTTACAAAAAAATAACGTCATTTAATAACCTCATTATATGACTTTATTTCTTAACGTCATTATTTTCAACATTGCATTTTTCTCTATGCTTGGACGCTCTTCCTCTACCACGCCTTGTCTAACCTTGGTATCCTTGCCTATATCTTTTAGGTGCGCTGAGCCTTAAATATAAGTCATGTCTCACATCGAGTTCATCGCTTGATTAAAGCTTTTCTTATATAATCATTGAGCGCTGGAGCGGTCCGCTGAAGGCCATTCGAATTGTGAATTATAACCGCAACGAGAAAAAGAGAGAAAGAAAGGTTTCCCCGTCGCTGAGTCATCTTGTAGGGCCTGACGGTTCACTTTGATCAGATTGAATTCAAAATGACGATTCAACAGGACATGAATAATTCAACATGAAGAATAGTATTGCACACTCACGTGTGTGCAAATACGCGATGTTTGCAGTGAAGGCCACTGGCTGGCTGGATTGCAGGAGTACGCCCGCTCCGTTCGCTCTTGCTCTCCGCACCGCTCGCAGTTATTCGGAATAGCTGTCTTACGTTCTCCGGTATCATCTACTCGTGAAGTGGTGACCTCTTCCGAGTGAGTAATACTATCTCCGATTTGTGGGTGGAAAGTTGCAGACTTTGTTCCTGTTATGTACGAGTGCGTTGTGTGTTTTCCATTGCGGTCCTGCCCCGAATGCAAGCTTGCACCTTTCGATTGAGAATGGACAGCTGATGGGCTTCACGTGGGTCCGTTATCGGACCTGTAACGATAGCCAAAAACTTCGTTGATCCTCTGTGTCTCGTAAAAAGCCGCAATGTCAGCGTCCTCACTGACATGTTGATGTTTGTAGAAGAACACTGTGTAGGCGTGTGTGCGTATTGCGCGTATTGCGCGTCATCATCAGACGACGGTGTGTCGCCTCTCTCCGTCCCAGACACGCAGCTCACAGCACATATCGTGTCAGTTGGTCCGCTGATGCAGCTTGCGCTTCATCCGAATTTCTCCATACTCGTGTCGACTTTATCGCCGATGCATCCCGTAGAGTTTTTGCATCGCATGGTGTGCTTCAGACTCGTTTCGGATTGGGTGCCGACGCATTCACGAGAAGGGACAAGTCCACTGCATGACAGGTTGGGCTTGACCTTCCCTGCAAAAACTATTTTATTAAAATAGATTCAATCCGATTAAAAAATCAAACATGAATTAATGAGAAATCTTAATACGAAAATATCAGATTTAAAACTATTAAAATTGATTCATTTAAATCATTTTTTGTCAGAATTAATTGATATTTTTCTCACCTTATTAAATCCTATGTTATTCATTTAAAGTTTGAATTTAAAACGTAAATATAAATTACATTGGATTTAATAAGTTTATAAAAATCTCTATTAATTCTGATAAAAACTGATTTGAACGAATCAATTTTAATAGTTTTAAATCTGGTATCTTCATATTAAGATTGCCGATTAATGATGGATTTTTCAATCGGATCGAATTTATTTTAATAAGATAGTTTTTGCATGGTTCTGCTGCCTTGCAGAGTGCTACTTTTTGGGCGACGACGAGTTGTGCAACTCATATCGGTCGCCGTTTTTGAACGCCATTGAACGCGCGAGTAGGCGCAGTCTGTCGTTGCTGCGCGCTATCGGCATGTTTCTGCGTTGCCGTGCCAGGAAAAACGACTTAACTTAATATTTATATTTAATTAAAAGCATCGTTTTGAAGTTAATACTGGGCAATAAACAGATTATGACATACCTATTTTTATTGCAATAAAGATCAAAGGCAATAGATAATAGAAGGCAACACAACAGCTTTGATTGCCGGGCGATGGAGCGAGTGTGCTAAACAGTAAACGAGTACTCTCTAAAGTTGAATTAGTGAAAATTGCTCCACCATTTCAATTAGTAGAAAAAACTACTAATTTATTAGTGAATATTCACTATTTCATTAGTGGTTTTTTAAAAACTATTAATTAAATTAGTAAAAACTACTAATCAAAATAGTAGTTTTAATAAACTACTAAATGAAATAGTGATTATTCACTAATAAATTAGAAGTTTTTTCTACAAATTGAAATGGTGGAGCAATTTTCACACTTTAGAGAGTAACGTTCGGTATTCGGTTTACCGAATTCCGTTGACTTGACGCATATTCCGTTGGGAGGCGCATGCGTGGGAATGAATATTTAAAAAAGAATTCGTATTCTATGTTTTAACTAAAGAAATAACTATGTTATTTGTCTTATTTAAACAATTTCTCTAAATCGCTTAACTGCACAGTTACCGGAATAACGACTTAACTGCATTATTTTGTTTGTTTATACAAAGAATAAAAATGTATTCTAGCAGCTGATAGTGGGGTTCGAAAGATATTCTATACCTTTGTAAATATTTACATTTAGGCCAGTCAATAGAGAAAAAAATCAGCGTTTTCGTGCCATAAATCTTATTAGTAAGCGGTAAACGCTATTGTACGCAGAATAATCCACAGTATAAGTGGTATATAAACTCGACTAGCAGCTCCGTTCTATATATATTGTTATTAACAATTTAATGCAAAAAAAAGCGCTTTTTTATGGTTTTTTGCTTTTATAGCCGAAACTAGTGGACCGATCTTGATGGTCCAATGAGATAAATTGTAGTAAATGAAATTACGAACAAAACTAGATGTTGATCGAATCGATCGGACGATTAGTTACGGAGAAAAACGTGAAGAACCGAAAAAATGAGCGTTTTTTGAAAAATTCATATATCCGCCATTTTTAAAGATGTGGCGGATATCTCTGGCGAATTGATAGTACTTCACATGTACTTTATGTGTGCGAAAACCAGGGACTGTGCGATTATTAGTTTTTGCGTAATCGCAATTTCAATTTTTGAGTAGGCTATTTTTGAGCGAGGCTGTATGCTCTACGGGTTATCCGATTTCAATTATCAAAAATGATTTTGAAAGTTCAAATGTTGAACTATAAAACGTCTATCTTGGATTTTTTATTAAGTACTGTTTTATACCTGAAAACAGCTGTCAAATTTGACCAAAAACGCCCGAGCGCACGAAAGTGGCGGAATGGTGGGGGGCGCGCGGCTGAGGGAAGCCGATATATATAGTAATAGAACGCGCTGCGCGCAACGCACAGATCTTTGCTTTTAATTTCCTCAGCAACTAGAGAAGCTATTTTAATCATTTTTTTTTTCTTTCGGAGTAACTCAACCCAACTAAACCGATTCTGCACTTTTATTTGATGAAAAATGAACAGAAACGCTAATTTTGCTTGAGATTTGAAGCAGGTATATACGTATCTACTCGGGTGTGTATTATATAATCAAGGACGTTTACGCTCGAAACATCTGCTTGTATATACAGTATATGCTATAAGTACTGTTTTATACCTGAAAACAGCTGTCAAAGTTGACCAAAAACGCCCGAGCGCACGAAAGTGGCGGAATGGTGGGGGGCGCGCGGCTGAGGGAAGCCGATATATATAGTAATAGAACGCGCTGCGCGCAACGCACAGATCTTTGCTTTTAATTTCCTCAGCAACTAGAGGAGCTATTTTAATCATTTTTTTTTTTATTTCGGAGTAACTCAACCCAACTAAACCGATTCTGCACTTTTATTTGATGAAAAATGAAAAGAAACGCTAATTTTGCTTGAGATTTGAAGCAGGTATATACGTATCTACTCGGGTGTGTATTATATAATCAAGGACGTTTACGCTCGGAACATCCGCTTGTATATACAGTATAGTAATGCTATTCGCTCCACTCTGTTCTGTCCCCACTTTCTTCCACTATACCATACTATTGTATATCGTGGACTGAAGCGGTCAAAGAAGGAGAAAGCGACGCTACCAACGGTCTTTTCAGCTGTTTATACTACAGTTGCCACCGAGACTCTAGCTACTATAACTTTGCAAAGCATCTTTGATACATGTGTTTATTTTATAAATAGCTACTTAATTATTACTAATATTTCAATTATTTTAAAATATTAAAATTGTTACTTTTTCTTAATTTTAATTGTATTAAATTAATAATAAGTTCAGTGATTTTATTGTGTAATATCAAGTTTTTGGAGTGGAGTCGACACCGTACTGTACATTCATTATACGAGGTGCACACAAGAGTATGTATAATTTTTATTGTAGTATATGTAGTATAGGTGAAAGCATTGTAACAATCAGAAATCAAAACAGGATAATTTTTAATCAAGTAGTCTCTTGTAAAATATTTTAGTTTATCAGTAGCATGTTAAAATCCGGTTACTTTAGGTTCTTGTTTTTGAAAAATCTTTGTTGAATTGAAAAACTTTTTTTTCTAATTCGTAGGGTTTTTTTTTATATAACTTGAGGTTTAAATCAACTTAAATTTTATTATAAGTAATATAGCTTCATGAACAGAATAAGTTTGAAAGTGTATGAGTATAAATGGAATCGGTATTGCCGGCATTCTGTTTAATCATTCGAGTAGAAAGAGCAAATAGCAGTGTGAAGGATAGCCAAGTTGCAGAGACACTAGATTCTCACTCAAGCGGCCGGAGTTCGATCCCCGATACTATCACGGTTCCATTTTTTCTAATTCTTTTTTTATTTATTTTTTTTAATTTATGTGTATATAGTGTGTAAGTGTGGCGTATTTGTATGTATATTTATATATTTCAAAATTTCTTTCCAATAATTGTTTTATTAATTTGTGCCTGTTATTTGAGTTTAAGAAACATTACTTTATAAATTTACATTATAAATAACAATTAAAAATTAATAATAATTTAGATTGTTAATAAGACTTTGAAAGTATTTATAACACTCGATGTGTGTTGTTATAAAAGTGCTATATAATACTGATTCTCATTAGTTAAATTTAATATAAGAGTCGTAAATATTAATTATATTTTATTAAAATTCCTAGATAATCAGTATACAAGATCAGTATACAAAACATCGTAATGGAGCTTACCGACGAGGCAGAAGCATCTACATCTACGAATGTTAGGTAAATGTTATTGCAAAAACACCCAAATTAAACAGTGTTCACACTAATAGTAGATTATGCACCTAGGGAGTAAAAGTAAAGAATGTCTCAGATCAGCCTTCGGCTCGAGCGACAATTATATGCGATCTGATGGATTCTTTACTTACTCCCGTGGTGCATATACTAATTTTCTCCACGACGAACGTATATGTGCAAATCTCACGAAAGATGCGACAAAACCCGAAATCACGATTTGAAAATTTTTTTTGGAGCACACCTACCAAACCTGGTTTTTCTCGTTGTTTGTGGTATGTATAAGAGAAATTCGTGGTTGAGCATCGTCCATCAAGTTGCCTATTTTTTCTAGAACCATTTCTTACTTTTTAAGAAAATGGCAAAAAAAGCCCTTCTCTTCAAACCTCAGTTATTTAGCCCACAAGCGATCTACTCAAAGTTTACAAAAAGAAATTAAAACATGAAAAAAGTTTTAATTCCTTTTTTTAAAAGTTAAAAAATGTTGATTCCTTCAAAAGTTACAAGGATTTGAAGTTGAACGTCGAAAAAGCATAAAAATGCAAAAAATCGCAGGAATCGGACGCGCCGACTTTGAAAGCATTTTTATGCCTTTTCGACGTTCAACTTCAAACCCTTGTAACTTTTGAAGGAATCAACATTTTTTTAATTTTTAAAAAAAGGAATTAAAGCTCTTTTTTGCTAGTTTTAATTTCTGTTTGAAAACTTTGAGTAGATCGTTTCTGGGCTAAATAGCTGAGGTTTGAAGAGAAGGGCTTTTTTGCCATTTTCTTAAAAAGTAAGAAGTTGTTCTAGAAAAAATAGGCAACTTGATGGACGCTGTACAACTGCGGATCTTCATTTTATATACTACAAACAATAGGAAAAACCAGGTTTCGAAGGTGTGCTCGAAAAAAAATTTTCAAAACGTGATTTCAGGTTTTGTCGCATCTTTCGTGAGATTTGCACATATATGAATTTTAACTTTACGTATTCCATTAATATTTTTTTAATTCAGGTACGATGAAAATACACAAGCTATGGAAGACGAACAGGAGTGGCTTGACGACGATGAAATTTGTTTACTTTGCGACAAGCCTAATGAACCATCTAAATCGCACATATTGAAAGAACGGGCCATTAATAATCTTATTCTAGCCAGTCATAAAAGAAAAGATAAGAAGCATTTAAAGTTACAAAAATTAAAAGAAATCACAGTACATAAAACTTGTCAAACTCTCTATACGAGGGAGTCTAATATAAAAAGGGCGTTAGCAGCATCGGCATTAACATGGTTAAAAGACCAAAATCGTTGTAAAGAAGGACGAGGGTTCGCTTTCTCAACTCATTGTTTTTTTTGTTCGAATCAATGTCACAAGTAGTAAGGGGACCGGTATAGCGAGACGGCCCCCCACGGTGTGGTGTGTAGGGGCCACGTGGCACCCCGCTGTGCGGCGTGTATGGGTCCCCAAGTGTGACAAGGTCATTAACCCAAGTGTTTACAGTAGCAAGTGTGGCCACAAGCTAATTAGTGTAAACAATGGGGGTGATTTATTACCCCATAAATAATGGCCCACTTATGGCACCCGCCATGACGTCATGCCGCTATACATGCCCTACGTGTGTTGCCGTATATGCCTTGACTCGAGGTGGTGGGGGGCCAGCGCTTTGGCTGTCCGCGCTACGCCATAAAGACCCGTAAGGTGCTAGGCCTCCCGCTGTATAGACCGTGTGCTGTGTGTATGGGCCTCAAGTGTGAACAGAATTATTACTCCATAAATAACGTCCTACTTATCGCTCGCGCCATGACGCTATGCCGCTATACCTGCCCGGCGCGTGCCGGCGTATATGCCTCAACTCGGTGATGGTGGGGGAGAGACCTTTGGCTATACGAGCTACGCCATAAAGACCTCTCGCTGTATAGACCGCGTGCTGTGTGTGTATGGGTCCCAAGTGTGACAAGGTCATTAGCAGGTGTGAACACAAGATAATAATGATAAACAATGGGTCGGATTATTAACCATAAATAACGGCCCACTTACCGCCCCCGCCATGACGCCATGCCGCTATACCTACCAGGCGCGTGCCGCCGTATATGCCCCGACTAGTCGTGGTGGTTGTGGTGGTGGTGGGAGAGACCTTTGGCTATACGCCATAAAGTCCCATAGAGTGCTGGAGCGGACCCTCTCGCTGTATAGATCGTGTGTGTGTATGTGTGTGTGTGTTTGTGTTTGCGCGCGCGCGTGTGTGTGTGTGTATGTTCATAATAATTTGGGGGTGGGAATAGGGAGTTGGTGCAAAGGAGAGGTCTGCAAATAAAAAAGCTGTTGATGAAAAAAATAAATTTTTATTTATTTAATCGTAGAAGAAAGTTAGTCTTACGTTAACATAACTACCGATATCACGAACGCACAATTTTTATTTTAACTTATACACGAATTACTATTTTACAGTTGGTCTTACGGCAATATAAATATCGACATCATTAACGCACAATTTTTATTTTAACTTATAATACGAATTACTATTTTAGAAGCACACCATACGCAATTAGTCAATCGCAAACATTTTATTTCGGTTGCACTTTTTAATCATTGTTTTTAAGCGCGAAATACAAAATTTGTATTAATAATAACGATGCTGACACTTGCACTACTTAGCGCGCACACACACACACACACACACACACACACACACACACACACACACACACACACACACACACACACACGCACATGCACACGCACACACACACACGCACACACACATACACACACACACACTGCTGTTAGTGAGGGCAGCTAGAGTGGGGATGAGTAAAAAACGTAAAAAAGCAATGTGTCGTCGGTACATCTTTCTTTTGGGGATGCCACGACAGACTGTATTTCGACGCTTTTCGAAAATGAAATTTACGACATGCCAGGTTTCCAGACGCTCTGATGAAAGCGCATATGTTTTGCCGCGGAGAACCTCGGCGAAATTTTTCCCGAATGAAAATTTTTTATTACTCTTTCATGGTTTAAGCACAGCGGCCTCGCAGAAGTTTCTGGCTCTACGAGCGCGCGCACGGAACGTGTAGTTAAGTATCTGCACGTGAGAAAAACAGAAACACATGTAGGCGTAGAAAACAACCCTTGGAAGGATACTTCGGGTTTTTACAGGAAGAGATTTTTTAACATCTGTAGAGTTTCTTTTCTTATCGAAAAGCTGTACGACTGCCATAGTAATCGTACCCCGCTTCGCAGGGGATTCTCAATTTTTCTTCAAACCCGTCGGCACGCGTGACGAAAACCTTTCGAGCTAAACTATCGCTACGTGACAGGACCATGCAATAATGCCAAGGGGTTATCCTCGAAACTTACATCCGCTGCGAAGAAAGTAAGCCCCGTTGTTTTTTCGAAACAATATATCACGGTAGCAGCCCCGCAAAAGGATGTTTCGCGTGTAAAGCTTACGCACCGGGGTTTCCTTCGCGCGAACATGCATAGCAATACACGGGGGTTATTTTTACCCAGCTACACATTTTTAACGGAAAAAAGTTACCTCTTTCTTCAAACCCGTCGGCACGCGTGACGAAAACCTTTCGAGCTAAACTATCGCTACGTGACAGGACCATGCAATAATGCCAAGGAGTTATCCTCGAAACTTGCATCCGCTGCGAAGAAAGTAAGCCCCGTTGTTTCTTTAAAACAATATATCACGGTAGCAGCCCCGCAACAGGGTGTTTCGCGTGTAAAGCTTACGCACCGGGGTTTCCGTCGCGCGATCACGCATAGCAATACTCGGAGTTATTTTTCACCCAGCTACACATTTTTAACGGACAAAGTTACCTCCTGCGCTTTGGTGAGATTTTCCAGAGACGGCACGAGTACATAACGTAAACAGATGCTCAAAAACCCCGAGGGAAAGGAATTTTCTGATACCACGTGTATACTGTATTCAAAACACTCGACGCCGTTGACACCGCCAAAAAGTCGCGCTATAAAAGCGGTGAGGGCCACTTACGGTCCTACCAGTCTTTCTTTTGAACGAGAAGCGTCACCATGGAGAATTTTGTCGCTTGTAAAAGTTTACGGGAAGCTGTATTGCGTCTCGCAGCGCAATCACGCTATAGTAGAGGCGGCGCGTGGCGTACACGACTGAGGACGTTGCCTTCTACGGAACTTGTCAATCAGTTACGACGCTTGTTACGGCTGACTGGCTATCGGGCGATAGCAAGATTATTTCGTACATTCAGGCATTCGCGAGATGTACAGCGTACCATCGGGGAATTTGTGGTCGAGTGCAACTTGGACAGATTGCCTGTTTTTAGAAAGCTCATGAGCGAGTACGAGGAGCTAATGGGTAAGTGAAAAAATTTTTAATATTTTTCCTAAAATTTTTTAAAAATTTAGTTCTCTAAAAACATTTTTTTCCAGCCTTAGAAGATTTATTGCGTGAGAGCGATTCTGATAGCGAAAATATCGAAGCTGATGACGAGGAGAGCAGCGACGCCACTCACTTTGAGTGGAATGCCGATGATACACCATCTCAACCAGGGCCGTCGGGGGTGGCAAGCGGTTCGGCGCGCACTGATGGACGACAAAATCCTGTAGCTCCCAGGCTATCGTTTGACACTGATAGCGACGCGGCTGATGACGGTAGCTCGCAGCAGCAAATCTGGGTCGCCCCCGTACACAACGCACCTCTTTCCGACGATAATCCGCCTACAGAAACGGTGTCTGACAGCGAAGAGGAGCGCACCGTAAGCCCGAACCTCATTAATGCGGAGGACCATGAAAGGGCGAATCTAGAAATGGAGGCGGTAGAAAATGAGCGAGAGTATATACTGGAGGCGTTATCATCATACATGGAGCCGGGGGAAGCCGTTCACCGGGCGTTTTTGAGCGATCCTCCTCAGGCGTCAGCAGATGTAGGCATCGCGAATACCGCTGAAAATCGCTACAACATCTTGAGCAATTTTTACCTTGGAGATCCCGGAGCATACGATAATAACTTTAACCCGTGGGGCGAAGTTCATCTGCGTATAAATGAGCGTAAGTTAAATTAATTTTTCTTTTTTGTAATGTAAAAAAAATGAGCATGTTGTTGAAAAAAATATGTTTCTTTTTTAGTCATAAGACATCGGGATAGTATATCGTACCACTATCCCTATGACATTCCCGATATACCCGGGGTTTACGAGTGGTTTTTGAATATACTCCATTCACCACGCGCACAGGTGTTGCGTTGGTTTCATGACCAGGCGGAAAATATATTTCTCCGTTGTATACGGAAATAGATCTCGCGGATCTATTAGTACGTGTAAGCGAAAGTTTTCGCGGGCCACCGGAAGAATAGAAAATGACTAAAGAAGAGAAATGTTTAAATAATATTAAAAGCTGACGACAATTCATTTTATTCATTTAGAGACCCGTCAATCCCCTCTTCAGGTAGGCGCTGGTGAAGGTCATAGCAGAAGCAACAGCAGCCACAGCAGCAGTAGCAGCATCACGCGCGACGACGAGGCTGACGCAGGGCCCGAGCGGTTTATTATAGCTGCCGAGGGAGAGCAGTACATGCGTAGGTTTGCTGTTCACGGCCGCACGGTCAGTTTTAATATACGTGACCCACCTGCCGGGGAAAACCCTGTATTATGGCTCGAGGAAAGTATTAGAGACATTTACGAATACATTACATCTAACGTTCCACCTAGCACATTAATCGGCGTGAGTATTCGTAGTGATCGGTTTGCGCGGGGGCCCGGAGGGTTGTCGTTCAGGCCTATTGAAAATTTCAGTTACTTAGATTTATAGAATTTGATAAATTCTATAAGTCAAAGTAACGCAGTTTTGGGTATCGATGACACACTAGCCTTACAAATATATTACGTTGAAATGCCTGTTGGCGCAGGGAGACCATGACCAAAACAAACGCTAAGCATAGGTAGTCTTCGTAAACGCTCGATCGTAACAATAAAAAACGAGGACAATTTATGTTTACCGCGCGCGCTCGTAGTAGCGAGAGCACACTTAGCTCTTAAAACATCCGAATGCCCGGCAACGCGCGACGAGTGGCGCGTAATTCACGACGGCCGGCGAAAATTACAGAAAGAGCGCACAGAGAAACTCGTGCACGATGCAGGAGTAATTTTACCGCTAGAGGGGTGTGGATTCCGCGAGTTGACGGCGTTTCAAGATTTTTTTGCTGCGGAGGGTATTGCTATGGTTATATTTGAAAAGTGTAACCTGGGTAGTGGCGAACCTCCGTTATTTGACGGCTGAAATAACATTCAAGATTTAAATGCACCGCTTCACGGTGTTATTTATTTAATCTTTGAGGAGCAGTCTAGACACTTTAACGTGATCACTAATTTATTTGCTGCGGCCGGGTCAAAATTTTTTTGGTCTTTTGTAACAAGGGTTTTCGCCGTATTGGGCAACACAAGTGTAAACGAACTTGTGAATCTTGCTTTGTTACACCTTCATGTAGGAGTGACGGTGTAGAAATGATAGAGTGCACAGAGTGTGGACGTAAATTTTTCGGGCATGGTTGTTTCGTTAATCACAAGAGCGCGGGTTCGTACAAAAAAAATAATCGCAAAGTGTGCGACGTCGTGCGGCTATGCGAAAATTGTTTAAAAATAGTAAATACGCAGCACAGTCAACACGAGTGTGGTATTAGTTATTGCAAACAATGTTCGAAGGGGCAGCCGTTCAATTATGCATGTTTCATGCAACCAATTGGTGGTGGTGGTGACTTGAAAGCGGAAAAAAAATTTTTATACAGTTTTTACGATTTTGAGACCCGTCAGGATACGCCGTATGGAGAAAACGCCCGAATTCACGTGCCGAATCTCTGTGTCGCGCATCAGGTTTGCACGGATTGCATAGACGTGGACGACCTTAAAATCATTTGTAGCAAATGCGACGTGCGCGAGTTCATTTTCACAGAGGATCCGGTAAAACAGCTCTTAAGCTTGTGCATTCGGGAAAGCACTGAATTTTCCGAAATTGTATGCATCGCGCACAATGCCAAGGCATTTGATGCTCAATTCATTTTAAAAGAATTGGCCGAAAACTCTGAGCGCACAGCCCCCAGCGTCATTTTGAACGGTCAAAATATTACAATGTTGAAGTACGGCCGAACCAAGTTTATCGACAGCATCAACTATTTTCAAATGAAATTGAGTGCTCTACCAGCTATCTTCGGTTTACCCGAAAGTAGTAAGAAGGGCTATTTTCCACATCTGTTTAACACCCTTGAGAACCAGCGGTACGTTCGGCCTCTACGAGCGCTAGAGTTTTATTGCCCTGACACTATGTCGCCAGCTGAGCGGGCCGTTTTTCACGAGTGGCATGAAAATACAAGTCCTGGCTATATATTCGACTTTCAAAAAGAGATAGTCGAATATTGCCAGATGGACGTGGAAATACTGAGGCGCGCGTGTATACAATTTCGAAAAATTTTTCTCGAGGTAGGCGAAACGGACCCGTTTGTATCAGCGTGTACAATCGCGTCGGCATGTTCGTACGTTTTTCGTAAAAATTTTAGTTCCGAATACTATAGGAATAATTCCACCGAACGATTATAGGCGCGCTGACAAACACTCGCAAAAATCAATAGAGTGGTTACTGTATTGCGAGCGCGAGATCAGTCGGGTGATCGTACATGCAGGGAGGACGCGTGAGTTTCGCTTGCCCGAGGGATTTTTAGTGGACGGTTACCTACCTGCTTTCCCTCCCGGAGCGAGGGAAGCAGCTAAGGGAATCGTTTTTGAATTTCAAGGTTGTTACGTGCACGGTTGCCCGCGATGTTTTACGAATAACCGAGAATCGGTAAAAAATAAGTTTAATCAAACGTATGCACAGGCGTACGAAAGTGTACAGGTAAAAGTCGGACGAATGCGGAGTCTCGGCTACGAAGTGCGCGAGATGTGGGAGCGTGAATTCGATGGGATAAAAAGGCAACAGCCCGAGTTCGTACGGTATCTGGATACTCACCCGATAATGAGTAGAATAACGCTCAATCCGCGGGATGCGTTTTTCGGTGGGCGAACTGAAAATATAGTCACCTCATGTACTGTAGAGCCGGGTGAAGAGATGAAATATACTGATATTTGCTCTCTTTACCCGTATATATGTAAGCGAGGCCGCTTTCCTATCGGTCACCCGCACATTTACATAGGCTCGGAATGCGCCGCGTTAACGAATGGCCATAATAACAATCTCGCGCGCGTCGAAGGGCTCGTCAAATGCAAAATTTTGCCACCGCGAAATTTATTATTGCCAGTATTACCGGTAAAAATGCACGGGCGCCTTATTTTTGGTCTCTGTCGTTCCTGCTGTGAGGAAATGTGTCAGGACGACTGCAACCACGAACAAGTCGCCGAGCATGAGTTTAGCGGGACATGAGTAGTGCACGAGTTACAGAAAGCAATCGAATTGGGCTACAGCGTGACTGAGATATTTGTCATATGGCAATATAAGAGCACACAGTATGACCAGTGCAGCGGTGAGGGTGGTCTGTTTGCCGCGTACGCAAATACCTTCCTTCGGTTGAAACAACAAGCGAGCGGGTGGCCGTCTTGGTGTATGGACAATACTACCAAGGAGCGTTATATTGACGAGTACGAGCGCGAAGAAGGAATAAGGTTAGACCGGGAAAAGATTGAAAAAAATTCGGGTTTACGTTCGGTCGCACAACTCTGCTTAAATTCATTTTGGGGAAAGTTTGGGCAACGGTCGAATTTAAAACAAACGGATGTGGTCAAAACGCGCGAGGGGCTACTGAAACTGCTCACGACGCCTGAAAAGGAAGTTTTCGACGTGCTCCCGGTTAGCGAGAACCTTTTGTACGCAAATTGGCGCTATAAAGAGGACGCTGTAGAGTCGTCGCCGAACACAAATGTGGTACTAGCAGCCTACACCACCGAGCAGGCGCGTCTCGAGATTTACTCGTATATAGAAAAGCTTTCGGCCAACCGCGTTCTCTACCTGGATACCGATTCGTGTATATTCAAGTGCAGCGAAAAAGACCCTTCAGAGTATAGGCCTCCTTTAGGCACTCTTCTCGGCAGCATGACGGACGAGCTCAAGGGCTACGGAGAGGGAGCTTATATTACCAGCTTTCTCTCCGGGGGTCCGAAATTTTATGCCTTTCGTGCGATCGTCCCATCGACCGGCACCACTCATGAGTGCTGTGAAGTAAAAGGAATTTCTCTTAATAGCGCCAATACGAGCAAGATCAATTTCGCTAGTATCGAGCGCTTGATCGCAGAGTATTTCGATAAAGACGATAGCTCGCCTATCGTTTTGAAATACAATGCGATCAGACGCACTCGCACGCACGAGGTCATTACGCGCAGCGAAAAAAAATGCTGTTCCATAGTTCTGAGAAAGCGAAGATATTTCCAACACGACGTTTCGCTTCCTTTCGGCTATAAGCGCAATTGAATAATTGTATATTTTAATGCGTTGAATGTTGTAGCTTTTGTATATTTCTCATAATAATAATAAAAATGTATTGTAGATATTTAAACTTTTTTTATGTGTTAATTATTTTTCCCCCATATCCCCTCAACCCCCGTACCTATTTATAGCGGAGATCAGCTAACCCGCGCGCGCGCGCGCCGCGGAGATCAACGGAACAATGCATTAAACACGCAGCGATGGTTGCTTATAGCCGCGAAAGTCACCTGATCAACGCGGTAAATATACTTATCCGCGCGAGGGCCGGAGTATGCTAATGACTGCGGAAGTCACCACCGCGGAAGTCACCACCGCGGTGATAAGGTGATCTCCGCGCGCGCGCGCCCGCCCCGCCGCCGCCGCCGCCGCCGCGGGGATCGTAAATATCGTAGCATAGCTATATGCGGTGATGTTTTTCACGTACTTCATCGTCAGCTGAGCGCGTGAGCGAGTTAAGGGTTTAAACAAGGCTGCACGCGTGTAATTTTCTTTATTCGCGTCGTAAACATGGACATGCGATGGAAGCATCCTTTTACTTGCTGCGTGTGCGGCCCCACAGGCTGCGGTAAAACTTTATTCGTAAAAATCTTTCTCGCCTACCTGCCAGAGGTCTGCGACACACGTTTCGACCGTGTCTTATTTTATTACACCGAATGGCAAGACGCGTACAGACGAGATTTTAAACCCAACGGGCCACCCATCGAGTTTCGAGAGGGCCTTCCACAGATGGCGGATTACTCGAGTGACAATGAGAAAAAAAAGTTACTCATTCTCGACGACCTCATGCGTGAATCGTCGAGCGATGTTATTTTAGATTTATTTACAAAGGGTAGTCATCACAAAAATATTAGCGTAATATTCGTTACGCAAAACGTATTTCACAAAGGTAAGGCACAGCGCGACATTAGTTTGAATACCAAGTATCTGGTATTGTTCAAAAATCCTCGCGACAGAGCACAAATACAGCACCTCGCGAGACAAATTTTTCCGGAAGATTCGGCTTTTTTGCGTGAGGCCTATCTAGGCGCCACGCGTGAACCTCACTCCTATCTTTTTATCGATCTCTCTCAAGCCTGCTTAGACGAGTTTAGATTTCGAGCAAACATATTTCCCAATGCCGGGACGCACGTTGCCTACGTGCCCAAGTACTTTAAATCGCGGTGAATGAGGCGTACGTGAATCAGTCGGGAAAAAACTATGGCGCCGATAGGTCGTAAAGCGATAGCCTGCGGTAAACATTTCTCGAAAAGAAACCTTGCTCTCTTGAACGCTCTTTGTCATGGGGACAAAAGACATCGTGTTGCTATAGCGCGCATAGCTGATAAACCTCTCGTCAGATGTATGTGCGAGTGTGTGTTGAACGTTTTGCAGGGTGTCCTAAAACTAAGCGATTCCGAAAAGGTCCGATTGCGTTAACATAAGCAAACGCTGCGTAAGCTGATCCGTAATGGTGATAGAGGCAGCGGTACTTGGAAATCGAAGAAACGTGTCATTATACAAAACGGCGGATCGTTTTTACCACACTTACTCGCTCCGATCGTAGGAGCGCTTATCTCAAAAATATTTGGCTCGAAACATGGAGCGAGCTCGTAAGATGATCCTTGTGCCGGAGCCGCCACCGGAGACATCGCAATCTAAAGTCATGGAGGAGGAGGGGGCGAGGAATACGAATGAAAAAACTCTGCAAACACCAGGTGATCATTTTTCTCGTCTGGATGGTGAAATGTACGATGTTTTACGCTCAAAAGCAGCTAGAGACGATTACGGGAAGTGCGTAAAATATCTACAGATTTTACGTCGCTATCTTTTCTTCCGTGATAACGAGCGTAGCGCTGTACGTGAGGAGCACCCTAAAATAGACGAGGTCGAAGAGGCGCTTGCACCACTGTCCGAGGACGACATACTCGTGGGGGTACCGAAAGTACACGCGCGCAAAGCGCGTCTCTTGCTTCGCCATTGGAAAGTCACTGTACCCGAGCGTCTCAAGTGGGATAACTGAGGCACCATTACTATAGATGGTCGTGTAATTGCTCGGTCCAATATAACAGAGTTAATCATCGACACATTGAAAAAAAAGAACAGTAAGGACGAGGAGGCGCCCGTTGGCCGCATTGAATTTGAAAAATTTCTCAAAACTTCCGAAACGCCGGGAAATTTAATTAATAATCCAGCAGTTTAAAAATTGGGCAAATATTGACGGATCCTCAGCGCTCGGCCAAACGACGTCTATCCACACCAATACAGCACGAATCACCCCATCCGTCTATACAGACTCGCAGTAAAAAACAAGCGAGAAAAAAGTGGCTCACACTTGGTTTGTAAAATAAAAAAATGACGTACGAAAAACAATACTACGACCTTGAGCATGAAGCAGGCTACCTGGGGCGCGCAATCTTGTGCGCTTGAACGCTAAAAAGGAAAAGAAAAAAATTTACTCGTGGCTGAGCAATGAAGATGCCTACACGCTCCATCACCCGATACGAAGGCGATTTCCACGATTACGCTACAACGTGACGAACATTGACGATGTTTGGGAGGCTGATTTGCTACAGCTCACGACGATAAAAGATTACAACGACGGTTACAACTACATTCTAGTGGTGACTGACGTACTCGGTAAGTACGCATGGGTGGAACCGATAAAAGATAAGACCGCGCGCAACGTTGCCGACGCCTTCGCACGGATTATCGACCGAGCACATCCCCGACTGCCTATATGCGTGCAAACCGATCGAGGCAAAGAGTTTACCGGTTCAGCATTTCAGGCGCTCCTCCGCCGAAAAGAGATAACATTCAGAGTCGCCCGCAACCCCGACATTAAAGCAGCTGTGGTCGAAAGACTCAACAGAACGTTACGCGAGCGAATCTGGCGATACTTTTCTCATAGTAACACAAAGAGATACAGCGATGTCGTGCAAAAGATTGTACACGCTTACAATCGCACGCTACAAAGTGGTACGCGCATGAGACCTATCGATGTCACATTGTACAACGCGCCGACAGCGATCGAAAATTTAGCCAAACGCGCGAGCTACAATTATCGAAGGCGACCACCGGGGCTGCCTAAATTCAAGGTGGGCAACCTCGTGCGCATCAGTCGTACCAAGAACACCTTTGAGAGAGGATACGAAAAAAATTTTAGCGAAGAAGTGTTCAAGATAATCAGCGTTTCGACGCGTCAAAATCTCTATACATACGTGCTCGAAGATTTGAACGAAGAAATTATCGATGGTTTCTTTTATCCCGAGGAGCTCGTGTTAGTCGGCCGTGAACGCCTCGCGCCCGATAAGCGTTTCAAAGTCGACCGCGTCATACGCACAGAAGGACGGGGCGCTACAAAGAGAGCACTCATTAAGTGGCTCGGTTACCCTGATAAATTCAACTCGTGGATAAAAGCAAGCGAGCTTGAAAACATCTGAAAAAAAATGGAAACGAGCTATGATTTTTATATGGTACTACCTAGTAACAGCAGCATGACGTATTTTCCTGAAAATACAACATGTTGTTTTACGACCCAGCTGCAGCGCGAGATAAAGTTACACGGCGAGTGGCTCGTGGGCCTCGTTGAAATTCACATACCCTACAGTATCGTACATTTTCAAGATGACGAAGCAAGTTTCACTTTTTACTCGGCTGAGAATAATGAGGGTCTCATCGACAAAAAACTGTGTCGTATACCCGTAGGTATTTACGATTCACTCGAACAACTAGTAGACGCTATAAACGCGGCGAATGACACATATAAGCATCAAATGCTCGAGCCCCATAAAGATCGTAGGGGGTCTTACATCATAAGACGCAAGTGTGACTGCTCGCAAATACACATTACCGATTTCAATGAAAAAATCATGCGTGTATTCGGCTTCGACGAAGCAGGTCAAAAAGGTTCGTTTACAACGCATGAAGGTTACCGCGACATTGCAACCAGCAGACCTGCCTCGCTTTCTCGAGCCTTGCCCGACCAGATGTATATCTATACCGATATATGTGAACCTTATACAGTAGGTGACACACAAGCTGCTCTACTGCGCATAGTTTCTATAGACAACTCCAGCTTTAAGTACGGTTGCAGTACTGTACAGTGTTTTGCACCCGTTCACTATATACCTCTTCTCTATCACAATTTTCGTAGCATCGATATCGATATAAGAGATCAACATGGGCAACGTATTCCATTCGAGTACGGCACGTTGACGGTCACGCTACACTTTAAGCGCAAACGTTAAGATGAGTCATTACGGGCGCTACTACGACGAGCAGCTAGGCGGGGGTGGAGTGAGAAATGTTTTTGCTGGTTCGACTTTTCAGAGAGGTCGCGGGGTAGGAGCCTGGTTAGGAGGCCTTTTTCGTCACATCCTGCCATACATCACGAGCGGGGCCAAGGCTGTAGGTAAAGAGACACTACGCGCGGGTATAAAGCTTGTTGACAACGTTGCCAACAGAGGTGTCAATTTCAAGGAGGCTGTAAAATCACGGACCAAAGAATCTGGACGCAACCTCAAAAGAAAAGCTGCTGACAAAATATCGGAAATAATAAAAGGCTCGGGATATAAAACAGGCGTGAATGGCAAGCGGCGGCGCCAGTCGAGAAAGAAACACACTCGGACGCGCACGGCAGGCGGTAAGAAAAAACCCGGCAAAAGAAAGCCCGCTGTGAGAACGAGCAAGAAGAAGAAGAAGAAGAAGAAGAAGAGGAAAGCCCTTCGCAACATAAACGATATTTTTGGTCCAAAGTAAAAAATGGCCTTCTTGCACTCGCACTCTAACGAGTGCATGTCGAGCGAGCTCGACATTTTCACTCTTCCGGCGACACAAACGTCGATTGAGAGTAGTAGTTTTTTACACTATTAACCTGTGTCCTCGCTCAGCGACGAAGGAGACGCGCCCATAGAGTTCGTCATCCCGAGCGCAAGCGAACATTATATAGATCTCGCGCACACCATGCTCTATGTCAAAGCTAGAATACAGCCGAATGCCGAAACCCCTGCTGAAAAATTAAAAGTTGCCCCAGTAAATAATTTCCTGCATTCAATGTTTAATCAAATCGACGTTTTTCTAAATCAAAAACTCGTTTCTCCACCCAAGAATGCATATCCTTACAGAGCATAAATAGAGTCACAGCTCAACTACTCGCCAATCGCAAAAGAATCACACTGAACGCCCGGTTTATTCGAAGCCCAGACGCACATTCAAGGTGAAATATCTAACAAGGGTGCTCTCCATCGTCAGCATTTCACACTCAATGGAAAAACCTTCGACATGATTGGCCATCTGCACTGCGACGTCTTTAATCAAGACAGAATGCTCATCAATGGTGTAGAAATGAGAGTACGACTAGTACGAAGCAAAGATGCCTTTTGCCTAATGGACGCCTCCGAAGATGGTAAATTCCGCCTGAAAATAAAGGAAGCCACGCACATCGTTCGGCGCGTGAAGATAAATCCGGGAATTTTAATTGCCCACGCCAATGCTCTCGCTAAAGCAACGGCCAAGTATCCCGTCACGAGAGTAGAAGTCAAAACTTTTACGCTTCACGCAGGTATACATGCCGATACCATCGATAATGTAATTCTTGGGCAATTGCCTAAAAGAATAATAATAGGATTTGTCGATAATAAGGCATTCAATGGCAATCGAACATTTAACCAGTTTAATTTTCAACACTTTTCAATAAATCACCTCTGCCTCTACGTCGATGGGTCTCAAATTCCGAGCAAACCGTTACAGCCGCGCTTTGCTGCTAACGATAGTATGTTTATAGATGCATTTCAAACCCTCTACCCGGGCACAGGTATACATTTCCTCAACGAGGGTCTTGGCATAAACCGTTTCAACTATTCACTGGGCTACTTTCTCACGGCTTTCGATCTCACACCCGATTTATCGGCCCATTGCGCCTCGCATTGGAATCTCGTCCGCTCGGGTAGCTTACGCATAGAGGTGGGATTTGAGTCGGCTCCAACAAGCACAATAAATTGCGTTGTTTATGCCGAGTACGATAACGTTCTCGAAATAGTCTCCACCCCGCCAAATATTATCCGATTTTAGTGCCTAGTCATTAAAAAGGTGGGGGGACGAGGACTCGAGAGGAAGCAGGCGGCGCCCTCAAGCCTCACTTTTCTCTCGGCGCTCGCTACGCACACACGTATAATGGATTACGTCGTGGATATACAAGGGCTTCGAGACACTGAAAGGAAGTTTTTACCAAAGGAGGTGGCGATCATTTGCCTACAGAAACCCATTGTCGACCACTGGATTATACAAGCACCATGCAATTTCATCGAGCTGCCCGAAGACGTAAAAAATATAAATTCCTACTGCGCTGTCGATATTCACGGTATTAACTGGTTCGAGGGCGAAGTATCACTCAGACAGCTATATCTTTATCTCTTCAATATCGCAAGAGCAGCAAGACGGATTTACGTTCGCGGCGAGGAGAAGGCCTGGTACCTGGAATCTTTACTCGGTCGAAACATATGTAATTTAGAAAAATATGACTCGCCGACGTTCGGAAAACTCAACAACATGTTTTCTGACGTGCTGGTATGTTCTACGCACGCGACTCAGAGGTTTAAAAATAAACAAGATTTTTGCGCGCTCTAAAAGGCGCACCAAATAAAAAAGTGGATGCGCTCTATACTACCCGAAGAGTGGAAGCTGATCAACAAAGACCAAGTACAAAGTCAAATGTTCTACACTGCACTTCATCAGTATCAGCAGAAGCAGCGCAAAAAATTTTCCGTTTTTACCCGGGCAGCGAGCAGTCCACTGAGGAGGAGGAGGAGGAGGAGCAGAACGACGACGGCCGCGACGAGACGGATGTGGCCCCAGAAATAGCAAGTGACAGCGACAGCAGCACATATTTCACATTTAGCGAAAACGCAAAATGAATACGAAACAAATCACGAGGGCCACTAGTGGCCTCAGAGCAAACACGATAGGTGTATACGCAGCCGATCACATCCCCAGAAGCTTGAGTCTTCCAGCCGCTGTTGTAACCAATGTCGATACCTCAGATAAGCCTGGATCCCACTGGGTGGCATTCTACATAGACAAAAATGCAAAAGGAACATATTTCGATAGCTATGGAGTCGCCCCTGTGTCACGACATCATAACGATCGACTTCGAAGAAATTGCGCAAGCTTCAAGTGAAACGAGAAGAAACTGCAGAGTGTTAATTCTAAAGTTTGCGGCGAATATTGTATTATGTTTCATTGCTATATGTGTAGCGGTCGCACTTTACGCGCGTTTTGTAACGTCTTTTCACGTGATTCACATGTAAACGACGCACTGGCCGCAAAATTTTATGAAAATGTAAAAAGAAAAAATCACCGAAAAAGACTCCGTCGTGCGAACAATTTTCCCAGCATTATTTCCAAGGGCGCTGGCTCGTTCGTTCAAACATGTAAAGCATTTATATAAAATGTGCGTGTGCGCGCGTGTGTGTGTGTGTGTGTGTGTGTGTGTGTGTGCGTGACTTAATTTTTATTATAATATTTCTATTTAATACTACGTCACATTCAATTTTTTAGTTTGTAATATTTCTTTTTTATCCAGAAATACATTCAATTTTTAGTTTATATTTACACTTTATGTACATTGTAAGTTTTAGAATTGTAAAAGCTGATGTGTGCGTGTATCCGTCTTTCTTAGTTTATAAGATTTTGTACACTATGTTTGTCTTGGCCTTTTTTAGCTTGTAATTTTATATTATTCATATATTTGTAAGTTTAAAATGTATTTCTTTTAATTTGATCGAACAATAAAAAAAGTTAAACAAACATCGTATTCATTTAACGACCTTGCCCGCTAAATTTAATTCTTTACCTTTTTTATCTTGAAACGAATATGTACTATTCCATGAAGAAACCGAAAAGCATATGCGTAACGGTTTTTTCAAGTGGTGAAAAACACAGAAGGCGCTTTCTTCTTTGAGGCTTTGAAACATAATCAGATCGAGTCACCGAAAAGCACATGCGTAACGGTTTTTTCAAGTGGTGAAAAACACCTTAGCTGTTTCCCTTTTTTCAAGTGGTGAAAAACACAGGAGGCGCTTTCTTCTTTGAGGCTTTGAAACATAAGTAGCTTGAGTCACCGAAAAGCATATGCGTAACGGATTTTCAAGCGGTGAAAAACACATTAGACGTTTCCTTTTTTCAAGTGGTGAAAAACACATGTGCCGTTTTCTTCTTCTTCTTCTTCTTCTTTGAGGGTCAAAACCCTTAACGGGGAAAATTTATGCTTCTGTTTCTCAAGGGCTCCGCGAGTTTCCCAACGCTTCTCCCCACTCTCCGATACATACGCGTAAATGTTCATGATTGGGCGCTCGGATTTTACGTAACAATCGACCAGCCAATCGTAATTTGTGGTAGAAAGGAGGGGATTCGCGCTGGAGAGAGAATAAGTACGGGGCCTAGCCGCGCCACCCTCAGTCAGTAAGTCGCTCTACCTCGACAAAGTCGTGACATTTTTGCCAACGTTAAGTCAGTATTTTTTTAAAATGTCTCAAACAAAGCTAGTGCCGAATTTACTGTACAATTCGACTTACGCTCTCAACTATTCGTACTCCAAGTTCGTTTACGTCGGCTTGGATTATGCTGCTGGCCATTTCCGACCCGTCATCAGGTTCGGCGGGCATACATCACCGCATAAATATATAACTCTGGATATCGACAGTTGGGAACAATTAAAAACCCATTTCAAGACCTTCGGAGAGTATTTATGGGCATCAGGCGATTTTGTAAAGCAAGGCAAATATGCAAAAATATATTTACCGCACCACGACGTCGAATTGACCACAGTCTACGGTCATAGAACCGTATCAATCACCGATAAGCCCGAAGTAACACCGCCATCGTTCACCCTTCAGTACGAACACGAGGCTCAACAGTTCGACTTTGAAGACGATAACTCCAATCAGGAGGCAGCCGCCTCCACTACCAGTGACGAACCTACTACAAAAAAGAAGAAGTCTGAAAAACCACCGAAGATTATGATGCAGTAAACAACTTTCAACGGATTGAAACAGTTCCAACAGTGTATAGACTATAAATTAAAAAAGTTAGAAGAAATGTCGGGTTTTGTGAACAACGTTTTCGGTATAATGATCGATGTTATTAAAACGGAAGCAATTAGCAAAAACGACGTGCATTTACAAGACCATACATTCATCGGCGTTGTATTTAATGAACTAGAAGACAAAATGAAAGAACTCGCGCTAAATCAATTAATGTTTGCAAATTTTAGCGAGAGTTCTCTCGAAATAATGTTTTTGGAAGTATATGCCGATTATTTAACAATTCTAGAAAATAATGTTGTTAGTGCGTTAAAAGTTTAAAACTGTACATAAATAATTTTTTTTTATTTTATATAATAAAATATATTTTACCTTATCACACTTTTTTATTTAAGGACCCTTCCTTTATACCTACTCCTATTTACGCTCCCAACTTCTCATTGCGCTAGCACGCATATATTTATATATACAGCATTATACATATGTCATTCGTCGAAAGACCACCGAGAAGGCAACATCATGGGGCCCCCGTTCAGCAAGCACCAGGTCAAACCAGACGACAAAGAACCTCTCATCAACAAGGCAGACAAGAAAGACTCTTGGACAAACAAAAAAAATTCTCCACCACACCATTCCTTTTCCACCAATTCCTTCTCCTTCCCAAAAAAAGATGGTTATTCAAAATATAACGAATAATAAACGGTCCCTTTAAGGACAACATTTATGTTAATGAGAAAAAACTATTCATAAAATAGGGGGTTTCACCCCGTTTAAATAAATAAATAAAAATGTATTTTTCCTCAACATGCTTTTTTTATTTGTAAACCCCTCCTTTACACCAACTCCCTATTCCCTCCCCACAACTTCTCATTGCGAACACACACACACACACGCGTTCTGTATAGCGAGAGGCCTCGCACCCCATGGGTCTTTATGGCGTAGCACGTATAGAAAGGTCTTCCCCCACCACCACGAGTCAGGGCATACACGAGGGGGCATGCGCAGAGCAGATAGAACGGTATGACGTCATGGAGGGAGCGATAAGTGCGTCATTGTTTACCCTAACTAGCTTGTGTTCACACACGTGCTACTGTAAACACTTGGATTAATGAACTTGTCACACTTGAAACACATACACACAGCACGCGGTCTATACAGCGAGAGGTCTTTATGGCGTAGAGCGTACAGCCAAAGGTCTCTCCCCCCACCACCACGAGTCGGGGCATATACGACGGCACGCGACGGGCAGGTATAGCGGCATAGCGTCAGGGCGCAGCGATAAGTGGGACATTATTTATGGGGTAATAATTCACTCCATTGTTTACCCTAATTAACTTGTGTTCACACTTGGGACCCATACACACCGCACACGGTCTATACTGCGAGAGGCCTCGCACCCTATGAGTCTATGGTGTAACGCAGACAGCCAAAACGCTCGCCCCCTCCCCACCACCTCGAGTCATGGCATATACGGCAACACACGTGGGCCATATATAGCGGCATGACGTCATGGCGGGCGCCATAAGTGCACCATTATTTATGGGGTAATAAATCACCCCCCATTGTTTACACTAATTAGCTTGTGGCCACACTTGCTACTGTAAACACTTGAGTTAATCACCTTGTCACACTTGGGGACCCATACACACGGCACAGCAGGGTGCCACATGGCCCCTACACACCGCACCGCGGGGGGGGTCGTCTCGCTATACCGGTCCCCTTACTACTGTCACAGTTATAAGCAAAATTTAACCCGCGTTTCAAAGCAGGAGACTATCGATAATATTTTGGCGCAGTTACAAGCTCTCCCTAAAAGCGAAGAGAATAAAATTCTAGCGTCGCGGTTATCTAATTTGAAAAAAGAATCTGATAATTATTATATAGAAAACACCGTTTATTATCACTCGAAATGCTTAAGCGTATTTTACTCATATAGTCCTTGTAATGTTAAGGGTAGACCGATAACCGAAGATACGGGTTACTTATTATCTTTTATTATCAACTATTTATTGGAGAATAGCGATCAGTGTCAATTTTCTTTAAAAGATATATTACAAATATATGTAAATAAGTTCGGAGATACTGATCTACCCCAACTTGGTCGCATAGAAATACTTCTAAAAAATCATTTCGAAGATGAAATAGTAATTTATTCTAGCTCAAATGATCGTTTTATTTGGTTTAAACAAACGTTAGGTAAATGTATACAAGATAGTTGGTATTCAAATCGCAAAGTAAATGAAAAAGAAGAAAGGTTGAGAATAGTGGAATTAGCCAGTCATTTTATTCTACAAGATGTTAGGGCTATGAAAATTGACTTAGAGAATTATAATACGCCAACGGATTTGTTAAATAACATTAAAGATATTCCGGAAACGTTGCAACTAATGCTCGAAATTCTTATAAAAACTCATAAACATGAGCGAAAAAATGGATCTTGGGATAAGTGGGAAAACAGAATTGTTACCGCAGCCCATATTTTAATATCATCTATGCGACCACGATCCTTTTAATCGCCTATATTATTAGGACTTTCATGTATGATACATACGAAATTTTCAGCACGAGGTTTAATAGATTGTCTCTACAATATTGGGCTCTGTGAGTCCTACGCAGAAACAGTACAATTCGAAAACTCCCTCGTTAATGACCCTGAACATTTCGATTTCATTGGAGATACCTATTTGCAATTCGTATATGATAATGCAGACCATAATACAGCCACCATTGATGGCAAAAATACGTTTCATTGTATGGGCGGTATTATGTGTGCGACTCCATCAAGTTCGGTTAATTTTAATAATTCTGTGCCTCGTTTAAAAGGAACATTATCTACTAGTACTGATGGCACGTTCGGTTTCCTTCCATTGACCGATTTTAAGAATAACAAGCCATTCAAATTAGATAATATAACTATACGTAATTGGAAAGAAATACATCGTACTGACTTTACAATTGAAATCAAAGCGATCGATTTTTTATATCTTTACGGCAAGCATACTGCACCACGGAAGACCCCGAATTGGCACGGATTTATGAATAAATTTCATTTATTGAATAATGATTTTTGTACGACGAGAATTATTGCTTTGCCGTTTATTAAAGCGCCACCGAGCGACCATACAACAATTTTAACATCTTTAATCGATGCACGACGGAGAGCAAATGCAAATAATCAAAAGCACTGCTTTGTAACGTTTGATTTGCCTTTATACATGAAAGCTAGCGAAATCGTCGCTTCTATAGAGGCAGATTAACGATCCCCATAATATCCGCTCAGTAATCCCACGATTAGGGGGATTTCATCTTGCGATGTCTTTTCTTGGCGCTATTGGTAATATAATGGCAGGTAGCGGCCTGAAAGAAGCTTTTTCGACGATATACGCCGAATTGTCAGCGGATAAGGCTTTAACAGGCCATGCTTTTTCGAGGTCTGTGCGAGGTCACCTTTTAGTACAAGCTGCGCTTGCTACTATTATTTTAGAAAAAATAGAATTTACAGAAGAAGAGAAAACGTTTTTAGATGATAATTTACAAAAAGTAGGAACCGAAAATTTTGAAAATTATTTAATGACTTTCTTAATGAAAAGCGTACAAATAAAATTTTCATCGGTAATAACGAATTTAGAAAATAATGGCCCAACAAGTCAACTGTGGCTACAATATTTTAAACTAATTTATTTACTGCAAAGATACATAGATGCAGAACGTTCTGGTAATTTTGACCAACATGTAGGAACAGTAACGTTAATGATACCTTTTTTTTCGCTTCAGGTCATCATTTATACGCTAAGGCGTGTCTTTTGTACATCTAACAGATGGTTAATTTAAAAGAAAGCATGGATATAGTGGAATATGATAAATTCTGTAAGCAGGGCTTTCATACGATAAGACGTTCAAATCGCTTTTGGTGCGGATTATGGTCTGATATGACCATCGAGCAGGTTTTGATGCGGTCAATGAAATGCGCTGGAGGCTTGACACACGGCCGTGGACTCACGGAAAATGTCATTGGAAAATGGGTGTTGTCAAGGGCAGCTGCATTAGAGGTCAGCAATGCCATAGAGCTATTTTGCAACATGACATTTGCTACATCTGAACAGCATGTCGACAATCGAGTTTCTCGTATCTCCAGAGACGCAGATGACTTAAAAAAACTGCAGGACTTTTTTAATACATTTGATCCATTCCCAGAAAGCGATAAATTAATTGGTATATATTCCGGAGTAATTGGTGATTTATCGCTCGTGAATTGCCACAAAGCTTTTGAATTAGGAAAGCTTTTGATGGATCAGGCGTCAAATAAAAAATTTACTGACGTAAAATATAAAAGAAGCAGTAAAATTACCCATTTGGCAGCTGCGAACTCCACTATAAAAAATAGTGCAAATGAGGATGTGTATATCTCACTGTTGCTAATTTTCCAAAAAATTTCGCTCAATATTCAAAACCAAGACGATATGAAAGAGTATTATAGTTCGTATGAACTATCGCCGATTCCGCTGTCATTGTTTGATGAAAATGGCATGCGGAAAACATCTAAATCCGCATTCTACCTCAATTTTGATTCATTACCAAGTATAAACGTACCATCAAAGATAACACATGTTGTCGACGGCGGATTATTTTTGCATAGAGTCGTGTGGCAAAGTAACATGAAAATGGCAGAAATAATAAATACCTACGTTTCGTATGCGACAAGACATTACAGCGAAAATAGTTATATTATTTTTGATGGATATCCCGACGACAATAAAACATCAACAAAATCTGTACAGCGTTCGCGTAGGCAATTGAAGAATATAGGTCGTGAAATTGCTTTCGATAGCAATACAAAGATTGTTGTTAATCAAAAGCAATTTTTGAGCAGTAAAAAAAATAAAACGAGATTAATAAATATGCTTTGTTTAAATTTAAATGCTGTACGATTTCAAACAAAAATAGCCCCGGAGGACGCGGATCGGTTAATAGTAATGACTGCGATAAATAATGCCCGCGCTGATTATAAAACAACTGTGGTGATTGTGGGCGAAGACATAGACTTGCTAGTTATTTTTTCAGAACTGGCAGAGAACATTAACAACATTTATTTTTGTAAAGAAAACAAAGGCTCAACACCAAATCAGTATTTTTATAGTAATAGTTTCAAATATTCCTTTTTAAGAAATAGAATAACATTTTTACATGCATTTTCTGGCTGCGGTACAACCTCTTGTTTTTATAGAATAGGCAAAAATAAATTAATAGATACAGTTAACCACGAAAAATTATTAGATTTATCTGCAGTATTTTATGAAAAAAATGCCAGTTCTGAAAAAATAGCTAGCAATGCCTATAAGTTAATAATCGACCTGTACAGCAACAAAGCAGAAAAGAAATTAATCGAAAAAAGCAGTAATTTTTCACTGCATGATTTGCGATACTTACATTTTTGCAAAGCCAAAACGAAAACGAAATTTGCTTTAGAAACTTTGCCACCAACGCAGCGATCCGCTAAGCAACATGCATTTAGAATGTATTACCAACTCCAATTATGGTTAGGTAATAACTCTTTAATACCTACTGATTGGGGTTGGCAAATAAAAAATAAATATTTGCTCCCGGTAGGAACGACGGATCCGCCGATACCCCAAAAATTATTATCGCAAATTTCATGCACTTGCTCGAAAAAGGGATGTATAGATGCTTCGTGCAGTTGCAAAAAGCACGGCTTAGAGTGCACAAATCTTTGTGCACACTGCCACGAAGATACATGTTATAACTTCGTCATAAATAAAACATTATTAGAATTAGAAGATGATTCAAGTGACGAGAACGAATGCGAACTCGACTCGTATCACTGCGAGGATGAAATTTGCTACCACCGAAGCGAAAAAAAACTAATTAATGTAACATAGTTTTTAAGTAACACTGTAAATTTTTCTAATAAATATAATGTAGATTAAGAAAAATAGAAAGTTTATATTTATTATTTTATCAACCTATTAAAACGTCCAATAACTGCCTTTCTGTTCGTTTTTCATCAAATAAAAGTGCAGAATCGGTTTAGTTGGGTTGAGTTACCCCGAAATAAAAAAAAAAATGATTAAAATAGCTCCTCTAGTTACTGAGGAAATTAAAAGCAAAGATCTGTGCGTTGCGCGCAGCGCGTTCTATTACTATATATATCGGCTCCCCTCAGCCGCCGCGCGCCCCCCACCTCTCCGCCACTTCCGTGCGCTCGGGCGTTTTTGGTCAACTTTGACAGCTGTTTTCAGGTATAAAACAGTACTTAATCAAAAATCCAAGATAGACGTTTTATAGTTCAACATTTGAACTTTCAAAATCATTTTTGATAATTGAAATCGGATAACCCCTAGAGCATACAGCCTCGCTCAAAAATAGCCTACTCAAAAATTGAAATCGCGATTACGCAAAATCTAATAATCGCACAGTCCCTGGCTTTCGCACACATAAAGTATATGTGAATTACTATCAATTCGCCAGAGATATCCGCCATATCTTTAAAAATGGCGGATATATGAATTTTTCAAAAAACGCTCATTTTTTCGGTTTTTCACGTTTTTCTCCGTAACTAATCGTCCGATCGATTCGATCAACATCTAGTTTGTTCGTAATTTCATTTACTACAATTTATCTCATTGGACTATCAAGATCGGTCCACTAGTTTCGGCTATAAAAGCAAAAAACCATAAAAAAGCGCTTTTTTTGCATTAAATTGTTAATAACAATATATACGACTTATACTGTGGATTATTCTGCGTACAATAGCGTTTACCGCTTACTAATAAGATTTATGGCACGCAAAAAACCTCTATTGATTGGCCTAATTGTTATGGCTCATCTCGCGCATTTCGATCTTACATATAAAGTGTCATGACAGAAATTTTAAAACGTCGATTTCTCGAAAACACGTACAAGTGGGTTAGGTCTTTATTCCGGGAAGCCACAGAATTAGGCTCTCAAAAAGTGTTTGGCGTCCATCACACCCACTAGTTCATGTTTGTGCTCAATGACTCGATCTCGGAGATCACGCGCGATTCACGTGAAATGGCGTAGATAATTATCTAGACAGCCTAACAACGCGTTTCTGTCAGATGATAATTGTTGTTTAGCACCTGTTCACGCGAAAAGCGTTACGTAGCTCACGTCTATAACGCAGACATAATTAACTTCAAAATTTTGTGATACTCTTTTATGTTCAACGCGTTTACGTGTGGCAAAATTATTTTCGTGTTCGCGACGAGGTTTGCGTACCGTACTCGTTTGAAGGCAGATTATGCACCTCTGCAGCATCTAACGTTTTTCCTCACTCTACTTACTGCAATCGATCCTATTGTTTCGCGGAGCTGTGAGGAACGCGCGAGTTTTTAATGATCCCGCACGTTGCGTCCGTGATGAAAGTTCCCATCTTTCCTTTTCGGCGCGTAGTCGGCGGTCCTCAACGAATAAGATATTGATGGGCGCCACTATTTAGCTGTTTAAGGTGATTCCCTGGGTAAGAGAGAGACAGACAGCTTCGAGTGAGAGAGATAGAGAGTGCACGCTGGCGCGCTGAGCGTACATAACCCTCGAAACATATCAAGTCTGCGAAAGCGATATTTTTTAAGACGCTCTATTTTAATAATGAAACGACGAATCTACTTCATTCTTGCGCGGAAACATTCCTTATTATATATTCTATATGTACATAAAATTGCAAGTCTGATTTGAATCTCGTTGCTTAGATATTGTTGTAAACAGATAGATAACGCGACAGTTTCGATATATATATATATATAAACATATCTCCCATGTAATCTGTGTAACTTTACACAGCAATTATTCAGAAGCCAAACGATAAAATGCTCTGGAATTTGGATATGATATTCGGTATGTCTTTATTGACCTACGTGTGTAATTCCAAGTATGTGGTGAATCAACTCTGATTTCCAGGGAACCACCTTAATGACTACTGGAAGTCATTTCCGCGGGGTGTCTTATATATTCCCCGATTAAATGCGTGAGTCGGTGAACCCCTCCTACCTCAATCCCGATTTTTTCGAACGCGAATTTTTCTTGGGCCCCACGTTCGGGCGACATTTGACGTAATCTCAGCGCTGGTGGACAGTATGAAAGGAATTTTATGAGAAAAAGAGGAATAATACATTTCTCAAACTATAATTAATTTTAAAAATAAAATATTCCAAAGTACGGTAGAGCAGATTAATAACTAAAGAAATTAAATAATTAAGTAAAAAAATTGAGATAATACGTTGTTTCGCGGGCTCGCGAGACTCTCATGATTCCCGCCATGTCCTGGTGACACCAAGCGTGGCTTAAGGCGTCATCCCCTTTTTGCCCTTGTGTGGACGGTCGTCTGCACAAGTTGCATAAATACAAACTATTAAGAATTGATTTTTCTCAACACAAACAAACTAACAACTACGGCTCTGTCTATTCATTTCTGTATAAACCTCTCTGTCTCTGTTTCTACGTCTCTTTCACTTCTTCTGTCTCTACTTTCTGCAAATGCGTCTCGGTTTTTACGTCTCTGTCTCTCAGACTATTTTCTTTTTTTATTCGATTTTTCAGATGAATAATATTCATTTTGAAAATTTAAGTATTGAAAACGCAAACTTGAAAATGTAAATCGAGCACCTAAAAATAAGAAATGTAGTTTTTAAAAAGCTCAGTAATCAAACAGAAGAGATAAAACATGAGGTAAACAAAATTGAAGAGGATTACAATAATATAATTAATACTTTACAAAAAAAAAACAATCAGTTAGAAGAAAAATTGTTAAAAAAATAATAAAAATGAAATCATTTAAATGTTATTATATTGTTTTGTTTTTTATTTTTATTCGCTCGCCGTAATTTTAACAAAACTAAGGGTTTGTTTTTATACTCGCCGAGTGTTATCGCAGTTAGAGCAATTCACTGAGTGAGTTGGAGAAAATAAAAACGTTACGGTGGCTATTTGTTATCTCAAAATCAATAGCATCGCTCAGAGTGACGCATTCTGCCGTTTAAACCGACGAGTGTGAGTTGAGTTTTTTACAAAGTTTGTAATTTACCTGCGGAGAATAACAAGCACTACCAACACTTAAAAGTGTCTTGCTGCCGTCAGTGTACACAACGACTGCGCCGCTATTCGTAATAAGTTTGTTTATTTCATGATTAACTCGATTTGATTTTGCGACTCTTTTGCCAAATTTGACAGAAATTACAGGTAAGGAGGTGAGAAGTGTATTAAAGTTACGATAATAGATACTGTATGTTGGAAAGAAATTTACTTCGAACATTTTTTCAAAACAGTGCACAACATTGTCATTTAGGATTCTACAATTTTGTTGTTTTTTGCATATATTGTAAAAAATTTTTGCGGTACAAAATGTTTGCGAGCTTTGATTAGATAAGGTCTTTTTATTGAAGTGTAAGAGAACATTTTTTTCGAGGGCAACCAATATAAAGGTTGTTGTCTAAATGTTTGACGGCATTTTTTAAAATACTTTTCGCTCTTTTGGGGTTTGAAAATTTGATATATACCGCGATGTTGATCGCGAATTGAGAGAAAATGATGTTTTTTAAATTTTATAGTGATCCGAGATACATAAATGATGTACAGTAGATGGCTTAATACGCCTTCCTGTCGAACTCCGCTTTTTATTACCCTGTATTCATTACCAATTAATTCGGTAAATATTTTTCTTTCATAGATCATTCTTTTCATGAACATAATCAGTATATGACGACAGCCAATCAAGGCAATAATTTCAAGCAAAATATCGATTACGACGTTATCAAAAGCGTCGCAGAAATCTAAGAAGGCTGCCAGAACTTCTACTTTTATCGTTAGGTTAGCTAGGTTGTCTGAGCACGAATGACATTTACGGAAGCCATGCTGGCTAGGTGGAATTAAGTTATTTTTTTCAATCCACCACTGCATTCTATTTTTAATTATCTTCACAAATAATTTACAGACGCACGAGGTTAAGGCTCAGACCACCACTGCATTCTATTTTTAATTATTGTCTCAAATAATTTACAGACGCACAAGGTTAAGGCTATAGGTCTATAACTGATACAATCACTTTTTGTGATGAAGTGAATAAATGTATTCTCTCTTTTCATAAATACTTTTGAATACATCAAGTATAATGAGTATATTTGTTGGTCATGCTTTGCAAAATTTCAAAATCAACTCCATCCGCTCCAGCTGCTGAATCAGGACGTTTCGAGTCTAGGGCTAAGTTGAACTCTACAAAATCAGAAGGGGCATCCAAAAAATCTTTAATTTTTAACACATGTACAAATTTGTGAAGGGTCTGTATGTGCCCATTTGGGACACAGCTTGTCTAGAGCTTTTTGAATGTTTTGGAACTGCAGATTTTGCGTTGTGTTTGGTTGAATTTTTACCCACTTATTTTTAAAAATTTTGATTTGGTTCAATACATAAGTAGAGCTTTTGCGAAAATTTATGGTTTCAGCAAATTTACGGAAGTTATCTCTCTTTTTTCTTTTAAAATTTTTGCTGTCTATTGCTACGTTTCTTTTATAATTTATAAGATCTTCCAATTCGTTACTAAATTGCCATTTCTTGAAAGAGGCTTTATGTAATCTTTTCGCTCTGTCGCATTCTGAGTCCCACCATGTGACTGGTTTTTTTTTACAAATATTTCTTTTAGGTTTGGCTTTAGATTGATTTGAAAAATTTACAACATCAGTAACTTGTTTAATAAAATAATTATATTTATTGTTCGGAGACAATGGATTCATAGTCTGCGGAAAGGAAAGAGCAATAAGAACTATCTAATTTTGCTGTAAATTTTTCCCAATCTGTTCTTACACATTTTATTCTAAATTTTTTTTTTTTACATAATTTTTTTTCTACATTTATATTAATTAATATCGGGTAGTGATCCGAACCCCTGGTTTCATCTTGAACTCTAATATCCATTAAGTGAGAAATTTTAGTAGACGTGAAAGCTAAGTCTATATTTGATTTTAAATTTCTATAAAGATCAATATGAGTAAAAGAATTTGTATTGTGTAATATAACATTATGGAGTGATTTTACATAGTTTTCGAGCCTAAGGCCATTAGTGTCGGAATATCTACAATTCCAATTGTTATTATGAGCGTTGAAATATCCCACAAATATTGTGTGATCATTTTCTTTGATATTCGAAAAGATGACGTCCCATTCATTTTTTGGGAGGGTGAAACCGTGAGTTCGGTAACATGCCATTTACATGAATTTCAAAAATTTCTACATTATCGGATGTGTTAGAGAGATTATTTAGAACGACAAAACCTATGTTTCTCCGTACGATAAAGATAATCCCCCGGATCAAATTATCGGAATTCTTAATCGGTTGTAACTGAATTATAACTAATTCAAACAATTTATAACGGATATCACATATTTTGCGCTAGTCGGCGAATAGTGTGATACCGTCATTCGTTGAAATCACGCATTTAATATGGCTAGGGGACAGTGCGATAGTTAGCACGGTTGTTATTGCGCTTGACATGCCATTGCCTATTTTTTCTGTTTATCCAAAATATGTAATTCTGTTACAAATTAAAAATCTTCCTGTAGGAATAAGCAAAATCCGCAATACGTTAAAAATCACTTTCACCATACCCTTTCAGAAAGTGTTACTTTCGCTCTGCTCAAAAACGCGAATGTTGTATTTTCTGAATCTGAAGATGATTTTACCTTCTTTGAAATACACTATCTGAATATTTTAATTTGATATTTCTCTTAGAAAAAAGTATTATCCAGATCATTCAAAGTCGATTATGTAAAATAAAAACGTTACGGTGGCTATTTGTTATCGCGAAATCAAGAGCATTGCTTAGAGTGACGCATTCTGCCATGTAAACCAACTAGTGTGAGTCGTTTCTTTTACAAATTTTTTAATTTACCTGCTGAGAATAACAAGCATTACCAACACCTAAAAGTGTCTTTCTTCCATCATTTTACAAGACGATTGGTTTACAATAAGATGGTTTATTTCATGACTAACTTGATTTGATTTTGCGAGTCTTTTACCAAATTCGACATTTACGGGTAAGGATGTAAGAAGTGTATCAAATTTATGATATTAGATACTATATATTGGAAAGGAATCTACTTCGCACATTTTTTCAAAACTGTGCACAACATTGTCATTTAGAATTATATTGTGTTCTTGTTTGCATACATTGCAAAAATTTTTGCGATACCAAATGTTTGCTAACTTTGATTATAGAAGGTTTTTATTAAAAATTTTTCGCATATTTGAATTACTCTTTATTTTAGGATAGGAATCTTAACTTCTGCGATAATGATGTTTTTGTGTTTGCTGACACAAAGACCAAGAGCTGCTATAATTTATTGGAACTGTATATTTTATAATTTACTTTGTAAGGCTTTACTTTTTTGAAAGCAGATATAACTAACATAATAGGATTATTACCCTGTATTAATGTAGTTCACTATTTAATGTTTATGCTATAATTTTTAATAGTATAGTACGCAACAATGGAGTTAAAGACTTGGCCAGTCTATAGCACGTGTAAATTGCCACCCAATCCGAAGGGGATGGTGTCAAACATGTGATCTGATTTGTCCATCTTTATCCCCATGTTGCGTATACGATTTTTCATAGTAATTGTTTCCAAAATACGACATTCGCGTTCAGAGCCGGAAGCGAAAGTATGACTTTCGGCCAGGGTACGTTTAAAAATATATTAATGTAACTACACACGAGTACAAAAGTCGAATACTTTTTGAACCGAAGAAAATTATTTTTATGAAAAATTGTTGAACAAACACTTAGATATTGTTCACGTTGAACACGTTGATTTATTTTATTACGTATGGATTTATTATTTATAGTCAAAATCATTTTTCTATACCGATTAGCACGAATATATTTATTACTTATTTATTATTTATTTATCATTTATTTATGGAACAGTTGAGATTATTTATTCAACTGATTAAACTAATTATTTTATTATAGAAAATATTCATCGGATCTTATTTTATAGGAATACGTTTCAAAACGTTTGTTATTTAATTGGTCGATTTATTTAATATCACTTTTCAAATTAATCTTTTAAATTCGAAATTATCATTATAGACCGATCCTAAATATTCTGCTAATCGTCCATGCAAAAACAATTTCTAAAAACATTATTTAATTATCAAAATTATTTTCAGAATAATGGAAAGCATTTTTAAAATTCAGTCATTAACTCCATACAACCAAAAATCGTGAGTTATCATATTTTAATTTTTTATGATACAATTATAAAATTTCATTGAGGTAAATAATTGTTATTTGTTTTGTAGTAAAATAATTTTGGCTAAAGTAATATTCAAATCCAAGAAAAAAGAATTTAATGGTGGGTGTTCATTTTTTATGAATTTAATTGATGACACTGGAATTATAAAATGCATAGGATATAATAGAGATTGCAATCAATTTTATAATACGGTAAAGGTAAGTGACTTATTTTAAACCACGTATGTAATATATTATATATAATATCAACTTATAATATTAGTTACATCTCCTTTTGAATTGGTCGTCTTTTTAAAAGATTATACCATTTAATAGTCTTATTGTGAACGATACAGATTCTGATCACAAAATAGCGAAAAAAATGACCAAAAATGAGCGATTTTTTCCAACTCCACGTAATTATTCAAATTTTGTTGTGTGTGTGCGCTTGCGTGCGTGCATGCGTGTGTGCGTGCATGTGGACGTGTGCGTGTATGTGGGAGTGATTTTTCGAACCGATTTTCATAATGGTACCTTTTTTAACTATATTCTGAGATGTTACTTTCTTTTATTAAGCTGATAATTTATTATAATATGACATCTTAAAATGTTGATAGTTATTTCAAAATATTGCAATCAAATATAATATAACTTTTTGTTTGATATAGGTAAACGATATTTATTATTTTAAAAATTTTACCGTTGGATTTTCAAGTGAAAAGTATAATACAGTTAAAAATTGTTATCAAATTGTTTTAAATCGAGAGAGCACAATGAAAAAATTCATCGGAGAGATAAATTTTAAATTTGATATAACAAAAAATTTCACAGCATTAAATGATATACCAAATTTGATTGAAAACGACATTATCAGTAAGCTGAATTTTAATATTTCAATACAATATGAAGGAAGTTTTCTCGATACCCGACTATTCAAAATGAAGGATCTTGCTTCATATGTACCTTTTGTTTCTTACAATTTAATTGAGTTATTTCAAAAGTTATATTAACCAGTCCTTCAAATTTTATTATATTTCTTTGTTTTCCAAAATTGAGAGAACTCCTTTAATATTATCAAGTAATTATATATTAAAATATTGAAAAATTTACAGACGTGATGGCTATAGTTGATAAAATTCATGATACTGTAAATATACAAAGACAAAAAGTAAACGGTGTCATTATTAAAAAAGAATGTGTACTAAAGAATGACCAAACCATCAGGTAAATAAAAACTATTCAAAAATATACCTCACTTCTAACGTCGATAAACGTCTTCGTCTTCGTTTGACATGATAAATCATCCGATTTTTTTTTATAGAGAATATATTCAATCATTCAAAATTTATAAATAAATTAATCGTATTATTATAGATAAACCTTACTCTTTGGGGTGATATTTGTAACGAGAATATTAAAGAAATCGATATTCTATGCTTTCATAATTTACGAGTAACAAAGGGAAATTATGTAAAAGCAGTCAATTCAATTGAAGAAACCATTATTAAAAAGGAAGAAAACAATGATGAATACAAACGGTCAGATTTTTTATAAATTTTATGTATTTAGATGTTTTACTATCATCACGTATTATACTCATCTTTTTTAATAATATAGATTATATGAATTTTTAAATAATTACATTTATGAAGACTTCAATGAATTATCATTAATTGAAGTAACTTTAAAAGTTGAAATTTCTGAAATAGTTGAAGAAATTTTTAATAGTATAGAGTTTGAATATTTGTGCGAAACACAATCAAAAAAAAAAAAGAAAACTTAATTAATGAAAAAACCTTAGTACGAGAAAGATTCATAAAATTTAAGAACTGTTTAAAAGATAAATAACGCTAAAATAATATTAAGTATTTCGAATATTATAGATTTGAAGAATTCGTAAATCAAAAGTAAGAAAATTATAAAGTGGATGAACTTGAATAAAAATTGATCCAAAGAAGATACAAATTTTAAATTATAATTTGAAAAGATGATTACCAATTTTAATAATTCATAAATCCAAAATAAGACAATTATAGAGGTCATGAAGCTAAATAAAATTAATTTGAAGAAGATATAAATTTGGAAGGATAATTTGAAAAGATAAGTAACACTTAAATGCAATTAATATAATTCATATTTTACATTATTTTGTTATTAATCAAATTATAATAGTACTTTATAGCATAGTGGATTAGGCCTACTGGGGACACCACTGCACTGAAAAAAAATTTCTATTCTTGAGTTAATTTATTTTTAATCAAGTAAAACGTCGTTTAAGTAAGAACATTTTACTTGATTCAAAATCAATTCTCTTAAAAATATAAATTTATTTTTCTGTGTAAAAAAAACGCAACATGATATTTACCGCAAGACGGTGTGAAAATAATATCAATTCTTTTCGATAAAAAAAAGAAATGTTATGTATTTTCATCTACAAACTTATAATTGTTAATAAGTCATTCATGGGAGCGTCCAGCAGAAATGGGCCACCGAGCGCGCGCGGTGCCTTTTTTCGCGTAAAAGGCGCTCTGTTTAACTCGCTCATAATCGTATGCTAAGTCTTTGAAAAAAAACCAAGGACCTATATCGAAAGATTTTTTTCTGCTCTTTCCAATTGCACTATTGTTTTTATTGCGAAACGCGTTCTTCCGGATGAAAACTCGAGTTGAATATTGAAAGCCATTTTTCTCAAAGTATATCATGTTTTTTTTTCAAAATAAACTACACCATTGGAAAGTACAACTCTTAAGCTTCAAAATCCTATCTTGGAGAAGTTGGAGAAATAAAGGGTTTAAAAGTAACAACATGAAAAAGACAGCGCCGAGGGTCCGCGCGAGCCCCTCGCGCCCGTGCGTACGGCACGTTTAAGTGCACACTCTATTCAATTCGCTAATAATCGTGTACCAAGTCTCTGAAAAAAGAACTAAGGACATATATCGATAGATTTTTTTCTACTCTTTCCAATGGTGCTATTATTTTTATTCCGAAATGCTTCCTTCTAGTTGAAAATTCCATTTGAATGTTTAAACTCTATTTTTTCAATAAAATATCAGTCTTTTCTTCAAAATGAATTATATTCTTCAAAAGTACAAGTCTTAAACTATAAAATATTATATTTTTAAGTTGAAACATGAAAAGTTCAAAAATAGTAAGATCAAAAAGACAGCGGCTGCCCGAACTTTTTACGCTATGCTCAAGGGCGGATTAATACACGCGATGTGCTATTTCGCCCTTTCTTTTTTGTAAATATAAAATGTTTTGTAACTTACAATGCCAATGCGTGGACATAATTTTGTGGATCTAGTTGTAACAGTTAGTATAATATTACAATGAACTTTGTTCATTTATATAACAAAATTTGAAAAACATAATATATTAAACATAAAAATATCCATGAATGCACTGAAAGCAGTGAAATTCGGAATAAAAATAATAGCACCACTGGAAAGAGCAGGAAAAAATCTATCAGTAGTTATTGTGGCACCATGGGGCAGACAAACAAACCCCCCACCACCACATCCTGGTGGAGGGGGTATTATACATCCCCTCCCCCACCCACCAGTGTGTGGTGGTGGGGGTTTGTGTGTCTGCCCCATGGTGCCACAATATTCAAAATTCAAAATTATGATTTAAACTTAACTCTATGATTTCAAAATTTAAAATTATGATTTAAACTTAACTCTATGATTTCAAAATTCAAAATTATGATTTAAACTTAACTCTATGATTTCAAAATTTAAAATATAACTTGAACTTTTAAAATTTATATAATATTGAACTCTATGATTTAAAATTTAACTTTACAATTTAACTCTATAATATTAACTATTATTGACTTAGACAATTTATATAAGATAAATATACAATTAAAAACAAAAATTGTTGGTGGTATTATAAGAAAAATTGATGCGTGTTTAAAATACTATCACAAGATTGTTTTCAATTGTTCAACATTTTTCATATATATTTATTATATAAAAGTTGAATTGTAAAAGAAAAATTTTAAATCATAGTTTCATCAAATTTTAAATTATTAAGTTGAATTGTAAAAGAAAAATTTTAAATCATAGTTTCAAATTTTGAATATTATGGCACCATGGGGCAGACATAATAAACCCCCACCACCAGAAAGGGTCAATGTATTATGGCTGCCCCATAGTGCCACAATATTCAAATTTGAAACTATGGTTTCATATATGATTTAAAATAATATATGATTTAAAATCACATATGATTTAAAATCACACACACACACACACACACACACACACACACACACACACACACACACACACACACACACACACACACACACACACACACACACAATATTTAAAAATAAGTATACACACGCACACATTTTTAATAATAATATTTAACTAATTATAAGAATACTTACATTATCATTTTCCGGCCCTTCGGCTATTGTTATTAATTACTACACACTTTCTCACTTTGTCATAGTTTTTACCACTGTCACTTAGAACTAAACAATATGCTACTAACTAAGCACTTTGTCATTCAAGTTAAATTATATTCCAAACACTTTGTCACTTAAGTATACGGTTCACTTTGTCACTATAAACTATTTACAACTCCTCGATGTGTGTGTGTGCGCCATCATGGCAAAAATTGCCTCTCGTTCTGGCAGTGCACTGTGTCTTCATTGTAGGCCGGGCACAACCAGAATCCGCAAGATGTACAACGAATCCAACGACGACTACGCTGGCACCAAAACCGTTTATCACAGCCGTAGCAAATGTCGCGATAGCGACGTGGTGCATCATACACCACGTCTCGGCGACGGCGACTTATACGCTGCTGAATACCACGTAATCGCCAACGCATACGAGACATGTCTTCGTCGCGTTGTAACCGTAATAAATGTTGTACCCCGCGAAAAAATCTTCGTCGAACACACATCGCACGTCGCAGTGTCACTTCATCGATATCTAACTCGTTATTATTGTCACTTTCACTTTCACTTTCGATATCTTCCACTTGATCAGGGTGATGATTATCGATGGTTTCGGAGTCGGAATCTATTTCCTCAGCCTCCACCACATCCATTGGCTGGTCATTCTCCTGATTTTCCTCCTCAATACTATCGCTCTCGAAGCCGCTGTCCACCTCCTCAGCGGCAGCCTCATCGAAAGCATCTTGCAACAAATCTGCAAGTGCAGCGTCCTCCTCTAATTGTATTTGACGAGCCTGCTCTTCTAACAGAGCCTCCTGGAGTACCAGAGGTTGCACGCCTTCTTGCCGTATATTGTCAGCAATTCTTGGCTCCCCCCATATCGATCAAATTATTCACGAAATTCGCCAGCTCTTGTGGCGGCGAAGCGGTGTTGTGAACCAGCTCGGGGTAAGCGTCGATATCGACGCGTACTTCCCCAATATTCTACATAATAGGGTAGAGAGAGAGAGAGATCTTGTCGTGTCGAAAACTTGCGGTAGACTGGAGGACAGCAGGGTGCTCTAACCATCATTTTTGTAAAAGTTTGTGAAAACTGAAGCATAAGCTACAGTCTTATCACGTCTAGAGTCTGTAGAAACTTGCAGAAAATCGGATTCTGGATTCATATTACACATGACGGAGGAAGTAGAAATTATTTTTCAAATGACTTCTAAAATCATGCGATAATAAGAGATGGAACAAAACCCTCGGTTTACTCTTATTACGTCTGGCGAATACTCTAAAATTCTTTTCTCACGAAAACATTCAATCTCAGCCGATATCAGAGACATTTATCTACTATATTATCCAAATAATTTATAAATTATTAGAGAAAAGTTCATATAAGCACTGATTCAGCGCTTGTACAGCGTTTTACCCAAGAAATATTTTAAATTATTAGTTTATGTTTAATTATTGTTTATTTAAGTTTATTTATTACAAAACTATGTTTAGGAAATGTCTATTTATTAATTTTACATAAAAAGTTAATATTAATATAAAATTAAATCGACCCGACTTAGCAGAGAAACATCTGAGTGAGTAGGTTTATTAAAAAGCTACAAAAATAGAATAACAACTGCATTAGGGGACACCCCCACTAGCACACGTTAAGCTACACCTACTTTTTGTGTATCGCCTTGAAGATTTTTCGTTGGCTGTCTCTTATCATAAGTGCAACGAATGAGGTGTCGTCGCTTCTATGCCAAGTAGTCCGTCATAATGGCGAACTGACCAGCCGGTATAATGGTTTACTTATGACTATATTCACATGTACCACTTTCTTAACTTATATGTTCCTGATACATACTGCAAAAAAACTGTAATAAAAATTCATTTATTATGATTTCCAAGTACACAAACTCCCCTCTACGTAAACTTCAAGGCAGGATGAGAAAATAGAGAGAGTTTAGTACACTGATCAACGTATTGGTACGGTATTGGCACGATTTACTACCGGAAATTACGGTTAGATCGATCCGCGGTATTAGACTTTTGTATAAGGTACCATATCTTCTTTTAAATGAAGATGTTTTGGAACCTCATGGGTTGATCGATTTTGTTATCGATACATTGATCAGTCTAATCGATGGTTATATTAGCTCGCGGTATTACACTTTTTTACTACCCACTTTACCCTCTAACAGTTCCGCATATTTATAACTTTCATTAACCAGTTAATTTTGTTATTGATTCGGTATTAGTAAGGTATTGGTACGGATATCTTGGAAAGTTACATTCACATTAATTCGCGGTATTGTACTTTATTGTTAGGTGCAACATTCTCTTTTTATTGGTGGTATTTTGAAACTTCACAGGCCGATCGATGTATTGATCAACCCAATCAATTTTCATATCAGTTCAGAGTAACATAGTTTTACTACACATTGTATCCATCTATTTACCGTATTTTATAACTGAGTCGTAGAAATTATTTTATGGAATTTTTTATAATTCTGAGTGTTATAAAAAGATTTTTGGTGATTTTTCATTATAATATATTAAGCTGCGATTATGTTTTTAGACTTTTTAAATTCAAAAGTGCCTATTGCTCAAAATGTCGCTGTGTTGCTCTGCATTCTTTTATTCCGTCCCTACCGTAAAATCCGTAGTTTCATGCTCTTTGGTGTGTATATAAGCCGTCTTAAACGATATTTACACCACAGTTCAGTTTGTCTGCGCCCCAGAAACTATCAAAGATTAGTTGAACCAGTACGCTGTTACATACTTATAAATTTGGTTTGAGTGATCGTAGAAATACACTTCATCATCCAGACATACTTCTATCGCACATTAAAGTGAGTTCTTCTTAAAGTATTAAATACTACCACTCTCTCTTAAGTTGTTAATATTGTGACAAGGTGAATTTTAAAATGGAAAATAACTTGTTAGATGATACCTGATTTCAACATGGTCTACGATGACACTCGTACACATATGGCAATTTTAAATGTCATTGAACGAGTCGAAACTCTCGAAGCATATGACGAAGATCATTGGACCAATGAAAATTCATTATTCAATACTGTTGAATCAATAAATAGAGATTAAAAAATTTAGATGACTTAGAAAAAAGTAACAAATACATAAAACTTATTCTTGACTGTAATGTGCATCATACAGAAAAATTACTTATGTTAGAAAAAAAGATAATCTATGTAAACAATTAGATAAAATTACAAAACATTAATTATTATTAAATCAAAATTTTGAGCGGATGTTTGAACAGCAACAGAATCAAATTAATGAATTAAAAAGTGAAATTGAAAAATTGAAGCTGAATAAAAACACATCAAAATAAATACCGTATATTCTTGTAAGCCTATGACCTCTTTATCAGTATTTTTAAATATATCTCATTATGATAATAAATACTTTTTAAAATTTTGTAAAATACTTGTCATTTCTTATTTTAGGAATGATTTTTATATGCTTCATAATGTAAAAAACCGCTGCCAATTTATTGGCACGTAGCTTCCTCAAACTAATTTTTTGATTCCTTTTATTAAATTAAAATTCGAAAAATAAATTTTTCTGTCCTCCGGCCGGAAAGCGCCAACTTCCCAGCCGCTGCGCGAAACGAAGTTGCCGCTTTCCGGCGCCGTCAAGCAGAAAAATAGTATACAGACCTTGGCCAGTAAAAAAGAAAGCCTCAGATCACATGTAATTGTCAGCCGAGGCGAAGCCGAGGTTCATTTCTTATTTTTACTGCCTAGGTGTGTAATATACTATTTCACGAAAAAAATTGGAAAAATTTTATGGAAAATATTAACTTGTAATTTTTTCATGGCTATTCATTGAGGTTCCATTTGCAATTTATTTGTTTGTGATTTTAATTCTTATATGAATGGAAAACAATCTTCTTCTTCAAGTTCTATTCTTCATTAAATTTGTCTTCTTCAAGTCCACTGTCAACGGCTTCTCGACGTACAATGGTTCAAAATAAAAAAAATATTCTAAAGTTGTTCTTTGATTGTGTTTCCCTCAAATATTTCTGGAATTTATGAACCAATCATTTTACCAAAAGAACTCATCCGAGAACTATCAATAATATATCTCTACAATGAATTTTCAAGCGAATAAGACAATTTTACTCTTGTAATAGTTGAACATATAAAACTCATTTTTTTTTCATTTTTCAATTTCTACGTTTTTGTTAATAACAAAAGAACCGTGATAGCTAGAGAATTAATTTTTTAGAAAATATAGGTAATTTAATTCTCTTTCGAATGCCACCCACCCCATTTAGATACATAGAGCCGTTCTCGAGATATTACGATTTAAAAAAAATTGAAAAAAATTTTAACCTCAAATATCTCCGAAATTTATGGATCAATCCTTTTGCCCAAAGAACTCACTCGATTGGTATACAAAATCTACCCCTACAAAAAATTTTAAAGTGATTAAGCCAATTTTACTATAGTTATTGAACGACAAAAAAATAACTTTTTTATAAATTATTTTTTTTCTCAAAAAATAATGAATAAAAAAAACCTAAAAATTTAGTAAGTTATAGTACTTAATATCCTTTATAACCAAAAAATATTCATGTTAATATCTTTTTTTAATTTCGAAATATAACCTATTTACAAAAAATTACGTTTTCATCAATAACTTATGACGAAATATAGCTATCGACTTTTTTTTTCAAATTGTAGATAATTTTATCCTACATACAGAGAATTCATGATATATAAACAATATTTGTTCTAAATATTCAAAAAATCGAAAATAAAAATTTTGAATTAAAAAATGGCTATAAAAAAATTAAATTTTACAAAAATAGAATATTGACCCCAATTGTGGAAGCAAAATCTAAAAAAATGATCACTCTCCCGTTAAAATCGGTCGAGTAGATCATGAGATATCAGTGTATACGGACACACACACAAAAACACACACACACACACACACACACACACATCCATACGGACATTTTCTAAAAATAGTCTATTTCTATTCCAAATTTGCTATATAACATTTCTAACACATTATCTCATAAACTTTTTTTTACTATCACAAAGCTTCCTCTAGGAGGAAGCAAAAATACTTAAACTTTATAAATCATTATTACTATAATTAATTTAATGATTTATTAACACTCATAACACCATACCCTCACACTCACACACACACACACACGCACACACGCACGCACGCACGCGCACACACACACACACACACACACACACACACACACACACACACACACTCAATCTAGAAATGATTACATTCTCAAAGATTAGGAAGGGTTGTTAGAGTGTGAGTGTTTATGGATACTTTATATATAAAGGGGTACTTTAATTATCTGTCATTTTAATCTTGGATCCTACTAAAGCATGATAATACTGAAAAATGTTTGCTCAGAATAGTAATCAAAACTGTAAGTTCCAATGTCGCCAAATACTATCCATACTGTATGGATTAAATAAATCGTACTGTAAGAAACTTACAGTTGGTCTAGAAAGCCATGTTATTGGCTGTGGTGATTTCAAACCTGTTGTTCGTCTAAGTGGTCAAAATATTGCGGGTATACCACTTACGCATACCGAGTGGATCTGCTTTGAAGAAAGTTTTCCCAGGATTGACGAATTCTTTGAATCTGAAGGAAACGAAATGGTTGATCAAAAAATATCTTGTGGTGCCAGCTTTAGCATAAGGTTCATGATAAGTTTTTCTGATAAAGCTTTTGAACTGATAGACCAAACACAAGAGAAAAATCATAGCGGTGATCCACCAACAAAGATATGCTTTCAATCAAGATTGGTGTATAATAAAACAATCTATGATCAGCTCAAACACATCTCTAGAAACGTAGAAAATAGGATTAAATATCTGTTAAATGCATGCAAAGATATAAAATATGCATTTAATGAAATTTGTAGCTATACGAAAGAGAAATTACAAGAAAAAAATCAATTATCACAATATACACAGTTTACATTTTATGATATACATTCTATAACAAGCACATTTTATACCGATAATGTTAATAAGTTACATAAAATCTTGAAAAAAAATAATTTAAGTATGTTAATAGATGATGCCTATATTTTGATGTATGAACTTGCATCTTTACAGTTGAAGGATATTGATCATGTTGTGAACAAAAATATTAATCAATAAATGTATTAAAATATCAATCTTGTTTTTCCTTACCTTTGACACGTTAGGTATATGGCCGTAATAAATTAATTATATTTCAATTAAAAATCTGTTTGTTTCTTAATTATCTCTATTTTAAAGTAATAAAGTTAGCATAAATAAATCTGTCGAAAGTGGTAGCGGCAGTGGCGAAAGGTTCAAGAGGTACATTAAATAGTTTGATATAACACATCAAGCTTTTCGATTCACATTAGGCTTATTGATTCACATTAAGCTTTTTGATACTCGTTGAGCACATTTATCACAAGTTTTGTAGCTACAAACTAGCTTGTTACTTCAATTACCTTATCACTTCAAATTAGCTTACCACTTAAAATTAGCTTGTCACTTCAAATTAGCTTGTCACTTCAAATTAGCTTGTCGGTTCATCGCGGCCGCCGCCACGCCGCTGCCACAAACCTCGAGACTTATAAAAAATATTATCTCCTTTAACGAAACTGTTTTTGTCATGGATCCACGGTGGAAACATCCTTGGACATCTATGGTTTGCGGTCTCACATCATGTGGGAAAACCGTGTTTGTTAAAAACTTTTTAAAACATAGATAAGTAGTAATAGGACAGGTATTGCGAGACGTGTGACTCATCGGGCGGTATGTGTCAAGTGTCAAGTGGCACTTAACTCAAGGGTCATTAACTCAAGTGTTATGTAAACAGTAGCTGCACAGTAGCTAATGACCCATGTAAGTATGTGTTAATGACCCCATTGTTTTGAAAACAGCTACTGTTTTGCTACTGTATTTGTAAACACTGGGTCCATTAACACCTACTTACAAGGGTCATTAGCTACTGTGCAGCTACTGTATACATAGCACTAATGACCTATGTAAGTATGTGTTAATGACCCCATTGTTTTGAAAACAGCTACTGTTTTGCTACTGTATTTGTAAACAATGGGTCCATTAACACATACTTACAAGGGTCATTAGCTACTGTGCAGTTACTGTATACATAGCACTTGAGTTAATGACACCGCCGTGTCACACGGTCGCTATACCTGCCCCACTACTACTACGAGAGAGAGAGAGAGAGAGAGAGAGAGAGAGAGAGAGAGAGAGAGAGTGGGGAGGGGATAGCGTGGGATTGTTTTTCGGTAGTGAGTAAAAATAACAATTTGTATTAATAATTAATATTTTTATTAATTATAACGCACACACACACACACACGTACAAGCGCATATTTGATACGTATACGCATATGCGTGTCACGTGTTCGCAGACACGTACGGACACGCAATGCACACACACACACACACACACACACACATACACACACACATACACGCACACACATGTACAAACACGTACAATCGCACACGTATCCGGTGATACGTGTAGGCACATGCGTGTCAAGTGTTCGCAGACACGGCCGGGCACGCAGTGCACACACACACACACACGCACAGTTCTGCGGTCGCACGCACATATTGCACTATACGGCTGCACTGGTGTCGTCTGCTGCTGCTGTAGACGCAGGAATTTCTTCTGCTGCTGCTGCTGTTGATGATGACGATGATGCTGCTGCTGCTGCTGCTGCTGCTGCAGCAGCAGGCTCCGGTGATGGTGATCATGGAGTGTCCATTTGTTATAGGTACTCACACGGCGTCTCGCGGCACGCACCACACCGAAAGCACGTGCAGTGCCAACACTGTTCCCAGGAGCGGCCCTCCGGATCGCTCCTCAAAATCCTAAAAAGAATGCCACATACAAGGCATTTGGCACCAGCGCAATTTTTCGGCGGCCTTGTAGCAGGCGCGTGCCGGCGCTCTCGTTGGTGCGCCTGATTAATTGCTGAGTCTAGGCGGTTAATCACGCGAATGGCATGATCCCGCTTTCTTTTATATCTCGCAAGGCGCTGATATAAATGCGCAATCTCCATTGCGCTGCTGCAGCTGCTGTCTGCAGGTCGTATGCTTTGACCTCTCTCTTGTCGATGGCGGTGGCGTTGATTTTCTTCTCTACCGCAGGAGTTTTTCTAGCGCGGCCACTCGTGCTGCCAAGTCTTCAGCGTGATGCGCTGTACGGTTCACTGTCTCTCTGTGGTGCTGGAGCTGCTGGGATGCCCGCACAATTTGTGCCTGTAAGCCAGCCACTTCTGTGGTGTCCAAGCTTTGGTGGATGCGACGGCTGAGACGTATCAGCGAGTGCTTTAGATGCTCGATAAAACTGTGGCTGTTGCACGCTCTCCGTCGAGTCCTCTCGAGCTCCTCACGCAAAGTCGATATTTCACGACTGACCTGGTCCATCATCTGTAGCCAACTGGCGCGTATGATGCTGGTACCTCTAGTGGGTAGGCCCTTTCGTCCGCCGCTCCTTGTTTCAGCAGTGGTGGTGGTGGTGGGGAGCAGCATCCTTTGCGTAGTGGGGGAGGGCCTTTCCCCCACCACTGCTTGTTGGTGACCGTCTGCATGCACATGTTTTTATCACCGAATAAATGTAGGGCCCTGAACCGCTTCCTAATAAAATACAGCTGGTGTCGGCTGCTATAATAGCGAAGCCCTCGCTTGCAAACAGCACTCACTCGTGCATGCTGACCTTCACGCCAGGCGTCGAGGAGCACTTCTATATTCTGCCGCCGTCGTCGCCATCTGGTTTTTACGACTCTACCGTTTCGGGCAATATTAATAGCGAGCTCTCATCAATGGATTAAGCAGACGAAGAAAGTGACCTGTGTACGTCCCTGAGGAATATTTTCACTCGTGTGCTGTTTACTTAAGCCGAGAGAATTTTTTTCATATACCGTTTAGAGGCTGTTTGTCAGGTCATTTTTCGGAGGGATTTACAGCACAGCCTCTACACTACTCTTTCTATTTTGAAAGTGAGGCATTCGCGTTAATGGAGTTTGACACGTGTCGTCGAAAGTAATAAACTATGTTTTTTGTAGAACATTCTTTCACGTCTGCTAGCTATGCATCGTAAATTTTTATCTCGCATGCATGCTTTTCCGTAGATGTGTCACGAATGTTTTGGTTTCGAGAGCTGTGAAACCTTATCCTTTTTTCAGCGACGAATATAGAAGGGCCATTGTTCAGCTCGGACCTCCGAGGACTTTGGAAAAATACACGTGCCACTTCGCGAGACATAACGATTTTTTTTTATCAAGCAGCCGTTAGGACACTATTGAATCTCAGTATTGGTTCGAAGAAAATGCGCTTGTAAAACAATGGAGCGTAGATGCGGAACAAGTGGCGCTGGTGGGTGCAAACTCTGGCGAGATGACGAGATGACTAATTTTTTTAACATAGGTTTCACGGGGTACATTTCAAGATAACGTATGTGTATAAGAATCCTGTGCGACTCGCTGCTGTGCACAGTTCATTCAGAAGTTTCGTGAGAGATGGATAATTACGCTAAGAGAACGCTTCGGTGTGCCGTGTTACGACTCGCGGCAAGAGCACGACACGGCAGGAACCCTGACTGGATGCGTCGTTTGCGACGTATGTCGCGTGAAAACTTGGAGGAGCAATTACGACTGATACTCAGATCGAGTGGGTATCGCGCGATAGTGCGCCTACACAATTCATTCGCGCATTCGCGTGAAGTACAGCGAGTCATCGAAGACGACGTCTTCGTCCGTCAACTAAGTGGATTGCATGTGTTTCGCGGCGTAGCGAACGCCCGTCAAGAGCGTTTAGGTAGGTCTAAAACTTTTTTTTTTTTTTTTCAAAATAATTTTTATTTACATATTTTTATTTACATATTTTTTTATTTACAGCATTAGAGAGTCTCATACGCGATGATGATTCGGAGCTATCCGACAGTACGTATTTCGAGGAAGATGAGACCCCCGAGCACTCGGCACGTACGAGCGGCCTATTTAATCCTGCTCGGCGAATGATGAATTTTGCAGCACCCGTCGATACGGAGGAGGAGGAGGAGGAGGAGGAGGGGGAGGAGGAGGAGGAGGGTGGCGAGCAGGTAGAAGTTGTGGTCGAGGTGCATGAAGTCCCACGCCCCGAAAGCCCTGCGCTTGTCGTCTGGGGACCCGAAGGCCCTGAGATTCCCGTCTGGGGGCCAGGCGGTGACGTTCCTGATAACGATACAGAAGAGGAACGAGCGGTGCGCCGAGCCGATGATCAGCGGTTGGAAGACCTAATGTTCATGGACATCGCGATTTCCGACGCACTTGCGATTTACGACAGGCCACTAGTGACCGCTGCAGAAGAGAGACTTCTCGCGAGTCAGCCTCCAGATGTGCTGGCAGAAGACACCAGTACCGTAGCCAATACAGCGCGCGCAGACCGCGAAAATCAACTGTCGAACTTTGCGCAGGCTGCGAATATGATCACGAACGGCTACAATCACAGTTATGATTCCCATCGACGTAGCAACGAATGTAAGTGTACAAAATATTTATTTAAAACGTTTTCTGATTTTGTTTTTTAAAAAGGCAAATATTTTTAATTATAGTTATCCGAAATCGTGATATGATGCAGAGGGAAATCCGGTCATCGCTTCCTTTCCTGCGGGCTGCCCGCATTATACCACCAAATAGCTCATAATCCGTGTGCAATAATTCAACGCTGGTTTCGTGACCAGGCTGAAGACGAGACTTCAGCGTTATACAACGACGCGGACCTGTCCGATCTTATATCGCGTGTGCGCGAAAGTTTTGCCGGTTATGCTGAACCATAATTGAAAAAAAAAATCAGAAACGTTAACTAAAGCACAAAAAAAAAAAAAAAGTTAAAAGTATAATTTAAACTATTTTTATTTAGCGAGTGAGGGACATTCCACGAGGCAAGTAGGCGGCGGTGGTGGTGTCGGTGTCATGGATGAAGAGTAAGTTTATGATGCACCCGGCGAGGACTACGACATCGTACGACCACCCGGAGTGCGCTTCATTGCGGTTGTTGAGGGACAGCAGTACCTGCGACGCTTCGCTACACAGGCCCATAGAGTAAGTTTCACTATTATAGAACCACGTGTCGATGTAAACCCTGTATTGTGGGTAGAGGCTGCGATCAGAGACATTCATAATTATATAACAGAGTGCGTACCGGGGCGTACATTAGTCGGTATTTCAATTTGTAACGATCGTTTTTCGCGTGGCGCAGGTGGGCTTTCGTTCAGACCAGTCGCTGACTTTAATTACGCTGATTTATGGAATTTAATAAATTCCATAAGCCAGAGTAACGAAATTTTAGGTATCGCGGAGGCCCTTGTGTTACAGGTGTGCTATGTACAAATGCCTGTAGGTGCTGGTCGAGATGCCTTAAAGTTGAGCGATGTGCAAAAGCACTCAATCACTGTTATTAACAACAGCGATCACTTATGTTTACCGCGTGCGCTTGCGGTTGGACTGGTATACGTGGAGCGCAAGGCGCTGGATTGCGCTGAGACGCGTGCAAAATGGGCAGTGATTCGCGACGGACGACGAAAAATGCAAAAAGAGCACGCGGAAAGACTCGTGACCGATGCGGGTGTAAAAATTCCAAGAGACGGTTGCGGCTTTGAAGAGCTCACAAGCTTCCAAGATTTTTTTCTCGCGCACGGGATAGCATTGGTTGTTTTCGAGAAAGATAATTTTGGGAGCGGTAAATTGGCGCTCTTTGACGGCCGCAACACTCTCCATGAATTAAATATCGCACTTAGTGGTATTATTTATTTGATGTTCGAAGAGCGTATGCGTCATTTTAATTTAATTACGAATTTATTCGGAGCGGCAGGGACACATTTTTTCTGTTCTTATTGTAATAAGGGGTACCGTTATGTAAATCAGCACAAATGTACGCGAATATGTGAGAGCTGTTACGTTTCGCCACCGTGCAGAAACGTGCAAGTTGACATGATAGAGTGCGTGGATTGCGGACGTCAATTTTTCGGTCACGAGTGTTTCGCGAACCACAAGCGTGCAGGGTCTTTAAAAAAAAAATAATAAAAAACTGTGTGACGTTGTGCGTTTGTGTGAGAATTGTACGCGGGTTGTAAACGTGTATCAACCGAAACACGAGTGCGGCATCGGGTTTTGTAACACATGTCAAAAGCGGCACGGCTTTAACGATTTGTGCTTCATGCGGCCGATCAGCGCCGACACACGTGGTAAAAAAAATAAATATCTTTATATTTTTTACGATTTTGAAACGATGCAAGACACTCCGTATGGCGAAAGCGCGCGTGTTCATGTACCTAATTTGTGTGTCGCGCATCAAGTATGCACGGATTGCATCGACGTTGACGCATACAAATATTTTGCGCCACTTGTGGTGTACGTGAATTTGTCTTCAACCGTGAACCGGTAAAACAACTCTTGGAGCTTTGTGTGCGGGAAAAACCGATTTTGCCGAAATTGTGTGCATAGCACACAATGCCCGGGCTTTCGACTCTCAATTTATATTGAAGGAGTTGGCCGAAAGTTCCGAGCACGGATCGCCCACTGTAATATTAAGCGACCACAATATTACGCTGTTAAAGTACGGACGCACAAAGTTTATTGATAGTATCAATTACTTTCAATTGAAACTGAGGGCTCTGCCTGCGACATTCGGACTGCCCGAGGGCTCAAAGAAAGGTTATTTTCCGCATTTCTTCAACACTCTCGAGAATGCGCATTACATTGGCCCTCTGTCCAATGCCGAGTTTTATGGCCCGGGTACTATGTCTGTGGACGAGCGCGCCGCTTTTCTCGACTGGCATGAGAACACCCGACCAAACTACATATTCGACTTTCAAAAAGAGATTGTCGAATACTGTAAAATGGATGTGGAAATATTGAGGCGCGCGTGCATACGGTTTCGCGAAATTTTTATAGAAGTCGCGCAAACAGACCCATTCGTCGCGGCATGTACAATCGCATCTACGTGCTTGTATGTTTTTAAAAAAAATTTTTTGAAGGATAACACCATTGGTCTCATACCGCCAAACGGATATAGGCGCGCGGATAAGCACTCGCAAAAATCCATAGAGTGGCTGTTATATTGTGAGCGCGAGATCGGGCGCAAAATTATACACGCGGGTCGTGCGCGTGAGTTTCGTTTGCGGGAGGGTCAACTCGTAGATGGGTACCTGCCGCCTCTACCAGGCGCCGGAGAACCTAGCTTAACAGACAAAGGAATCGTTTTTGAATTCCAAGGCTGTTACGTGCATGGTTGCCCGCGTTGTTTCCCCGATAATCGGAGCACACGGAAAAATAAATATGGTCAAACATGCGTACAGGCGTACGAGTCCACTGTGGCAAAGGTTGCAGTAATGAAACGGCTAGGATACGACGTGCGTGAGATGTGGGAGTGCGATTTTGCGCGCGTGAAAAGTCAACAGCCGGAAATTACGCGATATTTAGCCACTCACCCAGTCATGAGCAAAATAACTTTAAATCCACGGGATGCTTTTTTCGGTGGGCGTACGGAAAATATCGTTACTTCGCGCAGTGTTGCGCCAGGCGAAGAGATAAAATATACCGATATTTGCTCTCTTTACCCATATATCTGCAAGAGGGGACGCTACCCCATTGGGCACCCGCGCATTTACATCGGCGAAGAATGTGCGACACTGACAGGAGGGCAAAACAACTATCTCGCGTGTGGAAGGGATGGTCAAATGCAAAGTTTTACCGCCTCGTAATTTGTTACTACCCGTGTTGCCGGTAAAAATGCACAATCGGCTAATTTTCGGGCTCTGTCGCACGTGTTGCGAGGAATTGCGGGAAGCCGATTGTAATCACGAGCAAATCGGTGAGCGCGAATTTACAGGTACATGGGTTGTTTACGAATTACAGAAGGCTGTTGAGCTTGGCTATTGTGTAACGGAAATATATATAATTTGGCAGTATGAGACCACGCAGTTCGATCCGTGTACCGGGGAAGGCGGACTGTTTGCAGCTTACGTTAATACCTTTCTCCGTCTGAAGCAGCAGGCAAGCGGCTGGCCTGCCTGGTGTACAGACGAAGAGCGTAGAAAACGGTACATCGACGAGTACGAGCGCGACGAGGGGATAAGACTAGATCGCGAAAAAATAGAAAAAAATCCTGGTTTGCGCTCCGTTGCAAAATTATGCTTAAATTCACTGTGGGGAAAATTTGGACAGCGGTCAAATATGAAACAAACGGTGATTGTAAAAATACGTGAAGAGTTGCTAAAACTTCTTACAGCGCAGGATAAAGAAGTTTTCGATATTCTTATGGTTAACGAGAACCTTTTATACAAGAATTGGCGCTTTCGCGAAGATGCTGTCGATGTTTCGGGTAATGCGAACGTAGCAATAGCAGCGTATACAACCGCGCAGGCGCGCCTCGAACTGTACAGTTATATTGAAAAAGTCACAGCAGCACGTGTTCTATACATGGACACAGACTCGTGTATTTTCGTGTGCAAAAAAGACGACGCTACAGAGTATACACCCCCGCTGGGAACTTTACTCGGCAGTATGACAGACGAGTTAAAGTCCTATGGCGAGGGTACCTATATAACCAACTTTCTCTCGGGCGGTCCGAAATTTTATGGCTTTCGAGCTGTCGTCCCTTCCACCGGGGAAACTGTCGAGTGCTGCAAAGTTAAGGGTATTTGTCTCAATAGCAACAATTCGCGTATAATAAATTTCGAAAGCATCGGCCGTTTGATTGCTTCGTATTTTGAAAACGATAGAGAAGCTATCGTTTTGAAATATGAAGCGATCAGACGCACACGCGCGCACGACGTCATCACATGTAGCGAAAAAAAGTCATGTTCCGTAGTACTTAAGAAGCGTAGATACTTTCGTAATGCAGTATCACTACCTTTTGGTTATAAGAGCGATTCGTAGTATGTGTATTTTTATAAAAAACTTGTACTTATGTAAAATTCGTCTTTTTTATATTTTAATAAAAAAAAAAAAATTATTTTTCCATCAAAATGTTCTATTATTTCTACCCATCACCACTTTCCATGTAGTTATAAGAAACCATTATATTTTTCTTAACAGCAAAGTAATATAGTGAATGTTTTATATCGTTTTTCGAAGATTATAAAAGCTGCCGTTACTATATTTTTTATTTAGTTAAATATACTAAGAAGTTATTGTAGTGACAAAGTTGCACTATATCGCAGCAGCAGCAGTAGCCGCGGGTAAATGTGCTCATCGTCGGCGTTCGCAAGCTAGTTGGCGTGCGGTAATTCTGCTTATTTCAGCGGCTGCACGCTAGTCACACCGCGGCCGACCAGCTTGCCACCGCGTCGATTCAGCTCACCACCGCGGCCGATGAGCTTGCCACCGCGACGATTCAGCTCACCACCGCGGGTAAAGATGCTAGTCCACGCGCGCCCGCCCGCCCGCCCGCCCGCCCGCCGCCGCCTCAGCCGCTCATTGGGGCCAGCAGTCTATTTGTCAATGGGTGGCTATAAAATGATTGGAAAAGCGTGGTCCAGTCTCATTCGCAGAGTAGAGCTCGTGTAAAAATATGGACGTCCGATGGAAACACCCGTTTACCTGCTGCGTGTGCGGGCCCACAGGCTGCGGGAAAACTCGCTTCGTCCAGCGCTTTCTCGCACATTTACCGGAGATGTGTACAGTGCGCTTCAATCGTTTATTGTTTTATTACGCTGAATGGCAGGAGGCTTACAGAACAGCTTTCAAGTCCGCTGGGCCAACCATCGAGTTTAGAGAGGGTCTCCCTCGGATAGGCGATTATTCCTCGGACAACGAGAAGAAAAAATTACTCGTTCTCGATGATCTTATGCGAGAATCTTCGAGCGACGTTATTTTAGACTTGTTTACGAAGGGGAGTCACCACAAAAATATCAGTGTGATATTCATAACACAAAATGTTTTCCACAAGGGTAAGGCACAGCGTGACATAAGTTTAAATACAAAGTATTTAGTGCTATTCAAAAATCCACGCGACAAGGTGCAAATACAGCATCTCGCGCGCCAAATCCACCCCGAAGACTCGGCTTTTCTGCGCGATGCCTTCGTAGACGCTACGCGCGCACCACACTCTTACCTCTTTATAGACCTCTCGCAAGACTGTCTCGATGAGTTTAGATTTCGCGCAAACATATTCCCCGATGACAGCGCGCATTGCGCATACATGCCCAAATACTTCAAATCACACTGATTCACGTGGACGATCATCAGTCGGAAAAAAACTATGGCCCCGTACGGTCGTCGCGCCTCTTGTCGCGGCACATTACCACGGGGTAAGCATTTTTCCAAGAAAAATCTCGCACTACTCGGCGCACTCTGTCACGGCGATAAGAAACATCGCACTGCCATAACCCGAGCGGCTGACAAGCCACTTGTCAAGTGTATATGTGAGTGTGCATTAAACGTTTTACACGGCGTCATAAAATTATCCGATAGCGAGAAGAGACGCTTGAGCAAACATAAACACGCGCTGCGCAAGTTATCGCACTCAAGTGGAAACGAAGACGATTGGCGCACAAAGAAGCGAGTGATTATTCAGAACGGCGGGTCGTTTCTACCAATCTTATTAGCCCCACTCGTGAGTACTCTCATATCGAAAATATTCGGATCGGGTGACACGCACTAAGATGGAACGAGCACGTAAAATGATCCTTGTGCCTGAAGGCTCGATTGGCCCACCGAGACCCGCATCCGGAGCCACCGCCACCGCCCCCGCCGCCGCCACATCCGTGGATGTCGAGGAAAAAAGTTTACAAACGCGCGGTGATAATTTTTCTCGCTTAGACAGCGAAATGTATGACGTTTTACGCTCAAAGGAGGCGCGCGATGATTATGAAAAATGTCTGAATTATCTGCAGATTTTACGACGTTATCTTTTTCTCCGCGACAACGAGCGTGTCGCCGAGCCGAATCACGAGGTTGACGAAATCGAAGAGACTCTCGCACCGCTCAGCGAGGAAGACATTCTCCAGGGTATACCCAAAGTACTCGCACGCAAAGCGCGACTCTTGCTTCGGCACTGGAGGACTGCGGTTCCGGAGCGCTTAAAGTGGGACAATGCAGGCACTGTGAGCATCGATGGTCACCAGGTACCCCGCTCGGACATAAGCGAGTTACTCATCGACACGTTGAGCAAAAAGAACACGGGAGACGAAGCGCCTGTCGGGCGCGTTGAGTTTGCAAAATTTCTCAAAACTAGCGAGACACCCGTTAATCTCATAGAAAATCCCAAAGTTTTGAAAATTGGGAAAATATTGACCGCACCAGAGAAAACGGCCAAACGGCGCCTGCCGCGTAGAGAGACTATAGCGGGTGTAGAAAATATAGCCCCGTCCCCAGTCTCACCCATTCTAACGCGCAGAAAAAACAAGCCAAGAAAAAATGGCTACACTTTGATATGTAAACACGAAATGCCTTACGGAAAACAATACTACAATCTTGAGCATGAGGCTGGTTACGCAGGTGCGCGAAATCTCCTGCACATAAATGCCAAAAAGGAGAAGAAAAAAATTTACGCGTGGCTAAGCAATCAAGACGCCTACACACTTCATCACCCGATAAAAAGAAGATTTCCGCGTCTGTCGTACAATGTAACAAACATCGATGACGTGTGGGAGTGCGATCTACTTCAGCTAACATCGATAAAGGATTACAACGACGGGTACTGCTATATTCTCGTGGTCATCGATGTACTCGGCAAGTTCGCCTGGGTTGAACCGTTGAAAGATAAAACAGCTCGCAACGTTGCCAGCGCTTTTGAACGAATTACCGACAGAGCGAAACCGCGCGTGCCCCTGTGCGTGCAGTCCGATCGTGGCAAGAAATTCCTTGGTGCCGCTTTTCAAAATTTTCTCAAGCGCATGGAGATCGGTTTTCGCGTCGCTAGAAATCCGGATATCAAGGCAGCGGTGGTCGAGCGGCTCAACAGAACACTGCGCGAGCGCATATGGAGATATTTCTCGCATCGGAACACCAAGCGCTACATCGATGTTCTGCAAAAAATTGTGTACGCGTACAATCACACCCTGCACAGTGGCACGCGAATGCGGTCAACCTTTACAATGCTGCGCGCGCGCGCGTAAACTTGGACAAACGTACGCGCTCCAATTATCGGTGCCACCGCACAGCGCCCCACTGTAAATTTGCCGTAGGTGACCTCGTCCGTGTCAGTCGCTCAAAGAACACCTTCGAGCGAGGATACGAAAAAAATTTCAGCGAGGAGATTTTCAAGATAATACGCGTATCACCGCGACAAGGACTGTACACGTACGTATTGGCGGACTTGAACGGGGAAATAATCGACGGATTCTTTTACAACGAAGAGCTCGTTTTGGTCGGGCAAGATCGTCTGGCAGACGATAAGAGCTTCAAAATCGAGCGTATCGTACGCACGAAAGGTCGCGGCGCCAACAAACAAGCGCTCGTCAAGTGGTTAGGCTATCCCGATAAATTTAATTCTTGGGTGAACGTCAGTCAACCCGAGAGCATTTCGTAGAAAAACAGCGAGCAAGTATGGACCCGAAAGAAGATTTTTACATGGTACTGCCTAGCAACAGCAGTATGTCTTACTTTTCCGATAACACGACGAGCTGTTTCACCACACACTTGCCTCACGAGATCAAATTACACGGAGAGTGGCACGTTGGACTGGTGGAAATTCACGTACCCTGTAGCATCGTGCATTTTCAAGACAATGACGCCTTTTACACTTTTAGTTCGTACAGCGTGGACGACAACGAACAGACTGAGAAAACATTCTGCCATTTTCCATTCGGCATTTACGACTCTCTCCAACAGCTGGCAGACGCCATAAACAACTCGAATGACACTTATAAGCATCACATGCTTGAACCTGTAAAGGAGAGCAATGGCTATTATGCCATCAGACGCAAGTGCGACTGTCAACAGCCACATGCGACTCATTTCAATGACAAAATTATGCGCATTTTTGGCTTCGATGACGAACCCGGGAAAAAAACTCTGTTTACAACCTTTAACCATGGCGCACTGCGGGAAATTGTAGCTGAGAGGCCAGCCTCGCTTTCTTGTGCCATACCTGACCAACTGTACGTTTATACAGATATTTGTGAGCCCTACACAGTGGGGGACACACAGGCCGCCCTCTTGCGCATCGTTTCCTTGGATAACTCAAAATTCAAATACGGCTGCAGTGCTGTGCAGCGTTTCACACCCACTCACTACATACTGCTTCTCTATCACAATTTTCACAATATTATCATCGATATAAGAGACCAGCACGAGTAGCGCATTCCATTCGAGTACGGTACGCTGACCGTGACACTCCATTTCAGACGAAGTCGTTAAGATGTCTCATTACACTAGATACTACGATGAGCAGATAGGTGGCGGGGGTGGTGTGAGAAACGTTTTCGCTGGCGCACCCTTTCAGAGAGGGCGTGGCATCGGCTCTTGGCTGGGGGGTCTCTTTCGCCGTATTCTTCCATACGTCAGGAGTGGCGCTAAGGCGGTCGGGAAAGAGACCTTGCGCGCAGGTATGAAAATCATAGACGATGTCGCAAACAATGGTGTCAATTTCAAGGAGGCCATAAAATCGAGAGTCGGAGAATCGAGGAGGCATCTCAAGAGAAAAGCTGCCGAGAAAATTACAGAAATCATGAAGGGTTCGGGCTATAAAACTACAAGGCGCATCAAACGGCCGCGTCAGTCGACAAAGGCACGCGCGACCGCTCGTACCTCGCGATCCAAACGTAAGAAAAAAAAATTGCCCACCGCGTCGCGTGGAACTCGTGAAGTAAGCAAGAGAAAGCGCAAAACCCCGACTTTTCGCCCCATTAACGATATTTTTGGACCAAAGTAAATCTTAAAAATGGCTTTCTTGCACTCTCACTCGTCAGAGTGTATGTCGAGCGAACTCGACCTTTTCACCCTCCCCGCTACTCAAACCTCCATCGAAGGGAGCAGTTTTTGAACTATAAGCCCGTCTCTTCGATCACCGATGAGAGTGATGCACCCATCGAATTCGTCGTACCCAGCGCCAGCGAGCATTACATCGACCTCGCGCACACTATGCTCTTCGTCAAGGCACAAATATTGCCCGTCGAGGAGCCCGACACAAATCTAAAAGTTGGCCCCGTAAACAACGTTTTACATTCAATGTTCAATCAAATTGATATTTTTCTCAATCAAAAGCTTGCGTCACCGCCCAACAACGCGTACCCGTACAGAGCTTACATAGAGTAATTGCTGAGCTATTCCCCCGCGGCCAAAGAATCTCATCTCACAGCGAGCCTCTGGTACGATGATACACACGGCTGTATGGAGGGTGCACCGGAAAATCACGGAGTCGGAGCGAACAAAGGCCTCAATCACAGGCAATATTTTACGAAAGACGGAAAAGCATTCGATATGATTGGTCATCTGCACTGCGACTTGTTTAATCAGGATAAAATGCTCATCAATGGTGTCGAAATGAGAGTGCGACTGGTGCGTAGCAAGGATGCATTTTTCCTGATGGATTCCACAAACGACGGGCGCTTCGGAATAAAAATAAAAGAAGCTACTCTCATAGTTCGCCGTGTCAAAATAAATCCGGGTATTTTGATCGCACACGCCAATACACTGGCCAAAGCCACAGCCAAATATCCCATTACACGCGTCGAAGTGAAAACATTTACGCTTCACACTGGTATACTAGGTGATAGCATCGATAATGCGATTCTGGGCCAACTGCCGAAACGTATAATAATCGGTTTCGTCGATAACAGAGCGTTCAATGGAAATCGTGCGCTCAATCCATTCAACTTTCAACACTTTGACATAAATTATCTCTCGATATATATCAATGGAGTTCAAATACCGAGCAAACCATTACAGCCTCATTTTACAGGCACCGCTCCAGCTTTTATCGAGACATTCCAAACACTCTACACAGGCACTGGAATACATTTTCTCAACGAGGGCCTAGGCATAAACCGTTACAACTATTCAATGGGTCATTTTCTTACGGCATTCGATCTCACGCCCGATTTATCAGCGCACTGCCACTCTCATTGGAATCTCGTACGCTCAGGCAGTGTACGCATTGAAGTGGGCTTCGAGACGGCGCCGACAGTTACAATAAACTGCATTGTTTACGCAGAGTACGATAACGTTCTTGAAATCGACTCCACTCGACAAATTTTAACGGATTTCAGCGCCTAAGTGATAGAGCAGCAGCAGCAGAAGGCTCCCGCTTATCGCCAGCGACAGGTCGCTACATGACGCTGCGTGTTGGTGGCACTACTGTATGCGTAAAAAAGTGGGTGGGGCTACGTGCACTCTGACGCAGACTTGCACAGCTCTCACACATCAGTTCGCTTTTTCTCTTACACACGCACACACACGCACATGCGCTTCCTGCAATGGACTACGTAATAGATAGTCAAGGCTTCCGCGATTCGGAGAAAAAGCTTCTACCCAAGGAAGTAGCTATCGTGTGCCTACAAAAAAAAATTTGTGATCATTGGATAGTGCAAGCACCGCATAGTTTTGACGATTTGCCAGACGACATCAAAGAGACAAACACATTTCTCAGTGTCGAAGTTCACGGACTTCATTGGTTTGACGGCGAAGTAACTCTGCGCCAGCTACATCGGCATCTATACAACATTGCCAGAGTATCGCGTACAATTTACGTACGTGGCGAAGAGAAGGCCCGTTACATTGAGACGCTTTTCGGTCGTCGTGTCATCAATTTGGAAAAATTTAAATCGCCATCGTTTAAAAAACTCTGCACAGCGTTCCCGGACAGCGCACTTTGCGCCACACATTCAGCTAAAATCTTTCCGTCAGAAAAAAAAGTTTTGTGCTCTTTACAAAGTTAATCAGTTAAAAAGTGGCTCCGTTCGATACTTCCACCAGAATGGAAAGCTCTCCCTAAAGAAAGAGTGACAAGTGACATGTTCCTTACGTCTGTTTACGAGTACCCGCGGCGAGATACAAATAGCGACGACTCTGATAGTAATGACATATACTACTCAGTCGTCAACGGATTCACATCTTCAGACTGAAAAAAATGAACACGTATGAAATAACACGAGCCATCAGAGAGCTCTCTGCTAATTCGATCGGCGTTTACGCGGCCGATCACATCCCAAGTCGCTTGAGCCAGCCAGCGGCAATCGTTGCAAATCTTGACACATCAGACAAGCCCGGCTCTCACTGGGTGGCTTTTTACATAGACGACCATGCAAGAGGTACCTTTTTCGATAGCTATGGAGTACCACCATCTTCGCGACATCACCTCGCCCGTCTCAGAAGAAATTGCAAGTGGTTCAAGTGGAACAAGAAGAAGTTGCAAAGTTTCGATTCTAAAGTGTGCGGCGAATATTGTGTTATGTTTTTGCATTATATGTGTAGCGGTTTTACTTTACGAAAATTTTGCAGCATCTTTACGTCTGATACTCGCTCCAACGATAAAATAGCTGGTAAATTTTATAACATTATAAAGGACAAAAAGTTTAAGAAAGTAGGGCGTGCGTACAATTTCCCGCGTGCTACTTCGCGAGGGCACGGCTCGTGCTCTCAGGCATGTAGGCCTATGACTAATTATTAAGCTCTAACTTTAAGATACATTTTGCATTGCTGTTTAAATTACTTTGGGCCTAGATTTGTAAGCTAATATATATTGCGTGTGTATGTGTGTATATTTTAACTTAATACTGAAAAAGAGCTGTTTGCTCTGTCATGAATCAGCTGCGATTCCTGTGCACTATTATGCATCCGTAATTAATTTTAAGCGTCGCTCGGCTAAACCATATGTATTCGAAGATTGTAAGTTTTTGTTTCTTTCCACATTTATGTATTCATAGTTTGTAAGTTTGATTAAATAAAAAAATTTTACCCAAATCACTTTTTTCATTTACAGACCTTTTTCATTTTTCCCACTCCTGAAAAACAGTTAAATTCATTTTCCTCCCGCGAGAGAGTATTCAAAATGCTTATACGTGAAAAATTTATCATCATATACACATTTACGCGTAACTTAAACTGCACTCCTCTTAAAAACCGTTGAACAAAGAACGCATTCACGTGAAAAATTTATCAATTTATACACTTTGACTCGTAAAATCTCCACAGGCGTCATCGAGAGCACCCCCCTCTTGAAACTGCCTGTTAAAACTCGCTGAACAATGGACGCGTTCATAGCGGTGGTGTGGAGTGTTTAGGTTACCGCTGTTATCGGTTACATGTCGCGGCACGCATTTCCTTCTCACGAAAGCCATAAAAATCTTTCACGAGAGTACATGATTGACGCATTCATAGTGTGACGACAAGTAATTAGAAACGATTTCCACTGTTATCGGATACAATCATAACCATAAATCTATATTTTTCTCGAAACGTTTTACGTCACATAGTCCCCCTGCCACACGACACGCTACGTCATACACGTAACAGTGCTCTCGTTGGTCGTGCTCGCGCGCCATCGCCGCCGCCGCCCCCCACCACCCACATATCGGCATAGTGGGGGGTACACAGCCAAACGAATAGCGCTAGCGGTGACGTTGCGCCAGTCTAGTAGAACACACCGCACCAGCAGCAGCAGCAGTCAGCATCACAGTATTTCTTTACACAAAGTGCACTCGCCCACATACAACACCACTGCTTCATTCTGTTAGAGCTCACTGCAGCATCAGCAGCTCCGAGAACACGACATCTTTACCAGTGCATTAGTATTTCTTTAAAAAAAAAAGTTTGTGACGACTGCTTCAAAATGAACCAAGACGAGATACCGCAAAACTTGCTTTTTAACACAAGTTACGCACTCAATAAGTCCCACACGAAATTTGCATACAGTGGTCTGCAATATTACGGTGACCATTTTCGTACAGTGATTCAATTGGGCGGCGATACTTCACCACATAGATACATAACAATGGATAGCGCCGAATGGGAGGAATTCACAACACATTTTCCAGCAATAATGTACCATCTATACGGCCACAAGCGGGACTTTAGAAAAATCGGCCTAGCTCAACACGAGATTGATTTGACCACTGCTTATAGCTCGAGAGCTGTGGCAATCACTCAGAAAAGCAAAACAAAGGAACCTGTGTCATTACGTGGTCAACGGCATCTGCACGAGGCGCAAGATTGGGATACCACTGATGGCTTACGTATGGATACAGAGTCAATCACCAGACCCATCGATACAGCTGACGACTGCGACAACAACGACGATGGAGAACCACCGAAAAAGAAGAAAAAAGTCGTGAGTTTACCAAGTGTAGTGATGTTGCGTCGTACATTTGTAATATTAAAAAGCATGCGCGAGTGTATCGAGTTTCGGCTTCGTGAATTAGAGAATATATCTACGTACATTAATATCATTTATGATGTAATAGTTGAAAGCTTGAAAACCCATGTGAACAGCGGCGACGAGAAAATTCGTGAAATTGACGGGAACACATTTGTTAAACTTTTTGACGAGCAAAAAGACGAATTAAAAACTGATGTAAAAAACCGTATGATTCATTCAGACTTTGGTAGTACGAACATTGATAGACTATTTATAGAAATACGTAGTATTTATTTACCGATCCTAGAAAAGGTGTATACGAATACGAGACTGTTAATAATCAATAAATACAAATTTTAATTTAATTGCCTTCTTCATTACTTCATATCTCTACTCCGCCACCACTCCTGCTCCCGCCCACCACCACCAGTCACTTGCGCTTAGATATAAGCTAATAGTAGAGGGATGTGATAAAACAGAAGGCCTGCAACCTTCACCGAGCACACATCATGGGTCCACCATTCAGCAAGCAGAAGTCTGACAAGGAGGAAAAACAACCTCTCATCGATAAAAAAACGAAAGATTATTCGTCGTCGACTGATAAAGATTCCTCACGGTATAAATCTTTTTCCACCAATACCAATTACTTTCCCAGTAAACAAGGTTATTCACGATATAATTAAAACTTAACACAAAAAAGAAAACGGCCCTTTTCAGGGGCACTAACTCTATCACGTATACAAACGATTCACTATACTTTAGATGCTGGGGACCCCTGTGGAGAAGGTCGCCGCAGCACACAAAGGATCTCTCTCTCTCTCTCTCTCTCTCTCTCTCTCTCTCTCTCTCTCTCTCTCTCTCTCTCTCTCTCTCTCTCTCTCTCTCTCTCTCGTAGTAGTGGGGCAGGTATAGCGACCGTGTGACACGGCGGTGTCATTAACTCAAGTTCTATGTATACAGTAACTGCACAGTAGCTAATGACCCTTGTAAGTATGTGTTAATGGACCCATTGTTTACAAATACAGTAGCAAAACAGTAGCTGTTTTCAAAACAATGGGGTCATTAACACATACTTACATGGGTAATTAGTGCTATGTATACAGTAGCTGCACAGTAGCTAATGACCCTTGTAAGTATGTGTTAATGGACCTATTGTTTACAAATACAGTAGCAAAACAGTAGCTGTTTTCAAAACAATGGGGTCATTAACACATACTTACATGGGTCATTAGCTACTGTGCAGCTACTGTTTACATAACACTTGAGTTAATGACCTCTTGAGTTAAGTGCCACTTGACACTTGACACATACCGCCCGATGAGTCACACGTCTCGCAATACCTGTCCTATTACTACTTAGATAGTATGAGTAACGTACACTTTGACCGAATAATAGTTTACTATTCCGAATGGCAATCAACGTATAAAGAACTGAGTGATGGTGTTGAATTTCACGGGGGTTTACCAAAAAATTCAGACTTTGTCGACGATCCTAGACCAAAATTGATAATTATAGACGACTTGATGAGGGAGTCTTCGGGTGGCGGTGCTATTGCCAATCTTGTTACCAAGGGTAGTCATCATAATAATTTAAGCGTAATATTCATCACACAAAACCTTTTCCATAAGGGCCAGCGTGAAATATCGTTAAATTCTAATTATATAGTTATTTTCAAAAACCCTAGAGATAAATCTCAGATACAGTATCTAGCTCGCCAAGTGTGTCCTGAAAATCCACAATTTCTACAAGAGACTTATCTTGATGCAACTAAACAAGCACACTCCTATTTATTACTTGACTTACGCCAAGATACACCTGATAATTGTCGTTTTCGTAGTAATATATTTCCGTTTGATAAATATCACTATGTTTATGTTCCCAAGAAATCTATAAAAGGTAGCGAACTTGGGAATAATATGCCAGTCATACGATTGTAATGGGTTCGAGTAGACGCAAGCGTCTTGGACAAAAAAATTTAAATACTTTAAAATCTCTGCTTCATTTCGATAAAAGTCAACGACGTGTTTTATTACGCGAAGCAGACAAAAAACTTGTTATTCTCATTTGCGAATGTGGCTTAAATATTTTACGTGGTAACGTGCCTTTGAACAAAAACTATAAAAATAAATTGAAAAAGTACGTTTTATTCTTAAGAAAATTAACTGATTCTTCGCAAAGTTTGAAAAATAAAAAAAAGTTCATTATCAAATACCAGACTTGTTTACCACTCATCTTGGTACCTGTGATAAAACTATGGAGCATGCAAGAAAAATGATTTTGATCCTTGAAGAAAGTATAAACAATTTACACCATCGTTTATCAGGTGAAAAATTGGTTACTATGCAAACACCGGGTACACCTTCGTCGCGACTAGACAAAGAAATGAGCGAAACTATAAGTTCGACATCAATTCAAGATGATCGTGAAAAATATGCGATGTACCAACAAGCATTAGACCGTTTTATGTATTATAAATCAAATGATGGTGCAAAAAAGTTTCACGTGAGTGAAGTAACCACCCCTGGAGATATCGATAAAGTAAGCAGAGTAAATAATAACGAAGATACCAATGAAGATAGCAGAAAAGTAGATGATAACATAATAAACAGTGTACCATCAACGCTTCGATTTAAAGCAAAACAGTTATTACTGCGATTGTCTGCTTCTGGTGATGTCACATGGGATGATCTTCGTAAGATTACCATAGATGGCAGTGTCGTCAAAGGTGAAAATATAGTAGATTTGATTAACGATGCTCTGAGAAATAGAAAACAGCCGTTGTCAAGTGGTTATAGGCAGTTTACCGAAGCGCTTCGCAGAGCAAATATACCACGAGAATTTATTGGTAACAATAAAATTTGGGAACTTGTTTCTTCACCACAACCTGATAGTGACGACGACGAAGAAGAAACTCAACAATCTAATAGTGAAGAAACAAATGAAAAACCAGCCAATAGAGCAACACCAAGAAAGTTGAAAAAAAGATTACACCCCCAAGAAACACCTAGACACGTTACAAAAGTTCGTATTCTTCCATGGGATCGCCTAGAGTAAACATTGAAGAAGATTTGATTACACATCCAGAATCAAGTCTTGTAGATAAATTAATCAATTCTTTACCTTTTGAAATACATGCTCCAGGATACCATTTTTGTGGACCTGGTACACTTCTAAACGAGAGGTTAGAGAAAGGTGAGAAAGGTATCAACCCACTTGACGATTATTGTCGTGAAGATGATATAGCATATGCAAACAGTAGTGATCGTAGCAAAGCTGATTGTTTGTTGGCTAAACGTGCCTTAGCACGTTTATTGTCTGAAATAGCTACAACTGACGAGAGAGGTGTGGCTTTAGTCACAACTTGTTGTATGATAAGTAAAATAACTTTTGACAAGTTTTCTTTGTAAATTAAAAAAATAATTAAAAGAAGCATAAAAAAGAAACTAAAAAAGTTTAAGAATAAGATAAATGGAAAAAACGTTAAATAATTTTTTCTATCGACCACCGAAATCACCAGCCTATGCTGGTGCGTACAACCTTTTAAAAACAATTGGTAAAAAACACGATCGCAAAAAAATTATCAAATGGCTTGAAAGTCAGGATGCTTATACTCTACATAAACCTGTACGCCGTCATTTTCCGCATAGGTCTTATGACGTTCGTAACCCTTTTGATGTGTGGGAAGGAGATCTCGCTGATTTACGATCATTAAAAACCTATAACAATGACAACACATATCTACTTGTGGTTATAGACGTTTTATCAAAATTTGCATGGGTTGAACCTATTCGTAACAAAACATCGAAAAGTGTCGCTACAGCATTTGAACGTATTTTAACACGTTGTAAAGGACAACACCCCATGCTCTTTCAAACTGATAAAGGTAAAGAATTTCTCGGCAAAGAGATGCAACAAGTTTTGAAAAAGAACAGTATAACCTATCGTGTACTTAGAAATCCTGATATTAAAGCAGCTGTGGTTGAAAGGTTTAACAGAACATTGAAGGGTCGATTATGGCGATATTTTACTCATACAAATACGTACAGATATATTGATATTTTACAAAAAATTGTTGATGCTTACAATAATTCTTGGCATTCTGGTACTAAAATGACTCCTGCTAAAGTTAATTTGTACAATGCCGTAAAAGCATACCAAAACCTAGCACAACGATACAACACGACCCGTATTCGATACCCTAAATATAAGGTGGGTGACTTAGTACGTGTCAGTCGCGCCAAACTAGTGTTCAAGAAAGCATATGAAAGCGGATGGACTTTGGAATTATTCCGAATTATACGTATATCTACTAAACGCCAACCGCCTGTTTATACTTTGGAAGATCTTGACGGTGAACCAATCGAAGGTTTTTTCTATGAAGAAGAACTTTCTAGAGTACAAAAAGATTTGAATACAGAATCATTTCAAATAGATAAGATTCTTAGAACTAAAGGTAAAGGGAAAAACAAAAAATATTTTGTAACTTGGAAAGGTTATCCCGATAAATTTAATTCCTGGATTTCAGCAAACAATTTAAAGAAGATATAATGAGAGAACAATTTTACATAGTATTATCTAGTAACAACAGCATGTATGTGTTTCCTGAAAATAAAACAACACATTTTACCACACAGCTACCTCAAAATATTTATTTACACGGTGAGTGGTCTGTAGCTCTATGTGAGATTCAGATACCCCACACATTTCAACATATTTCGCTCGATAACTATGAGGGTATGGTCTGTGTAAAAACAACTGAGTCGTTTTCACCACATGATTTGAGACACGAATCAATAGAAAATGATGTTATTGCACACTTATCTCCAAGAATTTACACAGATATGGAAAATCTTTTACAAGAAATAAATAATTTACCTAACATAAAAAGTCACTTACAATTCAAAGCACAACGTGGAGGGTTTATAGAAATTGAACGAACTTGCCAGGATACTTGTGACACGAGTTTTCATAGTTTAATTTTGTCTGAAAAACTCTTGAGAATTATTGGCTTTGAAAATCATAATCTTGAAAAAATTAGAGATACAGTTACCGGTCAAAGACCTGCCGATCTTATTAGCGGTTTACCATCAATAATAAGAGTATATAGTGATATTTGTGAACCTTACATTACAGGTGATGTACACACACCTCTTTTACGCATACACTGAGAAAAAAAGAAGGCGTAATAGGCCGCAATCTTCTGTAAACAGAGCCGAAACGGTGGGGCAATGGAGGTTAGGCAGTATAAGCTACCGACTGATGCTGACACTACCGACGCGCCGGGTAGAAATTACCGAAGCGCGGAGGTAGCGCCTCTTATGTTTTGGTTGGTGCAACAATTGCTACCGAAAAGTGCGGTAAAGATTGCGGACCGTGCGGTAAATATTGCGGACTACGTTGCAATCACAACCTAAGCGGGCTTCGGTTATTCCCCCACGCCGCACTTCGGCACATATGGCGTATTTTTTTTCTCAGTGTAGTTCCTCTTAATATGAACGAGTATAACTATGGTAGCATTGAGATTAAAAACTTTATCACGCCAATGTATATTCCATTGTTATCTACGTCATTTCAATCGATCACAATAGATATAAAGGACCAAGATGGAAACCCTATAGCATTCGATTACGGTACGTTGACAGTAACACTTCATTTTAAGAGAACAGCATAAGATGGGTTATTTTGAAACAATTTATGATAACCAAAGTGCCCACGATCCATTCAATAATTATATTACAATAGATACATCTATGCAAAAAGGAAAAGGTGTTGGAAACTTTTTAAAAGGTGTCTATCGTAGTGTTTTACCGTTTGTAAAAAAAGATGGTAAGGCTCTAGGAAAAGCTGTTGGTAAAGAGGCTTTACGAACAGGTGTAAATATTTTAGATGACATTACACATGAAAAACCTTTTAAAGAATCTTTTCGCAATAATATTCGAGAATCAGGAAAGAATTGGATAATCTGATAAGTGGCTCAGGATATAAAACTAAGCGTCGGGCCCAGAAACAACAGTTGACTAAGAACTCTGATGCCGTTAACACCAAAAGTAGAAAACGTTCCAAAGTTAAACCAAATAAAAAATTTGGTATTAAAAAAAAAACACTGTAAAAATAAAAGGAAAACTTTGAAAGAAAAACGTACGAGACATTTTTGAAGAATAATGTCTTTTCTGCATAGTGGTTCGTATGCATGTCTTAAGTCTGAAGTGAATTTATTTAGTGTACCCCCTACTCAAACAACGATTGAAAATTCAAATTATGTTCAATATAAGCCAATATCTTCGCTAACTGAAGGGTCGCCAATAGAGTTTTCTATACCGGGAACTGGTGAATATATCGACCTTGCACATACTCTGCTTAGTGTTTGTGTAACTATCGCACAAACAGTAACACCTCCTGAAACCATAGATAAAAAAAACTTGAAAAATGTTGGTCCTGTAAATAATTTTATGCACTCGATATTTAATCAAGTTGATGTGTTTTTTAATCAAAAATCTGTTTCCCCGCCCAATAACGCCTACGCTTATCGATCATACATTGAAACTTTATTAAACTATGGGTCTGCAGCTAAAAAATCTCATCTCACCAGTGCACTATGGTACACCGACACTCCTGGAAAAATGGATGCTACAGATGACGAAAACGGGGGTCTTACAAACCGCCGAATCCTTATGGGCGATGACAAAAACATAGATATGATTGGGTATTTACATTGTGATGTTTTCAATCAAGACAAATTATTAATTAATGGTGTCGAAGTACGTGTGCGGCTCGTACGATCACGAGATAGTTTTTGTCTTATGGACCCGACAGGGCTCTACACCGCTCGAATCACCGAAGCTGCTCTCTTTGTACGTCGTGTCAGACTTAGTCCAAGTATTATATTGGCACACGAAAAAGCACTTTCGAAAACAACAGCTAAATATCCCCTCACACGTGTAGAAGTAAAAGCTATTACAATGCATAGTGGTATTCATGGAGAAACATTGGATAATGTCATTTTAGGTCAATTACCAAAAAGAATTATTGCTGGTTTTGTAGAAAATAAAGCTTTTAACGGTGATAAGGGTCTCAATCCATTTAATTTTAAAAATTTCAATATAAATTATTTGTGTCTCTACATTGATGGTGTACAAGTACCGTCTAAACCATTACAACCTGATTTTAAAACGAATAATATGTATGTTGATGCATATCATACTTTATTTTCTGGTACAGGTATACATTATTTAAATGAGGGTAATTCTATTTAACGCGAAGCTTATGCCAATGGATATTGCCTTTTCGCTTTCGATTTAACACCTGATTTATCAGCAAATCAAGACACACATTGGAATCTAGTAAAACATGGTAGTGTGAGAATTGATGTTCGTTTTGATGACCCGTTAAGCAGTACAGTAAATTGTATAATTTATGCTGAATATGAAAATATACTTGAGATTGATTCGTCAGGTCAAGTTCTCGTGGACTATAGTGGGTGAGCTGGTGGGGGAAAGTAGTAGTAGTAGGGGGTAAAGGTTTGGAAATGCGTCTGATATGTCAGTCGTTGATTGGACGTTGATTTGTTCAAAACTATGAAGATGGATATCGTCGTAGATATACAGTGTGTCAAAGATTATAAAAACCGTCCGGTACCAAAAGAAGTGACAGTTCTTTCATTAGATCAAAATTTCACAGGACATTGGTTTGTTTCTCCGAATAGACAAATAACTGCACTATGTCAAGAGGCTAGAAAAGAAAACGATTGGTTATCACGAAACCATCACGGCTTGGACTGGCTTGATCAAGGTGTTTCCGAAAAAGTCTTGTTCAAAAACCTAGAAGAAATTTGCAAGAGAGCAAACAATATTTATGTTCGTGGTGGCATGAAAGTGGCGATTTTACGAAAAATCACTACACGACACATTATAAATTTAGAGTTTGAGGAAGATTGTCCACTATTTCACAAACTTACAGCATCTGGTAATTACTGCATGCAACATTCTTTAAAATACGGTTTTTCAAAGTTTAGTTGTGCTTTGAATAACGCCTCTAAGTTAAAAACGTGGCTGAAAACACGTGGTAAAACTGAAGCTGTTGGTGAAGAGTTTATCTTTGAACCACCTATTAACCTCTCTGATGAACAATATACAAATTGAACGGATGTTATCTCGAATTCCTACTCACGCTGTGGGTGTCTTTGCGGCAGATCAAATTCCCCTGGTCTGGACGAGACCGGCAGCTTTTATTTTCAACACCCAAAGGCACAATAAACCTGACTTGCATTGGGTGGCAATTTACGTCAATAAAAACGGTGATGCCTGGTACTTTGATAGTTTTGGTGTACCTCCTTACATACCCGATCATATAAACCGTATTCGGAGAAATGTTAGAAAATTTCGATGGAATTCACGACAACTACAAAGTGAAACTTCAGATACATGTGGTTATTTTTGTCCCATGTTTTTACATTACATGTCTGTGGGCCTTGGAATTGGACATTTTCTCGAAAACTTTTCTTGTAACTTACACAAAAATGATCAAATTGTTAGAAATTATGTTTCAAAATTGTATAGGGGCACATTTCCCCACTACCATTACCAACCCCGCCACTACTAACACATCCCGCTACTATCCTACCCTTCCAATAGAAAACCCCTCCACTATCCGAATGAATAGTATAAAAAAGAGCGTCTACCACAACTTATTCATTAGTTCACACGATCACTCCTGCTGAAAATAATACACAAGAATGGCTGGTCAAGGCAAGCATAAATACAAGACAATGGCAGGTCAAGAAAGTGTTCCCAAATATCATTGTCGTCATCAACTGTTGCCAATGGTGTACGGACTAAACAAATCTTATACTAAGAAAATTGCAATTGGTCTAGAAAATAAGGAAATTGGTGGTGAATTTCTACCTATCATCCGTCTTAGTGGTGACCACTTTGTTGGTATATCATTTACGATGTCTGACTGGCGTTTATTTGAAGAAATTTTTCCAGTTATTGATAAGTTCTTTGAAACTGAAGATGGTGATATGCTGGATAAAAAGATGCCCTTTAGCCATTTTAGCATAAGACTTATTATGAGTTATGGCGACAAGGCAATTGAACTTGTAGAAGAAGAAGATTCACAGACGTCAGGTGATCAAACACCAAAGAAACAGTACCGGCGTAGTTTAGTATTTAAAAAAGTTTCTTTTGATAGATTAAAAATATTAAAACATTGTATACGTGTGAGAGTGAGATTTTTATTAGATGTAACATGTAACATAGAATATATTATTAATACAGTTTGTCATTATTTCAAAGAAAAATTGCAAGAACCGCAATCATCACAATATATACATTTTTCTAAGGATGATTTATTAACTTATGTGGGAAAATTCGGCATACCTGATTCTGATAAAGTTTATGATGAAATAATGATTAAAAAAAATGATATACCGATATCAATACCCATTCATGATGTTATGTCTTTAATATATGAGCTTGTATCATTACATTTAGAAAATATTATATTTTTAATGAATAAAAAGATTTAAATGTATCAAACTTGTGTTTACTTACCTTTCATACTCCTATCCTAAAATACCACTTAGTTCCTTACAGATAGAGTTTAATATTATAGAGTTAAATTGTAAAGTTAAATTTTAAATCATAGAGTTCAATATTATATAAATTTTAAAAGTTCAAGTTATATTTTAAATTTTGAAATCATAGAGTTAAGTTTAAATCATAATTTAAAATTTTGAAATCATAGAGTTAAGTTTAAATCATAATTTTGAATTTTGAATATTGTGGCACCATGGGGCAGACACACAAACCCCCACCACCACACACTGATGGGTGGGGGAGGGGATTTATAATACCCCCTCCACCAGGGTGTGGTGGTGGGGGGTTTGTTTGTCTGCCCCATGGTGCCACGATAACTACTTCTATCGATATATGTCCTTAGTTCTTATTTCAGAGACTTGCTACACGATTATTAGCGAATTGAATAGAGCGTGCACTTAAACGTGCCGTACGCACGGGCGCGAGGGGCTCGCACGAACCCTCGGCGCTGTCTTTTTCATGTTGTTACTTTTAAACCCTTTATTTCTCCAACTTCTCCAAGATAGGGTTTTGAAGCTTAAGAGTTGTACTTTCCAATGGCGTAGTTTATTTTGAAGAAAAAAAAAGATATACTTTGAGAAAAATGGCTTTCAATATTCAACTCGAGTTTTCGTCCGGAAGAAAGCGTTTTGCAATAAAAACAATGGCACCATTGGAAAGAGCAGGAAAAAATCTATCGATATAGGTCATTCGTTTTTTTTTCGAAGACGCAGCATACGATTATGAACGAGTTAAACAGAGCGCCTTTTACGCGAAAAAAGGCACCGCGCGCGCTCGGTGGCCCGTTTCTGCTGGACGCTCCCTTATATATTGTTTGACTATCCCTAAATTCGCAACCCTTAATTATAATCCTCTCTTTTAAAAAATGATGACGGAAATATGAAACAGAAATAGGGGCTTTTTAATTTATCCGTCCTTCAGTCCGTTTAATATTAACCCAAACATATAACTATAATATACGTAATACATTAAAATAATCAGTATAATAAAAATATATCAACTAGACAACAGCATTTAAACGTGTGACTTGCCAAACGTTAAAAGTTTGGATGGTATATACATATTGAAGCTGCCATTAGAATCATTCCCACACTTTTAATTGCTATTGTCTATTTGATATTTATATCACTAGATAGCAGGATACAAATAGCTAGTAGAATTACAGTCTCTACTGCATATGCCTGTCAAGCCATCCCATGGGCAGGTGTCTGATGAGGATTGTTAGAGTATCACTGATGAGTCCACTATACTAACCCGGGACGAAACACCTTAATAATTTTTTTTAAAAGAGATAATCTTTGGGCCCTATAAATTTGTATAAATTTGTCTTAATACACTTGAATAAAGAAATAATAATTTATCAATTGAAGCTAATGCCCGAATATTTTTATGTTAATTCATAAATGAAGCTAATGGCTATTACGGGCAATCAATAAAGGATAAGGAAGGTGCCTAACTTATCAATCATCGATTTTATTCTTTTTACATGTGTATACTTACACATCTCTAATTATTCTAAGCTATTAGAGTAAAGCAGTCAAGTATATTAATGCACAATTATTTTAATAATTTTTAAAATGCATTCAAGAATTTTTAAAGGATGAGGAAAGGAAAGGTAAACGTATAGGATGAAAAAATGAGAACGAAAAAAATAACGGCCCAGGTCGGGATCGAACCGACAACCTTCTGCATACCGGGCAGCTACGCTACGCTAAAGAAATAATATCCCTAAATTAACACACGTAGGGGTATTATTTCTTTAGTCACTGCCTTAATACACTTAGAATTCTTAATACAGTTATAAGTTCGTGGCGACTCCGCTAGGTGGCGTCGCGTTTTTTGTAACACGCAGGTAAATTGAAACCGAATGGGTATATAAAATCCTCCGTGTGTTTATTGTGTTCTTTTGGATACAGTGATATACGTCATTTAATATTTTTGTAATTTAACGATGAAAATTCAGATGATTTTATATAAACTCCATTACTTTTGCCAATAACACGAAAATCATGTATTTTCCATTCATAAGAAATTTTAATCACATCTACTTTTGTGAAACCAAAACAGTTCTCAAAAGGTGTATCCAAAACTTGATTTTTGTCCATTTGTCATGAATGTACTTTTGCAATACTGTCAATTGTTGCTGTACTAGTTTAATAAAATTGTTGAATATTATAACATGTTATAAATAAGTATGTATGTATCACAATAATACAATTTAATAAACAGTACCCTAACCTTTTTTTTTATTATAAAATTAAATTCGAAAAAGCTGAAAGATGATTTTTGTGATCGCTGATGTTAAACTTCCGACAGATACCGCCTCCATTGTACCCATACTTATAAATTATATGTTATTTTTTAGTTCATGCTTAAAGCAATTTCTATCGTTCCTGTCATTCCACGTTTTTCCTTTTTACTATAAGAGACATTGTACACATGTAGATGTCGCGGAAGTATTCCGTCTATACTCTATTTTTTTTTCTTTTTTTACCTCTGAAAAAAATACCCATCTAACATTTTATCATTCCAATAATGTCCCGCTCCCCCCCCCCCCCCCACCCCTGTTATAATCAATTTTACTGCATTCCTTTTACTAAATTTTTACGCATTACAGCACATTTTGACACCATATTCACACAGTTTAACACGATATTATCACAATTTTTGCATATTTTGCGTATATTTGCATATTTTGACATAATCTTGAAATGATTAAAACGAATTTTATTTTATAAAATTAACTTTTATTTATTTTTGCTTTCTCAAAGAGAAAGTTTTGTAACGGTGAAAAAAATTTTCAAATCAAAGATTTTGATGAATTTCGATATTTTTGAGGTTCCTGAGTCAGCATAATACGATTTTAAAAAATGTATGTATGTATGTATGTATGTATGTATGAAACCAAATTTTGTCCCCGTCATAACTCTTGAACGGATGGACGGAATTAGCTGAACTTTCGCAGGCATCTTATGTATGTCCTAACTTAGAACTGATTAAATTTTGGAGTCAAATGGATGACTTTAAGATCTTATTTTTAAAAAATAACAATTTTGCAAAAATTTTCTTTTTTAAAATTCTTTTTTTTTAATTTGTTCGCAAAATATGCAAAATGGAGACCGATATTCTTAAAGTACATTTGATTTCCTTCTAGACTATGTATTTTAAAACTACTCGTGAGTTATTTTTAAATTAAAAATGCGAATTTGAAGAAGTAGATACTTTTTAGATAAATTAACTAATTTTAAGAATTATAAGTAACTTTTTCGACATTACATCTCAAAGATGAATATAATAGAAACACAGATTCTTAAAATACGCTTAATTCCCTCTCTATTCATGCCTTTTGAGACTATTTTAAAGTTACTTTTGATTTAAGAATACAGATTTGAAGATTTCATCAACTTAGAACAATATTATGTTTTCATGCCTTTTGAGATTATTTTAAAGTTATTTTTGAGTTGAGAATACAGATTTGAAGATTTCATCAATTTAGAACAATATTATGCTTTTTTAATGAATTAAAAAATTTCTTTAGCGATTTTTTTTTCTTTGAATTAATAATTAAATTATTGCTAATACATACTTTGCTTTCTCAACATAATTTATTTATTTAACATTTTTTATAACAATAATTGTTTGTACAGCATACGTAAATGAAAAAGCAAAAATTTTGTTGTGAAAAATTGACTTTGTTTTTAAAATTTAAAAATTTTAATTTATAAATTATTTTTGGGAAGCAGATTTGCAATTAATTTGTACCTTTTTTTTTCAACGTTACGGTCCAATATTGCAACTATCTTCATATTTCTATATCCGAAAATATATCCCACAATTTCAGCTGAATCCGAGATCAGCACCTCTAATCCTCTCTTAGTTAGTATAAAGGAAATGAAGAAATTATTTTTTCATTACAATGCATTCTATAAATGATTTTGATTTCTCAGTTATGATGGATTTCTTTCCAATTCTTCTCTGCTTGGTGTTTATCGTGACCACTGCCTGTGTGACCCTTCGCTACCTTATACTTATGTTGCCCAACCGAGTTCCACGTTGTTTTACGATTCATCGACGATTGCGAAGAAAATCATCGTTCCGTAGTCCTTTGGATTGGCATAACCCGAAATCGATACTTCGTCGATCCTTCGGACCGGCTTACGCTTTAGCCGCTGCCCGCCGTGATTGTGTCCAGCGTGAGGTTCGCGTCTCTGGGTATCATACCCGTAGGCGCGATCATGCTGACATAGCGATTTATATCCTCGCCAATCACATCGGGTTCCAAGAAGCTGTTCCCTGTGCTGCTGAGCCATTCTACCAGCGCCACCTCGACCGTCAGCTTTTACGCAATTCAAATGATTGGCTTCAGCCAAAGTACATTCTGGAGCATGATACTGCTTCAGAGCCTGAGGGGGCGTACGCGATTTACTTGTATCTCGCGTATGGCCCTCCTCAGAAGGAGAATGATCAAGGCTAAACATACTTAGAGCGTCTCAATCTGGAAATGGGTAAAGCCCATTCTGGGAGCACTGTTTATGGATATTGCGAATTATGCTCAGTTCCTCTCAGAGTTTGGCGGGACTGCCGAACATGTTTTGAAGAATTTTTTAAAGGTGTTGGGCTGAATGCATCACAAGCATTAGACTGCAAATCTCCATTGCATCAAGAGAGTTTAAGAAATTTTGTTTGTGATTACTGCCTCGACCATATTTGAATAAATAATTAATTAACCGAAATCATTTTTTGTTAACTTTGTGAGGCAAGAGGACTCACAATAATAAAGCCACCCGATGTAATAAATTAAATACCTAATATTTTAAAATTCGTAAATAGGGGGGGGGGGGTAAAGTTTGAAACCTTTTTTTTCAATTTTTTTTATTTGATATTTTGAATCTATAACACCTCAGAAATATTGTTTTAAATTTAAATGAGATCAATCCGAGCAAAATTGACGGAGTTATAGCAGTTTGAACGAACCTTGCTCTAACTTAGTTTTACGCACATTTTAGCTACCTACGCCGAGCGGTAAGCGGCAGCTGTTTGGGTCTCTATGAAGCCGGTGACCAGCGTCCCAAAAAAACTACTCAACTGATCGTTTTGAAATTTTGTACACATATAAAGCTTTCAGGTGACGCTTCGTTTTTTTTTTTATTTTTTTCAATTTTACAATAACAAATAAGTCGTTTTTTTTTGCAAAAATCGACCTTTTACCTTAAAAATGATGCAAAACATGAAAAAATTTATAAAATTAAAAAAACGAAGCGTCATTTGAGGGAGAAAGGTATCAACTAACCAAAACTATTTACTTTTTTGATTTTAGATAATCCAGCGATGAGCATTCGCGGTCATCGGAAAAAAAACATTTTTCGAGGCATCGGCGAAAAACTGCTATAACTCTGTTGTTTCTTCATATTTTGCACCAAAATTTTTTTACAAACTTTTTAAATATTGTATAATAACATACTAAATTTTCAAATAAATCGATAATAGCAAAGTGCTCTAAAAAAATTATTGAAAATTAGCCTTTTTTTGACCGAACAAACTTTACCCCCCCCCCATAAGTTATATCTAATTTCCAAACGGTATTGAATATATGTATATAATCTGAGTGAGAGGCAAGGGGACTCACAATAATAAGTCACCCCGATATAATAAATTCAAAACTAATTAAATTATATCTAATATCAAATATTTATATTTTAAATTTAAATTATTTCTTTACCTTTGTAAGAAGCAATGGGAATAACTATAATAAATGTATATAATATTTTTATAAAAAATTCATTAACTACATTACAATGACTTTAAATATGTAAATAGTAAAACCGGAATCATTTTTTGTTAACTTTGTGAGAGGCAAGGGGACTCACAATAATAATTCACCCAGATATTATAAATTAAGTAATTAATATTTAAAAAATTCGAAAATACCTTAAAACGATTATTCCAAAATGTATTGAATATACGGATAGCATATTTTCATAAAAAAGTCACCAACTAAAAGAAAATTATATCAAATATGTATATATTATAAATTTAAAGTATTTCGTTATCTTTATGAGAGGCAATGGGACACACAATAACAAAACACCCAAATAATTAGATTTATGCATATATTAAATCACTAATATTTTCAAAATTCCAATAAGTTAAAGGAAATTGCAAAACTGTTTTAAATATCTGTATATAATATTTTTAGAAATATTCTTTAACTAAATTCAAATGATATAAAATATGTATATATAATAAAATTTAAGTATTTCATTATATTTGTCAGACAAAGGTACTCACAATAATAAAGCCACCCCGATATAATAAATTCAAAACTAATTAAATTATTCTGTAACTAAAACGATTGTGAACTTATGAAATTGTATATTTATATTCTATTATTCTTTAATATTGATTATAAAATTGTCGTTATGTTAATTTCCATTTTCCAAACACAAGGTAATTGTTAAAAAATTAGTATTTACATTGTTGGTAATCTAAATTCTCGATTGTTTCTAAATTCTTCATATAAATAAGAAGCTTTTCATTAGAAAGTATTAATATACAATATATAATTTAATAATAATCATAATAATTTATACCGCGAGTATGTAGTATGATTAGATGACATGATTTTATCATATGTAATAATTGCGTGATAATTATTATGATTATTACTATATGTTCATTCAATTGAATAAATTGTAATACATATCTGTTAACTTTTACTTGATATATATATATATAGCATATAAAAGTAGATATTATAACGATTATTCTATTGCATGAATACTTAACTGGCGGAGGAAGGAAATAGGTTCGGAGTTGTCTTTGCAGAGAGTATTTATTTTTAAATACTTTCTGTAATGGTTGAGGAAAGGAAGAACAACTCCCGTGGTTTAGTAGGGCTACAGGCGACGGACTCCACGGATTCATCTCTCTAAAGTGCATATTTTATTATTCAACTAATTCAATAATTTTATCATGTCATAGAATTCTGAACTAGTAAAAGAAATATTTTTATGTATTTCATGAGAATGAATTAGAAAAAGTCCATCGCGCTAATAGCAATACCTCAATGGTAGCGTGGAAAATGCTAATAAATTAAATACCTATAAAAATCCATATTTATACGTACAATTTTCATGTTAATTTTCAGTATGCAGTCACACAAAAATTTCCGATGCTTTCGTACATACAAGAGCTCCGATTATATTGACTTGTCTCTACATCACGTTTCCGAATCATCTGATGATTTTCACAAAAAAAAAGTAGCAGAATTATTTTTTATGGTGCACCTTCAACTTTGGGTAATATTTTAAATCCATAATATTTTGAAAACTTAAAAATAAATTCCAACAAATTACCAAACTCTGTATTACATATATTCGTTTATTACACATATGAATGTTTATTATAAAGTCACCAATCAAGTCAATCAGTCAAGACACTTTCCAAAAAGGTTACAACAAAAATACTGGCATATTCTGCAAGTAAAATGCAAACTTTTCCCAATCAATGTTCTATACAAAAAATTTCAATATTTTGAGTAAAAAATAAAGATAATCTTTTGAAATTTCAACCAAATATATTCTTCAATGAGTATAATAAGTGGTTAAAACTTGATCGCGCTGTAAATTACCCTCAATAAAAAACAAAAGCAAGTGAACAACACGCACGCATAGCACGTGTTATTTCCATTTCTAGTATAGATATATCCAAAAAATTACGATTTGAAAAGAAGGCTAAATCAGTTTTAACCTCGAATATCTCTGAAATTCATAAACGAATTCTTTTACTCTAAAAACGCATATAATAAATAATATACACTCTACATCTCCGCCAAATTAAAAAAAAATTAAAACAAGTTTTCTCTAGTTATCAGGCGACAAATAAAATAACTTTGTAAAATAGGAAAATTTTGAATATCAAAAAGTAATCGTACGATCTTGATGAAAATTCACATACATAATATCTATATCACATACAAAATTATCTAGAAATCTGTAGCTGATTCATAGAACCGTTCTCGAGAAATTACGATTTAAAAAAAAGTTTAAAAAATTTTAACCACAAATATCTCTGAAACTTGTGGACCAATTATTTTGGCCAAAGAACTCGACCAAGAGCTATCCAAAATCTACCTCCACAAGGAATTTTGAAGAAATTACGACAATTTTCCCTCCGGAATCGTTGCACATACAAAACTCATTTTTTTTCATTTTTCATGTTTTACGATTTTGTTAATAACCAAAGAACCGTGATAGCTAGAAACTTTTTTTTTAGAAAATATAGGTATTTTAATTCTCTTTTAAATGCTACCTATCCCATTCTGATACATACACCTGTTCTCGAGAAATTACGATTCGAAAAAGAGGTAACAAAAATTTTAACCTCAAAAATTTCTGAAATTTATGAACCAATCATCTATCCCAAAGAAAGGTGCAGGTGGCAACCAAAAATCTACCTCTACAAGGAATTTTGAAGCGATTAACACAATTTTATTCCCGTAAATTGTCGCCACCTAAAACACGTTTTTTTCATTTTTTAATTTTTTTCTCAAAAATTAACCAACAGAATGGATTCAATTTTATACAGATTATAGCTAGTCATAATCTCCATTATCATCATTTTTCTCAAAAAAATTGACCATTTAGTTTGGGAGTTATAAGCATTTAAAAAAAAACACGTTTTTGTTAATAACAAAATAACCGTGATAGCTAGAGAAATTTTTTTTTTTTATATAGGTTTTTTTATGCTCTTTCGAACGCTACCCATCCGATTATAAAATTTAAATCCAATCATTAAAAAAATCAAAAATAAATTTTTCGAAAATGAAAAATTCGACATAAAACGAAAACGAATCAGTTAGTCGTACAAAATTATTTTTTTACCGAATTCGGAATAAAAAAAAAAAAAAATGAGACCCGTCCGCTTAAAATCGACCGCGTAGATCCGAAAATAAAACGGCACACACACACACACACACACACACACACACACACACACACACACACACACACACACACACACACACACACACACACACACACACACACACACACACACACACACACACACACACACACACACACACACACACACACACACACACACACACACACACACACACACACACACACACACACACACACACACACACACACACACACACACATCCATACAGACATTTTCTAAAACCATGTGACACAAACTTCTAACCCCTTTATTCATGTTTCTAGAGCAATTTAAAGAAAATTAAAATTTTACTATTACAAAGTTTCCTCTATGAGGAAGCAAAAAGCAAATAAAATATTATGTAAACACAAATATCAGTGGCAGCTAATAAAAACATTTACATAACTTTGTAAAGGCAAAATGAGTGTATATATAATTATACGTGAACCATAAATTTTGAAACTTTAAAATATTTATCCCAAAATTGAGTGAGGGTAATTCTCACTATATTCACTTCTTAAATCGTGATTATTCGAAAAATTAGTGTACACCCGACATAAGTTGATTTTTTCCGAACGTGCCTAATCAAATTTAAAATCCTGCAATCTCATTGGATGATTCCAATTTAGGGTTAATGTTTACACAATAGTATACAACGATAAATGAGGAGTTTCCACCATATGCTTATAGCACAATTTTTCCGATATTGTGATTTTTATGACGGCAATGTCCGGTCAACTACCTTAAAGTTAATTATCCCTTGCGGTCAGTTTTACCCGAGTAAAATTTTAAATTTACTCACATTATCAAAAAATGAAAAATTACAACTATTTTACTCCAGTTATTTACACCCGAGGGAAGTTGATTCTTTCCGAACGTGCCTAGTCAATTTTAAAATCCTGCAATCTCATTGGACGATTCCAATTTACTTTTTCAATGATTTAATAATTTATTAATATTTGTAAATTTCACATTTTTTTCTTGTTATTTAAATTTTTTGTTATTTTACACTTATTTTATTCAATTTGTTTAAGATACAAATAATTATTTTTAATATTAATGATTTTGACGTGTTCAGCTGATAAAACAGGATTAATGATAAAGTATGAGTGTTACACCAACTTCATAGAAAACAAAATCAAATAAAATATTATGTAAACACAAATATCAGTGGCAGCTAATACAAACATTTACATAAATTTCTAAAGGCAAAATGAGTATATAAAACGATATGCTCATGAACCATAACAGTTTCAAATATAAAATTTTTATCTCAAAATTGAGAGAGGGTAATTCTTACTATATCCACTTCAAATCGCGATTATTCGAAAATTGAATTCAAACTCAAAATAATTGGCCAGCGTATTAATTTCATGTTTCTGCAGGGCTCGCTGTAAATTAACCTCAATAAAAAAACAAAAGCAAATAAACAACACGCGCGCGTATCACGCGACATTTCCATTTTCTAGTAACATATACATAAAACCGTTCCCGAAAAATTGCGATTTAGAAAGAGGGCTGAAACAGTTTTAACAGTTTTAACCTCAAATAAATCTGAAATTTATAAACTAATTCTTTTACACTAACAATTTATGTAATAATTAATATACAAACTCTACACCTACATCAAATCTACATCTCCATCAAATTTCAAAGTAATTAAATTTTACTCTAGTTATTGTGCGACATAGAAAGTCATTTCCAGAAATACCAAAATTTTAAATATCCAATATCCCAAAAACTAACCACATCATCTGGATGAAATTTTACAATTTTACATAGGTATTGCCTATATTGCATACAAAATAGTCTATAAAATTCAAACTGATACATTAAGTCGTCATTGAGAAATTACGATTTTGAAAAATACGTAAAAAAATTTTAACATTAAATATCTCTAAAAATTATGAGACAATTTTTTTACCTAAAAGATTTATACGATAAAAAATTTCAACATGATTAAACCAATTTTTTCTTCTCTAGTCATGATGCGACAAAGAAAATGACTGCAAAATACGAAAATTTTAAATATCAAATATTTCAAAAAGTAATCAAACGATCTTGATGAAAATTCGTACAGATATTATCCATATCACATACAAAATACTCTATAAATTTGGAGCTGATACGTAGAGTCGTTTTCGAGAAATTATGATTTGAAAAAAAATTAAAAAAATTTTAACCTCAAATATTTCCGAAATTTCTGGACTAATCATTTTGCCCAAGGAACTCCACCGAGAGCTATCCAAAATCTACTTCTACAAGAAATTTCGAAACGATTAAGTAATTTTAATCCCGTAATCGTTGAACATACAAAACTCATTTTTTCATACATAAATTTTTTTCTCGAAAACTAGTCGACAGAATTGATATAAATTTGTACAGATTATAGCTATTTATGTTCTGCATTATCGTGATTTTTTTTTTCAAATTGACAGTTAATTTTTGGAGTTATAAGAACTAAAAAAAAAACGTTTTTGTTAATAACAAAAGAAACGCAATAGCTAATGTAATTTTTTTTTTTTGGAAAATATGTTTGGTAGTAATCCGGGGATTCAATTTGGTAGCCAACTTATTTCGGATACAGTTTTATCGCCAGAACGAATAAAGAACTATAAAATCGGGGAAAAACAAAAAGCAACGAACATAGAATTTCTTTTACCACTTGCACCCCTACATAATCGACTGTTACGAAGTATTCTCGGGACTCAATTTGGTCGCCAATTTATTTCTGGTACAGTTTTATTGTCAGAATAAATAAACAACTATAAAATAGACGAAATTACTAAAACAAACGAAAATAGAATTTTCTTTCTAATCACACCCCTATATAATCGACTGCTTGGAAGGGTTCCGGGGATTCAATTTCGTCGCCGATTTTTTTTCTGGTTGAGTTTTAACGCCATAATCCATAAGCAACAATAAAATCGGGGAAAAAGCCAAAGCAACGAAAGAAGAATTTTTTCCACATGCACCCCTATATAATTGACTATTTGGAGGTATTCCGGGGATTCAATTTGCTCGTCAATTATTTTCTGGCACAGTTTTATCGCCAGAATAATAATAATAATAATAATAATAATACTTTATTTTCGATCATGGCCAAAAAAGAAATAGTACAGAGGTAAGAACAACAGTTGAATCGAGAGCTGAGCTTCAAGTCACGCTAGTATCATATACCGAGAAAATGATAACAATACAAACATAGTCGCTAATCAAGATAGAATTACAATTAAAAAATACAGATATCACAGATTTTTACACTTAAAATGCTAGATTGATCATTTGAGTTAATTACAATAAAAATATGTAATGATCTATAATACCTGTAGGTATCATGTGTCAACGCTATATACATATAGACTAGAATCCATAAGCAATAATAAAATCGGGGAAAAAACCAAAAGCAAAAATAAAATTTTTTTCTACTGTAACGGGGTGCTCTGTGCGCATAAAGCGACGGCTAGGTACCGTTGCGCAAGGCGGAGTTGCCGATGAACGGCGCAGCACCGAGTATGAGCGCGAGCACTCTCGTGCAGACCCACGCTGTCTCCTTTCTCGCTGCTCTCGTCCGTCGGCTGCCGTCGGCCCCTCTCGTCTGCAGCCGCCGCGCACCCACCTTCGCTACAACCCGCGGTTTCGTCGTCGCGGTTTCTCCGAGCGTGTCTTCCCGGCCGCTCAGCTCCGTGCGCGTGTCGTCGCACACACACCCGCGGAGGCGGCGGTATCCTTCCCGCCAAGCACCTGAAATAGGGGAGGGAATTCACGCAAAAGACTCGACTCGACGCTTGGTTTGAATAAAACGAAATTAGTTTATTGCCCCGTAGGCCCGTAATTACAGAAACTATAATCTACCTATACGCGAATATTTGGTGCGCCCGCGCACGCAGCTATAAGTGTCGTGTGTGCGCGCCGACGCACACACACGAACACATGCACGCAACTTGATCGCGCACCGACGGACGCTGATCGCCGCGCGCGATCGCCGTGCTCGCCCGCGTCGGGGACCTCACGCGCCGGCAGCAGCTTCCCGGACCCTCGCACCCACGAAGGAAGCCGATGCTCGCTGGCACGCACGCGGCCTGGCCAGGCTTACCTCGTTCTCTGCTCTCTCTCTCTCTCTCTCCCACTTCCTCCAAACCACGAGAAGCGAAGCTTCGGGCTGGCTGTGGCTGCGCGCTGTCGCCTCTCGCCCTAGCAGCACCGCGGCCTCGTGGGCGGCAGCTGCTCTGCGGTCCTTCTCTCTCTCTCTCTCTCTCTCTCTCTCTCTCTCTATCTCTCTCTCTCTCTCTCTCTCTCTCTCTCTCTCTCTCTCTCTCTCTCTCTCTCTCTCTCTCTCTCTCTCTCTCTCGCCTCCTTCCGCTGTTCGGCCCGCAGCGGTGTCCACGCACAGCAGCGCGTCGGCTGCAGGGGCACTGTCTCGCGCTTCTCTCCTCTAACTCATTCTCTCTCCTTCGCACTCTTCCGTACTCCGGGGCACTCCTCTTCCACTTCCTGAAAAAAAGGCGCGAGGCACGGGAAGGTCCTTCTTCCTTACTCGGCACTGCCGAACTGCCGCGCTCCTCTCTCTCGGCACGCGCCCCCCCTCGGGCAAGGGGTTACCGCGCGATGTTTACATCGCGCGGACTCGCGCTCGCTTCGGTGTTTTCTACCGCGCCTCTGCCTCGCGAAATATTTACCCACGAAATAGCGTCGCATGAAATAATATTCCGCGCTACCCGTTACACCCCCCGACCAGACGTGAACTATACTTCGGGAGAGTTCGCTCTGATTCCCCGCATACCTTCACGGCAGCGCGTCGTTATCTGCGAAGGGTGGCTGGGTGAGAAATAAGAGAAAATCGGAAGGCAATAAAATACATAGAAAAATATCGGGGCTAACCCCTCTCTTTATTTATCCCCGAAGAGGGGGCATACACCCGTGGTGGCGGGGCCTCAGAGTCGGTCATGGTCACTCGAGCTGGTGCTTGAACCACAGCCGGCTCGGATCATGTACAGCGGCGTTGGGGCAGTTCTTGTCGACGGAAACTCCCCAACGGCCGCAGTAATAGAAGCGGCGGCGAGACCGGGATGGTCCTGCTGGCCGCATCGCAGCTTCGACCCCCCGAACGCGGCGGGCGGCCTCTTGCTCCCGCAACCTCGCCTCCTCTGCGCGTCGTAGGGCCAATCTGGCCTCGTGAGCGGCGACGCGGCTCTCCTCCTCTGCGCGCCTGGCCTCCCTTTCGGCCTTGCGCCGCTCTTCTCTCGCTCTCTTGGCTCCGGCGACGAGGGCACGCTCCTCCTAGTGGTACTGGACCCTCGAGACCCAGACGCCTGCGATCTCCCAACCGCCGTGAAAGTCCTCGAGGTAGCGGTCCCAGGAAGCTAGGGCCACGTCCTCGAGGGATCGAGCCTGGCATCTGGCGGCGTGCGCCCCCTCGAACTGCTGTTCGACGATCGACCAGCGCTCCGCCATCGTCGGTGGCTTAGGGTCGGCCGGCGCGACGTTGAGGCGACGGAGAGCTCCCCGGCCTCGATGGCGGCGGCCCCAGCCGGGACCGTCGCTGATGCGCTCCCATCGCCGACGGCATCGACCTCCCTGGGTCGACGCAGCACGAGCGCCGGCAGTGACGCGGCCGAGAGGCTAGGGAGGATCGGCGAGCTCGCCGACTCCTCCAGTTCTTCGATCTCCGCCGACTGCCGGCGGGCGGGTTCCGCGAACCCTAGCTGTTCGAGGGGGCGTAGAACTCCTCGAACCATCGCATCCTGACTCAGGCTGGCCCCGACGTCAGCGTCATTCTGGGGAGTGGCGAGGGATCTCTCAACCATCTGAAAGAGGGGTAAGAAAAACAAGGGTTCAGGTTATTCGGAGTCGCTCTTGTCCCCTCTTCTCGCTGCTAGTCTTTGCGCGCGCGTCGACCGCGGCGAAACACTCTGTTCCACCGTTGGCTCCGTTCGGTTTTTGGAGCCTTTCGGCCTCCCTCGGGGCTTTCCCGTTCCGAGGTACCGTTTTGGAGCCCCGGGCGCTTCCTTTGATCTCGCACGAATCACGACGCGAACCGTTTTCCGCGGACACCCCGGTGGACGTTTCTCGACCGATTGTGTCGCGCTCGGCGGCGCTCCGCCGACTTCCGGTGGGTCGCGCATCACCAGGTCGCTTGTCGCTTCCCTCGGTGGTTGTGGCTCTTCGTTGTCGTCTTCTTCGGCGACGGGGACGTCCGATGACTCCGTCGCGTCGTCGAGAGGCTTCAGGTGGGAGACGTGCAGCACCTCCTCGTGTTCCCCGTGCTCGTCAACGACCTTCACCGTGTTAGAGCCTGTAACCTCAATTACCTTCAGCGGGCCGGCCTACTTAGGTGCTAATTTCGCAGAAATGCCTTGCGCTGCCGAAGAGAGGATTCGGTTCCTTTTCATAACTAGGTCGCCGACCCTGTACTTGATCTCCCTCCGGCGCGCGTTGTAGTATGTCGCCTGACGCTGATGCTCTCCTGCCGACTTTATTGCGGCCTGTTTCTTTACTGGCTCTAAGTCTCTCAGCCTCTCTAGCCACGAGTCTCTAGCCTCTGTCTCTCGTTGTTCGAGTGCGGCGCGCTCTTGCGCGCGTCGCATCGTCGCAGGCGGCATCGGCTGCCTGCCGTAGTTTAACACTGCGGGCGTCACGCCGGTGGCCGAGTGTACAGCATTGTTCAACGAAAATGCTAGCTCTGGCAGCTTTTCGTCCCACTCGGCGTGCGAATTCTCGACGAACGCAGTCAGGCGCGTTTTCAACGTCCTGTTTACCCTTTCTACCGGGTTCGCCTGGGGGTGATACGGCGGCGTCGTGGAGTGATAGCAGCCGATCCCCTCGAGGTATTCGTTCACGGCTTTATTTTTGAATTCCGTGCCGTTGTCGGACAAGAATACCTCGAGAGTACCAAAGCGCAGAACTATTCTTTCCTTGAATTCTTTTGATATACTCCTGGCGTTGGCCTTGCGGATGGGTACGCACTCCACCCAGCGAGTGAACAGATCTTCGAAGACCAAGATATACTCGTATCCGTGTTTGCTCTTGTCGAACGGCCCGGTCACGTCCCCGGCGACTACCTGCCACGGCCGTTCTATCACTCGCTGGCCCATCAATCCCACCGGTGGTCGTTGTTCTGCCTTCGTCTGTTGACAAACACGGCACCGTTTCACATACCGGCGTACTGCCTCGTACATCTTCGGCCAGTAGTACATGCGGGCGGCTCGAGAGTAAGTATTCTCTCGGCCCTGATGTCCGCGGTCGCGTCCTCGTGTGACTGGCGCAGCACTTCTCGCCGATGCTCGCGCGGCACGACGAGCTTCCAAGCGTCGTCGTCGGCGACCGCCGCCTCTACTACTTCGTCTGCGATGAAGTAGAATAGGCGACCCTCTACCACTCTCTTACCTCGTCTAACCACGACTGGTACCACTCATCTTCGGTACCAGCCGCTCAGGCGCTCGCGCACGCCTCGAGGTCGTCTTCATCCTCGTACATGCGCGATAACGCGTCGGGCACGTGATTTAGGGCTCTTTTTCTGTGCTCGACGTCGAAGGAGTGGCCCTGTAGCTCGAGAGCCCACCTCGCCAGTCTCCCTGTAGGACTGTGGAGACTGTGCAGCCATCGCAAGCTGCTGTGATCCGTGACGACCAGGAAGTGATAGCCCTCTATATATGGCCTAAACTTTTGGATCGCCCAGACCACCGCGAGGCACTCTCGTTCCGTGACGCTGTAGTTGCGCTCCGCTTGAGACAGCGTGCGGCTGGCGAACTCCAGCACTCTCTCTTGCCCATCTATAACTTGGAATAGGACGGCGCTGATGCCAGTGTCGCTCGCATCGGTCTGTACGACGAACTGAGCGTCGAACGCCGGTCTGGCGAGCACCGGGGCTGACGCTATAAGCGCTTTGACCTTCTCGAAGGCTTCCTGTTGCGCATCGCCCCACTCATATCGCCGATTCTTTTTAGTGAGCGCCGTCAGCGGCTCAGCGATCGTAGCGAAATCCTTCAGGAACTTCCGGTACCACGACGCCATCCCCATAAAGCGTCGAAGCTGCTTCAAGTTCTTGGGTACCGGGAAATTGATGACCGGCTCGATCTTATCGGGATCGGGCCGAAATTCGTCTCTGTTGACGAGCACGCCGAGGTACTTAACCTCGGTTTTCCCGAAGACGCTCTTCTCCCGGTTAGTCGTCAGCCCCGCTTCCTTTATCCTCTGAAGCACATGCACGAGCCACTTCAGATGCTCCTCGTACGTTTTCGTCACGATTATAATGTCGTCTAAGTACGAGAAAGCATATGGCTCGAGCTCAGGGCCGATAACTTTATCGATCAACCGTTGGAAAGTCGCTCCAGCCTGCAACAGTCCGTATGGCATTCTCGTGAACTGATATAGTCCCAGTCCGGGGACAGTAAATGCCATGAGCTCTTTAGATTCCGGCGTCAACAGAATCTGGTGATACGCCGCGCTCAAATCCAGCGTCGATATATATCGCGCGCTTCGCAGCTTGCGCAATATTGCGTCCATGTAAGGCAAGGGGTACGCGTCCGCTTTCGATACCGCATTCAGCTTGCGGAAGTAGATGTAGAAACGATATCTGTCGACGCCTTTCCGTACTATCACCACCGGGCTCGACCAAGCGCTGACAGATGGCTCAATCACACCGGAGTCAAGCATCTCCACTATCTGCCGGTGCATCTCTTCTTCGAGCTTCTTTGACACCGGATAATAGCGTTGTTTTATCGGCCGCGCGCTCCCCACGTGGATGTGGTGCTTCATCCACGACGTACAGCCTAGGGCGCTATCTGACTCACCCAATATTCGCGTGACTATCTCCTCCATCTCTCGACTTTGGCCCTCCGTCACGTCCTCGAGGCCTATTGCTGACATTTCGAGGGCCTCGACGGATGAAACCGCGGCGACCTCTAGGTCGACGCGTTTCTCGTTCGCCACGGTCACTATCAGCTGGTTCCGGATAGGGTCGTGGAGAGTTCCGAATTCTCGAACAAAGTTTGCTCCCAAGTAGCAATCCACTTTGTCGTCGGGTATCACTGCCACGCGAATGTCTCTCTTCACGCCGGCTACTTCAAACGGAAGTTCCACGTAGCCAGCGATATGTGCCGTTTGATCCCTACGATCTTCGCGCGTCGGCCGTAGCTTGGCATCAACGGTCTCCCCAGAGCAGTGGCCATCTGAAGACCTACCGCCCCCATCACCGTGCGCGACGCGCCCGTATCGTAGAGCGCTCGCAACCGGAAATTTCCAACCGAGACTTGGAGCCACCAACGTGATTCCGTGTCGCTTCCGTCGGCTCCCTTCGCCTCGGTCACTGGAGTACTCGCGGGGTTCTCAGCAGACGAAGTCGTCACCCCGCTTACTTCGTCTGCTGCACGTTTCCCGACGCACATTTCGCGCAATTTCTGCGGATCACGCGGGGTGCCCCGCATCCGTAGCAGCTGAAAGTCGTCCCGCGCGTCGGGGGCGACGGTGAGGACGTTTTCCTCTGTGACTCCTTCTTTCGCTCTTCGCCTCCCGATTCGCTGCTCGAGCTCGACTGAATTTGGCGCTTGGACGGCTTTTTCCCGTGTCTCCCAGGGACCGTTTTTTTCTTCGTACCGCGGGAGGAGGCACTGGCGGCGGGCCGTGTGCCGAATTCTGGGCCTGAATTTTCTTGATCCCGTCGAGGATCATCCCCGCAAATTTTGCCACTGTTTCCTCCAGCGATGCCGATTTCTGTGGAGGCTGCGTCGACGGTGGTTTCGTCTCCAGCGCCACCACCTTCATTTTTGGCGTTGCCGATCTTTTCGGTTTATACGCAAAGTCTGCGTACACGCACGACTCCGGCGGAGGTGGGAGTTTGAATGATTTCTCGGCCTCCACCGCTAGCTCGGCCTCCATTGCCAAGCCCAGCAGAGCTTCGATACTCTTAAACTCGTTGCGTCGCACGAGCTGCTGCAGCCGCGGTTTCATGTTGCGGTGCAGCGTAGCGAGTTGAAACTCAATCGACGGTGGTGGCTCCATCCGTCGCATCATCGCCTCGAGACAGGTGATATAATCACGCACTGATTCCTCCGGTCCTTCGAGCGGGTGTGGCTCGTCTGTCGATGAGTTGGCCCAGGATATATCCGCGTCTGCCGCCGCTACGCGATCTAGGAACGCTTGTCGAGCATTTGCACGCTCAACCCAGGCATTATGCTCGTCGGTGTCGGCCGATTGCTCGAAATCGTCGGGGTTATAATCGCCCGACAGCCACCTGTACAGACGCCCTAACTTTCTGAACGGGTCACCGTCCGTTTATAGTTTCAGGGCGCTGCTGTATCGCAGAGTTTCATCCTCTGTGATACATCTGCACCAGTTGTCCAGTGCCTTCAAGGTCGCATTCGGTTTGCTGGTCGGCGCACTCATTTTTATGGGCGCCGTTTTCCGCTTGTCTTCGTGACAATTAGTCTTTTAGACCGAATCTCTCCCGCGGGTATACCTTTACGCGGCTAACCCTACGCACGCTTCGGATGGGCGCACCGAAAATACAAAAAAAGAATTCAGTTATCATCTATTTGCTCCTAACCAGGTATACCCCGAGTGAGTGCGCGTGTGCGTATCCTGGTTCGGCCCCCAGTTGTGACACGCTCTTGTCACTGCTGCGCCGACGAACCACTTCCTTCCGTCGCTTTAGCTTTCCGGCGGCTGCCCTGCCGGATCGACAAAAAACTTTCAACCTCGTTCCGTAGTACTTTAAATTAATTTAATTTCCCAACGCTTTAATTTTTATTACGAAAGTTTACTCTCGAAGAAAACACCAGAGAAGAAAAAATAGAAAAGGAAAATAAAATCGATTTCTTTGTGCAGGTATACTGCGCGAAGCGGCGGAAGGAAGTTCTTTATTTAAAGAAAAATTTCTCCGTACGCGACGATAATCCTCTAATAATCGCGAATTCTCCCTCTCATAAAAAAAACCCAGAAAACCTAAAAAAAAAAAAAAAATATAATTTTTTTTTTTTAGGTTCTTTCGCGAAAATTCGAAAGAAAGAAACCGAAAACTACAAAAAACTAGAGGAAAATCGGAGCACCCATTATAGTACAATCTACAATTTTGTTTTGCTAGCCCCGTGTGCCCGCAAAGTTATCCGCACACACGCTTACATGAATAAAAAAAATTTTCGGAGTCCGACGCGCACGCGGTATTTTACTTTCGCACTACGCGCGGCGTTTTTGCGAGAGCGCACCACTCGGTTATCGTTCGATCTCTCTCTCTCTCTCTCTCTCTCTCTCTCTCAACTTCGCTTTGTCGGAGAAAAATAATTTTTCCCTTGCGAGTTCCCTTAATGTTAAAAAAAAATTTTGGAGAGGAACGCCATTTTTCTCAATTACCTCCGCGAAGGGGAGAAGAAAAGAGAAAAACGACAAAGTGTCTTTTTCCGCAAAAGCACTATCTCGATTCCCTCTCCCGATTCGACCAACACGAATCGGGTTTTCCTGCACGCTCGTGGTGCTCGGCGTCCGTGTACCACACGTTTAGGGCGCCAGTTGTAACGGGGTGCTCTGTGCGCATAAAGCGACGGCTAGGTACCGTTGCGCAAGGCGGAGTTGCCGATGAACAGCGCAGCACCGAGTATGAGTGCGAGCACTCTCGTGCAGACCCACGCTGTCTCCTTTCTCGCTGCTCTCGTCCGTCGGCTGTCGACCCCTCTCGTCTGCAGCCGCCGCACACCCACCTTCGCTACAACCAGCGGCTTCGTCGTCGCGGTTTCTCCGAGCGTGTCTTCCCGGCCGCTCAGCTCCGTGCGCGTGTCGTCGCACACACACCCACGGAGGCGGCGGTATCATTCCCGCCAAGCACCTGAAATAGGGGAGGGAATTCGCGCAAAAGACTCGACTCGACGCTTGGTTTGAATAAAACGAAATTAGTTTATTGCCCCGTAGGCCCGTAATTACAGAAACTATAATCTACCTACACGCGAATATTTCGTACGCCCGCGCACGCAGCTATAAGTGTCGTGTGTGCGCGCCGACGCACACACACGAACACACGCACGCAACTTGGTCGCGCACCGACGGACGCCGATCGCCGCGCGCGATCGCCGTGCTCGCCCGCGTCGGTGAACGTCACGCGCCGGCAGTAGCTTCCCGGACCCTCGCACCCTCGAAGGAAGCCGACGCTTGCTCGCACGCACGCGGCCTGGCCAGGCTTACCTCGTTCTCTGCTCTCTCTCTCCCACTTCCTCCAAACCGCGAGAAGCGAAGCTTCGTGCTGGCTGTGGCTGCGCACTGTCGCCTCTCGCCCTAGTAGCACCGCGGCCCCGTGGGCGGCAGCTGCTCTGCGGTCCTTCTCTCCCTCTCTCTCTCTCTCGCCTCCTTCCGCTGTTCGGCCCGCAGCGGTGACCACGCACAGCAGCGCGTCGGCTGCAGGGGCACTATCTCGCGCTTCTCTCCTCTAACTCACTCTCTCTCCTTTGCACTCTTCCGCACTCCGCGGCACCCCTCTTCCACTTCCTCAAAAAAGAATCGCGCTCGCCTCGGTGTTTTCTACCGCGCCTCTGCGTCGCGAAATATTTGCCCACGAAATAGCGTCGCGTAAAATAATATTCCGCGCTGCCCGTTACACTACTTGCCTATATAGTCGACTATTTGGGGGTGTTCCGGGGATTCAATTAGGTCGCCAATTATTTTCTGGTACAGATTTATTGCTACAATCCATAAGCAACAATAGAATCGGGTAAAAAACCAAAAGCAACGATAATAGATTTTTTTCTACTTGCACCCCTTTATAATTGACTATTTGGGGGTGTTTCGGAGATTCAATTAGGTCGCCAATTTTTTTCTTGTACAGTTTTATCGCTAGAATCCATAAGCAACAATAAAATCGGGGAGAAAACCAAAAGCAACGAAAACAGAATTTTGTTTCCACTTGCACCCCTATATAATCGACTATTTAGAGGTTTTTCCTGGATTCAATTTGATCGCCAAAATCCATAAGCAACAATAAAATCGGGGAAAAAACCAAAAGCAATGAAATTAAAATTTTTTTCCACTTGGACCCCTATATCATCCAATATTTGGGAATCAGCCGGGGATTCAATTTGGTCGCCAATTTTTTTCTAATACAGTTTTATCGCTAGAATCCATAAGCAATAATAAAATAGGGAAAAAAACCAAAAGCAACGCAAATAGAATTTTTTTTCTACTTGCACCCCTAAATAATCGAATATTTGGAGGTGTTCGGGGATTCAATTTCGTCGCAAATTTTTTTCTGGTTGAGTTTTAACGTCAGAATCCATAAACAACAATAAAATCGGGGAAAGAGCCAAAAGCAACGAAAGAAGAATTTTTTTCCACGTGCACCTCTATATAATCGACTATTTGGTGGTATTCCGGGGATTCAATTTGCTCGTCAATTTTTTTCTGGTACATTTTTATCGCCAGAATCCATAAGCAATAATAAAATGGGGGAAAAAACTAAAAGCAAAAATAAAATTTTTTTTCTACTTGCCGATATAGTCGACTATTTGGGGGGGTTCCGGGGATTCAAATAGGTTGCCAATTTTTTTTTTTGGTACAGTTTCATCGCAAGAATCCATAAGCAACAATAAAATTGGGGAAAAAACCAAAAGCAATGAAAATAGAATTTTGTCCTACGTGCACCTCTATATAATCGACTATTTGCGGGTGTACCGGGGATTACATTTGGTCGCCAATTTTTTGCTGGTACCGTATTATCGCCAGAATCCACAGGCAACAATGAAATTGGGGTAAAACCAATAGCAACGAAAATAGAATTTTTGTTACACTTACACTGCTATATAATCGATTATTTGGTGGCGTCCCGGGGATTCAATTTGGTCGCCAATTTTTTCCTGATTGAGTTTTATCGCCACAATCAATAAACAGCAATAAAATTGGGGAAAAGACGAAAAGCAACGAAAATAGAATTTTGTTTCCACTTGCACCTCTATATAACCGATTAATTGGTGTTGTTCCTTGGATTCAATTTGGTAGCCAATTTTTGTCTGGTACAGTATTGTCGCCAGAATCGATAAGCAACAATAAAATCAGGGAAAAAACCCAAAGCAACGAAAATAGAATTTTTGTTACACTTGCACCTCTATATAACCGATTAATTGGTGTTGTTTCTTGGATTCAATTTGGTAGCCAATTTTTGTCTGGTACAGTATTGTCGCCAGAATCGATAAGCAACAACAAAATCAGGGAAAAAACCCAAAGCAACGAAAATAGAATTTTTGTTACACTTGCACTCCTATATAATCGATTATTTGGTGGCGTCCCGGGGATTCAATTTGGTCGCCAATTTTTTCCTGATTGAGTTTTATCGCCACAATCAATAAACAGCAATAAAATCCGGGAAAAGACGAAAAGCAACGAAAATAGAATTTTGTTTCCACTTGCACCTCTATATAATCGATTAATTGGTGTTGTTCCTTAGATTCAATTTGGTAGCCAATTTTTGTCTGGTACAGTTTTGTCGCCAGAATCGATAAGCAACAATAAAATCGGGGAAAAAACCAAAAACAACGAAAATAGAATTATTTTTCCACTTGTACCCATATATAGTCGACTGTTTGGGGGTGTTCCGTGGATTCAATTTCTTCGCCAATTTTTTTCTGGCTGAGTTTTATCGCCAGAATCCATAAAGAACAATAAAATCAGGGAAAAAACCCAAAGCAACGAAAATAGAATTTTTGTTACACTTGCACTCCTATATAATCGATTATTTGGTGGCGTCCCGGGGATTCAATTTGGTCGCCAATTTTTTCCTGATTGAGTTTTATCGCCACAATCAATAAACAGCAATAAAATCGGGGAAAAGACGAAAAGCAACGAAAATAGAAATTTGTTTCTACTTGCACCCCTATATAATCGGCTATTTGGAGGTGTTCCGTCGATTCAATTTGGTCGCCAATTATTTTCTGGTACAGTTTTATCGTTAGAATCCATAAGTAACAATAAAATAGGGGAAAAAAACAAAAGCAACGAAAGAAAAATTTTTATTCCACTTGGACCACTATATAAACGATTATTTGGTGGTGTTCCGGGGATTCAATTTGGTCGCCAATTTTTGTCTGGTACAGTTTTATCGCCAGAATCCATAAGCAACAATAAAATCGGGGATAAAACGAAAAGCAACGCAAATAAAATTTTGTTTCTACTTGCAACCCTATATAATAGACTTTTTAGAGGTGCTACGGAGATTCAGTTTGATCGCCAATATTTGTGATACTATTTTATCGCCAGAATCCAAAAGACACAATAAAATAGGGGAAAAATCCAAAAGCAACGAAAATAGAATTTTCCCACTTGCACCCCTATATAGTCGACTATTTGGGGGTGTTCCGCCGATTCAATTTGATCGCCAATTTCTTTCCGGTGCAATTTTATCGCCAGAATCGATACGCAACAATAAAATAGGGGGAAAAAACAAAAGCAACGAAAGATAAATTTTTATTCCACTTGGACCACTATATAAACGATTATTTGGTGGTGTTCCGGGGATTCAATTTGGTCGCCAATTTTTGTCTGGTACAGTTTTATCGCCAGAATCCATAAGCAACAATAAAATCGGGGATAAAACTAAAAGCAATGAAAATAGAATTTTTCCCACTTGCACCCCTATATAGTCGACTATTTAGGGGTGTTTCCTGAATTCAATTCCGTCGCCAATTTTTCTCTGGTTGAGTTTTATCGCCAGAATCCATAAAAAATAAAATCGGGGAAAAAAGCAAAAGCAACGAGAATAGAATTTTGTTTCCACTTGCACGCCTATATAATCGAATATTTAGAGGTGGCTCGGGGATTCAATTTGGTCGCCAATTTTTTGTCAGTAGAGTTTTATCGCCAGAATCCATAAGCAACAATAAAATCGGGGAAAAAACCAAAAGTATCGAAAGAAAAATTTTTTTTCTACTTGGACCCCTATATAGTAGACTATTTGGAGGTGTTCCGGGGATTCAATGTGGTCGCGAATTTTTGTCTGGTACAGTTTTATCGCCAGAATCCATAAGCAACAATAAAATCGGAGAAAAAACCAAAAGCAATGAAAATAGAATTTTTTCCCACTTGCACCACTATATAATCGACTATTTGAGGGTGTTCCGAGGATTAAATTATGTCGCCAATTATTTTCTGGTACAGTTTTATCGCTAGAATCCATAAGCAACAATAAAATCAGGGAAAAAACCAAAAGCAACAAAAATAGAGCTTTTTTCCACTTGCGCCCCTATATAATCGACTATTTGGGGGTGTTTCGGGGATTCGATTAGGTCGCCAATTATTTTTTGGTACAGTTTTATCGCCAGAACCCATAAGCAACCCATAAGCAACAATAAAATCAGGGAAAAAACCAAAAGCAACGAATAGAATTTTTTTCCCACTTCCACCCCTATATAATCGACTATTTAGGGAGTTTCCTGATTTCAATTTCGTCGCCAATTTTTCTCTGGTTGAGTTTTATCGGCAGAATCCATAAACAACAATGAAATCGGGGAAAAAAGCAAAAGCAATGAAAATAGAATTTTCTTTCCACATGCAACGCTATATAATCGACTATTTAGAGGTATTTCGGGGATTCAAACTGATCGCCAATCTTTTTCCGGTACAGTTTTTTTGCCAGAACCCTTAAGCAAAAATTAAATAGGGAAAAAAAGCAAAAGCAACGAAAGAGAAATTTTTTTTCCATTCGGGCCCCTATATAATCGACTATTTGGAGGTGTTCGGGGGATTCAATCTGGTCGTCAATTTTTGTCTGGTACAGTTCTATCGCAAGAATCCATAAGCAACAATAAAATTGGGGAGAAAACCAAAAGTAATGAAAATAGAATTTTGTCCCACGTGCACCCCTATATAATCGACTATTTGGGGGTGTACCAGTTCTATCGCAAGAATCCTTAAGCAACAATAAAATTGGGAAAAAAACCAAAAGTAATGAAAATAGAATTTTGTCCCACGTGCACCCCTATATAATCGACTATTTGGGGGTGTACCGGGGATTACATTTGGTCGCCAATTTTTTGCTGGTACCGTATTATCGCCAGAATCCACAGGCAACAATGAAATTGGGGTAAAACCAATAGCAACGAAAATAGAATTTTTTTTCTACTTGCACCCTTATATAATCGACTATTTGAGGGAGTTCCGGGGATTCAATTAGGTCGCCAACCTTTTTATGGTACAGTTTTATCGCTAGAATCCATAAGCAACAATAAAATCAGGGAAAAAACCCAAAGCAACGAAAATAGAATTTTTGTTACACTTGCACTCCTATATAATCGATTATTTGGTGGCGTTCCGGGGATTCAATTTGGTCGCCAATATTTTCCTTATTGAGTTTTATAGCCACAATCAATAAACAACAATAAAATCGGGGAAAAAACCAAAAGCAACGAAAATAGAATTTTGTTTCCACTTGCACCTCTATATAATCGATTAATTGGTGTTGTTCCTTGGATTCAATTTGGTAGCCAATTTTTGTCTGGTACAGTTTTGTCGCCAGAATCGATAAGCAACAATAAAATCGGGGAAAAAAGCAAAAGCATCGAAAATAGAATTTTTTTTCACTTGTATCCCTATATAATCGGCTATTTAGAGGTGTTCCGTCGATTCAATTTGGTCGCCAATTATTTTCTGGTAGTTTTATCGTTAGAGTCCATAAGTAACAATAAAACCGGGGAAAAAACCAAAAGCAACGAAAGAAAAATTTTTATTCCATTTGGACCACTATATAATCGATTATTTGGTGGTGTTCCGGGGATTCAATTTGGTCGCCAATTTTTGTCTGGTACAGTTTTAACGCCAGAATCCATAAGCAACAATAAAATAGGGGAAAAGAACCAAAAGCAACGAAAGAAAAATTTTATCCACTTGGACCCCTACATAATCGACTATTTGAGGTGTTCCGGGGATTCAATTTGATCACCAATTTTTGTCTGGTACAGTTTTATCGCCAGAATCCATAAGCAACAATAAAATCGGAGAAAAAACCAATGAAAATAGAATTTTTTCCCACTTGCAACCCTATATAATCGACTATTTAGGGGTGTTTCCCGAATTCAATTCCGTCGCCAATTTTTCTCTGGTTGAGTTTTATGGCCAGAATGCATAAACAAAAATAAAATCGGGGAGAAAAGCAAAAGCAACGAGAATAGAAATTTATTTCCACTTGCACGCCTATATAATCGAATATTTAGAGGTGTTTCGGGGATTCAATTTGGTTGCCAATTTTTTGTCAGTGCAGTTTTATCGCCAGAATCCATAAGCAACAATAAAATCGGGGAAAAAACCAAAAGTATCGAAAGAAAAATTCTTTTTCTACTTGGACCCCTATATAGTAGACTATTTGGAGGTGTTCCGGGGATTCAATGTGGTCGCGAATTTTTGTCTGGTACAGTTTTATCGCCAGAATCCATAAGCAACGTTAAAATCAGAGAAAAAACCAAAAGCAATGAAAAAAGAATTTTTTCCCACTTGCACCCCTATATAATCGACTATTTGAGGGTGTTCCGGGGATTAAATTATGTCGCCAATTATTTTCTGGTACAGTTTTATCGCTAGAATCCATAAGCAACAATAAAATCAGAGAAAAAACCAAAAGCAACAAAAATAGAGTTTTTTTTCACTTGGGCCCCTATATAATCGACTATTTGGGGGTGTTCCGGGGATTCGATTAGGTCGCCAATTATTTTCTGGTACAGTTTTATCGCCAAAACCCATAAGCAACCCATAAGCAACAATAAAATCAGGGAAAAAACCAAAAGCAACGAAATAGAATTTTTTTCCCACTTCCACCCCTATATAATCGACTATTTAGGGGTGTTTCCTGATTTCAATTTCGTCGCCAATTTTTCTCCGGTTGAGTTTTATCGCCAGAATCCACAAACAACAATAAAATCGGGGGAAAAAGCAAAAGCAACGAAAATAATTTTTTTTTCCACTTGCACCCCTATATAATCGACTATTTGAGGGTGTTCCGGGGATTAAATTATGTCGCCAATTATATTCTGATACAGTTTTATCGCTAGAATCCATAAGCAACAATAAAATCAGGGAAAAAACCAAAAGCAACAAAAATAGAGCTTTTTTTCACTTGGGGCCCCTATATAATCGACTATTTGGGGGTGTTCCGGGGATTCGATTAGGTCGCCAATTATTTTCTGGTACAGTTTTATCGCCAGAACCCATAAGCAACCCATAAGCAACAATAAAATCGGGGAAAAAACCAAAAGCAACGAAAGAAGAATTTTTTTTTCACTTGGACTCCTATATAATCGACTATTTGGAGGTTTTTCGGGGATTCAATTTGGTCGCCAATTATTTTCTGGTACAGTGTTATCGCCAGAATCCATAAGCAACAATAAAATCGGGGAGAAAACCAAAAGCAACGAAAATAATTTTTTTTTCCACTTGCACCCCTATATAATCGACTATTTGGGGGTGTTCCGGGGATTCAATTTGGTGGCCAATTTTTTTCTGGTACAGTTTTATCGCTAGAATCCATAAGCAACAATAAAATCGGGGAAAAAACCAAACGCAAAGAAAATAGAATTTTTTCTATGGACTGATCGACGTAATGGGTGCTTTGAGGGGGTGGGGGTGGCTTGTTTTTGATTTGTTTTTTTGTTTTTTTTATTTTACATGTATTTTATCGGTTTTGATGATAATGAACTCCGTCCAATTTGAAAAAACCTATTTTTCAAAAATCGGTTTTTCGTGGGATCCCAACGTCGCAAACTTCAAATACATAATTTTAAACTCCAAAAATCACAGTTGCAAAGTGTGATACAAACTTTAACAACTAAACCGATTTTATTTGGCACGATACTAAACAATTGAATTTTTAAACAAACAATAATTTCTATCTTCCGATAAGAATTGAATGCGTAAATAGCAAAAATCTAATTACGCTCTAATTGCTAGATGCACATAGGCACTCATCTATCTGACAGTAGATCGTAAGCGAGTATAACAACCTCGAGGAGCTCGCCGTTCGCGATCCGACGGCCGACGGCAGAGAAAGCGCGCGACGAAAGGTAACGTCGATTCTCGTACGGGAGTTGCAAGTCGGGGCTGACCGAAAATGTGTAAATACACAATTTAGCAGGGAGCCTAATTAGGCAATAACTACCACTTAATTTGCAGGCACTTGTCCTACACTTCGCCGCGCAGATAAAGAGAGAGAGATGAAGCGAGAGGAGATTTCGTATTTTCCACGGAGAGACGTAACACGCGCGCTGAGTCTTGCTAATGCCTCGGTAGTCGCGTGTTCACTGGACGTCGAGTGACGTCACGAGAGCTTTTTCACTCAGTCGGTGTACGGCGACAACTTACTTGGTTACTGTATGCGTGGCCGAAGGCAATTTGACGTGCAGAAGGCACTCAGCGGTTCGGAATTCCCCTGACCCTACGACAGCGTCCTTGACCTGAGGTGAAGGGCGGTTGGGAGATGCGAGAAGCCGCTGTAACACACGCGGGGAGAGAAATTATAATACTGTTGTCACAAGGACACACGGTGTGGATGCTTGGCTCGCCACTTGAACTCTTTTCGACACTTATTATAACAGCGTTCTCCCTAGGGCACGATAGCGCTCGCGACAGGCACTTAACTTTTCCCCCGATACTTTCGGCAAAGACACTTATGATATTCGCGGCACTTTCTCCACGACGGTTTCGGCAGCGGCACAATCCTTCGCGGTACTGGGTGTAGAGGCAGTACCGGCACGAGTGGACTTCAGCAGCGTCGGTGCCGAACGACAGCACGCTCCCGCTCGCTCTCTCTCTCTGTCTCTCTCTCGCGCGCGCGCTTTCTCTGCTATAGTCGCGTGCAGGGCAGAGAATAGATCTGTGAGTGGGCCTACTTAGCGCGCGCATAGGGAAAAAGGTGTCGCGCGACCTGCGGGTCTGGCATCTTGCGGCAACTTTGCGTCGTAGCAGCCTACGCCTATGCCAGCAGGTACGGGCCATGTGTGCTCGCGGGGCTGAGCGGCCTGCGTGCACGCGGATATCGGCGCTACAGGCAACCGAGTAACCGGCTCTTCCCTTAAATACGAACACTTTGCTCTTAATAAAATCGCGCTCGCTATAGCGCAAATAAAGCTTATAAATTTTATAAGTAAATAGGTAGTATACGTTTAGGTATCATTATAAGGTAGTGTTGACCTTGCAATATCCGAACGTGAGTTAGTTCCCACTACTCCTTGTAAATAATAAATACTTTTATTCAAATTTAGAATTTAGGCCATTTATATACCTTCGAAATTGAAATTTTTATTCCAAATTTTAAGTTTTAAAACGTGGGCAGGAACCAAATACTCCTGATTATATTTGGGTTCTTACAAAATAAGGAGATAAAATTTGCTATTTAAGGTAAATGCAACAATGACTAAAATTAGTCGGAAAAATAAACTGATTTAAATAAGTCGTAATGCAGAAAGCATATTACGACACATTGGGCGCCAGGCACTGTTAATATTCAAATTTACAGACAACTAAAGTGAGCAGTGCCTCTCACTATACGAACTATCAATTAGAGTTAATTACTTACAAAAATTTAAAGGTTGCTTGACAGCTCCACGGCAGAGGAGCGGGTTCAGACGGCAGGAGTAATTCAAACGTTCGAATAATCACTATAACGACACGAATAACATTCAAAATATCCAATATCACATAAATAAATGAAAACAATAGAATACCGGCAAATATAAACGTAAATGTAATGCTTTAATTTCTGGATTCTTTAGTTTTCAACAAGGCCTAGGTACGGGCAATAATTACAGTAATACGTAAAACTTTGCATCTCTTACGCCAAATAAAAGTTAATACAATTTCGCTTCGCAGAGGCACAATTACTGGAAAATGGAGCGCTGCGCGGCAGTAGAGTTTTCCAATAGAATTTATAGCTACTTTACAATAATTTCTACGCTTTCTTGGTTCTGATTTCACCTTCACAATTTATTTAGCTATCCGCGAGTCACTCGTGTACAACTCAAAATTTAACATATAGTAAATCGCGTAACAATGACAATAACGTAAATTTAGATTTTTAAATAGTAGAACGCGCACCGATGAAGGCATCCGGGCACAAATGACAAATAGCCTTCTTTAGACAAAAAAATTAACACATGAAATATCTCACAAATAACGCAAGCCTTATTTGAGTTCAAATGCCTGAACTCCACCCAGAGGCAGGAATATACGATTTTCAGCTCGCGGCAGCTCTGCAGTCAAATTTCCGATATAAATAATTGTACAATAAAAGATCGATTTAAATATGTAACGCGAGAGAAGCCACTCGCGGGATCTTTATTCATAATACGTGCCCCACCGGCGGGTGGATTGTGGCACCCGACGGGGCACGCATGGCACGATCAAATTTAATATTTTACTATAGGTATTTTTCAATTCTATTTCCCAATAATGAATTCTTTAATAATTATGCCATAATAAAATTTTTAAAAATCAAATAATTAGTCTATTGAAAATTTAAAATTTTATTTTTATTAAGGAACATAACAATTTTTATCTTAAAATAGATTATTACATTTTAATAAATGATTATATATTATAAATTCCTTCTTATAAAATATGATCACAACATAATACTTTTGTTTGATTAACAAATTATCATTATTATTACAATAAGCTTAAATTTAAAGATTTCGCATCATTTTCATCTATGTAGCATATTTGAACTACCTGACCACTGAAAAAGGTAGTTTGAGTATCTACAATTGATTCTTCAGGTATAACTTCTCTAAAGTAATTTTCATTATTTACGGAAGCTGAATTATTATTAACAATGGATAAATCAAGCTGATTTGTGTTTAAGTCTGTTTTTTTTTTATACTTTCTTACCATTGTTTTTTGTACTCTAAATATAACTTAATACGCAGTCGAAATAATCGTTATTTACTTATTAATGTAATAATTGAAACTAAAAACTAGTTAAAACTAAATTATTGCACTGCGTAGTTGTTAACCCAACTTGCTCTGTTTTTGGTTTGTAGGTTTGTAGGTTTATAGGTTTGTAGGTTACATCACTTCGCTCGGCAGTCGCCGCGGCGCACTGATACGCCCGAGTGGGCCACGCGTGCCCCGCCAGGGTGTCACGTCATGCCCCATTTTAATACCATTTTCATTTTTTAATTATATTATTTATAAAGATTTTCTGAAAATAACAAAAACAGAGCTTGTAAGATAAAAGTTGAAACTATCAAATAGGTTTGGTCTCATTTAGAAAAAGAAAATCATTTTCTCGTTCCTCCAAGCGACTTAAAAATGAAGTCAACCTTGTTTCTAAGCACCGATTTTCAATCTTATTAAATTAAATGTTAAACATTATCTATAATCTCACAAGGAAAGTACCCGAACTGTCAAATTCAAAAAAATTCCAAACCCATATTAAAAAGTAGACCTCTATGCGAGATTCACGAAACCATTTTTTTTATCGGCTGAGAAGCGCTTTATAAGGGTTAAAATCACCCCTAAAGTTTACCCCCAAGAAACGTTTTTTTGATATATCTCGGCTTCTACTTAACTTTTTTTAACGAAAAAAAAATGGAAAGAGTTTCTTATTAAAAAGCCAAGAAATCCGTGTTAGTATGAACATTAAGGATTGCATCCCTTATTTTTTAGAGGGTGAAATTGTCTTTTTTTAAGAATAATTTTTGTTCTGAGAATTCATAAAATAATTAAAAATAGGTCAAAACATTATTTTTACCAACTACAATAAATAACAGTTGGTGTTTTTGGGCATTCTTCGCGAAATAACCCCTTAAGAGGTGGTAAACCACCCCTAACACAAATGAATTAGGTATATGTTTTTGATCATTAAAAATATTACTTATGTCGACTGCAATTTACTATCAACTGATAAGAATTTTTCCATCGGTCTTACAGTCTTACAAATTAATTTAAAATAATTAATATTTATGGCAGTCAGATTGCCCTTGTTTATAATCACCCCCGCAGAATCTGAAATAAAAACTTAATTAAAACCTGGAAAAAACTTTGTTAGCAAAGGACGATCTGACCGCCCCCCACTACCACCACCTTGTCCAACGTTTCGAGCCCGCTCCGGCTCCTCCTCAGGGACTGAACATATATATTTTTTTGGCAATTATTTTTTTCCTTAAAATGGGTTCTTGAAGTCGTTAATCGGAATCCACAGTTAAATCCACAATAAAAATTTGAAAATAGTGAATTCAAGATGGCGAAAAATTTTTTAGAAATATTTTAAATTCCACGAAAAATAGTATGTAGACCCCCTAGCGGAAATTATATTATGTAAATAAGTGTATAATAATGTAACAATGTTTTGTTATGTTATTCTATTATTTATTATTTTTTATCATACACTTGTTTATCGTACATTTATTTACATAATATAATTTCCGCTAGGGGGTCTACATACTATTTTTCGTGGAATTTAAAATATTTCTAAAAAATTTTTCGCCATATTGAATTCACTATTTTCAAATTTTTATTGTGGATCTAACTGTGGATTCCGATTAACGACTTCAAGAACCCATTTTAAGGAAAAAAATAATTGCCAAAGAAATATACCTAATTGATTTGTGTTAGGGGTGGTTTACCACCTCTTAAGAGGTTGTTTCGCGAATAATGCCTAAACACACCAACTGTTATTTATTGTAGTTGGTAAAAATAATGTTTTGACATATTTTTAATTATTTTATGAATTCTCACAACAAAAATTATTCTTAAAAAAACACAATTTCACCCTCTAAAAAATAAGGGATGTAACCCTTAATGTTCATACTACCACGGATTTCTTGACTTTTTAATAAGAAACTCTTTCCATTTTGTTTCGTTAAAAAAAGTTAAGTAGAAGCCGAGATATATAAAAAAAAAGTTTCTTGGGGGTGGGTAAACTTTAGAGGTGATTTTAACCCTTATAAAGCGCTTCTCAGCCGATAAAAAAAATGGTTTCGTGAATCTCGCATGGAGGTCTACTTTTTAATATGGGTTTGGAATTTTTTTTAATTTAACAGTTCGGGTACTTACCTTGTCAGAAGTATAGAGGAAAATTCTAAAAGCATATCTAATTAGGTTTACGTAAAAATTACATTTTTTGCATTCATTTATATTAAAAATATGAGGGTGCCAATCTTACCTACCTGACGCGTTATGCCCCCCCCTCTCCTCTCTCTCTCTCTCTCTCTCTCTCTCTCTCTCTCTCTCTCTCTCTCTCTCTCTCTCTCTCTCTCCTCTCTCTCTCTTCAACGATGAGTCGAGTAAAATTCTGGTGTGCCTGTAGAAATGGAATTTTCCATGATATTTACAGGCAGATAATTTTATTTGAGAATTTTACATAATGGTCGACTCGGAATTTTTATTAAAAGCGTGCAAGATGTAAAGGCATCTTATTAGGCACGATAAATGCATTTATCAAAAGAGAAAGATAAAATAAATGTCAAGTTATTAATTAACTCGCGAAGGCAACTAAAGATTTATACGTAGCTTCGGCAGATGGTCCCAGCTGGAGGCGGTGATCTTCAGCTGATGTTGGAGGCTGTCTCGTGACGATGGCGAGGCGGCCGGCAAGAAGACGACGGACGTTGAGGATCGGACGGTGGAGCCGCTAGATGTTCTGAAAAGGGTAGTACGTCGTCGCGTATGTGCTCGCCGTATCATATTTCTCTCGCATGAGAAAAAAAAGATAACAAAAAACTAAGCAAATAATAGAGAAATACGAGTGACCCTGAGCGCTGTGGTGAAAGATTCTCCTCCTGGCTGCCAGTAGAGGGGATTTCATTGTACAAATCCACTCTCCGTAGAGCGAAAGTAACGTGAAAAATCCGCCACGTTGCAATATATATATATATATATATATATATATATATAAAAAACAAATATAGTTTATTTTTGAGGAAATAGGCCCTACCAGAGGTCTGTAAACCCCTTTTGACCCAAAGATATTGAGATTTCTCAATTTGTATCCTGTCGTAACCAACAGATTGAATCATTTGATTATTTTTAATGGGATACAGGCCAAAATCTTTGATTTCTATATCCCCTTTAACTGAAGCTATTCGCATCCCTTAATTTTTCCGATTAATATATAGCTTCAATCAAAGGAAATAAAAAATCAAAGATTTTGGCCTGTATCTCATTAAAAATTATCAAATCGTTTGATCTGTAGGTTACGGCATACAAATTTCAAAATCTCAATATCTTTGAATGAAATGGGTTTACAGATCTCTGGTAGGGCGTATTTCATAAAACATAAACTATATTTGTATAATATGTAAATATAAAATATCATTACTGACCAAAATTTTTATTTTTTAGGTGAATCCAAAAAAAATTTTAACTGTAGTACCCCGTTAAGAAACTTATGGGTTGTGTATATGGGTCGTGGGGTTTAGGAGTTTTAGAATTTATGGGTTGATTTATTCTGGGGTTAATGGGTTTATGGATTTATTAGTTTATGGGCTTTGTGGTGACGGGTTTCGAGTTAATGTACTTTTATGTGCAGCTGCATGTCTACTCTTGTCGCAATGCAACACAACTCTTTTGAATTGAATTATAGTGAGCTAAACTGAATAACCTCACTTTTATTTTTCTTATAAAAATAGATTTATTGGATGTAAATAAATACATAAGAATTACTACTGATTTTTCCTTAAAGCACTCAACTAAATCTTTTTGCAAACTAAACACTGCATATTTTTGGTCAGAATATCTGTATTTAATTTTCATACAGCATTCTTGTCTTAACCTGAAGCTAGTTCCCAAACTTAGGCAAAAATGTCATTGCATGAATATATTATTATATTTACAAAATATTTTCAAATATACCTTTACATATAATATATTATGGCTAAAGAACTTCACGAGAACAAGGTTCATATGTGCGTACATCCCTACCAGAGGTAAATAGGGGAACAAGTAACAGCAATGGAATGATGCCAGTGTGGAATTGAAAAATTTAACTGTAAACATGCAATATTAGAAAATACTTTTCTTTAAAATTATAACAGCAAGGAAAAAATGAAATTACCCAAAGTTAATGTTTATAGCTTTCGCATGTCCGATATGCAGAATACCATTTGGCTCAGGTGGAAAACGTGTTCTTACTTCTCCTCCAGTAATTAATAAGTGCTCCTTGAGTAGTTTATGTGTATTTGGCGTCACAGTGTAACCTTCAGTTTTTAAATTTTCTCCTGGTTTATGGAAATGAATTTTTGATTTTATAATACTGTGCATCGAAGAGAGTTCTGCATCTTGCTTTGGTGTAAATTGGTATGTGTCATCTGTAAAAAATATCTTGAAATAATTATAATAAACTAAAGTTATATAACATTACATTCGTATTGATAGTAATGTAATGCGTAATCGAAATTATATTTAAGATTATATAGTTTTATAAGGCCCTACATAACCGTACTTGAGTAGTATAACGAGGACAGTTCTACGCCCCCTCCCACCACTTGGCCACTAGCCGACCTGTGCATCGTTCTGATAGGCTGAGACGGGCAGGTGAGATCCCGCCCATTTTCGAGAAGCTTCTACCCTTACATTTGTAATGACGTCATCGAATAAAATTTATCCGTATTTTATTGTCACATTTTTGCATCACGGTTAAATTTTTATTTAGTAGCGACCCCCGGCGGCTGCGGCGAGTGTGCGCGCGGGGACTAGCATCTTACCTCGGTGATGAGTTGAATTGACGCGGTAAGAAGCTGGACGACCGTGGGGATGAGCTGATTCGCGCGGCGAAGGCGCGCGCGGAGGTGAGTATATTTACCACGTTGATGAGCTGACTTTCGCGGGTATTATTTTCTCGAGGTGGTCTGCATGCATGATGTGGCTCTAACTCACAAGGAAAGTACCCGAACTGCCAAATTCAAAAAAATTCCTGACCCATATTAAAAAGTAGACTTCCATGCGAGATTCACAAAACCATTTTTTTTATCGGCTGAAAAGCGCTTTATAAGGGTTAAAATCACCCCTAAAGTTTACCCCAAGAAACGTTTTTTTGATATATCTCGGCTTCTACTTAACTTTTTTTAACGAAACAAAATGGAAAGAGTTTCTTATTAAAAAGTCAAGAAATCCGTGGTAGTATGAACATTAAGGGTTACATCCCTTATTTTTTAGAGGGTGAAATTGTGTTTTTTTAAGAATAATTTTTGTTGTGAGAATTCATAAAATAATTAAAAATAGGTCAAAACATTATTTTTGCCTACTACAATAAATAACAGTTGGTGTGTTTGGGCATTCTTCGCGAAACAACCCCTTAAGAGGTGGTAAACCACCCCTAACACAAATGAATTAGGTATATTTTTTTGGCAATTATTTCTTTCCTTAAAATGGGTTCTTGAAGTCGTTAATCGGAATCCACAGTTAGATCCACAATAAAAATTTGAAAATAGTGAATTCAATATGGCGAAAAATTTTTTAGAAATATTTTAAATTCCACGAAAAATAGTATGTAGACCCTCTAGCGGAAATTATATTATGTAAATAAGTGTATAATAATGTAACAATGTTTTGTTATGTTATTCTATTATTTATTTTTTTTTTATCATACATTTGTTTATCGTACGATAAACAAGTGTATGATAATGTAGTTGTTTGTAAAAAAGTGTAAGAAAACGTAACAAATTGTACTTTTCTACTGGATTTCGGACGCTTTTACATTTTACCACAGTTTATACCATTTTTTAATAATTTCTTACTTTTCCTTGCATTTGTCTACGTTTTATTACTTTTTAATTTGTACTCTTAATTCAAATTTTATAGGTATTCTTACACTTTCGTACATCTTTTTACATTTTATTATATATTTGTATTTTTAATTACATCTTTTTACGTTTATATACAAATTTTGATACACATTTTACATCGTATCACATATTTGTACACTTTTTTCAAATAGTTCATAATTATACTTTTATAATAATTTATAATTGTACTTTTATTTAAATAAAGCTATAAATAAAATATTTTCAAAGATGTAAAGAAAAAATACTAAAACGTAATAAAATGTAAATTATTATGTATTAGAAATATAATTAATATACGAGTATGTTACAAAATGTAAGTTACTGTATAAAAGTTTAAATTTTTACAAATTCTTACAGATTTTTCTAACAAATTAATTCTTACAGATTTTTCTAACAAATACTTCCTTATAATTTCATAAAAATAAGCTACACAAGGAAATATTTAGAAAACGTAAGGAATTGAAAGAAAATGTAAGAAACTTTAACAACTTGTTAAATATGCCCGAAATCCAGTATCGTATGATTTCTTACATTTTTCGACAATTTATTCCATTTTATAAGTATTTTCTTATTTTCTTTCATATTTTATAAGTATTTTCTTATTTTCTTTCATATTTTATAATTTTAGCTAGGAGAGATTTTCATGCTTGTTGAAATTATGATAGGTTTTAATAAGAAAATTTATTTATGATTTATTAACATAAATTAATATGAACAAAATTTTTAATATAATGATAATTATAGCAATTCATGGTTATTGCGCAATATACAAGATTACGTACACTTGCATTGATATGGCTTATCTCCCGATTCCTCCTCTTTTATTCATAAATAAGTGAAACATCGGTCAGTCGAAAACAAATATACGTTACTGAACGTTTTTCTACGCTCGTGTTAAATTAATATTCAATGTCAACATTATTTTATGGGTATTAATTGAAAATATAAGTGTCTGGCGGTACTTGCATCATATTTTTTAATGGCAAGTAAACATTTTACGAGTACGAAATCCTATTTGAATTGAATGATAACAACAATAATAATAGTCGTAAGTAACCATATAATTGAAATTTCTTTCTTCTACATAATTATTCAAAATATTTCTAATAGAAGGATATAATAGATATAATATTGAAAAGTTAAATAAAATGCAGCATTTTTAAATATAAAACTCGTCAAAATATACAATAAATTTTGAACAAGTGGCCGAAGTTAAGAAAGTCAAATTCAGTAAAAATCTATTATAGAATCTTTATTGTACCAATTATAAATATTTTGATAGTGAAACTTTACTCTTAATACATGCATTGAATTATTTTATAATAGTAAAAATTACTGTTACATTACTGTTATTCTGATATATAAAATATGACATACTGACGATTTAATCAGTTAAGTTAAGTGTAAAAAAATATTCATACGAGGTAATAGAAGTAGTACTTTATTTATAATAATAACGTTTAGCAACTATTTAATGCTAATAAAATAGTGTATCTTGTAGACAAAACTTTGACAAACAATAACGAATTCCCATGCACTTACAAAGGAATTTAGTAAAATGTTTTCCTCAAAAGTTTTGGATGTCTGAATACTTTTTACACTTACTGTACATTCATACTATTGTACATTCCTATACTGTTATGGCTATAAAAAGGCTATAATAACTAAAACTTTTACAGGTTTACACTGCGACTCAACGTATCTAAAAGAAGAAAGAAAATATTTTCCATAAATATGAATTTGGTAAATACGATGAATGTTTTATTTATTTTAAACAGTATGTTTCAAGATCAAGAAAAGAAATTACCTGTTAATGACGCTGAAAGAAATGTTGCTAATATAGTGTATAATATTATAATATCAAGTATAAATGATCGTAGTATTTACGAAGAAACGGAAGAATTTCTATATTATGATGATACCTACGAACCTTACGATGACATACCTGCAGATGATTTACATGAAGATATCGATGCAGAAGATATGATAACACCCGAAACTGAAAATCAATGTAGGACCGAATCAGAGAGTATTAATTTTGACTACAAAAAGCAAGCTGTGGAGTATTGGTTAAGTAGTAAAAACAAGTTAAAATTTGAAACAGTCCAAAATCGATTCAAAAAATTAAAAACAGCACGTCAGCTGTATAGATGGAGAGATCAAGTGGCAATAGGAGGAAGTAGGATCGATAAATTGAAAAAAATTGAGGAATATTGTTTACAAAAATTTAACGTAGCCAGATCGAATAGAATACCCATTCATGACACTGATGTAAGACGTATGGCAAAAGAAAAAGCATTAGAGTTAAACTTCAATGAATTTAAAGCTTCTAGACACTGGTTAAATGAATTTAAACGGCGATTTAATATCGTTTCTCGAAAAATGACAAAAATTATTACTAAAAAATCTATAGATGATTCAGAAGAATGGTCAGCACAAAAACAGGAATTTCGCAATAGAGTAAAAAATGCCATCATAAAATATGATGCAAAACGTGTTTATAACTCCGACCAAAGTGGTTTTAATTACGAAATACACAGTGGTCGAACCCTCAATCTTAGAGGAGATAAAAGTGTAGAGAGTATAGTGCAATCAGTGCATTCGACAACTCATTCTTATACTATCCAACCTACTGTATCTGCTGAAGGAAAACTTCTATCACCCTTCTTTTTAGTCATGCAAGAACCAAAGGGAGAGTTTGGAACTGTAGTCAGAAAAAATTTATTTGCAGCAGAAAATGTTTATGTAATGACATCGAAATCAGGTAAATTGACTAAAGAACATGTTGAAACTTGCGCGCAAGATGTATATTTTCCATCAACTACCATAACAAGTACCCTATTGCTTGATTCATGGAGAGGTCACTGCCTTGATATAATTTATAAAGTAAAACCGGAACATAAAACCTTAACGATTCTACAAATTCCACAAAGAACAACAAGTGAACTTCAACCGTTTGATATTTACGGTTTTCGAATGTGGAAGAACTTCGTTCGAACGTTTTCGGATATGATATTTCTAACAAATGAGGATCTCAACTTACACGATAGAAATAATATAATCAAAATGCATTCATTAGTACATAATCAATTATCAAGTCCCAGGTTTCAAAATTTATTTAAATATGCTTGGTACGCCGCCGGTTACATTGATGAAAGGCCAGAAAAAATTGAAAACCCAAAAAAATTTTGCTTCAATTCTAATTTTATTACATGCGATATTTGTGGTAAACGAGCGATTACAACATGTTCATGGTGCAAAAAATCGCTATGTTTACAACATTTTTTTCATGAATATCATTATTGTAAAACATATAATCCATGATCGTCAGAATAATTAGCTAGCTTGCCGTCTGCTGTTGGCTGATCCGTAGGATTTAAAATTGGCCGTTGTGCTGCTTAAAAATTGGTAGAATTGTATAAGAATTTGTATTAAAAGATAATAAATTGTAAAAATCTGTAAGAATTTGCAAAAATTTAAACTTTTATACAGTAACTTACATTTTGTAACATATATTAATTATATTTCTAATACATAATAATTTACATTTTATTACGTTTTAGTATTTTTTCTTTACATCTTTGAAAATATTTTATTTATAGCTTTATTTAAATAAAAGTACAATTATAAATTATTATAAAAGTATAATTATGAACTATTTGAAAAAAGTGTACAAATATGTGATACGATGTAAAATGTGTATCAAAATTTGTATATAAACGTAAAAAGATGTAATTAAAAGTACAAATATATAATAAAATGTAAAAAGATGTACGAAAGTGTAAGAATGCCTATAAAATTTGAATTAAGAGTACAAATTAAAAAGTAATAAAACGTAGACAAATGTAAGGAAAAGTAAGAAATTATTAAAAAGTGGTATAAACTGTGGTAAAATGTAAAAGCGTCTGAAATCCAGTAGAAAAGTACAATTTGTTACGTTTTCTTACACTTTTTTACAAACAACTACATTATCATACACTTGTTTATCGTACGATAAACAAGTGTATGATAAAAAAAGAATAAATAATAGAATATCATAACAAAACATTGTTACATTATTATACACTTATTTACATAATATAATTTCCGCTAGGGGGTCTACATACTATTTTTCGTGGAATTTAAAATATTTCTAAAAAATTTTTCGCCATATTGAATTCACTATTTTCAAATTTTTATTGTGGATCTAACTGTAGATTCCGATTAACGACTTCAAGAACCCATTTTAAGGAAAAAAATAATTGCCTAAAAAATATATCTAATTCATTTGTGTTAGGGGTGGTTTACCACCTCTTAATTTCGCGAAGAATGCCCAAAAACACCAACTGTTATTTATTGTAGTTGGTAAAAATAATGTTTTGACCTATTGTTAATTATTTTATGAATTCTCACAACAAAAATTATTCTTAAAAAAACACAATTTCACCCTCTAAAAAATAAGGGATGCAACCCTTAATGTTCATACTACCACGGATTTCTTGGCTTTTTAATAAGAAACTCTTTCCATTTTGTTTCGTTAAAAAAAGTTAAGTAGAAGCCGAGATATATCAAAAAAACGTTACTTGGGGGTAAACTTTAGGGGTGATTTTAACCCTTATAAAGCGCTTCTCAGCCGATAAAAAAAATGGTTTCGTGAATCTCGTATGGAGGTCTACTTTTTAATATGGGTTCGGAATTTTTTTTAATTTGACAGTTCGGGTACTTTCCTTGTCAGTAAGCATATTTCGGCTATAGCATGCTGAAATATCACATGTCTTCGTTATTCCGATATTAGTAGTTGCCTTATCGCTATTAATTCTAAGAACTCCAGAGTATTTCAATTGCGTTCTCCTTGCAATCGTTTCCTAACAATAACTCACAAAACTTAATAGTATTTCATAGAATTTTATCCGGTAAATCAAAATACTGTTTTGGTTAACTGCATATACAAATAATAAGAGATTATTGAAGTGGCCCATACAAAGGAGGTAAGACGAGTATTTCACTCTTGCCAGCAACCCCTACACGGGTGACGTCATCGCATGCTGTGCAGGTTGAAACGTGCCTACTGGTACGAGTATTTTGCGGGCATTAGTCTATCGTCGCGAGAGCGAGTGAGAGAGAGAGAGAGAGAGAGAGAGAGCTTCGAGGTAGCTTGCATGTATGATGTGATTCTAACTCAGTAAGTATATTTTGGCTATAGCATACTGAACTGTATCATAAATTAATCTTTGATAAGTTATATTGTACTAGATTATCTAAAAAAAAAAAAGAAATGGATATATTGGCTAAGAATATTGACAATGGTTAAATGGTTAGGATTTGACAATTCACACAATAGTTGGATAAGCAAATCAGATGTGTAAAGGTTAAATAAATAAATAAATAAATAAATAAATAAATAAATGCAGAATAAAAAGTAATAGTTTTTCTTTATTTATCTCCCAACATTTTATTTATAATATACATGTGTGTACGCGTGTGTGTGTGTGTGTGTGTTTATATATTGCTTTAGAGTAACACCTTTTTTATGCTATAGAATAACACCTTTTTATGCTATAGAGTAACACTTTTTTTATGTTACAGAGTAACACCACTTTTTTGCTATATAGTAACACCTTCTTTATGCTATAGAATATATGCGCTGCCCATCACTACAGAGACTCAAGTTTGATGTGTTGGAGAAACTATGTCCACATCATAGACTTGCTTACAAGGCAAATTGTACACATAAGAATGTACTGTTGCTCATACAATTTTATGATGATAACAAGTCATCGCTGGAGCGATCCACCTTTAAGAAGAGATTGTATACAATATACGATTAATGCTAATATAATATGAAGAACTTATATGAAATTTGTAAAAATGATGTTCAATAAACTTCATGAATGTCCTATATTACATAAAACTTATAAAAATTATGTTTAATAAACTTCATGAATATTCTATATTACTCTATTACTTTCTTTTACCCATATCTCGCTAAGGGCTAAAGACAAGAAGCGATTATAGGGACTGTCAATCCATTAATCATTGTCAAATAAAATCTTTATTAATAATTTAATCATTTTGCTTCCTCCTAGAGGAAGCTTTATGATAGTAATTTTTGAGTTGTTGTAAAAACATGTTATAATTGTGTTCGGAAGTGTTAGGAATCAAAATATATGGTTTTTGAAAAATGTCTATGTCTATGGATGTGTGTGTGTGCGTGCGTGCGTGCGTACGTGCGTGCGCGTGCGTGTGCGTGTGCGTGTGTGTGTGTGTGTGTGTGTGTGTGTGTGTGTGTGTACGCCTGGATCTCAGCTTCTACTCGGTCGATTTTGACCGGACAGGTCTCATTTTTTTTGTTTTTTTTTTTTGCGTGATGGCGGGTCAAAAATCCGTTTTTTGATTGGGGCGATGCGTTTTTGTTTTTTTTTTCTAATTTTCGATTTTCTCAAAACTGTTTCTTGATTTTTTTAATGATAGGATCGAGTTATTCAAATCTGATGGATAGCGTTCGAAAGAGAATTAAAATACCTATATTTTCTAAAAAAAAGTTTCTAGCTATCACGGTTCTTTTGTTATTAACAAAAACGTGTTTTTTTTTTAGAAGCTTATAACTCCTAAACTTACGGTCAATTTTTTTGAGAAAAATCATGATAATACAGAATATAAATAGCTATAATCTGTTAAAATTTGAATACATTCTGCAGGCTAGATTTTGAGTGAAAAATTGAAAAATGAAAAAAATCGATTTTGTATGTCCAACGATTACAAGAGTAAAATTGACTTAATGGCTTCAAAATTCCTTTTAGAGGTAGATTTTTTATAGTTCTCGGTCGAGTTCTTTGGGCAAAATGATTGGTCCACAAATATCAGAGATATTTGAGGTTAAAAATTTTGACATTTTTTAAAAATCGTAATTTCTCGAGAACGGCTCTATGTATCTGAATGGGGTGGGTGGCATTCGAAAGAGAATTAAAATACCTATATTTTCTAAAAAAAATTAATTTTCTATCTATCGCGGTTCGTTAGTTATCATCAAAAATAACGTGTTTTTTTTTTAAAAACTCATAACTCCAATGATGTGTAACAAAATGAATTAAAATGTTTAAAAATTATATCTATTATAATCTACTATAATTATGAATTATGCATTATGAATGCATTATATTCTGCATTATTATAATTTATTTGTGAGTTATGAACTTTTTTAAAAAAACACGTTTTTGTTAATAACAAAACAACCGTGATAGCTATTTGTTTTATCATAAAATATAGATATTTTACTTCTATTTCAAATGATAACTTTATCTATCAGCTCAAAATTTATATAAATAAATAATAAATAAATAAATAAATTTAAAAATTAACAATTTTTAATATTCATAAATGAATTTAATTATAATTATGCAATAAATTTTTTAAAAAATTATAAATTTTGTTATTAAAAATTAATTAAAGGAATCAACAAATTACGGTTGAGGAAGCTACGGGCCAATGAATTGGCAGCGGTTTTATTCTGGAAGTAAGACGAAAGAGAGTGAATAAGGAGATCGCAATTGAAATAATCTCTAGTTCCAAGAATCACGGGCGATAAGATGCGAATATCGGAACAAAGAGGAGGTGTGATAGACAACGCATTGCACATGGGTCATCAAAACTACATCTCGGCGATTGCCTCTTAGAATTTAGTTAAAAATATAATTGCTTTATAGAGTTTACTTAAAAATGCATATACTCATAATTTTTGTAGTAAGTTTATTCAATGCTATAGATTAGTACTTAAGTATTTTTTTTTAAATATTCTTCATTAAAAATATTACTTATGTCGACTGCAACTTACTATCAACTGATGAGAATTTTTCCATCGGTCTTACGGTCTCATAAATTAATTTAAAATAATTCATATTTATGGCAGTCAGATTGCCCTTGTTTATAATCACCCCCGCAGAATCTGAAATAAAAAATTTAATTAAAACCTGGAAAAAGAAAAACTTTTTTAGCAAAGGACTATCTGACTGCCCCCCACCACCAAATTGACCAATTGCCCAACGTTTCGAGCCAGCTCCGGCTTCTCCTCAAGGACTGAAATGAAACCCGCGATATACCTCCTTATATACCCACTTATTTCCTCTTACCCCCACCATAATCCACATTCCCCTCTCCAACTTTCCATTCTCACTTAAATTAATAAAGAATGAAAAATGTTATCCAATTTACTTGACTCAACCATTAAATTTACATTATTCCGATTCCTTAGAATGGGAATACTTCCAAGGCTTTCCCTCTTATATTTATTCTTAATCCCTTGTTCCAAAATATCCACACTCCCAAAATCGAAAGAATGCAAACTATTTAAAAAATGTTCTTTCAAACCCGACGTAAAATTTGTACTACGTAAACTAAATTGATGTTCGTATATTCTCTTCTTCAAATATCTACCTGTTTGACCAATATAACATCCATTACAATCCCTACAATTAACTTTATAAACTACTGCCGATTTTAAGCCTTTATCATCCTTGTCTTTACAATTACTAAATAACCTTTCTAAATTATTATCGTTTCTAAAGAAAACTTGAATATTATGTTTACTAAAAACCCTTCTAATCCTTTCCGACAAACCTCTAACATATGGTAAACTAAAATATGCGTTCTTTCCATTTCTATTCCTTGTTTGATTATCTGCCCGCTTCTTCAATCCACCATTATAAATTTCCCACACTCTCTCATCAATCATTTTATCAATACATTTTACCGGATAACTATTCTTAATAAATGTTTCTCTAACTAAATTTAAATTCTTTTTCCTAAAATCTTTATGTGACAATTTAATCGCTCTGTCAATGACACCTTTGATCGCACCTGTCTTGTTTCTGAATTGGTGGTGAGAATAAAAATTTAAAAATCTACCTGACCATGTAAGTTTTCTATACCAATCTAATTTCACTCTATTATTATTAACTCTAATGACTCTAATACCTAAAAAACTGAATTGATTATCTGACTCGACCTGTTGCGAATTCGACATGTTGAAGCATGAGTGAGATAGAGCGCGTGAGAAAGTGAGAGTAGCCGCCTTTATGTGACGTCACGATCGGGCACCATCGTGCTGCCTATCAGCGTGCGACTTGACGCATGCGCGTAAGTAGGTGTGTTTTCGCTTGCGTAATGTGTGTGTGAGCTCGCGACTCCTCGCGACTTCCGGCTTGCGCTAGTCTCTCTGCGTCCGACCACCTGACTAACATGTATCAGATGCGCTGCGCCTGTACTTTTTCTTTGGTACGTTGTGGGAGCCCTTGACGAGGTTAGCCAAGTATCGTTTAAAATAAAGAACACTTTTCTTATCAAAAAGTTGTGATTGAGTTGAGAACCACGTCACGGATGATCCACCCCAAAATACTCAACAATAACACAATCCAAAACACGACCTCTTTTGTGAATTTAATTCTATCATGGATAGAATTAAACACATCCACCATATCATCCCCAAAACATTCGGATACAACTGCAAAAGTGTCATCAACATATCTTTTAAAAATAATTGGCTGAAAACCCAACTTAGACAAAGCCACACTTTCCAATTTTTCCATTACTAAATTTGCTATAACAGGTGACAAAGGTGATCCCATTGGACAACCATATCTTTGCTCATATAAACTATTATCAAAAGAAAAAATTGTGTTTTTAAAAACCAAATTAAGTGCCTTTACAAATTCATCTTTTGTTAAACTAGTATGTATATATTAGACAAAAAACTCGCCAGTCCATAAGTCGGAAAATTTATAGATGATATTATTATTCTATATGTCAACTGTTCTTTGTGAATCTTAGGAAATAAGTGGATATAGGTATATAAGGAGGTGTATCGCGGGTTTCATTTCAGTCTCTGAGAAGGAGCCGGAGCTGGCTCGAATCGTTGGGCAATTGGGCAATTTGGTGGTGGGGGGCAGTCAGATAGTCCTTTGCTAATAAAGTTTCTTTTTTTTCCAGGTTTTAATTAAGTTTTTTATTTCAGATTCTGCGGGGGTGATTATAACAAGAGCAATCTGACTGCCATAAATATTAATTATTTTAATTTAATTTATAAGACTGTAAGACCGATGGAAAAATTCTCATCAGTTTAAATATTCTTCCCTAGTTTTCTAAGAGTATGTTTGATCTTAGTTTTTAATTTTATAACAATTATCTTATAAAGTTTTAAATAATATTAACATAAGACGCAAACCACATTCATGCCTATAACAGTATTTTTAATCTCGATTTTTCAACTTGTCCGCCACTTTTATAATTTAAGAATTATATATATGAAATTTTTAGTTTTTTTTTCTTTTTTAAAATGATCAGTTTAAATTTTTTAATAATATTTTTATTTTATAATAAATATCTTATAAATTTTCAAATCATATTAAAAATAAGGCGTACATCAGTTTCATACTTGCAACAGTATTTTTTTATCTCGATTTTAAGATAACATTAAACATGTATTAGTTTTAAGTCTTCTTATTTATTTTTTTGAGAACCAAATTTGTCCGTCACTTTATAATGTAAGATGGGTTTGAAGTTTGCAACGTTGCGATCCAACGAAAATTCGATTTTCGAAAAACACCTTTTTTCCACATGAATAGCATAATATACTGCAAATAATGGAAGAATACATGAAAATTGATCAAAATAAATCAATTCCAAACTACCCCCCACCCCTAACACGGAATTCGTAAGACAACCTAAGAGAACGAAAATTCCATTTTTCTAAAATCAAATTTCTCAGGGAGAATGACACCAGATATTGTAAATAACACAAGAATTCATCAAAAATAATTGATATAAACCGATATCAAATTATCCCCACCCCCAAACCACCCCAAACGGGTGATTATACAGGGTAGATGTAAAAATGCAATAAAAAAAAATTCTCCCTCAGCGGCTTTGGGCATTTCCAAACTTTTTATCGTGGAAATTACTTTCTAGCAACACAAGCTACATGTAAAAAAATTAAGAAGAAAATAAACTCCCCGGAACATTTCCAAACGGGACCAAAAAGTTGATAATACAGCGTATTTGCAGGAAAAAAAATTCTCACTCGGCGGCTTTGGGCATTTCCAAACTTTTTATCGCGAACATTACTTTCTAGCAGCACAAGCTACATGTAAAAAAATTAAGAAGAAAATAAACTCCCCGGAACATTTCCAAACGGGCCCAAAAAGGTGACAAACAGCGTGTTTGTAAGAAAAAAAAATTCTCCCTCAGCGGCTTTGGGCATTTCCAAACTTTGTATCGTGGAAATTACTTTCTAGCAACACAAGCTACATGTAAAAAAATTAAGAAGAATATAAACTCCCCGGAACATTTCCAAACGGGCCCAAAAAGTTGATAATACAGCGTATTTGCAGGAAAAAAAATTCTCACTCGGCGGCTTTGGGCATTTCCAAACTTTTTAAAGCGAACATTACTTTCTAGCAGCACAAGCTACATGTAAAAAAATTAAGAAGAAAATAAACTCCCCGGAACATTTCCAAACGGGCCCAAAAAGGTGACAAACAGCGTGTTTGTAAGAAAAAAAAATTCTCCCTCAGCGGCTTTGGGCATTTCCAAACTTTTTATCGTGGAAATTACTTTCTAGCAACACAAGCTACATGTAAAAAAATTAAGAAGAAAATAAACTCCCCGGAACATTTCCAAACGGGCCCAAAAAGTTGATAATACAGCGTATTTGCAGGAAAAAAAATTCTCACTCGGCGGCTTTGGGCATTTCCAAACTTTTTATCGCCAACATTACTTTCTAGCAGCACAAGCTACATGTAAAAAAATTAAGAAGAAAATAAACTCCCTGGAACATTTCCAAATGGGCCCAAAAAGGTGACAAACAGCGTGTTTGTAAGAAAAAAAAATTCTCCCTCAGCGGCTTTGGGCATTTCCAAACTTTTTATCGTGGAAATTACTTTCTAGCAACACAAGCTACATGCAAAAAATTAAGAAGAAAATAAACTCCCCGGAACATTTCCAAACGGGCCCAAAAAGTTGATAATACAGCGTATTTGCAGGAAAAAAAATTCTCACTCAGCGGCTTTGGGCATTTCCAAACTTTTTATCGCGAACATTACTTTCTAGCAGCACAAGCTACATGTAAAAAAATTAAGAAGAAAATAAACTCCACGGAACATTTCCAAACGGGCCCAAAGAGGTGACAAACAGCGTGTTTGTAAGAAAAAAAAATTCTCCCTCAGCGGCTTTAGGCATTTCCAAACTTTTTATCGTGGAAATTACTTTCTAGCAACACAAGCTACATGTAAAAAAATTAAGAAGAAAATAAACTCCCCGGAACATTTCCAAACGGGCCCAAAAAGTTGATAATACAGCGTATTTGCAGGAAAAAAAATTCTCACTCGGCGGCTTTGGGCATTTCCAAACTTTTTATCGCCAACATTACTTTCTAGCAGCACAAGCTACATGTAAAAAAATTAAGAAGAAAATAAACTCCCTGGAACATTTCCAAACGGGCCCAAAAAGGTGACAAACAGCGTGTTTGTAAGAAAAAAAATTCTCCTCAGCGGCTTTGGGCATTTCCAAACTTTTTATCGTGGAAATTACTTTCTAGCAACACAAGCTACATGCAAAAAATTAAGAAGAAAATAAACTCCCGGAACATTTCCAAACGGGCCCAAAAAGTTGATAATACAGCGTATTTGCAGGAAAAAAATTCTCACTCAGCGGCTTTGGGCATTTCCAAACTTTTTATCGCGAACATTACTTTCTAGCAGCACAAGCTACATGTAAAAAAATTAAGAAGAAAATAAACTCCCGGAACATTTCCAAACGGGCCCAAAGAGGTGACAAACAGCGTGTTTGTAAGAAAAAAAATTCTCCCTCAGCGGCTTTAGGCATTTCCAAACTTTTTATCGTGGAAATTACTTTCTAGCAACACAAGCTACATGTAAAAAAATTAAGAAGAAAATAAACTTCCCGGAACATTTCCAAACGGGCCCAAAAAGTTGATAATACAGCGTATTTGCAGAAAAAAATTTCTCACTCGGCGGCTTTGGGCATTTCCAAAATTTTTATCGCGAACATTACTTTCTAGCAGCACAAGCTACATGTAAAAAAATTAAGAAGAAAATAAACTCCCGGAACATTTCCAAACGGGCCCAAAAGGTGACAAACAGCGTGTTTGTAAGAAAAAAAAAATTCTCCCTCAGCGGCTTAGGGCATTTCCAAACTTTTAATCGTGGAAATTACTTTCTAGCAACACAAGCTACATGTAAAAAAATTAAGAAGAAAATAAACTGCCCGGAACATTTCCAAACGGGCCCAAAAAGTTGATAATACAGCGTATTTGCAGGAAAAAAAATTCTCACTCGGCGGCTTTGGGCATTTCCAAACTTTTTATCGCGAACATTACTTTCTAGCAGCACAAGCTACATGTAAAAAAATTAAGAAGAAAATAAACTCCCCGGAACATTTCCAAACGGGCCCAAAGAGGTGACAAACAGCGTGTTTGTAAGAAAAAAGAATTCTCCCTCAGCGGCTTTAGGCATTTCCAAACTTTTTATCGTGGAAATTACTTTCTAGCAACACAAGCTACATGTAAAAAAATTAAGAAGAAAATAAACTCCCCGGAACATTTCCAAACGGGCCCAAAAAGTTGATAATTCAGCGTATTTGCAGAAAAAAATTTCTCACTCGGCGGCTTTGGGCATTTCCAAACTTTTTATCGCGAACATTACTTTCTAGCAGCACAAGCTACATGTAAAAAAATTAAGAAGAAAATAAACTCCCCGGAACATTTCCAAACGGGCCCAAAAAGGTGACAAACAGCGTATTTGCAAGAAAAAAAATCCTCACTCGGCGGCGCTAGGCATTTCCAAACTTTTTATCGCCGAAATTATTTTATGAGCACACAAACTACTCGTAAAAAAATTACGAACCAAATCGACTCCGTGGAAACCCCCCAAACAGCTGATTACATAATTAGATATATAGGGGTCGTGACGGAAAAAAAATTCTCACTGCTCGGTGTCTGGCATTTCCAAACTTTTTAATGCTGGAATTACCTTTTGAGCATAAACACTCCCTGTAAAAAAATTACGAACCAAATCGACTCCCCGGAAACCCCCTAAACAGCTGATTATATAATCAGATATATAGGGGTTGTGACCGAAAAAAAATTCTCTCTCAGCGGCGTTTAGCATTTCCAAACTTTTTATTGCTGGAATTATTTTATGAGCACACAAACTACTCGTAAAAAAATTACGAACCAAATCGACTCCCCGGAAAACCCCCAAACAGCTTATTATATAATCAGATATATAGGGGTTGTGACGGAAAAAAAAATTCTCACTGCTCGGTGTCTTGCATTTCCAAACTTTTTAATGCTGGAATTACTTTTTGAGCATAAGAACTCCCTATAAAAAAATTACGAACCAAATCGACTCCCCGGAAAACCCCCAAACAGCTGATTATATAGGGCTCGTGACGGAAAAAAATTCTCTCTCAGCGGCGTTTTGCATTTCCAAACTTTTTATTGCTGAAATTATTTTATGAGCACACAAAGTACCTGTAAAAAAATTACGAACCAAATCGACTTTCTGGAAAACCCCCAAACTGCCGATTATATAGGGGTCGTGACAAAAAAAAAAAATCTGATTCCGCGGCGTCTTGCATTTCCAAACTTTTTAAAGCTGGAATTACTTTTTGAGCATAAAAACTCCCTGTAAAAAAATTATGAACCAAATCGACTCAAAATAAAAAAACGGTCAATAATCAGTAATTTTTTATGTTTTTCGTGTCCTCTTTCAATTGATATATTTATTAATATGAACAGGGGCCCACTTACGATCGTTGCACAATTTGTTTAACTTTTTTGTTTGCCAAAAACTTTAATTTGAGCCCTGGTAGGTCGGTGTGCTATGAAAATTTTTTAAGGTGGCTCCAGCGCTCTAGTAGACCTAAAGCTATGAACATTTTTTACAAAAATTCATTTACACATTCGAATCTGAAAACTAATATGACAAGAAGCAGAGTTCTGAACATAACGGAAAATATTTTTGTTAGAGGATTTCCAATTTTGCAAAAGTATGTTTTGTGCATTAAAAAAAAAAATCAATATCAAATACAAATCTTTTTTGTTTTTCATTCAATTTTAATTTGCAAGGTCTCATTTTCTTCCTTTTTAAATTTCAGGGGAAGTCGCCGATATCAAAATTGAAAAATTTTCAAAACCTGCAAAGTTATATGCATTTGTTTGTAAAATTCAGTGACAAATCTGCAAACAATACAAACAAGATAGGTTAGCGTGCAGGCAAGCGTAGCGCGCTCTGTTTTAGAATCTAGTTCCTATTGTAAAAAGGTGATAGTGATTATTATCGAATTGAAGCTTACAGAGCCAACTTCAGAGCGTTGTCAAAAAATTTCATTTGCGAATTCAGTAGGTAAGATAGGTTCGTGTTCAGGCGCGCGTAGCACGCTCTGCTTTAGAATCTAGTACGGGTAAAAAGTAGGGGTGTACAAGTACTCGGCTTGGTGTGTTTGAACTGTATCGAGCTTTTTCTTCGAACTTGAATCGAGTACATTATACTTCGAACTGCTCGAGTCAGATTGAACTACTCGGACCAACTCGAACTACTCGAATGAAGTCGAGCTACTCGAATTAAGTAGTTCGATCTAGATAGAACCAGCTGGCTCTCTTAGTAACTTATAATATTATATACTTAATTAGCTGAATGTAAATTGTTTTTGGATTTAGCTACTACTTAGCGATAATAATTATAATTATCCTAAGATTACTTATAATTATCTATAATTTTTTATTTATAATTCTTTTATAATTTATTCACTACTATGCACTGGAAGTTAGAAGTGTTCTATAATTTCAAACCACTCGATCAAAGTTCGAACTACTCGAACTATTTCTAACTACTCAATATATCAAGTAAAACATTTGATTCGACTTGAGTTCGTCGAGTTGAGTTTATAGAGCAAATAGTTCGGATCTTCGAGTAGTCGTGCACCCCTAGTAAAAAATTACTGACATTTGTCAATACGTATTGATTAAATTTTCAGGGGAAAGGCTAGCATCCTTATCTATACCTATATCATTTCCAAAGATATTCCCTAAGTATTGGTATTTGTTACTCGTAAAGAAAATTATTTTATAAACGTGAGTGTGCAACGAACCTCCACAAGTTTCCTATTTAAAAAATTACTAATACCAATGTGTACCTAAAGTATAATTTTTTTTCTGTCAACTGCTTTATATATGCGATGCAACGATGCAAACTTCAGACCCATTTATATATAAAGACAAGAAAAACACGTTTTACTAATTTGCTTACTGTTTTTATGTGATATAATCAATTTTTCTTCAAGATGCAATAGTTTCTTACAAACAAAAAAGTTTTTTTTATAACGGACTAATAGTATTTAATTTTAATTTTTATAAAAATGCAGCGTCGCGGAGATAATATTTTTGTTAATAGTAGGCACATCGTATCCAATCACATTTACGAAAATTTGACAAGAGTTGATAGCCTAAAAAAGTTGGTACAGCGTTTTTTTACCATATTCTGGCTGTTTTTTTTATTAACGTTTATAAGTATAAAATTGTCTTGAGTACGCGGAGGAAATATCTAAATTCTGATGCCCCACGAGCGTATCCTTGCATTATAGTGAGTTCTATGTAGTGGAACATGTTACTGGAAGTGGATTATATAAATATTTACTTGACTTATAGTTAGCTAAATATGTGAGAAGCATAGATGTATCACAGTACTATAACAGTTATTTCCTCCTACCTCTCGAAAAAAATTAAAAAATTTTTTTAAAGGCACATCTGCAGGACAAAGTTTTCTTGTTCCTTAAGCCTTTCTGAATGTCAACAAAATTATTTACTTTGAAATCTAAAATTAAGAATAATTTTGTCTTTTTTCTAATCGACGACACCTTATAAATACTGGCATCTACCTATTTGATCTTTGCAAGAATAATTATCTACACTGAAATTATTACTTTAAAAGTTACAGTTTTCTAAGTGTTATTACAATTATAACTTCCTATAAACGTTATTACAATTATAACTTCCTATAATAATTTGCTACTAGCGATAATTCAAATAATATCTGAAAATATTAAATATCAATTTTTTTTCAATCATCACATCAGCTTAACGTATTTCTTATAATTTTTAAATAAAAAATTAAATGGGATGACTGATGTTCCTTATTCACTTATTTACTTCAATTACAATATGCATTACGTAAAGCTGATATGATGATTAAAAAATATTGATATTTTATATTTTCAGATATTTATTGAATTATCGCCTGCAACAAATTATTATGGGAAGTTATAATTGTAATAACGATTATTCCTTAGAAAACTGTAACTTTTAAAGTAATAATTTCAGTGTAGATAATTATTCTTGCAAGATCAAAAAGGTAGATGCCAGTATTTATAAGTGTCGTCATTTAGAAAAAAGACGAAATTATCTTTAATTTTTAGATTTAAAAGTATATAATTTTTTTCGCATTCAGAAAGGCTTAAAGAACAAGAAAGTTTGTCTAGTAGATGTGCCTTCAAAATTAAATATCTTTTCCAAGTTTCGTCATTTAAAAAAAAAGTGAAACTTCTTATTAATGCAAAATTGACTTATAAGTTTCGACGAAAAATGATACTATTAAATTGAGCTTGTACATACTTTTTTAACATTCAGAAAAACTTTGTCCTGTAGATGTGCCTTCAAAGAAATTTTTTTATTTTTATCGAGACATAAGAGGGAAATAACTTTTATAGTACTGTGACATATCTATGGTTCTCAGATATTTAGCTAAGTCAAGCAAATATTTATATAATCCACTTCCAGTAACATGTTCCACTACATAGAACTTACTATTATGCAAGGATAAGCTCATGGGACATCAGAAGAGGCCTAAATTTAGATATTTCCTCCGTACTGAAGACAATTTTATACTTTTAAACGTTGCTAAAAAAACTGCCAGAATATGGTAAAAAACGCTGTACCAATTTATTTAAGCTATCAACTCTTGTTAAATTTTCGGTAAATTTGATTTTGGATACGGTGTGCCTACTATTAACAAAAATATTATCTCCGCGATGCTGCATGTTTATCAAAATTAAAATTAAATACTATTTGTCCGTTATGAAAAAAATTTTTTGTTTTTATAAGTTTCTAAAAATACGTTCTAAAGATGGGTCTGAAGTTTGCACCGTTGGAATGCAACGAAATAATTTCTTACAATTAATTTAAGTTATTAAACAATGGAAATTTCATCTAAACCTTTGTTAGAAAGTTATTTTATTTTATAAAACACTAAATCTACACACAAAATTAATATTAATTAGTATAACCATGAAGAAAAATGTTTTTTTTTTATTTCGTTGCACTCCAACGTTGCGAACTTCAGACCCATTTCTAAAGAACGTGATGTCGATGCGCCCCTCGTCGAAGAAATCATAATTTTTTCGTGGCACACATAAAGAGCGGTAAATAGGTAGGAAATATATGTAGAAAAAAGAAGAAATTTATATTTTTTTATAATTTTTTATATAATTTTTTATAATTTGAGGATATTTCCTCGGGTGGGAAGAAGAAGGTTCTATCTCAACGGAGCGCGTGAAAAGGTCCTATCTCAGTAGAGTCCCACCTTCTTACGCGCTCGTCTGGAATAGGACCTTTTCACGCGATTCGTCGAGATAGAATCTTCTCCCCACCCGATGATCACTTTTGTTTTAAAAATATTTTTCATAACGAATCCTAGTTCAATGAATTTATTTATTCAATATATCGACGACTGAGCGGAACAAGGTCGTATCTATCTCACCGCGTGGATGAAGAACGTCGTATCTCAGCGCGCGGACGAAGAGCGTCGTATCTCACCGCGCAGACGAAGAACATCGTATCTCACCGCGCGAATGACGAATATCGTATCTCACCGCGCGGACGATGAACGTCGTATCTCGGCGTTCTTGCGACGTACACGGCCAGTATACGGCGAGATACGATGTTTTTTGTCCGCGCGCCGAGATATTTTATCCGCGCGGAGAGATACGACGTTCTTCGTCCGGGCGGTGAGATACGACGTTCTTCGTCCGCGTGGTGAGATACGATGTTCTTTATCCGCGCGCTGAGATACGACGTTCTTCATCTGCGCAGTGAGATATGACGTTCTTCGTCCGCGCGGTGAGATACAACGTTCTTCGTCCGCGCGCTGAAATACAACCTTGTTCCGCGCAGCCGTCGATATATTCACGCGCCAATAACCATATAAAAAATTTGTGAATTTGACTTTTGACATAAACCTTTGTATTTTTAATTTGCAATTTAATAATTACGATTTTTCCCCGTAAATGTTTTCAAATATAATTTTATATATACTTTTCAATAATGTATTTATGCAAAATCAAATATGCACATAGAATGCAATTTTATATTAAAATATATTCATTTAAAAAAATTATTTTATGTAATTTATCTATTCTAAAATATGATTTTTTCAAATTATTAAAATTTCAACTCCACTAGAGTAATAAATGTGTATAATATAATAACATTTTTTTATATTATAGACTATAATTAATTATATTTCAGAGGAATATGGTGTTCTGATTACATCAAACAACTGCAAACTGTAAAATCGTTTAGGCTCATCATCCTAGCCCGTATGGATTTTGACTTGAGATTGTCGTTTTAGTTTCTTTGCGTCTAAATAAACCAATTAACGGCTTTTTTGCGCATCGCCGAATTGTTTTTTCGTGTTGTAAATCGTACTTTCGGTTATAGAGTTAAGCGATATTCTAATTATTCTCTGAATAAAAATGTTTTTTAAATTTTATCGCACCGTAAGATAATTGGAAATTTTACTCTTACTGTTGAGGTATTTGATTGTTGATTAACATTTAATCAATAATATATTAGGCCTTAGAGAGTAGGAATATGTATTATGAGAGAGTTATATATATAGTTTTCAAAAGCGCTTATAATCGGAACGTATACGAGCTCGCAACAATAACAAAGCCGACGAAAGTCGGAGCGCGGCGAAACATAAACACTCGGCCGGTCGAGCGAGCCGCAAGCTATAGGTATAGTTAGAATCTATAGCGGCCGAGCCCAGCAGCGCGAGAGCCGCGGAGAGAGAGAGATAGCTAGCTGCCACAGAGACGTAGAGAGCGCAGACAACGGGCAACAGTAGAGCCTGTGCTCGAGGTGCGGCGACGGCGCGGCGCACGCCGGAGAGCCAAGCGCCTACAGTATATATAGTCTAGGAGCTGGGTACCGTCCCGTATGCAATATGTCCCCGGATAAAAACAGTTGTTTCTTATAGATTTTGACCCGTACAATCCGAATATCGAGGTTAAAATTCGAAAAAAGTGGTAGAAATTGTTTAAAATGCAATTGTTTAAACAAATAATAATAAATATTTTTTTTGCCCCGGAGTATTTTTTTCCTAAAACTTTAGCTCATTTTAAAGAAAACGTCTATTTGCAAAATCTCTATAAACTCAAAATTTGAAAAGTTATGAATTTTTGAAATTTGATTTTTACGTTTTTTTTGCAACTTTGATTAATAATAACTTTGAAAAAAATGAACTTTTTTTAAAATGAAAGTTTCCTCTTATTCTTTGAGATAAAAACCACCATATGCATTTGCATTATTTTAAGTTTTCTGTTATTAACTATTTATTTCGTTATTTAACAAAAGCTAATTTTTCGATAGTTCCTAGCGTTATTTCAGTATACAGTTGGAGTAATGCGCGCATTCAGGGATTTTCAAAATCATTATATTTGAAAGTTAAACCAATACTTGACAATTGGTGCGATGGCAAATCAATTTGAATGTTTAATAAATAAACAACTTATTGTTTAAACCAACAAAAAATCAATATTTAATTTAAATATAAATACATGAATAAAAATTCATAACTAAGTAAAATATAATATTATTCAAATTTATTTTTACAAGTTTCATTTTTCTGACAAAAACAGAAGGAACAGCATGGAATTGCTACTCGAACACAACAACATGAGTTTTTGATGCATGCTTTACATTGGCAGTTCGGTACAAAATCATCTATAGGTGGTAATAAAATTAAAACTTTTTGTGGAGGACCAATAATAATATTATATTTTACTTAGTTATTCATTTTTATACATGTATTTATATTTTTTATTTTAAATAAAATATTTGTTTTTAATTTAATTATTAATGTTTTATTAATGTATTAATTATTTCGTAACATTACCTTAATTTTATATTTTTGAGTAAACGAATATATTATTATGTATTAAAAAGTCATATGTTCATCATTTTTTTTTTTTTTTTTAAACAATAAGTTGTTTATTTAGTAAACATTAAAATTGATTTGCCATCGCACCAATTGTCAAGTATCGGTTTAACTTTCAAATATAATGATTTTGAAAATCCCTGAATGCGCGCTTTACTCCAACTATATACTGAAATAGCCGCTAGGAAATTTTTTGTATTAGATAAAATTAAGCTTGAGAAAAGCACGCAGAAGTTGCAAACAGCAATTGACTGAAGGAGAAGGGAGGCGGGACCTACCGAGTGCGGTTGCAGCGTCGGCGGCATTGTTGTTATGTCAGCGTGCGCGTGGACTGAGTGTCTTTGCCGCTGGCGAGCCGTTTTTCAGTTTCTAGCGATTCTAGCTAGCCCAGGCGCCGCAAAAGTTTTCGCTTCTGTTTCCCTTTCTATACCGGCTGTTGCAATTGAATAAAGTAACCATCGTTTTTTATAGATTTTGATTCGTAAAATCTAAATTTCTAGTTTACAATTTATCAAAATGGCAGGAACCTTGATTTAAATGCATTTGTTTAAACAAAAACGCCATTTAAACAAATAAAAACAATCTTTTGAGATCAGAATAATTTTTTCTTGAAAATTTAGGCAATTTTAAAATTAAAATGTTGCATTCAACATATACGAAAAACCAATATTCAAAGAGTTATAGATTTTTTAAATATTAATCTTCAGTATTTAAGAGATTTTGAATAATAGTCACAAAATTAAACATCAAGTAAAAATTATTACGGTTACTTATCGTTTACCATCTAAAAAGAGATGTGCATGTTTAATATTACTTTGTATCATAAATAATTATTCACATTAATATATGAGTAAATCTCAGGAACTCTTAACTTTTTGGGAATTCCAATGTTTGAGCGCTAAAAAATGAGTTAAAGCTCAAAATGTTTGCCTTTAAAAAAAAAAAAGAAACAATTATAAATAAGAGTAAAGAATCTAGCTACGTACACAAAATTAAAAAAAAAGGTCGACATTCAGTCATTTTTTATGTTGTTCATGTCCCTTTCCAATCAATATATTTATTTAATGGGACCAGGAACACACTTACGATCGTTGCACAATTTGTTTAGCTTTCTTTGTTTGCCAAAACCTTTAATTTGAGCCCTGGTAGGTTGATGTGCTGTGAAAATTAGCCCAAATATAAGATTTTTAATTTTCTAAATTTTTTAAGAAATTTCAGGGGGAAAAAGTTACTGACATTTGTCAATGCGTATTGATTAAATTTTCAAGGGGAAGCCTTTCGATATCTATATCGTGGGCAAAGATACTCCCTAAATATAGGTATTTGTTACTCGTAAAGAAAATTATTTTATAAACGTAAGTTTGCAGCGAACCTCCACAAGTTTCCTATTTAAAAAATTAGTAATGCCAATGTGTAGCTAAAGCATAATTTGTCTGTCAACTGCTTTAGAGAGAGAAGAAAACCAAGTTTTACTAATGTTTTTAATTGACATAATGAACATTTTTTCTACAAGATGCAATAGTTTCTTACAAACATGTATTATTATTATTTAAATAAAATAATTTTCTATTTAAAGCCAAGTTATACTTTTAAAATAGAAATTATCTTTTCAGTCTAAATCTGTGTCTGATTCAAAAACAATTGTTCTTTCTATGAAGACTCGATTCCTACTCTCAGAAAAGTAATTATATTTCTTCGCCCAGGATATTCCGGCATGTTCTTGTTTGTGCACATAAGGATTGTGTACATATTTATTGTGCGCAGATAGCATTGGTACATATCTATATATATAGATATATACCAATGCTAAAGTGTGCACAATTAATATGTGCACAATCCTTATGTGCACAAACAAGAACATGCCGATATTCTAGGGGTGGTTCGAGTAGTTCGAAGATTTCTGCCTATTTTTTTTTATAAAACATGAACAAAATTATATAAATGATAGAATTATGTATTAAAATCACCCACGTTTTATAACCACTACATTAATTTAGTAAACTAATAAGGTTTAAAGGCTCCGAAAACATTTATGAACTTCATGCAAACAATGAAGTCTATGCACTCAAAATCGAACTTTTTTCCGACTTTTTACTCGAAAAAAAACTCGTAAAATACATGAGTCAAAAGTTATTGTTAAAAACTTTAAAAGGAAATGAAAAGTGTTATATGAGCTTTATATATGTCCAAACATTGCAATTTCATATGCTTAAGAAATTTTTTCACCTACATGCTATTTTTTAATGCAAAAAAGAAGAACTAAAAAAATTTCGAACTATTCGGTTACATTCCTACGATATTCCCCTCAATATTCGTAATTAATAGAAGATAATAAAAAAATGTTCCTTTGGAGAATATAATGAATTATGAGTATTTATGACGAAATTTATTAACTTTTTAATAAATTTAGTCATAATTTATTAATATTTACATTATATGTATCTTAAGTTTTATTAAAAAACAAATGAATCTTATCGATGACAAAGTAAAGAGATATGTAAGTTATTTACGTATTTGAAATTCCGAACGTTCATAATGAATGAGTCTGAAGTTTGCAATGTTGGAGTGCAACGAAATAAAAAAAAATAATTCATTTTACTTCAAGTTTATACTAAATTATATTAATTTTGCGTGTAGATTTAGTGTTTTATAGTATAAAATAACAAAGGTTTAGATAAAATTTTCATTGCTTAATAACTTAAACAATTGTAAAAAATTATTTCGTTGCATTCCAACGATGCAAACTTCAGACCCATCATAATGAACGAAATATTAATTTATAGTTTCTAATTTTGGTTGGAATTCGTCGAAGTGGTTTTATTGGTGACTGCAAGAATGACAAGCGAAGAGATACAGTTATTATCATTTTTTAAATATATTAAGTAGTCAACTTTAGCTAAATCTGAAAATGGCAAAAATCTTTATATATAATCATCTGTTTGGGTTCCGGGGAGTCGATTTGATTCGTAATTTTTTTACGAGTAGTTTGTGTGCTCATAAAATAATTTCAGCTATAACAAGTTTGGAAATGACAAGCGCCGCTGAGAGAGAATTTTTTTTCCGTCACGACCCCTATATAATCAGCTGTTTGGGGGTTTTCCGGGGAGTCGATTTGGTTCGTAATTTTTTTACGAGTAGTTTGTGTGCTCATAAAATAATTCCAGCAATAAAAAGTTTGGAAATGCTAAACGCCGCTGAGAGAGAATTTTTTTTCGGTCACAACCCCTATATACCTGATTTTATAATCAGCTGTTTGGGGGTTTTCCGGGGAGTCGATTTGGTTCGTAATTTTTTTATAGCGAGTTCTTATGCTCAAACAGTAATTCCAGCATTAAAAAGTTTGGAAATGCCAGACACCGAGCAGTGAGAATTTTTTTTCCGTCACGACTCCTATATATCAGATTATATAATTGGCTGTTTGGGGGTTTTCCGGGGAGTCGATTTGGTTTGTAATTTTTTTACGAGTAGTTTGTGTGCTCATAAAATAATTCCAGCAATAAAAAGTTTGGAAATGCCAAGCGCCGCTGAGAGAGAATTTTTTTTCAGTCATGACCCCTATATAATAAGCTGTTTGGGGGTTTTCCGGGGAGTCAATTTGGTTCGTAATTTTTTTATAGCGAGTTCTTATGCTCAAACAGTAATTCCAGCATTAAAAAGTTTGGAAATGCCAGACACCGAGCAGTGAGAATTTTTTTCCGTCACGACCCTATATATCTGATTATATAATCAGCTGTTTCGGGGTTTTCCGGGGAGTCGATTTGGTTCGTAATTTTTTTACAGGGAGTTTTTATGCTCAAAAAGTAATTCCAGCTTTAAAAAGTTTGGAAATGCCAGACACCGAGCAGTGAGAATTTTTTTGCGTCACGACCCCTATATATCTGATTATATAATCAGCTGTTTGGGGGTTTTCCGGGTAGTCGATTTGGTTCATAATTTTTTTACGAGTAGTTTGTGTGCTCATAAAATAATTTCAGCGATAAAAAGTTTGGAAATGCCAAACGTCGCTGAGAGAGAATTTTTCTTCGGTCACGTCGCCTATATACCTGAATATATAATCTGCTGTTTGGGTGGTTTCCGGGGAGTCGATTTGGTTCGTATTTTTTTTACGAGTAGTTTGTGTGCTCATAAAATAATTCCAGCGATAAAAAGTTTGGAAATGCCAAGCGCCGCTGAGAGAGAATTTTTTTTCCGTCATGTCCCCTATATAATCATCTGTTTGGGGGTTTTCCGGGGAGTCGATATGGTTGCTAATTTTTTTATAGGGAGTTCTTATGCTCAAAAAGTAATACCAGCATTAAAAAGTTTGGAAATGCCAGACACCGAGCAGTGAGAATTTTTTTTCCGTCACGACCCTTATATATCTGATACATAATCAGCTGTTTGGGGGTTTTCCGGGGAGTCGATTTGGTTCGTAATTTTTTTACGAGTAGCTTGTGTGCTCATAAAATAATTCTAGCAATAAAAAGTTTGGAAATGCTAAACGCCGCTGAGAGAGAATTTTTTTTCGGTCACAACCCCTATATATCTGATTATATAATCAGCTGTTTGGGGGTTTTCCGGGGAGTCGATTTGGTTCGTAATTTTTTTACAGGGAATTTTTATGCTCAAAAAGTAATTCCAGCTTTAAAAAGTTTGGAAATGCCAGACACCGAGCAGTGAGAATTTTTTTTGCGTCACGACCCCTATATATCTGATTATATAATCAGCTGTTTGGGGGTTTTCCGGGTAGTCGATTTGGTACATAATTTTTTTACGAGTAGTTTGTGTGCTCATAAAATAATTTCACCTATAAAACGTTTGGAAATGCCAAACGTCGCTGAGAGAGAATTTTTCTTCGGTCACGTCCCCTATATACCTGAATATATAATCAGCTGCTTGGGGGTGTTCCGGGGAGTCGATTTGGTTCGTAATTTTTTTACGGGTATTTTGTATGCTCAGAAAATAATTCCAGCTTTAAGAAGTTTGGAAATGCCTAACGCCGCCGATTGAGAATTTTTTTTCCTGAAAATACGCTGTAATCAAATTTTGGGCCCGTTTGGAAATGTTGCGGGGAGTTTATTTTCTTCTTTATTTTTTTACATGTAGCTTGTGTTCCCAGAAAGTAATTTCCATGATAAAAAGTTTGGAAATGCCCAAAGCCGCTGAGGGAGAATTTTTTTTCTTACAAACACGCTGTTTGTCACCTTTTTGGGCCCGTTTGGAAATGTTCCGGGGAGTTTATTTTCTTCTTAATTTTTTTACATGTAGCTTGTGCTGCTAGAAAGTAATGTTCGCGATAAAAAGTTTGGAAATGCCCAAAGCCGCCGAGTGAGAATTTTTTTTCCTGCAAATACGCTGTATTATCAACTTTTTGGGCCCGTTTGGAAATGTAACGGGGAGTTTATTTTCTTCTTAATTTTTTTACATGTAGCTTGTGTCGCTAGAAAGTAATTTCCACGATAAAATGTTTGGAAATGCCCAAAGCCGCTGTGGGAGAATTTTTTTTTCTTACAAACACGCTGTTTGTCACCTTTTTGGGCCCGTTTGGAAATGTTCCGGGGAGTTTATTTTCTTCTTAATTTTTTTACATGTATCTTGTGCTGCTAGAAAGTAATGTTCGCGATAAAAAGTTTGGAAATGCCCAAAGCCGCCGAGTGAGAATTTTTTTTCCTGCAAATACGCTGTATTATCAACTTTTTGGGCCCGTTTGGAAATGTTCCGGGGAGTTTATTTTCTTCTTAATTTTTTTACATGTAGCTTGTGTTGCTAGAAAGTAATTTCCACGATAAAAAGTTTGGAAATGCCTAAAGCCGCTGAGGGAGAATTTTTTTTTCTTACAAACACGCTGTTTGTCACCTCTTTGGGCCCGTTTGGAAATGTTCCGGGGAGTTTATTTTCTTCTTAATTTTTTTACATGTAGCTTGTGCTGCTAGAAAGTAATGTTCGCGATAAAAAGTTTGGAAATGCCCAAAGCCGCCGAATGAGAATTTTTTTTCCTGCAAATACGCTGTATTATCAACTTTTTGGGCCCGTTTGGAAATGTTCCGGGAAGTTTATTTTCTTCTTAATTTTTTTACATGTAGCTTGTGTTGCTAGAAAGTAATTTCCATGATAAAAAGTTTGGAAATGCCCAAAGCCGCTGAGGGAGAATTTTTTTTTCTTACGAACACGCTGTTTGTCACCTTTTGGGCCCGTTTGGAAATGTTCCGGGGAGTTTATTTTCTTCTTAATTTTTTTACATGTAGCTTGTGCTGCTAGAAAGTAATGTTCGCGATAAAAAGTTTGGAAATGCCCAAAGCCGCCGAGTGAGAATTTTTTTTCCTGCCAATACGCTGTATTATCAACTTTTTGGGCCCGTTTGGAAATGTAACGGGGAGTTTATTTTCTTCTTAATTTTTTTACATGTAGCTTGTGTCGCTAGAAAGTAATTTCCACGATAAAATGTTTGGAAATGCCCAAAGCCGCTGAGGGAGAATTTTTTTTTCTTACAAACACGCTGTTTGTCACCTTTTTGGGCCCGTTTGGAAATGTTCCGGGGAGTTTATTTTCTTCTTAATTTTTTTACATGTATCTTGTGCTGCTAGAAAGTAATGTTCGCGATAAAAAGTTTGGAAATGCCCAAAGCCGCCGAGTGAGAATTTTTTTCCTGCAAATACGCTGTATTATCAACTTTTTGGGCCCGTTTGGAAATGTTCCGGGGAGTTTATTTTCTTCTTAATTTTTTTACATGTAGCTTGTGTTGCTAGAAAGTAATTTCCACGATAAAAAGTTTGGAAATGCCCAAAGCCGCTGAGGGAGAATTTTTTTTCTTACAAACACGCTGTTTGTCACCTTTTTGGGCCCGTTTGGAAATGTTCCGGGGAATTTATTTTCTTCTTAATTTTTTTACATGTAACTTGTGCTGCTAGAAAGTAATGTTCGCGATAAAAAGTTTGGAAATGCCCAAAGCCGCTAAGGGAGAATTTTTTTTTCTTACAAACACGCTGTTTGTCACCTTTTTGGGCCCGTTTGGAAATGTTCCGGGGAATTTATTTTCTTCTTAATTTTTTTACATGTAACTTGTGCTGCTAGAAAGTAATGTTCGCGATAAAAAGTTTGGAAATGCCCAAAGCCGCCGAGTGAGTATTTTTTTTCCTGCAAATACGCTGTATTATCAACTTTTTGGGCCCGTTTGGAAATGTTCCGGGGAGTTTATTTTCTTCTTAATTTTTTTACATGTAGCTTATGTTGCTAGAAAGTAATTTCCACGATAAAAAGTTTGGAAATGCCCAAAGCCGCTGAGAGAGAATTTTTTTTTCTTACAAACACGCTGTTTGTCACCTTTTTGGGCCCGTTTGGAAATGTTCCGGGGAGTTTATTTTCTTCTTAATTTTTTTACATGTAGCTTGTGTTCCTAGAAAGTAATTTCTAGAATAAAAAGTTTGGAAAATCTCAAAGCCGCCGAGGGAGAATTTTTTTTTATTGCATTTTTACATCTACCCTGTATAATCACCCGTTTGGGGTGGTTTTGGGGGTGGGGATAATTTGATATCGGTTGATATCAATTATTTTTGATGAATTCTTGTGTTATTTACAATATCTGGTGTCATTCTCCCTGAGAAATTTGATTTTAGAAAAATGGAATTTTCGTTCTCTTAGGTTGTCTTACGAATTCCGTGTTAGGGGTGGGGGGTAGTTTGGAATTGATTTATTTTGATCAATTTTCATGTATTCTTCCATTATTTGCAGTATATTATGCTATTCATGTGGGAAAAAGGTGTTTTTCGAAAATCGAATTTTCGTTGGATCCCAACGTTGCAAACTTCAAACCCATAATGTAAGAATCATATATTATATTATTACGTTCTATTAAATTTTAAGTTTTTCTTTTTTTAAATAAGCATTTAATGTAATAAAATTTGTTAATCTTAATATTCCTAAAATCCCTTCTTCAAATCCTTTCATTTATCTCAATCTTATTTGTTACAACTTTAAATTTGAGTAACAGCCACATCATACATGCAAGCCACCTCTCTCTCTCTCTCTCTCTCTCTCTCTCTCTCTCTCTCTCTCTCTCTCTCTCTCTCTCTCTCTCTCTCTCTCTCTCTCTGTCTCTCTCTCTCTCTCTCTCTCTCTCTCTCTCTCTCTCTCTCTCGTCGAGTTGAGTAGTCAGTGTGCCGGTCATTCCGCCTTTTCTTAAGCCGTGTGTTATCTTCCTAAATCATCATTTCCTGTCGAATCTACTGCCCCGCGCAGTTTTGCATCGGCTTCAAGGTGATATATTTTTCATCCGTGTTTCGCCAAGGGCATCTTCAGCATTCATCATTTTTAAATCAAGATTCTAACCTCCATCTAAATGATTCGGCACATTCACGTTCTCACCGCCTGTGGTGACATCTTGTGATTGCCCTCTCACCTTCTCTTCGCTCGATTGATTATGGTTATGAGCGGGCAATATCAAAACAAAAGGCAGCGCACGGACCACGGCAGTGACGACGAGGATGAGGACGACGAGGTACCCTCACCAGAACTTCTATCGCTTAAAGAGCTAATGACTCTATCAGCAGACGTCTCAGCACATCGCGATGATCTCATAAATATTTTGAGAAACGAAAAGGACACGGGTATGAAAGCGAAATTACGGACTGCGATCACTTGTTTTTGCGGCGCATTCCATAAAGTTTCCCTGTCTTACTCGTATGTACTTGGCTCTGAAAATACGGCTAAGTCTTAAAAATAATAGCAACAGCGTCGTCGACTACGTCAAAATCTCGAGTGTGTCTCTAGATGCTATTTCATCCATTGTTAAAAACGTCGCCTCTACTCAGGATCGCTCCTACGCCAGCATATTTAATGCCTCAACTACACATGATAGAGGTAATCAGCGTAAAACCATGATTCTCGACAAGGGCAAGACGCTACCAATTAGATCTGAATCTCAGGTCATCGTCGGCCCAGCGGATCCCTCGTCAGGCACCTTCGCTTCGTCGGCATACTAAAGCGATACTCCTGGAGGTAATCAAGCTTGCTGAGCTTGGTCTTCGCATCACTCGTATATTTTACGACGCCAATAACTCCGTGATCGTGGAAGGTGACCCGCGCAAAAACAATCCACGCTTAATAGTTCACGATATCCCTGCCGGTCTTCGCAGCGACGAAATTCACGTTGCCCTGCACATGCAGAATTTTCTCGATAACATCATCGATGACTTTAAAGTGGTTTACCTCTTCCCGGTACGCAAAGGCAGGAAAGCATGCTCCTGTACAATTGAAACAACGCCGGATTGCAGGAAAGCACTCTGTACCTCAAATCGGGTTTATATTGGCATGCGCTCGTGTCGCTGTGCGGATCATATTTCGATTACACAGTGTTTTAACTGCCACAAATTCGGGCATGTTGCCCACAAAACTGCCTTATGTTATGCTAACTGCAAAGCTACGAGTGGCAATAATACAAAACACGCAGCATTCGACAGGCTTAAATGTCCTCTGTTCCGCGCTAAGTTAACGCTTAAATCAGCCTCGGTCAATTATGGCTCGTAATGGTTATGTGCACGCCACTGCTTCCCTCGCGACGGCATCTTCACTTAATATCAACTTCTGTCATTCGAACGCGGAGTCGTTATCGGCGCATCTACATGATCTCCAGACGGCTGTCTTCGATAATCAAATTCATGTTCTCGGCATCTCGGAGTCGTTCCTTAAACCTACCATCGCGTCGAGACTCGTCGAAATTCTATGGGTGTGAAGTTTGCAACGTTGGAGTGCAACGAAATGAAAAAAAAAATTTATTTTGCTTCACGATTATACGAATTAATATTAATTTTGTGTGCAGATTTAGTCTTTTATTGAATAAAATCACTTTATAACAAAGATTTAGATAAAATTTCTATTGCTTAATAACTTTAATTAATTGTAAAAAATTATTTCGTTGCACTCCAACGATGCAAACTTGAGACACATGAAATTCTGGACTTCAATCTGTTTGGTGTTGACCGTCTCAGCATAAACAGCGGTGGAGTTGCTATTTACGTACACGAATCTATCTCTGTGCGTGAAGTCTGCCGATCTCCCCAGAGTGAAATTTATGTAAGAAGACCGGAATTTTTATTTCTCGAACTCACTGTAGGCCGCTTCAAACTCGTATGTGGCACTATTTATAGCGTGCCTCACTGTGGTCACTGATCTGACGTCGAGGAAGCCATACTGAATTGCAATAATACCTTCGATACCACTATCATTATGGGCGACTTTAACATCAACTGGCTCGAATCCTGTTCTACGCAACGCATTCTGTATGATTCAGTCATTAGCTGCAGTCTCGAGAGAGTGACCTTTGATACCACCCACCATCCTCTCAACAAGTCACCATCGACGATCGATTATATATGTGTTAGTGATCTGTTGCTGGTCGCCAAACATAAACAGGTACACTGTCCCGCAATCTCAAGGCATGAATTCATCTTCGCTTCGCTGGCTTTGTCGGGGCCCTCCATTACTCCGCGCACCATCACACGGCGCTCATATAGATCATTCTGCGTTGAACGGCTTCAACACGATTTAGCAGCTCTCGATTGGCAAGCTGTGGTCGATTCACAGGACCTCGATAGTAAAGCCACGGTGCTAACAGATTCTATCAGATCGACTTATGACACCCATGCACCTTTTCGCACGTTCGTGGTTAAAAGGGAACGATGTCCATGGATCACACCATGAATTAAACAGCTCATTAATGAGCGCAACAAAACCTGTAAACGTTTCAAGAGAGTCGGTGGCGCCGACGCCCGTTTTCATTTTAACTCACTTCGGAACCGGGTGCAAATGGACTTATGTAATGCTAATTAATTATTTAGATTTAATTTCTTTAAATCTAAGATAAGTAATGCGTCTAGCTCGACTGACATGTGGAGGACTCTCAGTGAGCTTGAGCTTTCTAAACGCTCTCAAGATACGCTGACTCCGTTCGATGCTGACACTTTTAACGCGAACATCATCAATACTACCACCACCTCCTCGAATCTACCTTGTCGGCCAACCGCACATATAGCGCCTGATGATCGATTTTTCTTCAGGCACTGGGCCTGATGGGATAATGTCGCTGGGCCTGATGGGATTCGACTGCATCAATTGAAAGACTACTGTTACGTCCGGGTTACGTGACAATACAAGAAGAGAGAAAATGAAACTTCATTAGTCTAATGGCTAAAAGCGCGTAATGTGACTTTTCCCGATTCGGACACAACGTGCATTGCTCCAGGATGGGACGGCAGGTAGGAAAATGACACGGACACGCGGTACGCCTCGAGACAGTGTGTAAAATTTTACTGACTTACCTTAGAATTTCCAACAGCCCTTGTGTGAATCTGTACTCCCGCCGTGACGCTTATAATGATAGTGGACGGTTGCCGCTCTGTGGAAGTTTTGGTGTGAAGAACGGAGATACGGAGAGTTTAGGATTCTTATAATCTCGAAATAATGAATACTTAATATGGATTTAAACACAACTTAAACTTTATTAACTTGTCAGTACAAAACTAAGTAAAAATTACAGTGATGAGAGCTGATGTGAAGTCTACGCGAGTTGGCTTCTGAGTCCCCCATACCAGGAGTCTTCGTCCCCTTTTAAAGGTAAAAAGTTGTAAATCTTCCTGCCGTCGCCTTTTTGATTTGCCTAGGTGTTGCTGCCCCGCTTTTCTCGATGATCTTTGATGATTTCGGCGGCGCACCCTTTGAGAATATTCGGCGAGTTCGGATACATAAATTATTTTAGAATACGCTACGCATATCGGGTAGGAGTGAAGGGAAAGGACAAGGACAAGAAAACTGACTCTAGCTTGATTCAGTATTGTGCGCTGGAGTACTAATGCTTACTCCTCTAATTGGCGGCGAATCTCTGATGCTTGCGTGGATGTGCGTTTTGGTAATAAAAAACGCATAAAACTGCAGCAGGGGAGTGGCACACACTTAAGAGAGAATGAAAGGAAAACTAAAGGAAACCGCGTCTTCGTGCCTCCGTTCGAGGATCTTTTTGGTAACTATTCTTTCTGGATGGCGGCATCTTTTGAGCGTTTATGCGTATCCCCCCTTTTTTTATCGTGTGGGAGAATATGAAACAAGCGGCAATGCAGCAGGTTCGTTGGGAAAGATGAAGAGAGGAAGGAAAACAGCGCACACCAGCAACCACATCGGCAACGTCGCACGATGCGACACCTCCCCTTGAGGTAGTTCAGACCCGGGGCTGAATTATCACATTGAATATTGGGATCGTCTCCAGTGTGTTGGCAAGATTTCCGCTTGCGAGTCCATCTGTTGTGGCCTACGTCGTTCGTTAGGTACTCCGCAGGGTTCAGCGCACCTTGTAATTGATCTTGATGCCGGCTGAGTTGTTCCACATGAGTATCATTAACTGGTACCATTGGTCCCGAGGATGTGTGCGGAATCCTGGCATTCTGGGTCCATCGCTGAAGAAAGTCTCGTGCCCCTTCCGTAGTTGATAACCATAGCGTATCATTGCTTGACGTACACGTTCATCTAATGTTTGTAATATGTCTTGTTGTTGCTACGAGGTTTGCTCCATGTTGAAATTCTCCGTGGCCACTTCTCTTCTGACGTCTCTTTCTTTACTGACCCCTCGTCCTTTAATGGAAACTGAAAACGACCTGCATCTTTCCTAGACGTGGTTGGTGGCGTAGCGGGGATAAGAACGTCCAAAAAGATGTGGGTTTTCCCCTTCTTTTTTTTTTTATCTGGTAGGGCGTGACACTGAAGGCAAAAGGAAGGTGGTAGTAAAAATGAGTGTCTAGGATAATGTGGGACAAAAAACAAAAATAGGTAGTGACTTAGATATGCGTGCGTAGTTGATACGTATTTTCTTAGTCTTGATTACTTATTAATTATTAATGACCATGGATTACTTGGATTTTAATTTGCTTACTTCATTTGTAGATAACTATCAAGTATTCGCTGTTAATTTCTAGTGGTTAAACACAAAATTATTTCACCATTACACCTGTGGTAAAACACAAATTGTTCGTTGCTACACAGAGTGGTTTAATACAAAATTAGTCATTGTTATACATAGTGATTAAATACAAAATTAGTCGTTGTTATAAAAAATTATTTGTCATCACCCGTAGTGGTTAAATACAATTTGTTCGTTATTATACAAATATTTTTTTTTTTTTTTTTTTTTTTACATATCTTATTTTAAGTTCACAATACAATGTTGCATTTTTATCTGCAAGTTTTTTAGGAATATATATATTTTACAACTATTTATTTTAGAAATTATTTACCTAGATTACGACATTTGGTTGTGCTTACTTACTACGTTAATACCTACTGTTTCTATGTTTTGCTTAATTACAGAAATAAATGCTTGATTATACCATGCAAGAAAGTTACCTTGTTCTAAACCCCTTTTTTTATCTTTTGTTGCTAAAGGATATTGGAACCTGATTGATTACCGTTTGTATTTTCTTGTTGAACTATATATTCTTCTAATTTATTATTTACGTATTCTGCGTCTAGCATATTAAATTCCCTTATCTCTACATTTCGAGACAAAACAGGACTTGGAGGAGGAGCTGGTGGTTCAACTTTAACCGGTGGAAAACTCGGTGGCGAAAGGTTGTATCGAATGGTCTGATTCAATGGCCGCATCGGCACGTATTCCGGCTCCTTCTCCTCCTTCTTTCCAATTTTCTCTCGTTTATGAAGTTCCCCTATCTCTACATTTTGAAACAAAACAGGAGTCGGATGAGGAGCTGGAGGTCCAACTTTAACCGGTGGAAAACTTGGTGTTGCATAAACATGCGGTGGGGTGAAAAGTTGTATCGAATGGTCTGATTTAATGGTCCTATTGGCGCGTGTACCGGCTCCTTCTTCTCCTTTCCTGTTTTCTTTCGTTTACCCTGATACCACCTTATGGTAATTATAATTATGAGGATTACCGTAAATGTAATAATTATAACACTTAAATATACGTCGACCTTGGTGTTATCAATACTAATTCTATGATAGGTAGATGGGGGTGCGGAATCCTTTTGTTCCCCTTCTATAATAACAAGTTGTAGAGGAGGTAAAATATAAACGTTGGATATCCTCATTAGATCAGAGGTACGGTACAATTTACTTTCAATTTCAACATAACATGGTTCAGGGATTATTATTATTCCCGATCGTCCTAAGGTCATAAATGAAAAATGCTCACCGCAATGTACCCGTACAGTTGTTGGCCGTGGGACTGAAAAGAACCATTGTCTGGGGTGAGCAGTTCTCACCAGCACCGCTTCATTGACCTCCTCATGCTGTATTTTACAAGTCTGATATGTAGTATATTTTGGATCCACGAGCAATTCGCTTTCACATTGAAGTTTTTTAATAATTGGAGTTTTTCGTTCACACAAATAGTTAGACCTTAAACCTACGCATTCCCTTAAATCGTCCCGGTTAAGAAAGACAAACTCCTTTTTATCTTTAGAGACAGCGATATACTCGCTTCTAGGGCGAATGTAAGCCGCTTTCTTTAATTGCGTTAATGATAATTGAAATACTGGTACGGCTATCATTCTGTACAGAAGATATGGCTGTTTTTCGAGTATAGGCACTGTAATCTGTAATATTACTCTTCCTTGTATCACGATTATATCTGTTCGGGTTCCCTCCTCTAGTGTAGCAGCATTTATTCCTTCTATGGTAATTGGCGCTCTTCCTGGAGTTTGATGTTCAGCAATTTTAATCGCCTTTTCCATCACTCTAGTTGGTAAGGTAAATCGACGTGCTTCCATGAATTTGACTATTTCTTTCGCAAGATAAATGTTTTCTCCTACTAGTCGTATTGCCTCGTTCAGAATGTTTTCTATTTGTGATTGTTTAATATCCGTTACTCCAAATTCCTGCTGTATAATTGTCAAATTACTTTTAAGTAATAACACGTCTGTTGAAAATTGTCGTCTAGCACGGTCTATTGCGTTGTCAGTTATTATTTTTCGTGTTTTATTTAGTACCATGCTTTCCTGATTCTTACACCGCAATTGTTCGATATCCTGAAGAGTTTCGGCTGCTGTGTTGTTGCTTAGGTAGTCTTCGTTTTCTCCCTCCTGGAATGGCACTATCCATGGTGCATAAGAGTGTGCTAGATTCACATAGGCTATTTGTAACTGAGTCAGCTCTTCAATTTTCTCCTGGAAGACGTATTTTTGTTCAATCAGCACTGGATCCGACAATCTTGTATAAGTATCTGTTTCAGAGATATTTTTCATTGCTTTAATAAAAAATCTGTTGTAGAAAATACTACTCGGGCGTTTACTGATGTTATTATCTTCCATTCTTGCTTAATGAAATCCAAACCCCTGTCTTGATTAAAAATAATGCCTGGATTGTTGCGCTCAAGGATACGCACTTCTGGTGATTTTATGGCTGCTATTAAAGCAAGGGTCGTCATGAAGAACACTGTCTTTGTCATCATTCTTAAAAAGAAAAAATAAAAAATGATTGCATATTATGTTTTACTCAGTACTCTCTCGAGGGCGTTTATGTGTCGTGGAAAGGTCGCAAGGCGGGGGTTCCATTGACTCTGAGGCATTTTCTAAAGCTCCTATTATTTCATTTAATATATCCTCGTCAGGGATATTGAGTTCTTCTAACGGGCTTATAACTGCATGGTTTCGAGTACTCTGCCTATCCGTAATAATCTCTCTCTCCTGCATTCTATATTCTCCGCGTTTCCTCTTATTAGATATGGATGCTTCTCGCCCCGGTGGTAGTTCATATAAATTTTCGCCAAGCTGGTGACGTACAAAATTAAATAAGGTAGTGTTGGCAGTATCCACCATATCATTGCTTAAAAATGCAACCACCGCGTTTCCTTCTGGAATCTTTAAACCCTTGATTTTTTCTATCGCGCAGCCTTGTATCTCTACATCCAATCTCCCTTTATTTACAAATGTTTGTTTTACGTTTTGTTTCAGAAAAGTTATTGGGATGCGACATAGTGAACATATTTTTACGTTGATTTTTATGCATGTGGCAATGGTAGCCCGTACCACTACTTGATTGTACAAGATGCGAGTGTATGGTCCAATTCTGAACTTGTAGCAATAGAGACATATTCTTGCTCCCACATGTTCATAATATACTAATTCGCGGTTCCTTAGTGGTATCTCATTGTAGTTGGCTCCTTCCATTCTTTTAGAGGTGATGGGTTAAAAGTAACTAAAGAAGAAAGAAAAAATAAAAAAATAGCGGATAAATGATAATGTTAATCAAAGATGTATGGAATATCTATGTTTAATTTTTCGTAAGTCTTCTAAACTGGAATGAATGCGTTTCGCGTGTCCCATCGCTTGATGTAGAGAAACGTAAATGTGCGGTTTACATATATAACGCTTAATCTCCGGACGCAGTCCGCGTAAAAATGTTTCGATAGCCATTTTTTCTCTAACTAACGAGGAATCGCATACCTCCCTAAACTTAACCTGTGATATTTTTCCTAAATTGTTGTATTCATGCAACATTTTTTCCATTCTACCGCAAAATTCATAAAAATCCTCATCACTTCTTTGAGCTGCCCATGCAAGTTTCATTCTTAAAGTCATTAGATTAGAAAACATGTTATGTTTTTCGGAGGGAGTTAGAGGCATTTTCCTTTATGAAAATAAAAACAAAAGTAATAAAAATGAAAAAATCTTGCTTACAAGACGGCTCAATCTACTTATTACTACGGTAATTACCCTCTTCTTTTTTTTTATTAAACTATTATTACAAAAGAATTAAACAAAATTACATTTAATAGATTTACATAAGCGCTACCATTAATCTAATTTCTTATTATTTATTTACTTTAATCAATTATTCATCGTCATTTGTACGATTATTCCGCGGTGGTAAGGATGGGATATCTGGGTCAGTTGCTAAAGTTGGATAAATTCTTGGTATTGTTGAAGTAGTACAGTTTACTTGTACTCCTCCCCTCTCGCCGGAACCTGCACCACCGCGTGCTGGCTTTGAAATTTCGAAAAATCAGAAAATGACGGAGGCGGGGCTAGTGGTGTTGTTGGTGGAGCGCTCGGTGGTTTTTTTACAGAGCTATATTCTTCTTGAGCCCGCTTCTTTTCTTCCTTTCGAGTGGGCTTATGCCGTGCAGTGTGCAATAGCAATTGCGTTACCGAATTCCAAATGGCTCCTATAATATGAATTGACCAGCCATATAAACTATATAATGCATATCCATGCAGAACTGTATCAATTAAAAATTTTATTACACGACCTATCATAATTATTCCTATTATTCCTGCACTTATAGAACCGAAAGATAGAAATTGACCCCATATTTTTTTCCATGTATCGTTCGCAAGTGCAGTTAATGCTTCCTCATCGAACAAGCGTGCTATAGACATACCATTTTTGTCCGTTGATCTGCCTGACATACCCATGGCTAAAGAATTCAACATTGCACCTCGCTCGACTGGAAACATTAAATGATGTCTTAACGCTTGTATGTCTGACTGTGTGTAAATACCGCTTTTTGCTAATTCGAGAGGTTCAGTATAATTCCAATTGTTTTTTGTGGCTGGTTTGAGGATAGCGGGTTTAATTCCTTTTGTGGTACCATGAGGCAGTACCGTGTACCAATCTTCGCCTAGTAGAAACATAGGTGGGATCAATGGGTTGCAAGTAGTTTCAGTACCGTATTGCTTTAAAATATGTGTTTTAGGAGATAAAAAATAATTTTTTTCGTCTTTTACTACAGGCAACTCTTGATAGCACCTTGGTGTTTCTCGTCTTTGAACATCTATTTGCACACATTTCATTAAATGAACTACTTCCCCGCTACCAAACCCATATAACCACTTTTTTTCATTATTTGATAGGCGAACAGATCTGGTTCGGTACTTGCGATACTTAATGCGTTCGCTATAACTCTTTTTCTAATTCGCATTTTTGCATAATTAAATCTCGATATAAGCGCTTTAATTCCCTTTTATGTGTTTTTCGACATAAACAAATTTAGAATTAACATATGCAAAGATATCCAAGTTATGTACTGTAGGATGTTTAATCTTTCCAAATGCTTCTATAGCAGGACCCTCAAAGAAAAATAATTTAGGATGTTCTGTGCGTATTAAGTCATATGAGCAAACTGAAATAGTACCGACTGCCGTAAATGCAAAAGTTATTTCGCTTGACTCCATTACATAAACTGGATGTCTCTCATTTTCTTCCTCTATTATTTTATTTACATACCCCGCGTATAATTCTGAATACTTATGTTCTTCGCATGATGACACCGGTAATGGTTCCCAGAAAGCGTACCCTGCTTCAATATCTATACATATGTCTTCATTAAATTTGCAACGAGTACCTGATTTTAGTATAACCTCATTAGCATTTAAATTCACAGGAGTATAATAATCTTGTAAGGTTATTGTGACATAACCCATGACTACCGCATCATCGAATACTCCATACGGGTCGGAGTATGTACCTGGATTACTACAATCTCCCGCCTGATCTATTTTCCCCACAAAAGTCATTGGATAAACGATAGTCCCATTATGTTTTAAATTTGAGATAAGCTCGTCGCGAACTCTATGGCTGCGATGCACATGCATTCGCCGACATTCTTCATTAGTAATTTCGTCTAGAAACTTAACTTCCCCCTATTCTTGTCTTTTCGATGCGAGAATGCCCCACAATATGTAACTGAACGCTTAATTTCTACCTTACATAGTCTTACATGAGTGCTTCCGAAATCGTTCAATTGTAATAATCTAACATAAACCTTGGTAGTATTGACCACGGGCTCCGCTATGTCACATTCCCCGACGTTTATTAATGAAAATGTGGTGAGGTTCGAGACTTGCTGAGAGCAGTCGTAACCAATTATGGTATTAACTGTTTTTGATGTTAGCAGCAATGCTAGTACACAAAAAACGATTTTCATCTGCAAACATTACAAAGTATTAATCTTTTTGATTTCAAGAAAAGAAAATGGCAAAAATGCTCTATTTATCATAAAGAAAAAGAGAACATCATAGAAACTGCACTAATGTTAAAACAGTAACATATATCAAAATTAACTTAAAAAAAATAATAGTTGGTTTAAAATAATAAAATTAATAGTATTACTAGTTTTCTCTTTTTCGCATTTTTGCTATTTATTAGTTATAATATATTTTGCGTTATATTTATAGTTATAATAATATTTTTATAGTTATAATAATATATTTTGCGTAGTAAATATTAACCTACTACAACGTGCCATTATCAAAGAAATCGTGCTTATTATCCTTATTTATATATAATGTAACTTAGAAAGCAAGCGTAGGATTAGGTATGTTAAAGCAACGATTTAAGCTTGTTTTTGCTCTACATGTGATTTGCGCAGGCGATTAATGTGCACTATTTTACTTTTAGTACTACTTAATTGTATCCTCACATTTCCATTTACAGAAACGTCTAAAACTAAATACGGCCCCGTATATTGACTATCAAATTTGTGTGGTTTCGGTCCCTTTTGCAACCACACGTAGTCCCCAATTTTTAATGTTAAATGATTTACTTTTCTGTCATAGTATTTTTTTGATCTTATTTTGGCTCGCAATAAATTTTCTCTTGCTATATTTTGCAAGTAGTTTATTCGTGTTATGAGAGTTTCCATATAGCCCTTATAAGTAGGCGCTAGATCCTCACTTTCTATCGGCTCACTACCTGGCGTTCGAGCTAAACGACCAAATACTAATTCGAAAGGTGAGTGCCATGTTGCCTCACTTATGCCTGTGTTAAAATTAAATGTTGCTAACTCTATATAGTCATCCCAATCCGACTTATTTTCTTGCACGAAAAATTTTAATAACTCGATAAGACTTGAATGTGATCTCTCCAAGGACCCATTTGTTTGTGGATGAAAAGCCGTAGTGTTGACTTGTTTGATTCTAAATCTTTTTGCCACTCGTTTCATTAATTTGCTCATAAAATTAGTGCCCTGATCCGTTAAAATAACTCGCGGTGCCCCGAACACACATATGACCCTCTTAATTAGACTGTTTGAAACGTCTATTGCTGTAGTTTGTGCTAATGGTTCCGCTATTGCAAATTTCGTAAATAAATCTTGGAAGGTTAATATATACTCATTGCCTTTATTAGATCTAGGCAATGGCCCTACAATATCCATACTAATGCGATCCATCGCATGTGCCCCAGAGTTAGTAATAATCATTGGCACACGTGTTTTTACCCTAATTTTTTTAATTGACACTGCACACATTTTCGAATAAAATCCTGTACATCTTCTTTTAAATTTTCCCAGTTGTAAGCTTGTTTAATTCTTTTGTATGTCTTAGTAACTCCCTATGTCCGCCTATTCCCGAGGTGTGTGCTTCTTGCATAATGGGGTCCCTTTCCTCGAGGGGAGGATACCTGACTATCCCTAAACACACTACTAGTTTGATGGTACTCTTAGAAAATGGATCTCTTAATTTTCTTATTACTTGTTCCCATTCTAAATTTTCTATTATTTCCGTTTTTGCTATACTTATTGACCGCGCGTCGATTTTGTTTAAGATTGGTAGTAAATTAGTACAAAGTAAACTTAAATTATTGTTTATTATGCTCAAGCCTACTCTGTTTTGCGTACGTAGTGGCATGACTATGTGTATTTTAGAATTTGTTTTTATAACTTCTGGTATTCCTATTGTTAAATTTTTAAAACGTGGGAGCTTGTTCTGTAATTTTAATTGCATGGCACCGTCGTCGCATGGTTCACCTTCGGATGTAACAAAATACAAATAATTATCTTTTCTCATAAATAATTTTTCACGGCAGAAAATAGTTGAATGAGTCGGGTTTAAATTTTCCAACATAATTTCATCTTCCATCTCCCCGTTTTCTTTCGATAGTTTGTCTCTCTCCTCTTCCTCCGAGAGAAGGTTACTCTTATTCATGTTGGTCTGTGGGTCACCCCTACTTCGTGTTTCGTTCAGTATGCTATTGTCTTCCTCGCCTTCGGTTCCCGCTGATGCGGTAATATGTTGTGCATCTCTACCGCTGACCTTTTCCTTTTCTATTACGCATTTATTTTTATCGTTTTTCGGCAGTTTTTTCTTTTCTGCTTCAATGTTTTCTTTGTTCCGCTCACGGGCTATGCGTCCCCTCGTGACCATATTATGAACGCACTCCTCCCCCGTTTGTTCGGTGACCGCCTCTTTTTCTTGCTCTTGCTCTTTTAGTTTTTCAGCCAGGGCAGCACTTCTTGTGACAATTAACACTCGATCCACCGGATTTCGAGAGAGAGCATCCGCTACATTCATTCTCCCTGTCTGTATATCACCTCAAAATCATATTCGGCCAGTGTTAAACGCCACCTCATAACACGTGAATTTGGATCTTTATGTGTCTGCATCCATACTAGAGGGCGATGGTCAGTAATTACATAGAATTTTCTCCCAAAAAGATAAGGTCTAAAATGTTTTATAGAAAATACCAACGCTAGTCCCTCTTTATTGAATGTATCCCATCTTCCCTCTACCTCTGATAACACACGTGAGACATATGCAACTGGTTGATCATAGCCTATTTTACCCTGAGATAAAATTCCTCCTATCGCATAACCCGATGCGTCTGTAGTTAGGTTAAAAGGTAGTTCGAAATTTGGAAAAGCTAATATAGGTTCTTTACATAATTTATCACGTAGAATTTCAAAAGCATACTGCGTATCATCGGTCCATTTAAATTCCATTTCTTTTTTAATAAGTTTGTGAGAGGTTTAGCTATTTTTGAAAATTGATGAATGAAGCGTCTGTAATAGCCTGCTAAACCTAAAATTGTTTAATATTTTTTGCGTGTTTTGGCACTGGATAATTCCGAACAGCTTCCAGCTTCCTTGGATCTGGCCTTACGCCCTCTGCGCTTATTAAATGTCCTAAATAAGTTACTTCTTTTTGAAAAATTCACATTTTTCCGGTTGTACTTTTAATACCGCCTTTCGTAATCTGATGAATAATCTTTCTAATCTTTGTATGTGTTCAGCAAACGTGCGTGAGTAAACAATTATATCGTCAATAAAACAAAATAATTCCTTATTAACTAAACCCGCGAGCGCTATAGATAGTGCTCTTGAAAATGTCGCCGGCATAGTTCTTAGCCCAAAACTACCTCGATTAAAGTGATAGAGCCCACCATTTGTCACAAAAGCTGTTTTGTGGCGGTCGCGCTCATCGATTTCTAACTGATGGTAGCCTGATGCGAGATCGAACACAGAGAAGTATTTTGATCCTCCCAACTGGTCAAGTATTTCGTTAATATTTGGAAGAGGAAATTGATCATCGAGTGTTTTTTCGTTTAATTTTCGATAATCAATTACCATTCTGTACTTTCTATTGCCATGTATATCTTCTTTCTTTGGTACTAAAAAACAAGGACTAGAGTATGAAGATGTAGAAGGCTCAATTATGCCATTTGCCAATAACTCTGCAACTTGTCTTTCTATCTCGTTTTTATGCACCGGTGGCAATCGAAACTGTTTTGAAGTAACTGGCACTTCATCTACGGTTGGGATAGTTAATTTTAATATAGGTGTAGCCGTTAATTTTTCACCCGGAATGTGAAAAATATCGCTAAATCTTTCTATTAATTTTGTTATCTCTGTACGCTCTTCTGACAGCAAATGTTCAAAACGCAATAAAGATTTAATCTGACCGACGCGTTCGTTTGACAAAACTCTTTCTACCCGACAAATTACATGTTTCTCAATTTTTGAATTTGTAGATTTCCCTTTAAGAAGTTTTTTCCACTTTTCTATTACTTCTAAACAATCATCAATCAGATATGTGCACGATGAGTCGTCGAATGATCTGAGCTCAAAATGCGTTTTTAAATCGCGAAACATTTTGTAGTGCTCGTTAAAAAACTCATTCTTATTTATTATCTTCAACAATATTTCAATTAATATTTCTATATCTTCGGCATTATCATATAAAATACTGTAATTTGCTTGGCTTTGATTGAGTAACTTTTGTAACATTATCAATCTTTCAAAAATGAACTCCTCATTAATTCCTTGATTGTTACTTGTATTAAAATTTGCTTTGTCTTTCTTTTTCTTAGAATTATCTCCAGAATTTAATTTAGCATTTATATCCAAACTTGATTCCTCTTTCCCTTTTGAGTTAGAATTTTTATTTTGTTCTGAATTTCTTTTCGAATTTTCGTTTGCACTCGAGTTTGTTTTAATCCAAGACGAAAAATTTTCTTTAGAGTTTGATTTCAAATTTTCTTTTGAATTTAAAAAATTTTTATTAGAATTTGGATTTGAGCTAGATTTTTATTAGAGTTCGCACTCGAGTTAGGATTTTGATAAAAATTCGCAATTGAGTTAGAATTTTGACAAGAATTTGCATTTAAGTTAAAATTTTGATAAGAATTTGTAATTGGGTTAGCGTTTTTACAAGAATTTGTACTTGTATTGAGATTTTGACAAGAGTTTGTACTTGAGTTAGGATTTTGACAAGAATTTTTATTCAAGTTAGAATTTTGATAAGAATTTATGATAGAGTTAGAATTTTGACAAGAATTTGTTCTTGCATTAGGATTTTGACAAGAGTTTGTAACTGAGTTAGAATTTTGATTTACTTTGTGATTTTCTTTTGAATTTAATAAATTAACGTCTTCATTAGAATTTGATATAAAAGTAGAATTTGATTTAGAATTTTCATTTGAATTTGATCTAAAAGTAGAATTTGTTTTCGAATTTTCGTTTGAATTTAACAAACTAAATTTCACATCTCTCAAGTGGAGATTTTTGTCAGCGTTTGAGCTAACTCCAATAATTATTTTTAAATTTTTATAAGAGTCCAATTTTAATGTGACATTTTGATTTGCAAAATTTATTTCTTTTATATTATGTAAACTTAAAATCTCTTCTGTTTCAAGTTTAGCTTGCTCCCGGTTGCTGGTGACCGTTCCTATTTCGATAAAGTTACTTTTGACCTGTGTTGGAGTTTGGGGTTCCACGGGAAAATTTATGAGTCGAAAAACTTCCTCTTTATTCTGACTTAGAATTTTTTTTATAGTTTCAGCCGTATCTTCAGTTTTCTTTTCACTCCTATTTTTATGTTTTATAATTTCCGAGTATACTTCCTCCGCTGTATCATTCTGGTCTACTTTGTGTGCGTAATTAATGCGTTTACTAGAATTTACTAAAGTTTTTTCATTTTTTTCATAGAACGGAATAGACAAATCACCAATGATCAGTTGTTTAGTTCCATAGTCGATTTTTGTTCCTAACTGAGAGAAAAAATCACTCCCTAGTAATCCATCTTCGTTTATTGGAAAATTGTTATTCACAATATGAAATTCAATGGCGAATTTAAAAAAATATAGTTTTATTTTACCTAAAGTAAAAATGCTACTGTCTGTTATGCCTTTCAATTCCAAAATTTCATTTTTATTAATTGCTGTTTTTTCAGCTAAATTGTTCTTTTTTAACAGATTTGGTCCCGCGCCTGAATCTAATATTAAAAACATTTCTCTGTTATTACTCGGATTACTAAAGGAAATTATTGGTGATTTGCTATTTTCGCTTAACCGAACGTGTCTTTGGATGATTGCGGATTGTTCTGCTTTTCGTCTGGGCGCTTTACTAAGTCCGTCTCCCGTCTCGCGCCTTGTTGACGGGGACTCTGACTGTTTCCCGCCTGTACTTGTGTATTTCTCTGACTATTGTTGTATGCGAGTTTTCGACAGTTTATTATTTCATGCCCCTCTTTTTTACAATATCGACAAAATAATTTCGTTAGTTCATTATTTGAAAATGTGGCGTTCTGTCTTTGTACATATTGGTCCCCGTATTTCGTGGAGCCTGCGCGGGTCTATCCTGTGTCCATTGTGTCGGCGCGCCCGATCTCCGCGGGTCCACCCAGGTAGGTAATGGTTGCCTATTTTGGAAGTTTGGTGGTTTCCCTGTGTATTGCCAGCAGTTTAAAGCAATATGACCTCTTCTGTTACATATTTGACACGTTTCTATAGTTTTACTATCCACTAAATATATTTTATCTTCTCTTGAAGAATTAGTTTTCTTTTCTGTAATTATTTTAATAGTGTCATTTAATTCTTCTGGCTCATAACACGCGAAGTCCCTTTCGATTTCTATTGCTTCCGCAGTGGCCTTTTCTAAAGTTCTTGCTTCTCCCATGCGTGCTTTAATTACCCAATGTAGACCTCGAATAAAAAATTTTACCAAGTCTTTTTCCAATGCTTTTTGAGAATCTCGCGTAGATCTCTTCTCACGATGTTCTGACTCAGTAATTTCGTGTCCTATCGCACGCACTCTATTTGAAAAAACTACTACGCTTTCATCGCGTTTTTGTTTTACACTAGCTAATTCCCCGTGTAGTTGGTGATACGTTTTAGCCGAACCGAAAATATTGTCGAAAAAATTCGCTATATCATTTATTGATTCAAATATCTTTTTTGCTGCACTTTTTAGTGCCTCGCCGTATAAACGTAATTTTATTAATTTTGCTAAATCTACCTCAAATTGTTCTGGGATAATGCTACATGCTTCCCGACAGCCTTGTATAAATTGTGTTAAAGGAATATTTACTCCATTATATTTCGGAATTAATTCTAACGCGTCCTTAATTGACAACGGCCTAACTTGCCCTAGGGTACTGTTTCCGGAAAAATTATTCATCCTTTGTGACAAGTTATACTTTGGATTTATCAAATATGTATCCGAATTAAATGGTGTGCTGTATTTAAGCTGATCGTTAGGTAAAAAAAATTTTCGCCGTTTCCTGAACTTATTTTATTTTTTTCCTCGTCTGATGATTTTTGTAAAGATGTTTTATTATTTTTTAATATGGAATAAAATTTTGTGTTGTCGGCCGTAATTTCTGGATTATCGAAACTTATGTTGTTGATTATTAATTCCGATTTTGCTGTTACAGCCCCCGTGATATATTCGATAATATATTTTGGATCGATTCTTTGATTTATTAAATCTCCGAGCGCTTCAATTAAATATTTATCTTTACAACATTCTATTATATCGTCTTTACTAACATGATCTGTTAAAATTTCAATAAGTGATTCTATTCTTTTATCCTTTGTTTGCACTTCCGCGTCTAGAAAACCGCTTTCGTTACGGCTTTTAAAGAAATCTAAAATATTTGTTAGCGTTTGTCCCTCTGGTAAGTTAGGTTTTAGTTTTAACGCCTGTTTTAGCAGAATAGCCTCTGCTTCTTCATTACGCCTATCGTCACCTTCCTTGGCTACCGACATATCATTCAAGCCCGCAAAACAAAAACTATCTGCCTAATCCTTTCTAAGGAGGGGCCCCCAATTGTTACGTCCGGGTTACGTGACAATACAAGAAGAGAGAAAATGAAACTTCATTAGTCTAATGGCTAAAAGCGCGTAATGTGACTTTTCCCGATTCGGACACAACGTGCATTGCTCCAGGATGGGACGGCAGGTAGGAAAATGACACGGACACGCGGTACGCCTCGAGACAGTGTGTAAAATTTTACTGACTTACCTTAGAATTTCCAACAGCCCTTGTGTGAATCTGTACTCCCGCCGTGACGCTTATAATGATAGTGGACGGTTGCCGCTCTGTGGAAGTTTTGGTGTGAAGAATGGAGATACGGAGAGTTTAGGATTCTTATAATCTCGAAATAATGAATACTTAATATGGATTTAAACACAACTTAAACTTTATTAACTTGTCAGTACAAAACTAAGTAAAAATTACAGTGATGAGAGCTGATGTGAAGTCTACGCGAGTTGGCTTCTGAGTCCCCCATACCAGGAGTCTTCGTCCCCTTTTAAAGGTAAAAAGTTGTAAATCTTCCTGCCGTCGCCTTTTTGATTTGCCTAGGTGTTGCTGCCCCGCTTTTCTCGATGATCTTTGATGATTTCGGCGGCGCACCCTTTGAGAATATTCGGCGAGTTCGGATACATAAATTATTTTAGAATACGCTACGCATATCGGGTAGGAGTGAAGGGAAAGGACAAGAAAACTGACTCTAGCTTGATTCAGTATTGTGCGCTGGAGTACTAATGCTTACTCCTCTAATTGGCGGCGAATCTCTGATGCTTGCGTGGATGTGCGTTTTGGTAATAAAAAACGCATAAAACTGCAGCAGGGGAGTGGCACACACTTAAGAGAGAATGAAAGGAAAACTAAAGGAAACCGCGTCTTCGTGCCTCCGTTCGAGGATCTTTTTGGTAACTATTCTTTCTGGATGGCGGCATCTTTTGAGCGTTTATGCGTATCCCCCCTTTTTTTATCGTGTGGGAGAATATGAAAGAAGCGGCAATGCAGCAGGTTCGTTGGGAAAGATGAAGAGAGGAAGGAAAACAGCGCACACCAGCAACCACATCGGCAACGTCGCACGACGCGACACTACCTACCTGTGATTCTGACATTACTTTTGCATATCGTCGATTTTTCGTTTCAATCGGGTATTTTTCCAACACATTGGAAAGGAGTTGTTGTTCACCCTCTTCCGAAGAATAATAAAGCAACGTCACTATCAGATTTCCGGCCGATCAGTATTCTCTGCTCCATATCAAAAATCTTGGAATCTCTGGCGACCACGCAAATCGGAAGGTTCATCGAAGAGCGAGGAATTTTGGATTCCCAACAGTCGGATTTAGGAAAGGATTTAGTACGCACTCGGTACTTGTCAAATGGATGACGATTTTAGAGGGGCTATTAACTCTAAACGCATCACGTTACTGGTCACGATCGATTTTTCGCGAGCATTTGACGTGATAGGCATTAATGTGCTCATCAACAAGTTGTGTATCTACGGCATTTCTGATTCTTCCTGCTGCTGGATACGCTCTTTTCTATCGGGCCGCTCGTAAACTATTGTGTTATCCGATGGCTCTACGTCAACGCCGTTAAGTAGATTGTCTGGTGTCCCTCAAGGAAGTGTGTTGGGGCCGCTTCTATTTTCATTATTTATTAATGATCTTCCATCTGACCTTCAATTCTGCAAGTGTCATCTATACGCCGACGATTTCGTCATCTACTGCAGCGTTAGTTTGAAGAATATCAACAGTATTATCGAGAAAATAAATTTAGATCTGGCTAATGTCTCGCGTTGGGGTTCCGACGATGGTCTTGCTATGAATGCCAGTAAGACCCAGGCTATGTGGATCGGTTCAAGAGGCTGCAAGACTAAAGTTAATGTTTTGAATAATCCCCCGGTCCTTCTTGATGGCAACGTCATTAATATGGGTGATTCACTCAAGGTTCTTGGGATCACCATTGACAACTCGCTCACATGGAGGGATCAGTGCAACATTACCGCCAAGAAAAGTCTTGGCCGCTCTTGCGCGTTTACGCAAGAATCAGGGATTTCTACCATCGTCCATGAAGCTAATGCTAATTAAAACCCTCATATTTCCATACTTCGACTACTGTGCTAGCCTGTTCCTGGGACTGTCCTACGAGCTTACCGTAAAGCTTACGAGAATGTACGAATGCGGCAATCCGATTCGCCACCGACACCAAGTTATTTGATCACAACACGCCGGACTATATCTTCAATAAGTTGCTGCCCCTAAAGGTCAGGCGCGAGTACCTCGTATTGTGCTTCCTAGCTTCTGCATTAAAGAGCGCCAATCCACCTTATCTTGCCAACTGCTTCAAATTCATGGACCCGGACCGAGTAGGCAGTAAGAGAGGCTCATCACTCGAGCTTAAAATCGAGGGTTTCAGTAAAGAGTACATGTGCCACTCAATCTACATTGGGGCTGCATAACTATGGAACGATCTGCCACACTCACTACGACAGCTTTACAAGAAGCCCTGCTTCAAACACCGGCACTTCGAGTTTATTTTTAACCATTCTTATTAATGTAGCTTATTTATTTGTTCTTTTGTTGTACATTTTTTACGCTGCGATTTTTTAATTTCATTGTGTATATATTTATAAATTATTTTATTTTTTGCTTCCTCCTAGAGGAAGCTTTGTGATAGTAATTTTTTGAGTTGTTGTAAAAATATGTTATAATTGTTTTCCGAGGTGTTAGGAATCAAAATACATGGTTTTTGAAAAATGTCTCTATGGATGTATGTGTGGGTGTGCGTGTGTGTGTGTGTATATGTGTGTGTGTATACGCCTGGATCTCAGCTTCTTTAATCGGACAGGTCTCATTACTTTTGTTTTTTTTTGTGTGATTGCGGGTCAAAAATCCATTTTTTGATGGGGCCGATGCGTTTTTGTTTAAATTCGAATTTTCGATTTTCTCAAAATTGTTTTTTGCTTTTTTTTAATAATAGGATCGAGATATTTGAATCGGATGGGTAGCATTCGAAAGAAAATTATAATACCTATATTTCCTAAAAAAAAAAGTTTCTAGATATCACGGTTCTTTTGTTATTAACAAAAACGTGTTTTTTTTTAAAAGCTTATAACTCCCAAACTAAACGGTCAATTTTTATTAATAATTCCAAATTTTTATTAATAATTTAAAAATATTTGGATTGGGCGGCGGCGAAGAGCGATAAGATGAAGCGTACGCACAAGATGATACTTGTACCAGAAGGCACGTTTCAACCTGCACAGCATGCCATGACGTCTAGCATCTCGTCGGAGTTTGCGTCAGCGTCCACCCCGTGAGCACATTTACCCGTGAGAACATTACTGAGATTCAAAATACATATTTTATGAAAAAGGGTGGGCATCGGAGAGGCTAGAGGCACTATACACGCACTCCAGATGTGAAAAAAGAACAACGCTTCGTCAAACGTGCACGGGTACGTACGTGGATGGGTCAGCGTCGTAAAAACACGACCCTATTGACGCATGAAGCACACTTGTGATAAAAACTATACATCCTGTTGTATCGGGCCAACCGGATTTACAGTTCAGTATGCTATAGCCGAAATATACTTACTGAGTTGGAGTCACATCATAATACAAGCTACGTCGAAAACTCTCTCTCTCTCTCTCTCTCTCTCTCTCTCTCTCTCTCTCTCTCTCTCTCTCTCTCTCTCTCTCTATCTCTCTCTCTCTCACTCGATCTCGCGACAATAGACTAATACCAGCGAAATACTCGTACCAGAAGGCACGTTTCAACCTGCACAGCATGCGATGACGTCACCCGTGTAGGGGTTGCTGGCAAGAGTGAAATACTCGTCTTGCCTCCTTTATATGGGCTATATCAATAATCTCTTATCATTTGTAGATGCAGTTAACCAAAACAGTATTTCGATTTACCGGGTAAAATTCTATGAAATACTATTAAGTTTTGTGAGTCGTTGTTAAGAAACGATTGCAAGAAGAACGCAATTGAAATATTCTGGAGTTCTTAAAATTAATAGCGATAAGTCAACTACGAATATCGGAACAACGAAGAGATCCGATAGTTCAGCATGCTATAGCCGAAATACTTACTGAGCTAGAGCCATATCATGCATGCAGACCACATCGAAAAAATAAACGCGCCGTAAATATCTTACGAGTGACGATAGAATAATGCCCTCGAAAGTCAACTCATCAACGCGGTAAATATACTCATCTCCGCGCGCGCTACCGTCGCGCGAATCAGCTTATCCCCGCGGTCATCCGGCTTGTTACAGCATCGATTCAGCTCATCACCGCGGTAAGATGCTAGTCCCCGCGCGCGCGCGCCGCCATTGGGGGTCGCTAGTAAATAACAATTTGACCGTCATGCAAAAATATAACCATAAAATACGGAAAAATTTTATTCGATAACGTCATTACAAATGGAAGGGTGGAAGCTTCTCGAAAGTGGGCGGGGCCTCACCTGCCCATCTCAACCTATCAGAACGCTACACAGGTCGGCAGGTGGCCGAACGGTGGGGGGGGGGGGCGTAGAACAGCCCTAATTATACTACTTACTTGCTAAGAGATTAAGATTTCCTATCGAATCAGAGCTTAAATTAAAGCTTTTATAATTATTTTTGCTTATTTTCATAACATAAATCGTAATGTAGTAATTTCACGTTACATATGAAATACACAAATCAAACAGGTACCGAAGCAAAAAACTCTTAAGGGGATGTCGTAGCAAAAGTTTCACCAAATTGCCACCAAGACACTGGCGCTGTCGTCAAGTGGGAGATTAGTGACTTTTGTCACTTTGAACAGTAATTGTCGAAAAAATAGGAATTTGCGCATCAAACAAAGAACTGAGCAGCGTAGCCATGACAATAATGAATCATATTCATCAGTCAGATTTGGCCACAGATGCCTATTTTTTTCAAACAATTGGAAATACAAAGTGGGACGGGCCGCAACTACCTAAGTCCGACGCCACGCCATGTTGGCATACGCAAACTGCGAAGTAGTAACTAATATTTCACAGAGAGGGTGCGGGGGGCGCTGATTCGAGCCAGCGCGCAAAACAAAAACATTTTTTTGGTTATACAGTGGTCAATGAAAGCAACTTCATATTGCAGATGAACAATAAATAATAACATAATATGCAAATACAGAAATATGTATTTGCCATCAATCAATTTATTATTATTTATTCAATATTTATTGTTTTATTTGCCACCATATGATTTGCTGCTAAAACATCTAAATGTACTATGACTGAATACATAAAATAGTAAAAAGAAAGAATAGAGTTTTGAGATAGCAAAGAGAACATGAAAAGAATAAAAATTGTTTTCAAAGTAATGCTTTGAGGTCAAGTAAACTTGACAGAAATCATTTTGAGCAAAGATTTTTACTTGCCATGCACTTGATTTCGTTTTCCTATTATCATCATGGTATCTTTTAGTGATAACACGATACGTCTCAAATAAAATTATTTGCGAGTGATAAATAGATTAAATTTAAAAATAATAAAAAGGTTCATGCCTTTAGGTGTTATAGTGATAACCTAAATTCATAAGTATCAATTATGAATAATAAAAAGGTATGAAAAATAGTAAAGGGTACAAGCATACAGTTTAGCAAACAAAAAGGAGCTCGATAATCGAAAGAAACAACATAAATCCATTCTAAAAACCAATTTCGAATCTCACATGCAATTTTGGAAATAATTATATCTGAAAAATCTCAGTATCTAGCAAAACGTTACTAAAATTAGATTAACTTATAGACAAATTAGAATCTTACTTAGTGATTTTACACTAGGTATACATATTGAATGAAAAAATACACAACAATCACCTAGCACGTACTATTCGATATTACCTCAACGTAAATGAGACACTTGTACACAACACAAAAAATCTTTCACAATAAATCAGACACATTATTAGATTTGCTTTACAAATAACAATTGTTTAATATGTAGAAGACGAAGGTGATATCAAAAGTACATAACCTCTCAAAAGGTATATTTTCTGCATTCTTCTAACCTGTACACGATATATCATGGGAGAAACGCAAGCTCATGAACAAAATCACAACAATTAACCCCGAAAAGTTAATTCGAGATTAAAAAACCACTGACAAATACAACGACGAATACCGAAAATACCACTTGTTGCTACAATGAGCAACTGCCCCTACTGAAAGAAGCAGACCACAACACGCATGACCTGACCAACCACGTACCGTCATCTATATCATATTCAAACGTCAGATATCGTCACGGTGACTGCCAGCGATTTATATAAAAGAATATTATTTATTTGACTGCATTAAAGCTAATGTAAGAATCTGACTTACAGCCTTTTAACTACAAAAAAAAAAATAAACCAGCATATTAACAATATATTGAAAGACAATTATCGACCTTTGTGCCCACTCTGAAAAAAAAGTCTTGAATTCAGGATTACACGCATGCACACGTACAGCCGCGGCTCGCCTCTCGGCTCACGCCAAGAGAGCTGCTGCTGTCTATTAAAAAATTGTTATTTCTTTTACAATGGACATTCAATTTCATAATAGTTATGGTAACAGACAACAATTTTAATTATTAGGTAATAATTTTGCCTGACTTTATAAAAAAAAATCAGCGCTATATTTTTCGTAAAGATCCCGTCAAGCATACGTATATCGATGGCTGAGCGGAACAAGGTCATATCTCACCGCGCGGATGAAGAACATCGTATCTCAGCGCGCGGACGAAACGTCGTATCTCACCGCGCGAATGAAGAACATCCTATTTCGGCGCACTTGTTGCCAGTAGACGACCAGTATACGGCGAGACACGACGTTTTTTGTCCGCGCGCCGAGATACGACCTTGTTTCGCAGCTGAAAATCCAAAAGAGGTATCCAATTCTATAATATTTATCGCAATTAACAATAATTTTAATTATCAGACAATAATTTTTGCTAAATTTCTACGGAATACACCAGCGCCACACTTTTCGTAAAGATCCCGTGTAACTCGTATTCCGTATTTGATCCGAAAATGGTTCTTATCGTGAGGCTTTCTCAAGTGAAAGTCGAAATGGGACATTTCATTTCATGAAAGTTATTAAATAAATAATGTCGGCTTTTATGAAAAAATCAGAGTCGGTCTTTATGTTCTACTGGTCTACAAGTAAAGGGAAAAACAACTTATGTAGGTCCACGGAACATGCGCACGCGTGCAATTCAGAATTGAAAACTCTATTTTATTTTGTAAGCACACAAGACGAAAAGTGTCCTTCATCAAATTTTACAAACGATGCTGCATTATTTCTTTCGAAAAAGGCGGTAAGGCAGATTCCTATGTTGGTTTTATGGCAATTCAATAAATAATATTGGCTTTTATAATAAATCGGAACCGGTCTTTATTTTCTACTAGTTTATGAGTAAAGGGAAAAGCAATTTATAGGCCAAATTTATAAAACGAAGGATATAACGTTAAATAAACCGAATTCACGCTGTTAACAGCGTGATGCCGAAGCCCTCTTGGCTCGCGCGAGACGCGCCGCCGCTGTAGACCCCGGCATCACGGCCTTCGGTGCATTTTACGTCATACTAGTGCGACATTGAAACATAAGCTCATAACTTGTGTTACGTCTGGCTCGTCCACAAATGTAAATGAAGACCGATCCTGATTCTTTTAGAAAACCCGATATTATTTATTTAAATGCAATAGGGCGACTTCACCAATATCAGAACAGTCACCAGTTAACGAACGATTTCTGTAAATATATGAAAATATCAAGCTTTCTATGTATTGTTTATCAATCATGACGATAGTTTTCGAACCTTTGAAAATTTTTATTTAATTTTACATAAAGATTATGCATAAAAGAAATTATCTTGTTAAAAATATAATCATAAAATCGCCGCTATTGAGTGTTTATTGACTGGCGAAGTATTCATTCATTGGCGAAACGTATTTAGATACTAAAATCGCGTGTTTATTTACTGGTTATTTGGAGATATTTACAAATTCCTTTTAAACAAAATTTCTACTTTTATTCTTTATCTAAAATTTTGTCTCTGAAGTAAAGTTTGAAGATTTTAAACTACGAATTAAAAAAGATTTTTGCTTTTAATTCATTTTTAATTCTCTTAAATAAATAACAGAAATAGAAATTTCCTTATTCCTTCATTCACGGATGAAGTTACCCTAATACCAAAGTAGAAAGCTGCTTTACCGCCTTTTTCGCAAGAAATAATGCAGCTTTATTTGGAAAATTTAATGAAGGACCTTTTTCGACCTCTGTGCATAGAAAATAAAGAAGTGTTTTGATTTCTGAATTGCACGCATGAGCACGTTCCGTGGACCTACAGCGGAGACGGGCCACTTGGCTCGTGCGAGGAGCGTCGCCGCTGTAGGCCTGGAATGACTGCATTCGGCGTTTTTTTCGTTATTCTCCTGCGACTTTGAAACTTTAGCTAATAACTTGTATTGCGCCTTATTAGTCGACAAATTTAAATGAAGGCCGACTCTAATTCTTTTAGAAAAGCCGATATTATTTATTTAATTGCAATAACACCAACGTAGAAAGCTGCCTTACCGCCATTTTAAAGATACTTAATGCAGCATCGTTTGTAAAATCTAATGATAGATGCTTGTCGTCCTCTGTGTATATCAAATAAAAAAGAGTTTTCAATTCTGAATTGCATGCTTGCGCACGTTCTGTGGACCTACAGCAGCGGCGCGCCAGTAGGCTCGTGCGAGGAGCACCGCTGCTGTAGGCTCTGGAATCACGACCTTCGGCGTATTTTGCGTCATACTCCTGCTACTTTCAAAACTTTACCTCAGAACTTGTGTTGCGCGTTACTCGTTGACAAATGTAAATCAGGACCGAACCTGATTTTTTTGAGATATTTATTTATTTATTTATTTATTTATTTATTTATTTAAACCAGAGTAGTACATGTTGTATTACATGTTATTGCTTACTTCAGGACATAGTTACATGTCTGAAGCAGCAAACATCCTATAGAGGTAGACATAGCTACCTGTACATAGGTCCGGTGTACTTAAAACTAAAAAAACTTAAGTAACTTATAAACTAGGCATGGAATCAAAGATTCCACTATAAATAATATATTTTGTCCACATTGATTATCTCAGCCATACTGGAAGGTTAAATTTTTATTTATTTATTTATTTAATTTATTTATTTATTTATTTATTTTTTTTAATTCTAGAATATATTAGTACCAATCCAAATTTTTAGCTTTTTCTTATTATAATTTTTTGCGATATCTAGAACTTTAAGATTTGGATTAGATTTCGGAAGACAATTAAATACTTGTATCGCTCTGACATAGTTATCTTTATCACTAACAGTTTTTGAACACTTTGGTGGTATTATAAGTTTATTTCTAGTTTTGCTAGTCGATGTTAAGTATAAATTTCTAAGTTCATTATAATGATACGTTACACATTCGTAAGCAAAAATTTGTTTTAGATTCAAGGGGTTGTCTCAATTAAAAATATTTTTGTTTATAATTTTTAAAATCCTATTTTGGATGTTTTGTAGTAATTTTAAGTTGTTTTTATATGCACCACCCCATGCAATATTTCCATAGCTAATGACACTATGAAAAAATGCATAATATATTGTCTTAAGTGTGCCAGATTGCATATATGTTGATAATTTGTACAGTATATATATTATATATTAAGTTTTTTTTATTATATATTCAATATGTTTATCCCACTTTAACCTATAATCAATAATTATACCTAGATATTTACAGTATTCCACCCTGCTCAATTTAGTACCCTGTATGCGTATGTTCATATCTTCGGGAACACTATCACAATAGTTACCAAAAGTTATGTACACAGTTTTCTTTATATTTAGTGATAGTTTGTTAAGTGCTAGCCAGATATTTATATCTTCTAAGTACTTGTTCATTTTATTTTCAACTTTCTCCCAGTTATCATCTGTTGAAATAATAGCTGTATCATCCGCATATGAGATGGTACTATCTGTTCTGTTTGTTAGTAAATCGTTTACGTAAATTATGAATAAGAGTGGCCCTAGTATAGTACCTTGCAGCACACCTGTAGTTATCGTTTCATAATAGCTTTAATTAATAGATAAGCCGATATTATTTATTTGAGTGCAATAATACCAAAGTAGGAATCTGCCTTACGGTCTTTTTCGAAAGAAATAATTCAGCATCTTTTGTAAAATCTAATGGAAGACCCTTTTCATCCTGTGAAAGCAAAATAAAAAAGGGTTTCCAATTCTGAATTGCACGCGTGCGCACGTTCCGTGGACCTACAGCGGCGGCGAGCCACTTCGCTCATCCGAGGAGCGCCGCGGCTGTAGGCCCGGTATCACGGCAGGAGGCGTATTTTACGTCATAGTCCTGCGACTTAAAATCTTTAGCTCATAACTTATGTTGCGCTTTGCTCGTCGACAAATCTAAATGAAAGCAGACCCTGATTCTTTTAGAAGAGCCGATATTATTTATTTAATTGTAATAATACCAAAGTAGAAAGCTGCCTTACGGCCATTTTGAAGATAAATAATGCTGCATAGTTTGTAAATCTAAGGATAGACTCTTGTCGTCCTTTATGCATATAAAATAAAAAACCGTTGCCAATATATTGGCACGTAGCTTCCGCCAAATGAATTTATCACTCCTATATGTATAGTATATAGTTCAAATATAAAATATGTATATTCATTCTACATGTTTTTTCAATAATTTACAACTTTATTAGTATTTACAAAAATTACACATTATTTCTTATTCTTGAAATCCTTTATAAGCTGCCACTGAGAATATGTCAACATAAAAGTACTACGTTAAGATATTAATAATACAAAATAACCTACCTACCTGGAGAGCAACTAACACACATCCACTGCAGCATCTATAAGAACCCCTTTTCTATATTTCTACTACTTCCATGTTATTGTACTTCAATATTCCGTATAATAGATAATGTTTCCTGATTAAATTTGAAAAATATATTGCCTATACCACACACAAAATTTTCTATAAATTTCATGTTTCCATTTATAAAAAAGAGAACGCGATTAATATCGAAGTGCAAACAAAAGTATTGTTAAAAGTATTTCTCGGCCTCTAATTCATCAGCGTATCTATCTAATTTCATGCATGTATCGATGAAGCGCGCTGTAAATTAACCTCAATAAAGTTACATTTCCAGCTCCATTTTCTAGTATACATAGAGCCGTTCGCGAAAAATTACGATTTGAAAAGAAGGCTAAAACAGTTTTAACCGCTAATATCTCTGAAATTCATCAACGAATTTTTTACCTTAAGAGAACACATAATAAATAACATACAAACTCTGCATCTCCACCAAATTTCAAAAAAATTATAATCATTTTTCTCTATGCAACAACGAAAATAACTTTGTAAAATACGAAAATTTTGAGTATCAAATATCTCTAAAAGTAATCGTACGATCTTGATAAAAATTCGCGTACATAATATCTATATCACACACAAAATTGTCTATAAATCTGTACCTGATTCATCAAGCCCTTCTCGAGAAATTACGATATGGAAACAAATTTTTTTAAATCTTAACCTCAAATATCTCTGAAATTTATGGACCAAGCATTTTACCCAAATAACTGAGCCGAAAACTATCCGAAATCTACCTCTATAAGGAATTTTGAAGCAATTAAGTCAATTTTACTCCAGTAATCGTCGGACAGACAAAACTAATTTTTTTCATTTTTCATTGTTTACGTTTTTGTTAATAACAAAAGAACAGTGATAGCTAGAAAAATTATTTTTTTTTGGAAAATATAGGTATTTTAATTCTCTTTCGAATGCTTCCCATCCGACTTAGATACATAGAGCCGTTCTCGAGACATTATGATTTGAAAAAAAGGTTAAAAAAAATTTTAACCTCCAATATCTCTGAAATTTATGGACCAATCTTTTTGCCCACCGAACTCGACCGAGAACTATCCAAAATCTAGCTCTACAAGGAATTTTGAACCGATTAAGTCAATTTTATTCCCGTAATCGTTAGACATACAAAACTCATTTTTTTTCATTTTTCAATTATTTTTCTCATATACTAACTAAAAGAATGAAATCAAATTTTCGCAGATTATAGCTATTTATACTCTGCATTTTCATAATTTTTCTCGAAAAAATTAACCGTTTAGTTTGGAAGTTATAAGCTTTAAAAAAAAAATACATTTTTGTTAATAACAAAAGAACCGCAATAGCTGGAGAAATTATTTTTATTTTCAAAAGATAGGTTTTTTTATGCTCTTTCGAATGCTACTTATTTGATTTAAAAATTTAAATCCGATCATTAAAAAAATTCAAATATAAATTTTTAAAAAATCAAAAATTCGACATAAAACGCATCAGTGAATCATAAAAAATTATTTTCTCCCCGAATTTAGAATAAACTAGGGGGGCTGCGCCCCCCAGCGTGCCTTCGGCACCCCTCCCCCCGGCCCCACACACACCTGCTCCTCGCTTCGCTCGTCGCCCGCCCCCTCCCTATGTAAAAACTTCGTTTTTACATAATAGGCACGACCGCAATACTCAGGAGAATCTTGTATTTTTATAAAAGCGAAAATTGCAACACTTCCGATATTTATAATAAAAAAAAAAATTAAATATATAATAATAATAAAAAACTAGCTGCTCACGGACTCACGGGTGTTCCTAACTACATATACCTATACAATCTCAATTACAAAAAAATACTTGCGCACATATGCATATATATATACACTAATACCGCGAAAAGGAGAAAAACAGAAGGAGAATGCTCAATACTGATGCATTCGGCAACGTCAATCTGGCTTAGCCCTGCGACCTGCGCGCATGAATACTTATACTGCAGCAGTCGTAACGGCTACGGTAGGTACCTCGGCTCACGGTCGTACACACTTTCCGGACCTATGTATACTACCGTGCCTCGGCTAGGCTGCGTTTGCACACCAAGAACAGCGGAAAAACACATGCGACTCGTGCGACCGAGAGGTATAAGATATATCTATATATATGATCGCGCGCGCTTTCTGCTACTGCTGAGTAGTGCAGCGTGCCGTCAGCCGTGGCGCACATGTGTCCATGGTGTGTGTGTCAACAATCGAATCGTCTGGCTCCCGGTGTCCCCAGCAATGACTGTGGCTGCTGTAGTATGCCGCCCTGGTGAATCGTGTTCGCCCTTTCATCGTGTTCGTCGATTGTCGATGATTCATCGGAGATGGGAAGGCAGTGTGTCAGCGGCGAGAGCAGATACAGTAAGCATTTTCTCGTTCCCAACCTCTCTGATGGGTGAGCTGATGGTACTTTCGCTTGTTGCAGGTATTTGTGGCAGCGAGAGTAGTGTAAACGACGGGCACTGTTGCAGACTGTTTCTTGGGTGTGGAAATGTTGTCTGAATCATCTATTTATTAATTATATGTGGTTTTTAGGTGCTCAACTTTCCTTATTTGGCTCTTATACTAGCGACTATGTGTACAGTTAAGCTGCTGCTTGTATCTTCAGCGTCTTCAGTGAAACAACGGTTTAAGGTCTCCACCAGTTCTTCCCCTCTAGTTGTTACAGAAAGCTGGTACAGTGAGTGAACAACAGCCATTGCTGCAGACTTTTCTTTTGTATGGTATGTTTTTTGAGTCATCTATTTATTAGTCATATGTGGTTTTTAGGTGCTCAACTCTCCTCGCTTGTCCCCCAGAATAGGGACTGATCTGCTGTTCATGCGCTTTCCTGATCCCTAGGCTGAGACAGTCCCTGACATTGAAACACAATTGACGGTCTTTGTCAGTACTTTCCTCCTAGGTGGTGTAGTTACGGACACAGTGGATCGCTGTTAGATGATTCTCAGCAGACTGGCATCCATGGAGTAGTGCCAGCCTAGACCGTCCAGCCCTATTTTGCAACTTCTGCAGCTCTAAGTGATCTTCGAGTGTTAGTGCTTTAAAGTGTGAGGGGATAGGTAATAGGAACTGGGAAATATTATATAAGTGCTATGTGTGTTGTTAAATGCGATAAGGGTAGGTAGCTGTCACTGGTAATATTAGCTCGTCCATTTAATTTCTAAATTTAGTCAGGTGTAAGAACTCGCTTCAGGGTATCTGTTGTATTAAAATACATCATTATGTATTTCGCAGATTTCTACCCAGTGAGATTTGCCTATATAATAGTTTTCTACATGCTGTAAGACTGAGTCAGCTAGAACATTGCATTCTTTATGCATTGAAATTTACCATATTACAACATTTATAGCTCATACATTACACAAAAGTTTTTTTTTGTATATATGATATTCCTTTAACATGTACTTATATAATATTACACAATTTTGATTCTTTTAGTTCAATCGCTTAGGTCCTGGGAGCATAGTTAGTAGGTTAAGCTGGGTAATCTTGTATCAAATTTTTAAAATTTGTTATTAAAAATCTTTTTGTAGAAAACAGGGAAATAGATATTTTGTTTCTTTAATTATTTTTCCAATGTGTTTATCCCATTGAATATTGTAATCAAATGTAATTGTGTATCTTATTGTTATGTTTTTGTAATTATATTATCTTTGGAATGTTATGTCGATTTTTTCCATTTTATTTAGAGCTATTGTATCGAATACTTCTGTGTAAATCTAATTCTGTGAAATAATAAGCGAAAATTCACTATACGTGTATTGGGGTATTAAAAATCATGTTTATACGTTTAGATGATCCAGAAATTATTGTACATAAAAATGTTAATTGGGAATAAGTTTTGTTTAAACTATATCTATATGCTTTGTATTTAACAGTTTTATTGAAAGTCAAATTCTTGTATGATAAGCGAAAATCGACTATTTCAGGTGTATTTAGGCATTAAAAATCGTTTTTATAGGTCTAAGCGGTCAGGAATCCATTTTATATGAAAATGTTCAATGGGAAAAAGTTTTGATTAAATATTGTCTAGAACTTTTGTATTGAACATGTTTGTGTAAAATCAAATCCTGTCAAGTTTTAGCCGAAAATCGTCCATTTTATGTATGTTTTGACGTTTAAAATCGTTTTTATAAGTCTAACTCGACAGGAGTTGATTTTACACGAAAATGTTAAATAGAAAAAAGTTTTGTTTAAATATTATCTACAACTTTTACATTTAACATTTTTGTATAAAATCAAATCTTGTCAAGTTATAGCCGAAAATCGTCCATTTTATGTATATTTAGGCATTAAAAATCGTTTTTATGAGTTTCACTCGTCAGGAATTGATTGTACAAAAAAATGTTTAACAGGAAAAAGTTTTGTTTTAATATAATCTATAACTTTTACATTTAACATTATTGTGTAAAATCAAATCCTGTAAAGAAATAGCAAAAAAAACGACTATTTTTGATGATTTTAGCGGTTTTTCGCTATTACATTGTTAAATATTGTTTATAGAAAAAAATTTTCCATGTAAAAAAGACGTGTTTTAATTAGTTTTAGCAGATGCACTTGTTGTTTTTTGACGTAAAATTAATTTTGTTCACATTATGTTCAAAAATCGATTTTTTCAAATTTTTATTTGCTCTGGCGTTTTTTTATTTGTTGATCGATTCGGCTCGGTATAAGACTGGAGCTTACTTATAATTAGACGAGTATCTGGGCCAAAATTCGTTAAGATCTATTGGAAATTCGCAGAGATATTCCATAAACTTGACTACATACGAACGGACATACACACATACACCATAAAAAACGCCTAAAATGAACCAATTCTGGGTGGAAAATAGTTTTTATGCAACAAATTGTTCGTTTTTGAAGTGTTACAATTTTCGCTCTAGTGAAAATATAAGGCTCTCCCGAGAAGCGGTCGTGCCGCAAAAACAAAAGAATATGATCCACCCGGTTAAAATCGACCGCGTAGATCCGGAGATAAAGCGGTATACTTACACTCACACACACAAACACACACACGCGCACACACGCACACACACACGCACACACGCACACACACACACACATCCATGCAGACATTTTCTAAAATCATGTGATTCAAAGTTCTAACATCTCTAATCACATTTTTAGAGAGATTAAACGAAACTTAAAATTTTACTATTACAAAGCTTCCTCTAGGAGCAAGCAAAAGAGTTTTCAATTCTGAATTGCACGCCTGCGTACGTTCCGTGGACCTACAGCGGCAGCGCCCCTCGCGCGAGCCAAGAGGCGCGCCGCCGCTGTAGACCTGGGATAACGGCCTTCGGCGTATTTTACGTCATTCTCCTGCGACTTTGAAACTTTAGCTAATAACTTGTGTTGCTCCTTACTCGTTGACAAATTTAAATGAACGTCCACTCTGATTCTTTTAGAAAAGCCGATATTATTTATTTAATTGCAATAATACCAAAGTAGAAAGCAGCCTAACCGCCATTTTCAAGATAAATAATACAGCATCATTTGTAAAATCTAATGATAGACCCTTGTCGTCCTCTTAGATTTTACACACCATGCCGCATGATTTCTTTCGAAAAAGGCGGTAAGTAAGGTTCTTACTTTGGTTTTATCGCAATTAAATATATAATATCGGCTTTTATGAAAAAATCAGAGCCGGCCTTTATTTTCTACTAGTCTACAAGTCAAGGGAAAAACAATTTATAGATAAAAGGTAACAAACAAAGAATGTAACATTAAATAAAACGAGTTCGGTATGCCAGCTGAATGATGCCAGAACCTACAGCGGCGGCGTTCCTCGCGCGAGCCAAGTGGCGCGCCGCCGCTGTAGGTTCACGGAACGTGCGTACGCGTGCAATTCAGAATTGAAAACTCTTTTTTTTGTATGCACACGGGACGAAAAGGGTCTTTCATTAGATTTTAAACAAGAATCTGTATTGTTTCTCTTGAAAAGGCGGTAAGGCAGCATTATACTTTGGTATCATTGCAATTAAATAAATAATATCGACTTTTCTAAAAGAGTCAGGGTCGGGCTTCCATACATTTGTCGACAAGCAAGGCGCAACACAAGTTATGAGCTAAAGTTCAAAGTCGTAGGAGTATGACGTAAAATACGCCGAAGGCCATCATCCGAGGTCTACAGCGCGTAGGACGCTGGCTGCGGGGGTAGCACGTCCCGGCTTAACTGCACAAGCTTACCGTACCGGGCCCCGCAGTTAGCTTAAGTGCGAGAGAGAAAGCGCTCGTTAATGAGAGACGCGCGGGGGAGAGAAAGCTTCGCTTACCGCGTCGGAGTACCACACGCCGCGGCAGTGTCGTGCAAAGATTCGAGAAGTATAGATGTGCATACCGCCGACCCTCATACCGTAAATGTAATATTATTCGAGAAATAGAAAAGGAAGGATAGTGTGAGATAGTCTACAGGGATTGATTGGCTAATTCAGTGAGTGAAGGATAAGGATCATCGTTCATTTCGTTCGAATTATTAGAAATATTTGGAGTTGTATCGAGTACTTGGACCAAGAAACGATTACTAATTTTCGGTGTGTGAAATTATTCTTGCGAAGAGTGTGAGACGAGTATCACCTTTGAACGCGGAGGTTGCTACATCGGAAAACAAGGAAAACAACGATCAAAAAGGTATTATTTATAATAATGAGATTTACATGAATATTTACTTATAATATAAATAAATATATTAGTTAAGGGAATTCTGCGATTACGTCTCTAATTGAAACAAGTGCATCGTTATTATTCCTTTTGGATTATTTAATTACACCACACACATCGCCCCCTGCTCGGTCCGCTCGCCAACCCCATTATTAGAGATAAATATTAATAATAATGAATGAGGATAATCTTCTATTACATAGTATCATGAAACACTTATATTTTCATTTAAAATTTCTGTAATGTTTTTTAAAAACATTATTCTTAACATTTGTTAATTTTTAAAATACTAAGTATATTATATTTAGCAAAATAATGCAGAATATATATGTAGTTCATTACGTCAGCTCTGATTTTATTTGTAACTTCAGCGAATCCAGAAATCCCTTTTATACAATTTTCAGCAAATCCAGTAGTATTTGAATATTTCGCCTCCATCTTCGATCGGCCATTTTGAATTCTGAAAATCATAGTTGTGATTCGTAATCAACGAATCCACATACCTCTTACATACAATTTTCAGCAAAATCCAGTAATAATTCAATTTTTGGCATCCATCTTGGGTCCTCTATTTTCAATTTTCAAAATCTGAGTTACGATTCCTAATTGGCGAAACCGGAAACCCACTCTATACAATTTTTAGAAAAATCAAGTAAAATTTAAATTTTTGTTAGCGATCTTGGGTCTACCAGTCTGAATTTTCACAATATATGTTCAGATTCGTAATCAGCGAAACCAAAAATTCTGTATATACAATTTTCAGCAAAATCCAATAATATTTCAATATTTGACCACCATTTTCGAATCCACCATTTTGAATTTTCCAAATCTGAGTTCAGATTCGTAATCAGCGAATCCAGAAATCCCTTTTATACAATTTTCAGCAAATCCAGTAGTATTTGAATATTTCGCCTCCGTCTTCGATCAGCCATTTTGAATTCTGAAAATCTGAGTTATGATTCGTAATCAGCGAATTCACATATTCCTTATATACAATTTTCAGCAAAATAGAGTAAAATTTTAATTTTTGTTAGCGATCTTGCGTCCACCAGTCTGAATTATCACAATATATGTTCAGATTCCTAGTCAGCGAAACTAAAAATCCCGTATTAAGGTAATACAAACTTCAGCAAAATCTAATAATATTTCAATATTTGACCACCACCTTTGAGTTCGCCATTTTGAATGTTCTTAAACTGAGTTCAGATTTGTAATAAACGACTCCAAAAACTCCTTATATACAATTTTCAACAAAATACAGTAATATTTCAATATGTGGCCGACATCTTCGATCCGGCATTTTGAATTCTGAAAATCTGAGTTGAGATTCGTAATCTAGAAATCCCCTAAATACAATTATTAGCAAAATCCAGTATTATTTAAATATTTTGCTGCCATTTTCAATTTTTAAAATCTAAGTTCAGATTCGTAACAATCGAATCCAGAAATCCCGTATATACAATTTTCAGCAAAATTCAGTAATATTTCAATATGCGGCAGACATTTTCGTTCCGCTATTTTGAATTTTCAAAATCTGAGTTCAGATTCCTAATCAGCGAATCTCGAAACCCCCTATATACAATTTTCAGCAACATATCTATAAGAGATTAGTTGTAGTGGGGTAGGTGGAGGAGGCGTGGAGGGGGGTTGAGGGGAGTGGAGGAGGTGGAAGGGAGTGGAGGGGGGTGGAGGGGCAGACGCCCTTCAAAATAACGTAAAATTTGAAAGAATTTAACGGTAAAAAGTGGAGGGGTGGTGGAGGGGAGGTGGAGAGGTGGTGGAGGGGGTTGGAGGGGGTGGAGGGGGTTGGAGGGGGTGGAGGGGTAGGTACCCATTTTTGCCCTTACAACTATATAATATTGGAAGATATATATATATATATATATATTGCGGAAACCGGTACTTTTGAGGATCTATAGTTTTTTCTCCAGAGTTCGTATATGCTTGACTAAAGAAATAACTTCCTCTCTGCGTTGAAGGTATTAATATAAATCCTCATAAGTATGAAAAATTCTCAAAGTATCGAATCCGTGCTGACATAGATCCTCAAAAGCTGCATTTGATGTATTTATATATATGGGAGCGTCCAGCAGAAACGGGCCACCGAGCGCGCGCGATGCCTTTTTTCGCGTAAAAGGCGCTCTGTTTAACTTGCTCATAATCGTATGCTGCGTCTTTGAGAAAAAAACCAAGGACCTATATCGATAGATTTTTTCTGCTCTTTCCAATTGCGCCATTTTTTTTTATTGCGAAACGCGTTTTTCCGGACGAAAACTCGAGTTGAATATTGAAAGCCATTTTCTCAAAGTATATCATGTTTCTTTTCAAAATAAACTACACCATTGGAAAGTACAACTCTTAAGCTTCAAAACCCTATCTTGGAGAAGTTGGAGAAATAAAGGGTTTAAAAGTAACAACATGAAAAAGACAGCTCCGAGGGTCCGCGCGAGCCCCTCGCGCCCGTGCGTACGGCACGTTTAAGTGCACGCTCTATTCAATTCGCTAATAATCGTGTACCAAGTCTCTGAAAAAAGAACTAAGGACATATATCGATAGATTTTTTCCTGCTCTTTCCAATGGTGCTATTATTTTTATTCCGAAATGCTTCCTTCTAGTTGAAAATTCCATTTGAATGTTTAAACTCTATTTTTTCAATAAAATATCAGTCTTTTCTTCAAAATGAATTATATTCTTCAAAAGTACAAGTCTTAAACTATAAAATATATTTTTAAGTTGAAACATGAAAAGTTCAAAAATAGTAAGATCAAAAAGACAGCGGCTGCCCGAACTTTTTACGCTATGCTCAAGGGCGGATTAATACACGCGATGTGCTATTTCGCCCTTTCTTTTTTGTAAATATAAAATGTTTTGTAACTTACAATGCCAATGCGTGGACATAATTTTGTGGATCTTGTTGTAACAGTTAGTATAATATTACAATGAACTTTGTTCATTTATATAACAAAATTTGAAAAACATAATATATTAAACATAAAAATATCTATGAACGCACTGAAAGCAGTGAAACAGAAGTTCAAAATAACCTTATAGATTGTTTAATCTGGCATAACAATATTACCTTTTCCTTTAAATTTTAATTTTTTTACATTTTTCTGATTTTATAAGAATTGTCCTTTTTGCGACATTCGCTTCTTTCTTTGTTTGAGCTTTAAGTACTTTTTCTTTTTTGATCGGTGAATATAATTGAGAATCTTCTGACGCTGAAAATTTTTTAAGTTCTAACTTTTTGGCATCATTTAATAATTCAATACAATGAAACAATTGAGTTCCAGGTATTGTCTTAGCTGAGGCTAGCCTGTTTTGTAGCTTTTCTGTAGCCTTTAAGTAATCGTCTTTTGATGAAAAAAAGCACTCAATATTTTTGAAATACTCAGTTGCCCATTTGTATAAATCTTGGGGCGTCAATATATAATTGTCGGATACTTTCCGTAAATTTTCTCGTCTGGCATTGCTTTTCACGGAAGCACCTATTCCATCACATGCATTTCGGAATAAAAATAATAGCACCATTGGAAAGAGCAGGAAAAAATCTATCGATATATGTCCTTAGTTCTTTTCTTAGAGACTTGGTACACGATATTAGCGAATTGAATAGAGCGTGCACTGAAACGTGCCGTACGCACGGACGCGAGGGGCTCGCGCCGACCCTCAGCGCTGTCTTTTTCATGTTGTTACTTTTAAACCCTTTATTTCTCCAACTTCTCCAAGATAGGGTTTTGAAGCTTAAGAGTTGTACTTTCCAATGGTGTAGTTTATTTTGAAAAAAAAAACATGATATACTTTGAGAAAAATGGCTTTCAATATTCAACTCGAGTTTTCGTCCGGAAGAAAGCGTTTCGCAATAAAAACAATGGCACCATTGGAAAGAGCAGGAAAAAATCTATCGATATAGGTGCTTGGTTTTTTTTTCAAAGACGCAGCATACGATTATGAACGAGTTAAACAGAGCGCCTTTTACGCGAAAAAAGGCACCGCGCGCGCTCGGTGGCCCGTTTCTGCTGGACGCTCCCATATATATCTACCTTAATAATTTTGCAAAAATAAATTTACATACAATAGCTCTGTTTTTCCTTGTCTCTCCCCTTTCTTTCCGATCAGATAAGATAATACACATTATCGGGAGTAACTAAATTTAAAATCAGTCTTTATTCTTTTTGCTTAATATTTCTTGCTTATTCGACCTCTGTGCAGTACTTGTCTACCATACTACATTTAAACATCACCAAGGGAACGCAAACGAAGCCGTCACCGCGGATAACTAGAGAACAAAAGGAGACAGCAGGCAGCTAGAGCGAGCCGTCAAACAGATATATCATATTGGGAGGATAGTACAACCCTCAAACCAAGAAGAAGGATTGAAGAAATAAGAAAAAAAAAGGGAAAATCTGGAAATCATTAAGCCTCGGCTCGGAAAAGTGACGTTCACTTTTCAACACCAGCCTACCCGAATCTCGGCGCATATCCATAACCCTTCCTCTCTCTTTAAACGGCCTATCCATAGTGGTGCATGAACCCTCGTCGCGATCGCATAGGTAGCACGGACCTTAAGGTCATTTTACATAACTCTCGAAACTTCTTGAGTGTCTTCGGGGGAGTTACGTCGACAACTGACCAACTGTTATCGAAATGCGTGCGGACTCTATATAAACGAGTCCATTGATTATTTGTAAAGGTTAATTGTATCATTACCAGAGATGAGAATTATATAATAAATTAATGGTTTTGGCACAAACAGTTTCTGCATTATTACCACCGATAATTCCTGGCAGAAATTTATTTAGGTTGCTAGCTATAGAGGACGAGAGTTGCCGCAATCTTACACGTATGGAGTGTAAGGGTGACGGAGATAACATTGAGGTTCCCACAAGGTAAGAATGAATAAATATTCTTAGGGGATCAAACCAGACAAACAATATTTAACTGCGTGACGACGAAAGAAGTTGTCACGCAACACAGCTTTTTACTTTGGTATTATTACAATTAAATAAAACGACGGCATTGTGATGCAAATATTATTTTGATTAGAGAGGTGACGTACAATATAACATTTCTATAAGTGTTAATTTTTTTTTATAAATTATTTGTTTTATATCATAATTTCATTAATATTTCAGATGATTCAGTAATCCAAGAAAACGTTAATACAAAATTATTATGGATATACCACATCGCGCATTCAGATCTACGAAACTAATTCATATTATAGAGATGTATTTTTTCATTTTCTAGAGGTTTTTGCCTTCTGGCTTTCCCTCTATGAGCCTATAAATTTTTTTCATTGTTGGCTCAATCGAGTGTTTATTATGTTTTATTATCCTCCCTCTGCAATTATCAAGAGTAGAAATGCTTTTTTCTCTAATTTTATTTTCTATTTTTGAAATGATATGTAAGACTCCCCAGAGTTAAATGGTTATCGTTTTAAGAAGATGCTTTTGTCAACACTTTTTTCAAAATTAAGCTAAAAAAGGCGCAGAACTTGTTTTTTTTTTTAGCGTTAGGGTCTAATATTGCAGCTTTCTTCATATTTCTACATCCAAAAGCATATCGCAAAGTTTCAGCCGAATCCGTGATCCGGTGTTCGTAGCCTCTCCTAGTGAGTTATGTACAATTCGAAATGCCCAATCCACTCTCGGACTAATACATGTAAAAATATTCGATTTTTCCATATTTTTCTTTATTTTTTTTAAACGACTTAATAATATTCGATCGGACCGAAAAAATATGGGTAGATAGGAAATTTCGAGACCTTCCAGAAAATGGGCCTACTTTCGACCGACATCCAAAGCCAGAGCCAAAAAAAATTATTGTCGATTTTACATATTTTTCCTTATTTTTTTAACCAACTTAATAATATCCGACTGGGCCGAAAAAAATATGGGTCCATAAGAAATTTCAAGAACTTTCAGAAAATGGAACTACTTCCAACCGATATCCCAACCCGGCGGAGAAAAAAAAATTTTTCAATATTTTTCTTAATTTTTTTTTACCGACTTTATAATATCCGATCGAAAAGAAAAAAGAAGGATAGATAGGAAATTTCAAGATATTTCAGAAAATGGACCTAGTTCTCTCCGATATCTAAACCCAGCGAAGAAAAAAAAATTTCAATTTTTGTATATTTTTCTTTATTTTTTCAACCGACATAATAATAACCGATCGGAACGAAAAAAATATGGGTACATAGGAGATTTCAAGACCTTTCAGAAAATGGGCCTACTTCCATCCGATAGCCAAACCCAGCGAAGAAAAAAACAATTTCAATTTTTCCATATTTTTCTTTATTTTTTTTTTTAACCGACTTAATAATATCCAATCGGGCAGAAAAAATATGGGTAGATAGAGAATTCCAAGACCTTTTAGAAAATGGGTCTACTTCCGACCGATATCCAAACTCAGAGCCAAAAAAAATTATTTTCAATTGTTCCATATTTTTCGTTATTTCTTTTACCCGACTTAATAATATCCGATCGGGCCGAAAAAAATATGGGTAAATAGGAAATTTCGAGACTTTTCAGAATATAGGCCTACTTTCGACCGACATCCAAACCCCCAGAGCCAAAAAAATTATTGTCGATTTACCCATATTTTTCTTTATTTTTTTTAACCGACTTAATAATATCTGATTGGACCGACAAAAATATGGGTAGATCGGAAATTTCAAAACCTTTCAAGAACATGGGCCTACTTCCGACCGATATCCAAACCCAGAGCCAAAAAAAGTTATTTTTGATTTCTCCATATTTTTCGTTATTCCTTTTAACCGACTTAATAATATCTGATCGGACCGACAAAAATATAGATAGATCGGAAATTTCAAAACCTTCCAGAACATGGGACTACTTCCAACCGATTGTTACGTCGGGCCTACCAAAGAAGACCCAACATGTTAGTTTTATAAAAAACTATTTTGCTCAGTTTAGAGCCTAAGCTAATGAAAACCTACTAGCTCGGGATTGAGCTAGATACTAGCACTAGAAGGATAGGGTGGTTATGGGCAGCAAAAAGGGCGCGACGCGGTTGAAAAATTAAGTTTAAAAATTTGATAACCAGTGGTGTTTCTGGTTATACTTGTCTCACTGTTTTTGTTCACCCCGAATGTGAAATGTTTGATTTGTTTTGATCAGGGAATGTACCCACAAGAAAGGCCAAGTTACTGGCGACTTGCAGAATAGATTCCCTAAAATAGTTTTTAGTCTCAGGATATGTAGGGGGTCGGTTTTAAAAAGATGGATTGTTGGTAGAAAGAAACACTTTGTTTTAGGGGAAAACTTTACGGCAACACGAATTAATACATGAAATAGGGTTGATATTTTGGGAAATGTTCTGGCTAACCAGTAGAAAAGTTAAGATTGCAAATAAAATTTTACACTTACTTTTATTTTTTTCTCGGTCCTTAGCGGCTTTGATGGTCCGTTGTCTCCGCTGCGTATTTTTATGAAAGGTGTCGGTTGTTTAACTGATTTTAAAATCAATAAATAAATACAACCACGAGAATCTTTAGTTTTATGCAATCAATTTATTTCAACGGAAAAATATGGGTTACCATTGCACGGTAACTTTGGTTACAAATACAAAATCTGGGTTGGAACAAACTAAATGGCGCGCACCTTGTAAAATTTTGAAACGAAAAATGCTTGAGTAAGTATAAGGACCTCTCCGGTTGAGGGTTGTGAAAATGAGTGAGACCTCGTCGGTTTGAGGGTGGTTGAGCGCGTGTTAGTGAGCGCGTGTTGAATACCTTGTTGGAGAGTGAGTGAGCGCGTGTGAGTGAGCGCGTATTGAAGACCTCGTTGGAGGGTGATTGCTGGTGAGTGACTGAGACTGAGTAGACGCGCAGCGTTGCGAGCTGGCCTAACTGGGGGGACGCTGACACTTCTTCCCTTAAACGTGGAAAGATATTATTGGTTGCTTGGGTTTTGAGACCGCCCTTGGCATTGTAAGGGGCATACCTAAATCTACTTGATCGGTTACAATTGGTTCCGGAAATTTCGACCGCTTTCCTTTCTAGGAATTCTGAGTGAGGATTGGTTAATTAGTTACAAATATTCATCACGCATTTAAAAATAGTAAATAATAATTACTAATGCAAATTTTTACATAACCCTTAATTAAAAAACAACCAAATTATTCTAAAACTTAAAACTTTCCAAAATATTAATTTCCACTTGGTGAAAGTGTCGAAAAAGGCGGAGTTAGTACAAATTATTAAATATTTCAATAAATAATAATCGTTTACATAAACTTTTGTGTTGAACTGATAGATAAACCCGTATAAAAACAGATTCTAATATAATAAACATGAAAATTATTAATTAAAAGGTAGAAAGGCTTTAATTAACTAATTTGTTATGAATTTTAGTTGTTTTACATAGTAAAAATAAAGACTGTAGTAATTAGGGTTAGTATAAGTATGGGTAACGCATTTGTTAGTAATAATTTTTGTTTACAAGTATATTTTCGTATCTTAAACTTACTGTGAGGTATTTTCATTACTTAAGTATCTTAAACGTAATTTCCTAACAATAAAACATAGTTTATGCTTAAGTAGCTTATATTTATAAATTATTTAATAGTCAAACATTAATTATTGATAAAGATTTAACTTTAAACATAAATAATGGACATAAAAAGAGAAAAGATTCAACATATTTTATACTTGTATATAAAGCGACTGCAAATATCCCTAAGAATATTTGATTTACAAGCTTTATATGTTAAATTACTTAAATTATGCATAAACGATGTTTCATTTATCATCATAATTATTATAACAATATTTTAATTATAATATAATTAATAGTACCGCATACATAAAAAAATTCAATTAAACATCAGCAAAAGGTTTCTTATAGAGTTAAAAGCAGAAAAACCTAAAATAAACAAGGTTTTGCGTAAAAACGATAATTAATATTCCTAAGAGTATCAGATTTACAAAACGTCTTAATTTAGTCGTTAAAATAAAAGAAATAACGATATTAAGTGAATTTTCTTAATATTCTTACAGTGAAAAATTTCCAAATTTTTGCGAGATGGGTAGTATAAAGATGGACATTCGCCACCAAGCGAAGTTTTCCTCGGTGAAAGTGTCGATAGCTACCCACGCTTCCCCGAAAAGGACGCTACGCTTCTTAGAATTATACCTGGGGTACGTTTCCCCGAAAAGGACGCCGACCTTTTCTGCTATGTTGAGCGTCGCTTTCTTCTCAAACGGACGCCACGCGTTCAATTCTAAAATCTGACAAAATTTTTTCGTTTTCCTATTTCTAATGGTAAATCTACACTGAAAAAAATTTGGCACTCCAGCTGATCCGATAAGTACATACGCTATGCCGAAAGTAGGGTCGAATGTTGTACCGCGGTTCGGCACATCTCCTGCCCCGTACTGGCACAGCTCCTGTCCCGTAAAAGCATCGCGCGTCCCGTACTAGCACAGCTCCTCTCCCGTTAGGGACAAACGCTGTGCCAAAAGTGGGTGGTCTGACACACGCAGCGAAGGGGGCGCTGACTAACTGTGATGGAAACAGACGCCGTGCCAAATATTTTTCAGTGTAGCTATAGGGCAGGATGTAACACCCCCCTCCTAAAACGGTTGCTACTACTAACAAACGTAGCAAACGATGTAATAAGTAGTTTAGATCCTAAAAAGAAAAATGCAATTTGGAATTTAGAACAATTTGGAGAATGAAGAGAAAAAAAAGGTTTAAAAGCAAAATGATGATTTGATGTCGATTATGATTACGACTTTTTGTATAAGTTGTTTCCAAGTAATGGTTCATAAGGAGTATTATGTGCCCAATGCGAAGAAAGGTTTCTAAGTAATGACTTCTTGATCATTACTATATAGTTTTGGATAATGGATGTTGGTATCGGTAGGAGCTGACGGTTCAGGTGGTATATCTTGGGTTGGGGGATCGGATGAGTTTACTTTTATTTCCTGTAACTCCGTTGGAGGTTCGACAGGAGGTTGTTTGCTTAGATGGATGAGCAAATGGGTTATAGACCCAAATAACGCTCCAAGTAGACGAACTGACCAACCGTAAACAGTGTGGAGAGTATACCCGTGAACGAAAATATTGATGATGGCTTTCACAAGCTGAAAGATCATGATCAACGGCAGGAAATCAGCGCTGGCATTGCCGAACATTAGGAAATGCGACCAGAATCTTTGCCATGTTGTTTCAATGAGGTGCTCTATAGCATTTTCATTTAACAGCTTATCAAGGGCGGATTCGTTATTGTCTAGAGGATGACCTCTCATTTCCCTGGCAACGTCATTTAGAAGGCCCGGTCTTTCCATGGGGAACATGATTCTTTCCCGTAATTGGTCAAGATCACGTTGGTTGTAAATCCCACTTATGGCAAGTTCAGAGGGACTGATGTAAGTCCATGTGGGTTTTGCCATAGGGTGTATTACTGTTGGTGGTATAGCCTCTGTTGGAGAGGGTAAAATTTTGTACCAAGCGTTTCCAATAAAGTAGTAAGATGGAAGTAATGAGTTACAGGGCATACGGGTGCCTTTCTGTTTCAATACATGTGTTCGGGGAGTAAGAAAGAAGGTTTGATTATTTCGCGTTACTTCTAATTCGGCATAGCAGTAATTTCCATGCTGGACTTTTACTTCGACTGGGACGCACTTTACTATGTGAACCACTTCTCCTGCGGAAACTCCCATATAACCCGGTCCTTTCATTAAGTCAAAAGCAAAATCATCGGGTGATTGTTTAGCTATTGATAGTGAATTCTTAATTGTTTGGCGTTCCAAATTACATCTTTGTACAAGTACGTCTCTATACAAACTTTTCACTTGCTCGCGAATGTGTTTTTCGACGTAGCAAACTTAGAATTTACGTAGGAGAAAATATCCAAATTAATAACGCTTATAGTATCGGCTGTAGCGAAGCTATTTCCTTTCGTAGTCTCGAAAATAATTAATTTAGGGTGCTCGATTGTAATTATTTGATACCCACAAACCGATTCGTAATTTCGGGCGGTTAACGCAAAAGTAACCCCTTGAGTGGCCAGAGAGTATACCACCTGCCTATTGCCACCTAGGTCAGGGTTGGACATTTTATTGGCATAACCCTCATAAAGGATACCGTATGTGTTGAATTTACATGAATCAGTGGGGATGGTTTGCCAGAAGGTATATCCACCCTCTATGTCTAGGCAATTGCCTATAGACAATGGACAAACTGTTCCTGAGAGTAGGTTTATGTGATTATTATCTAGTCTAACTTGCGAATCATAGTCCATTAATGTGATTTTTATAGTACCCTGTACAACTACGTTCTCCCATGTACCGTAGGGATCGGAGTATCCTGCTCCACTACATTTACCTTCCGTGGTTAACGAACCTGCTAAAATGATACTATGGGTCACGGTAGAGTTTGGTTTTACGTCTACTATTACTTTGGTGTTAGGTAAATTATATGTTCCATAGTGATGTAATATTTCGCACGCATCTTTAGAAATGTCCTGAATATATTCGTTTTCTCCGTTCAATACAATAGAATTATGCGAAAAGCTACCGCAATGATAGATGGTGCGATGTATTTCCAATTTGCATTGGATTACATGAGTCGACGCGTATTCGTTGATCTGTAGCAACTGGACGAACTGTTGGGTTGGTGATCAGGGACTTCGCATTCGCCCACATCTTTAAGTGACAGTGTGGTGATGTTCAACTGTCGTGCCCCGCAATCATACCCGATTAGGGCAGAGGTTCTGCTCAGCAAAGTTAAAACAAATAAAATCACAAAGCTCATTTTTACTTTGTTGAGTCTATGAGATTTTTATTGAGTTAACAAAAGGAAAATTATTGTTTCGTTTATATATTTGCTCTGTAACAGAAAAAGAATATTAAACTTTGAACTTTACTTCATGTATCCGGTAACGTAAATATTTATACTATAAGGCATATTAAATTGAATTTAATTATTAATCTAATTACTATTAAGGAGTTACTTCTAATGGTTGTAAACGGTACTAAAGCTAACTATAAACAAGATAACTAATGAAAATTCTGATGATATCCATAATATTATTACAAAAAAAAATCTAATTAAGTAATTTAAATGACCTATTAGAGTTGATTATTTATCAAGTATATTTTAACCTCCTTAAGAAACTTATTGTGCCTTCAATCCTTAGTTTTTTTATTTTTACATTTTGACTTTAATTCTTGGTTAATGTGCGAAATCCGCAAACGATTTGCATGCACTATTTTATTGGCTTTATTTATCGAAATTCTAATATTTACTTTATCTATTATTTCCAATATTTTATGTGGACCGGTATAATGATCACCAAATTTATTAGGTTTGGGACCTTTTAGTAAAAAAACATAATCGCCTATTTTAAAATTTCTTGGGTTTATGCATTTATCATAATACTTCTTAGATCTATTTTTGGAGTCAACTAAATTATCATAAACCAGAGTTCTGATTCCAGTGCGTCTGGTGACTAGATCAACTAGATATCCATTGTAAGTAGGAAGCAAATCTAATTCCCTTAGTGGATCGCTAGATGGTAATCTAGCTAATTTGCCAAAGACAACCTCATATGGCGTGTGCTTCGTACTCTCTTGTACACAGGTATTATAATTGAGCATAGCTAGATCGAGCCATTCGTCCCAATCCGAATCCGCATTGGTATATTGTTTAAAAAACTCACCTAATGCGTGATGGGATCTTTCCAACGAACCGTTCGACTGGGGATGGAAAGCGGTGGTTTTTAATTTTTTTATTTTTTATTTTTAGCCGTTTAGATACCCTTTCCATAAGTTTACTCAGGAAGTTTTGTCCTTGATCAGTTAGCACTATTCTGGGTGCTCCAAAAATGCATATAAATTTCTTTATAAATGCATCGGCTATTGTCGTAGCCAAAGTGTTTTTTAAAGGGACTGCAAGACAGAATTTCGACAATTGATCTTGCATCGTTAGGATATACTCGAATTCAGTTTTTGTTTTTTGTAATGGACCAACGATGTCCATTGCAATTTTATCAAATACCGTTCCAGGTGTATCTGTGATTATCATGGGTTGTTTAGTTTTTAGGCGTGTTAATTTTTTTAATTGGCAATTAAGACATTGCTGTATCCGACGTTGAATATCTTCTTTCAAATTTTCCCAATAATACTGGGTTTTAATGCGGTTATAAGTCTTTGACACACCACGATGGCCACCAATTGGCGAATCGTGCATCTCATAAAAAACCTTATCTCTCAAATCTGGTTTCACGTACCGTAGTGAATTCTTGCAGACCACTATTTTGATAGGTACCTGGCTAAATATTTGTTTAATTAATCCTAGAACTTCAGTCCATTCAAGGTTTTCTATATAATTGTTATAAGATATACTACATGTTTTTAACTTCAAACTTAATATTATTTCTTTCAAATCCGTAAAAACTTTAAATAGATTTTCCTTAATTTTAGAAATGGAAACCTTTCCTTCCACGCGTATACATAGTGAAAAATAATAGTAACCATTATGTCTTTTAGAATAATTTACTTTAAAATTTGCTTAGGTTCTACTTTATTATTTTCTATTAATTTTAAGGCACCATTATCGCACGGGTTGCCACTGTTATCCACAAAATATATTATATTATCTTTTCTACAATGAATTAAATCCTTAACCTCAATTATTTGACAATTTTTATCTAAATCTACAGATTTTAACTTGAGCTCCGAGAGTTCGGATTCAATTTTTGAAGAAGATGAATGAGAAACCTCGGATGGATTGTTAGTATTCAAAATTACCGGGGGCTCAAAAACATGATTATATATTGAAGAATGCTTAGTCTTTCCAGATTGTGGAGGTAACAGTACCTCTCCTTGGAAATCGTCATCTAGACTATTAGATTCTATGTAATTAGGTTTTGGTTTATTTTTAGTGCGATTAGAAACACGTTTCTCGGTAAATTCCGGATTCTCTAGGTCAATTTCATTATGTTTAAACTCAGAATTTATTAATGGGGACGTGTCCGCAGAATTTGCTACAGAAGGATTTTTAATAATTTTAGACATTTTAGTGGTTTCCTTAGAAATTGCTTCTTCAAGTCTCTCCTGTAAATCTTTAGATACTTTACTTAATTTTTTATCATGTATATTTTTAGGGTTTAATTTAGGATTAATTTTAGTATTAGGTGTTAGTTTATTTATTTCAACTTTAGCTTCATTAGTACTGTTATTAATTATGTTATTTTTTCCTTAAGTAGTTTAGCCTGTTTTCTAGTAATTACATTACACATGGGATTTCTAGATAATGCATCCGCATTAGCATTCAATCTCCCGGGTTTATATATAACCTCATAATCGAATTCAGAATGTTTAAATCTCCATTTTTGAACCCGTGTGTTGCAATCTGCGGTTTTGAACCAAACTAATGGTTTATGGTCGGTTACAAACGAGATTTTTCGGTTATAGATATAAGATCGGAAGATTTTCGCACAATGAATCATGGCTAAAGCTTCTTTTTCGTATACCTCATAGTTTAATTCAGGACACGAGAGGCGTAACTTATTGGAAGATCTTTGCCAATTTCTCCTTGAGAGAGTATTCCACCAATGGCATACCCTGAGGCGTCCGTAGTAATAATAAACGGTTTAGAAAAATCGGGATACTGTAAAATAGGAGGATTGCATAATGCCTCCTTTAGTGACCCGAAGGCTTCATTTGTCGTTTCAGTCCAAACAAAATCAGTATCCTTTTCCAGTAATTTTGTTAACGGTTTTGACATCGTCGCAAAATTTTTAATAAATCTTCTATAATATCTGGCTAGCCCTAGGAATTGCCTAATGTTTTTAACAGTTTTTGGCTGGGGAAAACATCTAATTGGCTCAAGCTTTTTAGGATCAGGACTAACCCCATCTTTACTTAAGACATGACCCAAATAACAAATTTCACTTTTTCAAAATTCACATTTATTAATGTTTGTAAATTTGCTTGGTCTAATCTTTCCATAACCAAGCTTAGTTTTTCCTCATGTTCTTCCAAGGTATCGACAAAAATAATTATGTCATCGATGAAGGTAAATAGAATTTTTCCTTGTAATCCTCTAAACGTTTCATCAATGTATCTTTGAAAGGTAGGGGGGGGCATTTTTTAATCCAAACGTCATACGAACATATTCATAATGGCCATATGGCGTACTGAAAGCGGTTTTGTCTGAATCACGGGGATCCATTAGTATCTGATGGAAACCTGATGCTAAATCCAGAACCGTATAATACTTATGTCCTCCCACTTGATCAATGATTTGTGTTATGTCAGGTAATGGGTATGCGTCAGTTATTGTTTTTTCATTTAGCAAACGAAAATCTGAGACTAGACGCCATTTCTGCTTCAAGGAGGCATCCAACTTCTTTGGAACGAGCCAAACAGGGGAATTATAGGGTGAAGTCGAAGGTTTTATAATTCCTTCCTGCAGGAGTGCCTCAACTTGTCTGTTAACCTCTTCCGTAAGAGATATCGGAAATTTATATTGTTTGACATTGATAGGAACGTCATCGGTGGTGATAATTCTATGCATTACAGTGCTGGCAGCACCTAAATGTTGTCCTTCCAAAAGAAACCTATGTTTAAATTTTGAAATTAAATTAATAACATGATTCCTTTCTGTTCTATTTAGGTGATCCAACCTTAAAAATTCTAGAATGTAGTCATTATTACATTCCGTATTTTTAGCGTGAATGGATAGATTCGTATCTTGCTGATAATTTTCAAGAGTATTGAGGACATCCTCAATTTCTTGATCAGATATAACTGGTATACCTATTTCAGCAAAGGTCTCGGTATAGGCAATCTTAAATAGTCTACGAATTGGACAAATATTCTCATCCATAATTTCCTTTTTATTACCTGAATCTAAGATGGCAATTTTATAATTGGAATAATATTCCTCTAGATCGGATAAATCGTTAGAATTTTGTTCAGAGTATTCTATATTTTCAATGTCAGTCTCGTTTCCAAAATTAACATCTAAGCTAGCATTGGAAATTAAACTTGAGTATGAAATGGTTAGATGATTTTTGCATAATTCGGTGTTATTTGAAATTTTAAATAGTAATGGGGTGTTGTGATCCCCTACCTTGAGGCATTTATTCTCATAGTCAATCAAGGCTTGAGCCTGAGTTAGATATGTGGAACCGAAAACTCCATCACAAGGAATAGGAAAATCGTCTGGTACTACATGAAATAATGAAGGAATTCCGTAAACTTCAATTTCAATGGCGCCAAGAGATTGGGTTGTTTCGTCACGTATTCCCTTTAATAAAACCGAGCTGCATGGATTTATTTTCTGATCCCTAGGTATTAATTTTTGCTTAATAAGATTGGCTTCGGAACCGCTATCAATCATAAAATAACCTCTAGTAAAGAAAGGCGGATTAAAAATTTCTATAAACGGTAGGCAGTTTAAACCCTTCTCAGTTACCATATTTGTAACTGCGTTAATCTCTACCTCATACCGGGGGTTATTATTTTGGCAAAAATCCATTTGTTGATCACCTAAAGTAAATAGTTTATTTTTAAAGTCCAACTTAGCATTATGGGTTAGAAACAATTGAGATCCTAAAATTCTGGCGAATGGAATGAAAATTATTAGGCACTACTATAAACTCTATATTCCTACCTAACATTCTCTTATGGACTATTCCTAATGATAGAACTGGATTTTCTGAAATACCCATGATTAAGGTTGGTTTTGTGGTATCTATGGTTTTAGTATCGCTGATAAAACCTACACGTAAGATATTTATCTCTGATCCAGAGTCCAGCATAAACCCAAATAATATATCGTTCCGACAGTCCTTGAAAGAAACATGAGGGATTAGTTTTGATGCAAATTGGAGTTTAATGCTGTTAACTCGTCCACTGTAAATCCCTGCACTTGGGCCGTGTGGGTTGAGCGCTGCGGAATTCGCTGAGTCCTTTGAGGTGCGCTCGGGCCTAAAGGGCTCTGTTCGTTTCCCGATCTGCTAGTGTTATTATTATTAATCCTTTTTCGGCATTGGTCAATTGTGTGCCCTTTAATCTTGCAATAAGCGCAACTAAGATTATTTCTGCAAGTAGGAGCCGTATGACCGGCCTTTAGACACAGCTGACATGTCTCTATGCTTAATACAGGTTTATTTGGGTTGTTGGTTTCGTATAATCGACAATTGTTGGCCGTATGACCTTTATTTAAACATAGCTGGCAGGTGATGGTATTTGAGACTGCTGTTTCGCTCGCCAAATCGACAAAAACGTGTGGTATGTCCTTGTTTACCACAGGTTTGGCAAACAGCGACTCTATAACATTGAGCTGCTAGATGCCCCGGTTTCTCACAGATTTGGCAAATCATATTTATTCTGCATTGGGCAGATGAGTGCCCCCGTTTTTGCAAACGTTGCAATTCTCCTTTGGTTTGGAGGCTCTTGCATCAGCAACCTGACATTCCTCAGTGCTGTGTCCCGATTGTTTACAGACTTGGCAAGAGAATACCTTTTTTTTATCAACCTTTCCTCCACTATGCTGATCCCTTCTTAGGGCTTTCCTAGCTGAGAGTAACTTTTCAACTTTTATAGCTTCTTTAACCACATCATTTACGTTAGCGGTCGCTCCTAACCGCTGTTCAATTTCTGGCTTTAATCCAGCCTTGAAACACTCGAGTAAGGTGCTTTCCATAGAAGTGCTGAAGGCTTCTGGCAGCGTTCCGTTTTCTAGTTTTTTTGCTTCTAAAATTCTGGCCCCTAATATTCTTACTCTGTTGGTGAAAGTTATTACCTCTTCGTCATTTTTTTGGAATTCATTTCCTAGTTCTCCGAGCAATTGGGCTACAGATTTGGCTGGAGCATAGATCTGTTTCAAGTAATCTTTAAACTCCTCTACCGTTCCGAAAACTTGCCCCGTTATGGCTTGCCTGGCTTCTCCAGTGACTCTTGCCCTCAATAATTTAGCAAGACTGGGTTCCGCTGCAGCCTCGACCATGGCCTTTGCCTCTGTACATCCCTCCAAGAATTGGGATATAGGAATATTTTTCCCGTTGAATTCAGGGACGATTTTTAAAGCGTCCTTAATATTTACATATTGCGGTGTAGTTGCCATTTTGGTATTAACTGGCTCTCGCGGAGCCTCAGAATCACTATCCCAATTCTCTATCAATTCTTGGGACGACAGTGTTTTTTTTTCCCCTCTTTCAATTCCTAATTTCGAAGTACTAGGCAATGGGCCTAGTTTATCTTCTACTTTCACTGGGGAATAAGGAAGCTATTTGGTAGGCGCAAATGGATCAAACTGATCTATTTCCTTCTTTGATTCTGGGTTTTCACGTGCTTTTTGTGGGGTTATTCGCTTATCGCTCATATAAACTATTTAATAAAGAAAGAATAAGACTCAAAGAATTTATTATTTAGATTTTTTTATTTATTGTTAGTTATTTTTACTAAATTTTTACATTAAGGTAAAACTAAATTATTTGGTTGAGGTGATTTTAATATTCACCCTCCAATTTTAACATCCACTCTAATGGTGGTTGTGGCAATATTTTTTAATTTTATAATTTAAATTAAAACAGGCTGCACAATTTTTTGAATACACGTTGATTTTTGCGCATGCAGTGCACCTTTTCTTCGGAGGATCTGTGGGTAACGGTATATCCTCAACCTCAACGGGTGGTGGAGTATTTTTTATGTCTATTAGTACCCTCTCCCAGAATTCCTTAACTGTCCTTTCTTCTCTTCGTTTTTTTCTAAGAATTTGAAAGACTGAAGGTCTCTTCCTTTTCTTTTGGGGTTTATCCATTAGAAAAATTTTTAACTAATATTAGTATTACTATTCTAGGGTTTTTTTTTTTTATTTAATATTTAATATTTATTTAAATTTGGTTATTGATCAACATAAATTCTAAAATAATAATGTTAATAATCTTAGTATAGTTTAATTTTAGTAATTAGTGTAACTAATTTATTATTTTTAAATTTCTTAAATAAATTATTTATTTATTATTTGTATATATAATATTTGTTAATAAGAAGAGGAAAAATGAAATATTTAAAATTGTATTGCTTTTATTCTAAAGATAATTTTCCAAAACCTTGTGTAATATTTGAAATTTCCTCGTTTAATTTTTTTAATTTTAGATCTACACTTGTTTCGAGATGACGGAAACTTTTAATCACTACACATAAATCACTATTGAGTTTGTCGTTCTTTTTTGTTAACTTATTAATTTCCTTGATTAATTCCCCATTAAACGCTTTTAATTGGAGATTTTCCAGTTTAATATCAGACAATTCGTCAGCTAACTTTGCAACTGTAGTCCAACGATCCTGATCAAATGCCTCAAGTGACTCTACTCGTGATATTAACTCCGCGAAAAAACTCTCAATTCAACACTCTAAAAGAATACCATTGATCTGAGGGATCATTCTATATATAAAAAAATAATAAAATAGGTAATAAAAAGAAATTTATTTAGTTATATTCATAATTTTTACTATTGTTTGTTAATAATTATTATTATTCTTGTTTATTAATAATTAATTGTGTAATATTATTTGTTATTAACTATTATTCATTATTGTTTATTAATAATTATTATTAATAATTATTGTTTATTATTAATTATTGTTATTATAATAATTAATTTAAAATTGTAAAAATATAAATATAAATTTACTTAAATTTGTATTTCTTTCAATTAGTTATTATTGAATTAAAATATAGTAAGGTTTAGAGAAAGAAGGTACTCAAAACAATGTTTAACTTTTTTTTTTTTTTTGAATTCTAGTGAAAATTTAGTAAATAAAACTCAGTTTATGAGTAAAGGTTTGAAATCTTTTCGTATATATTTTTTGTTTGTTTATTTTTCAAAATATAGAAATAAAAATTTTCTTAAGGTATTTTTCTTAATTTCTCTTCACAATAGTAGAAAATTTTTATGTTTTGGATTTGGTAATATTACATTTTTTTCCTTTTAGATTTAATATAATTTCCTTTAGAAGTTTTAATAAAACCACTCTTCTCTAATTTTTATAGAGGATTTTTAAAAATTTTAAAATTCAGTAATTTTTGTTTTTTAGATTTAATATATCTGTATAGAAGTTTAATATACTTCTCTTCTCAAATCTCATAGAGGATTTAGAATAATTTTTTTTTAATAATAATAATAGAAGTGTAAAGGTACTTCTCTTCCCTAACTTTGTAGAGGATTCATAAATTTCATTTTGTAAAAATAGAAGTCTAATAATGCTTCTCTTCCCTAATTTTATAGAGGATTTATAAAATTTTTTTTTAATAAAAATAGAAGTATAAAAGTACTTCTCTTCTCTAATTTTATAGAGGATTTATAAAATATATTTTTTTTTTTTAATAAAAATAGAAGTATAAAAGTACTTCTCTTCTCTAATTTTATAGAGGATTTATAACTTTTGTTTTAATAAACTTTAGTTACAATTTTTAGTTTCTTTTGTTAGTTTCAGATTAGTCGAGAGGCCGCTGCGCGTGGTCATCCTTTTGTGACACAGAGGCTTTGGGGCGTAGACTTAAACTTCGAAAAATTAATTAATTTTTTTTCTTACTCGCCCACCCGAAAGTACGTACTTTCGGCCCGCATCTCCGGGCCGAAAGAGAAACTTTCGCATCCTATTTTAGACCAACCGCGCGCTCTGATTGGCTGCCGAAATGTCCTGACCCGCGGCGTTTCAGCGCCCGCGCGCATGTCCGAGGAAAGATGTTTGTGCGGTGTGAAGGTTAGACACGTACGAAATAAACAGAGGAAAGTGCACGGGTGACGAGAAAAAAGTTAGTTGAAATAAAAAGTGGTTTTGTTTGATCGTGGTTATTGTTTTTTCCTCTTGTTTTCTACACGTACTTTCGAGTCGTGTAGAAACAATTAAGTAAACGTATGGATGGGAGCGTCCGAGGAATAGTATATTACTAACGCGGGCGGAAGAGGATTATTTACCTCATGCGACGTTTTTCGGCCGAGCGAAGCGAGGTCGAAAAAAGTCGCATGAGGTAAAAATTCTCTTACGTCCACGTTTCAGTAACGTATTTTTCCGTCTGAGGTCGCAAAATGACATTTAAGATGGCATTTTGAGGTTAAAGGGCGGAAAAATATGTTTGTGCGGTGTGAAGGTTAGACACGTACGAAATAGACAGAGGAAAGTGCACGTGTGACGAGAAAAAAGAGTTAGTTGAAATAAAAAGTGGTGTTGTCTTTTTTAATGAATGTGTTTCTGATGCCCGCCCCGACCAGCAAAACCTCGGCTTCGCCTCGGTCTTGCAAATGTCGGGCGGGCATCAGACCATCTGTACAATAGCGAAAGTAGCAGACGCCCAAAAAACCAGCTCTCTACGCCGGGCCGAAAGAAAAAACAGTCGGTAATATCGACCGAGCTACCCAAAGCGGCCGACAGAGGCACTACTATCGAGCGGGCCGAAAGAAAAACTAACACTAAAACACAGCTAGCAGACGACAACGCAATTTTATCAATTATTTAACAATTACAGAACGTACTTTCGGCCGGGGAGTAAGAAAAATAGTATACAATACTTGGACCGGAAATTGGATGCCCTGGCCGTGCGTTATGACGCCCTCGGCTTCGCCTCGGGCGTCATACCACGCACGGCCCGGAAATCATTTTTTTCCTGCTTTTAAACTTGAAAACACAATAAGTTTCCGTAAAAAAAAATTAATCCTATCTAGTATTGTATCTATTATCCCGCCGGGGCCTCCAAAATTGTTACGTCGGGCCTACCAAAGAAGACCCAACATGTTAGTTTTATAAAAAACTATTTTGCTCAGTTTAGAGGCTAGGCTAATGAAAACCCACTAGCTCGGGATTGAGCTAGATACTAGCACTAGAAGGATAGGGTGGTTATGGGCAGCAAAAAGGGCGCGACGCGGTTGAAAAATTAAGTTTAAAAATTTGATAACCAGTGGTGTTTCTGGTTATACTTGTCTCATTGTTTTTGTTCACCCCGAATGTGAAATGTTTGATTTGTTTTGATCAGGGAATGTACCCACAAGAAAGGCCAAGTTACTGGCGACTTGCGGAATAGATTCCCTAATATAGTTTTTAGTCTCAGGATATCTAGGGGGTCGGTTTTAAAAAGATGGATTGTTGATAGAAAGAAACACTTTGTTTTAGGGGAAAACTTTATGGCAACACGAATTAATACATGAAATAGGGTTAATATTTTGGGAAATGTTCTGGCTAACTAGTAGAAAAGTTAAGATTGCAAATAAAATTTTACACTTACTTTTATTTTTTTCTCGGTCCTTAGCGGCTTTGATGGTCTGTTGTCTCTGCTGCGTATTTTTATGAAAGGTGTCGGTTGTTTAACTGATTTTAAAATCAATAAATAAATACAACCACGAGAATCTTTAGTTTTATGCAATCAATTTATTTCAACGGAAAAATATGGGTTACCATTGCACGGTAACTTTGGTTATAAATACAAAATCTGGGTTGGAGCAAACTAAATGGCGCGCACCTTGTAAAATTTTGAAACGAAAAATGCTTCAGTAAGTATAAGGACCTCTCCGGTTGAGGGTTGTGAAAATGAGTGAGACCTCGTCGGTTTGAGGGTGATTGAGCGCGTGTTAGTGAGCACGTGTTGAATACCTTGTTGGAGAGTGAGTGAGCGCGTGTGAGTGAGCGCGTATTGAAGACCTCGTTGGAGGGTGATTGCTGGTGAGTGACTGAGACTTAGTAGACGCGCAGCATTACGAGCTGGCCTAACTGGGGGGACGCTGACACTTCTTCCCTTAACCTTTAGAGGACGGGGATTTGGGTTTACTGTTTTCTCTCACTTTTCTATAGAAATCGAGTTTTTGTGATGTCTCACATCTCAAAACTAACACATGTAAAGGGTCAATCATGGGCATGGCCCGTATAGGGGCCATCCCGTCCTCTAAAGGTTAAACGTGGAAAGATATTATTGGTCGCTCGGGTTTTGAGACCGCCCTTGGCATTGTAAGGGGCATACCTAAATCTACTTGATTGGTTACAATTGGTTCCGGAAATTTCGACCGCTTTCCTTTCTAGGAATTCTGAGTGAGGATTGGTTAATTAGTTACAAATATTCATCACGCATTTAAAAATAGTAAATAATAATTACTAATGCAAATTTTTACATAACCCTTAATTAAAAAAACAACCAAATTATTCTAAAACTTAAAACTTCCAAAATATTAATTTCCACTTGGTGAAAGTGTCGAAAAAGGCGGAGCTAGTACAAATTATTAATATATATATATATATATATATATATATATATATATATATATATAAATATATGAAACGCTAGTTATGCAGACACTTTCCGAAATTTAAATAGACTTATGCAGACAGAGACCGACTTATGCGGACGTCAGCATAAGTAGAGAGTTTATTTCTTTAGTCACGCTAGACTTGTGCAGACACTTGTATAAACGGTACTACATTTATGCAGACAGGTCACGTGGTCTTATACATTGGTGTCAGCATAAGTCGATGTTCATATGATTATATATATATATATATATATATATATATATATATATATATATATAAGTACACCGCTACCTTCCAGGACACCTACAGGTTTTCTGCAATAGAAGTAGGTATAAAACGTTAAACAGTATATAAGTGACTAAAGAAATAATATCCCTCAGGGTGTTGACTAACACCACGACGCCTGCGGCGCCCCCTTTCAGTTCCGCAGTATTTTACGTTGATTTCCGAAAAATTTTACGGAAAAAACGTTGTGGAAGAAACCCTAAATGTCCTGAATAATACAAAAATGTCCTGTAAGGTAGCGGTAAACATATTCCTAATTCAGTACAGTCCTGAAAACATGCAAATGTCCTGAAACATAGCGGTGAACAAAAAAAAATATATATATATATACACACATTTGTTTTAACAGATTTATGGAGCCCTTTTATACACATCAGCATATTTATGGAGCCCATTTTCTTTTATGGAGCCCTGGTCCCATAAAATATTTTTCTCGGGCGTTTATGGAGCCCGATCTAGAGTCTATAACCCCAGGGTCCATTATTTCTTTAGTCACTTGCCATAGGGATCTCTGGGCTGCAGGTACTAATATACAGGGATGGGCTCCATAAACGGATGGGGGGATAATTTTATATATATATATATATATGCAACGGTTATTTCTGGTAACAAATTTGGTATATAAGCGTTATTTCCGGAACCCGCTCGTTATTTCCGGGACTTACCGGAATTTCCTATGGTATATAAGCGTTATTACCGGTAACCGTCTAGAGTCAATAACCCCAGGGTCCATTATTTCTTTAGTCACTTGCCATAGGGATCTCTGGGCTGCAGGTACTAATATACAGGGATGGGCTCCATAAACGGATGGGGGGATAATTTTATATATATATATATATATGCAACGGTTATTTCTGGTAACAAATTTGGTATATAAGCGTTATTTCCGGAACCCGCTCGTTATTTCCGGGACTTACCGGAATTTCCTATGGTATATAAGCGTTATTACCGGTAACCGTCTAGAGTCAATAACCCCAGGGTCCATTATTTCTTTAGTCACTTGTATAGAGTAACTCTGAAGAAATAAACTATAGGACCCTGTATAATCCCGGAAATAACGGTTAAAGCTCTTTATATATATATATATATATATATATATATATATATATATATATATATATATATATATATATATATATATATATATATATATATATATATATATATATATATATATATATAAAGAGCTTTAACCGTTATTTCCGGGATTATACAGGGTCCTATAGTTTATTTCTTCAGAGTTACTCTATACAAGTGACTAAAGAAATAATGGACCCTGGGGTTATTGACTCTAGACGGTTACCGGTAATAACGCTTATATACCATAGGAAATTCCGGTAAGTCCCGGAAATAACGAGCGGGTTCCGGAAATAACGCTTATATACCAAATTTGTTACCAGAAATAACCGTTGCAGATATTTATATATATATATATATATATATATATATATATGTGTGTGTGGGTATATAAAGACCTATAAGAGTTATTTCTAGGACTTTACATTGTATATAACAGTTATATCTGGGAAGTCACTGTTTTTTCCCGGACTTCCCAGAAATTCCGACCGTTTTTTCACGTTATTTCTGGGACTTGCTAGAGTTTCGGTACTAAGAGAGGGATTATTTCTTTAGTCACTTGTATAGAGCAACTCTGAGAGAAAGGACTATAGGATCCTGTATAATACCAGAAATAGTGCTTTCGGATAGTTATATATGTATATATGTATATATATATATATATATATATATATATATATATATATATATATATATATATATATATATATAAATATATTTGTACGGTATTTTGAGGATTTCATAAAGAATTTGTACAATAGTGGTGACACAAATATAAACATTGTTATAAACAACCAATAAACAAGCGCGTGACTAAAGAAATAATGACCCTAAGGTTATTGACTAACACCACGACGCCTGCGGCGCCCGCTTTTACGGAAAAATATCACGGAATTTCCGAAATCGATGTATTAACACACTATTGTGGAAACCGCTGAAAAATCCTCAAAATGCCTCTCGAGTGCTTTGGACTTTTGAGGAGACTCCTCAAAATGCCTACAAAATCCTCAAAATTCGGTATATATGACGTATATAATCCTCAAAATGCGTCCCAAATGTGAATATATATATATATATATATATATATATATATATATATATATATATATATATATATATATATATATATATATATATGTGTGTTTGTAAATTGGTACTTTTGAGGAGATATGAACCTTTCGCTCAGAGTTCGGACAATGTGACTAAAGAAATAATGACCCTCAGGTTACCGACTCTGGAAAAAGGGGGTATAGATTTCACCTCAAAAGTCGCGATTCTTGCTTTGAGAAATTTGAGGAGTCTCTTCAAAATGCCGATATCTCTTCAAAAGTACCCATCTATACGTTGATATCTCTTCAAATATACCAATTCCCATAGTTATGATATATATATATTGGTCGTTCTTGTACTTTTCGGTCATAACCGGTCGTAGGGGGTCAACCGTTTTCCTCGCTGATTTTTCCTGTGAAACTACATATAAAAGAAGTGAGAGAGCCCCAATATTAGCTCCCCATATCCAATATTGGGACAGCTACACCGTGCTGAATTACGATATATTGTCAAAAAATGGCTATTTTCGAAAAATTCTGTACGGCTCGTTTTTTGATCGATTTGAATGATTCAAGAAGGAATTTTTTGCTATTTTTGTCAAATTTTAGAAAAAAAATTTGTGGAATATAAATAATGCAATGAAATTTTTACACAAAGGAAAACGTGAATCTAAATATTTTTTTTTTTAAGGTTACCTTTCAACCTTTGTAGTCCTGGAGTTTTTTAGATATTGAGATCGGACACAACCTATTTTCTTCCTCTTAAAAAGACGTTTCATTTTCACTTGGCCAACGATTGATTTGATGAACTGCAAGCAAACATACAGCTTTTTGAAAATGGTCGATTTTCGAAAATCGCAATGTTGGCACCCCTGTAACTTTCTTCTATCAAAATCGATTGGGCTCGTATTGGGCGGAAAAAAAAGTTTTAACCTTCTAGAAAACGACCCAATTGCTGTCGTTCGGTTTTTTGGATATTTGAAAAAGTTACGAATTTTTCAAAATGGGGGTTTTTCGTATCAGTATCCATTAAGGGCGTGTTACACCTAGTGGCTTCTGAGCCCAAAATCAGCTGAATTGATGGCTTTTCATGGGTCCAAATTACTTGAAATTCATGTGTTTATTGCCCAAAGAGTTGAAAATATTAAAAATATTTAATTAAATAACTTTAAAATGCTAACAGCGACAAAAATAATTACAAAAACTCTTAAAATTAAGCAATTAAAAGTGGGTTTTCAATTTTTAAAAATACTTAAACAAATAATTTTAATATTTCCAACACTTCAAGCCATTACTACATGAATTTTAAGTAATTTAGGACTTGTCCCATGAAAATTCATTGAATACTTTTTTAAAAAAGGCTTCAGAAGCCACTATGTGTAAGACCCCCTTTAATACGTAAAACACAGCAGCGAAATTTATATTTCGATACATATTTTTACTACCCCATTTTTTAAAATATTGTAGTGACCGCATTATCGTTTGGATCTGTTCCTCATGGTATCTGTTCCTCAAAGATGTGTAAAAGGCTGATAGATCGAACTATATTCATTGCTTAAAGTGTTGTTTTAAATAAACAAAATGAATCTATACAAAACATAATCTATGGATATACGATCCCGGATACAAGAATCTTTCATGGAAAAAGAGACAGAACCATTACAGATGAGCTTTTATAGATATAGAAACAATGTTTTAAAAAGTGGGATAGTAAAAATATGTATCGAAATATAAATTTTGCTGCGGATGCTCAAACAAGAAACTGATGATTTGTGTATTGTATTTTACGTACTAAGGTGGTTCCCTGGAGATCAGAGTTGATTCAACACATACTTGAAATTACACACGTAGGTCAATAAAGACATAACGAATGTCATATCCAAATTTCAGAGCATTTTATATTTTAGCTTCTGAGTAATTGCTGTGTAAAGTTACACGGATTACATGGGAGATATATCTATCTATATCGCAACTGTCGCGTTATGTATCTGTTTACAACAATATCCAAGCAACGAGACTCAAGTCAGCCTTGGAATTTAATGTACTCATAGAATATATAATAAGGAATGTCTTCGCGCAAGAATGAAGTTGATTCATCGTTTCATTATTAAAATAGAGCTTCTTAAATATATCGCTTTCGAAGAACTTGATATGTTTCGAGGGTTATGTACGCTCAGCGCGCCAGCTGACCGCTCGCGGGGCGTGGGGCTCACCGCGCACCCCCTCCCGCAGCCAACGAACTCAATTGTATGCTTACGTTTTGCCGCAGTACTCGGAATTGGCGTTGTCAATCGCGATCAGATTGCGTTCAAACATTCTCCTATATATTTGCTATATTGCCTGTAGTTTTTTGATTCGCTCTAACCTTTTTTAAAGACTCGCGTCCTAAGTGTTTTGTGTTTTACCAAGGTACTTCCATAAGAACCCGTGTATAAGAGTTGAACTTTGAAGTTGAATAATTTCATAACCGAGTTGACAAATGATCTGAAATTTCACACACAAATAGAAAATCGATCGAAGAACAACAATATTTAGTTTTTGGAATGACGTAACCTTTTTCATTTCGCTATCGAACCTCCTTAAAGGGGGTCTTACATATAGTGGTTTCTAAGAAATTTTTAAAAAAAAGTATTCAATGAATTTTTATGGGACAAGTCCTAAATTACTTAAAATTCATGCAGTAATGGCCCGAAGAGTTGGAAATATTAAAATTATTTGATTAAGTATTTTTAAAAATACATAGAAACCACTTTTAATTGCTTAATTTTAAAGTTTTTGTAATTTTCTTTGTCGTTTTTAGCATTTAAAATTATTTAATAAAATATGTTTAATATTTTCAACTCTTCGGGCAATAAATACATGAATTTCAAGTAATTTAAACCCATGAAAAGCCATCGATTCAGCTGATTTTGGTCTCAGAAGCCACTAGGTGTAATACACCCTTAATGGATACGTATACGAAAAACACCTATTTTGAAAAATTCGTAACTTTTGCAAATATCAAAAAAACTGAACGAAACCAATTAGGTCGTCTTCTAGAAGGTTAAAACTTCTTTTTCCGCTCAATACGAGCCCAATCGGTTTTGATAGAAAAAAGTTACAGGGGTGCCAACATTCCGATTTTTGAAAATCGACCATTTTGAAGAGCTGTATCTTTGCTTGCAGTTAATCAAATCAATCGTTGGCCAAGTGAAAATGAAACGTCTTTTTAAGAGGAAGAAAATAGGTTGTGTACGATCTCAATATCTATAAAACTCGAGGAACTACAAAGGTTGAAAGATAACCTTAAAAACAAAAATATTTAGATTCACGTTTTCCTTTGTGTAAAAATTTCATTGCATTATTTATATTCCACAATTTTTTTTTTCTAAAATTTGACAAAATAGCAAAAAAATTCCTTCTTGAATCATTCAAATAGATCAAAAAACGAACCGTACAGAATTTTTCGAAAATAGCCATTTTTTGACAATTTTTCGAAATTCAGCACGGTGTAGCTGTCTCAATATTAGATATGGGGAGCTAATATTGGGGCTTTCTCACTTTTTTTATATGTACTTTGACAGGAAAAATCAGCGAGGAAAACGGTTGACCCCCTGCCATCGGTTATGACCCAAAAGTGCAAGAACGGCCAATGTATATATATCTCCCTATATTATATAGGCGTTACTGCTATATCTGAACACTGTCCCTCCACCGTCCCCTCCACTTTTGTACGTTAAATTCGTTCAAAAATCACGTTATTTTTTAATCTCAGTAAGACCACCGCCCCTCCACCGCCCTCCTCCGTCCCCTCCACCGCCCTCCACCGTCCCCTCCACCACCCTCCACCGCCCCCTCCACAGACCTCCACCGTCCCCTCCACCGCCCTCCACCTACCGTCCCCTCCGCCGTCCCCTCCACCTCTGGACTACTACCGGACTATTGTTTTTTATGATAATCGAAAAACCATCAAAGAGAAAACTGTCAATAAATCTTTGAATTCGAACATTTAAAAAAACTCAAAAATATACTAATTATTATTAGAACCAACATAGACAATTATGTTTTCAACTATTACCACATTTCGCACATTTGGAACAGCTTTCCACACCACCACTGAGGTACGGTTATAGGCGCGTTGAATTTTTGATTTTATTGAGCTTAGGTTTTATATATAAGAAATAATAATAATTATATATATGATTTTGGGCCATGCCGAAATCATATAGAATTACACAATAATTTTTTATATAATGAGCCTAAACACAACCATGGAATTCATCGCCAGTAGCCCTAAAAACCATGGGAGTCATCCCTCCGTAATCCTCCTTGACTCCAACCTAGCCCTTCCTTCCTCCACCATGTAAGATGTGAATTAATTTTCATTACTTATTAATGTAATTTCTTTAAAATAAAAATTGTGTAAAGTTTAAAATATAATGAAAATTAATTCACATCTTTATTACATTTAATAAACAAATATTTCACATTAATATATTAAATAATTATAAAATATTTATTTATTAAATGTACAACAATATTCAGATTATTTACGATATTAAACTTATGAGAAGATACAACATGTCTTATATTTTCACAAAGGGTAATATTTTAATTAAAATGATTATTTTGAATTTTTAATCGGACTTCAACGAGCAAATCTCTTATGCGTTAGTCGAATGTCTATTCTCAAATCGAGAAAGGTAGCTTTTGTTTAAGCTTCGTCCTCTCTCGATAAGAATTTTTTGACAAACGGCGACACACATAAGAGAAAAATTTTTTTTTAAAATGAATAACTATTAATTTCGGAATAAAATATAATATCGGGGAGTTTCGTCCTTGTCGTACTTGGTGGACTCATCAGGAAGACTCAAGTAGACATATCTTCGACTCCATAATAATGAAATTACTGCGATTTGAGAATAGACATTCGACTAACGCATAAGAGATTTGCTCGTTGAAGTCCGATTAAAAATTCAAAACTATTAAGATAACACCACGAGCGCTTACAAAATATTTAAAATGATTATTGTTATAAATTCCTTGAGCTTAGGAGAAATTGAGATAATATACAAATACGACATAAATTTTCACTCATCAAATCTTATAGTGTAAATTATAGATTAAATTTCAAAAATTTCTTTCCATACAATGTTATCTATTATTGAAGAATTTTCTGAACAATTTTCAATAAATATATTGTTAGGTTTTTTACATCGGGATAAAGCAACATATAACTGACCATGTGAAAATAGTGGTCGTCTAATAAAAATTCCAATAGAATCGAAACTCTGTCCTTGAGATTTATTTATTGTCATGGCAAAAGCTAATATAATTGGAAATTGTGTACGGTAAAGAATAAAAGGAAATGAAGATGAATCTGCAGTATTTAATGTTATTCGTGGAATAAAAACCTCTTCACCAATTCTTTCGCCTGTAATTATTTCTAAGCATATAATCCAGTTATTCTTAGACGTGTACCATTACACATTCCTTGTACAATACTTATATTTCTAATTAACATAACAATAGCATTTACTTTCAATTTTAATTCATGAGGTGGAAGACCTTCTCTAATATTGTTAAGCATTTCAATTGGATAATTTAAATGAATATTTTCGTCTGTTTGATCAACTCCTTTATAAGTTGCGTAATCTAAACTATAAACTTTTTTATTCAATAATTCTAAAACTTTATTATTAATAATTTTAGTATCTTTATTATGAGCGGTTAAGATTACACGATCTATTGAAGTTTTAATATTAATGTTACTATAAATTTCTTTACAAATATTATTCGTTTTCAATTTATTTGGAATAATAAATGGATTAATTTTTCCTTCACCCAATTCTAACAATAGTGAAGCAAATTCTTTATTTTCCGAACGAATATTTTGATTTAATTTTAAAACTTTAAAAAGAGACTATAACGCAGAAAATTTAATTGTTTCTTCAATTATACTATTTTTGTGACCACATTTCATAACTGGAAGAATTTGCCGAAAATTACCTCCTAATATGATCAATTTTCTACACTATTTTTTCAATTAATATAACGATATTTCATTGCTCTGAAGCAATTATAAAGAACATAAATAGTATTAGACCAGGAGGTAGTGACAGAAAAAAAAGAATGATTAGTTAGTGTATGCATATTTGAAGGTTGATTATTCAAGTTATTTGACGAATTATAAACGGATAATCTGAGACTGCACGCTTGCAGCCACGTTCTCAATTAAATATTTATTTGTAACGAAAATCAATGTTTTTGAACGATTAATTAGTGTATGCAAAGTAGTGTTTCTAAAAGTTTGAATAAAAATAACCCGGCGGAAGCTAATTTGCATACGGTTTCCGCGTGCACAAAGACCGGAAATAATTTTGTTAAGTTGCAAAAAAGTGGGTGTTAAAAAACAATTAGTATTCGTATGCAATTTTACAGGGTTAATATTATCACCATATAGAATATAAAAAACTAATTTGCATACGTTTACTACTTGCACTTGTATTTGCGGCAATTTTTTGTTACTGCATTATTTTCGTTATAACAAAGAATAATTAGTATGTGCTTGAAAAAGGAATTAATGTAAAGTTTATATGACCAAATGTTGGTATAGCCATTTACATACGTTTCAGACTTGCAGAACCTTTAAATAAAGTATTTGACAATTGCAAATTTTTGACACCTGTTGAACACTTAATTAGCGTATGCAATTTGCATTTTCAAAATTTTCGTAATAAAAAAAGGTGATTTCCTCATTAGCATACGGTTCTGGCATGCACAAGATTATTTACAGCAATAATTATATTGCGAAAAATATAATAAAATTTGACGCCTGTACGCTGCCTCCATGTTGTCGAGAATTGCAGCAACACCTGCTGCATACATCGTATCGACGCTCCTTACGAAAACTAGCACGATTCAGATTGCTACGAAGACTAGCCCATTTCAGCGTTGGTCGCGAAGACTAGCACGTACCATTGATTCGCGTCGAAGACTAGCACGATCCGCTTGACTGCCACGAAGACTAGCGCGATCCGCTTGACTGCCGCGAAGACTAGCACGATCTGCTTGACGTTGCACGAGGTTGCCACGAAAATTAGCACTTTTCGGGAGAACACCTGCATTTTTTATATTAGGTATATGTGACAAGTCTAAATTACGCGCGTGATAAGCGGAAACACTATGTTTAAATGATAATATGACCCACTGCAGCACGTTTTTGAGGACTATTTCGGTGTAGGGTGACACGCTCATGCCCAGAAGATAACTTCCTCGCTAATTTGAGTGTACCTAGGGGGTTTTTCGACCCGCTGAGTAATTTAAAAAATTACTTACTATCTAAATTACTGTTTGAATTCGTATTTCTTTCCACCGGCTTCGAGAAACTGTTATACCACCCGCGTAAAAATATGAACTATTGCCAAGATATTGCAACGTAATTGGCAATAGTTATTGCAAATATATTGCAAATATATCGCAAATATATTGCAAATATATCGCAAATATTTTGCAGCAACAATCGGCAATATGTCGGCAATAGAGCGCCAAACATCATCCTGCCACATATTGGCAATAGTTACCAAGTGGCTAACTCACTAACTAGTGCCAATATAGTGGCAATAGTTCAATATTAATTAAAGTTTTAAAGTAAAACTCGCGTATAAATTAAACACCTCAAAAAAATTATTTTTTTTTATTATAAAATTATTTCACACAAAAATGTTGGGTGAAATTTAAAATCTCCTAATTAAATGGAGATAACAAAAACAAGGCCAGCCTTGTCAGTTGGACTCTCCCTAAAGAGCCATTTGAACTGTTGAAATGCCTGCCTTATATACTCTCGGGACCTTCCAATGCGTTTAAGGGAGTTATACGCGCGCGCAGCCTAGCGGTGGCGAACGCAAACTTCGGTTGGGCGTCTCTCCATAAATAAGCTTCCGCTATTTGCCGCTAGGCGGCGCGCGTCTATAACTCCCTTAAACGCATTGGAAGGCCCCGAGAGTATATAAGGCAGGCATTTCAACAGTTCAAATGACTCTTTGTGGAGAGTCCAACTGACAAGGCTTGCTTTGTTTTTGTTCATTCCTTTTAATTCGGAGATTTTATATTTCACCCAACATTTGTGTGTGAAATAATTTTATAATAAAACAAAAAAAATTTTTTTAAGGTGCTCAATTTTTATAATTTGACTTTAAAACTTTAATTAATATTGAACTATTGCCACTATATTGGCACTAGTTAGTGAGTTAGCCACTTGGTAACTATTGCCAACATGTGGCAGGATAATGTTTGGCGCTCTATTGCCGGTATATTGCCGATTGTTGCTGCGATATATTTGCGATATATTTGCAATATATTTGCGATAACTATTGCCGATTACTTTGCAATATCTTGGCAATGGTTCATATTTTTACGCGGGCAATAAGAAAGATCTGCAATTTTGCAAATATTGTAATACCTCATTTTTAAAAATATGTTAATAGGTGATTTCTTGTACTTACAATCATCATCGTCATCCATTTTATTAATTTTTCGTTACATTTAGCACAGAGTTAAAAAAAACGTTTACCAACTTGAATATTTCGAAAGTTCTACCGTGGTTAAGGGTGCAACAGTTAGAAAGGTATTTATGTTACCAACATTGCTATTAAGTTTTTTTAAAAGAATTTTCAACGAAGACAGCGTTGGTAATATAGAAAATGATGGTTTTCTTTATTTTCATGATAATCTTTTCAAAGATATAGGTAAGAAGAAAAATAATTATGGACTCGCAATAGAAAAAAGTGCCGTCGTGAGAAGAGTGCTAGTTTTCGCGGCAAGCGAAATATTACTAAAGCGAAGTATTACTTTTCGTGGCAAACTCGCGAATCGTGCTAGTTTTCGTTACAAAATAGCGAATTGTACTAGTATTCGCGACAAAGTCGTGAGTTATGTTAGTTTTCTTTGCAGTTTTCTGAAATGTGCTAGTCTTCATAAGGAAGCCAAAAAAGGTGCTAGTTTTCGTAGGGTGCGTCGGTATATTGCCCACACATGGAAAAACGCTACGTTGAGCCAACGAATATAGACGCTTATAGAAGGGCAAGGCTGGGTTACGAAAATGGCAACGCAAGCTGGGGCACCGATTTTAGTTGGGTGCTCCAGCCGCGAGATGGCGCCACTAATGAAGAAGTATATATAGATATACTGTAAGTGTTATTCGCTGGGGCACCAAAATAAATAATTATTTATGTTGTTAATAAAATACATTTATGCGATCGAAAACATGAATGTAACAGCAAAATGAATAAATAAATTTTATTTAAAGTTATTTTGTCATTTTGAATGATTTAAAAACATTGAAAATAAATCAGCTGATAGTGACAACAAGTCCGCGAAATGCGCGGGCAACTGTAGCGATTAATCCACGTGTTATTTCTAAAATCTTTTTTATCGGATCGATCGGATTAATTAAGAATTAGGTAGTCCAGTTGCCCGGTCAAAAATATCCAGTTGGGAAATCCAACTGGATTTTCCAAGAGGGAAATCCAGCTGGGGAAGAGTGGATTCCAGCTGGATTTTGGTGGATTTCCAGTCGGATTCCCAGTTGATGATATCAAATATTCCCACCCATTTTTAACTGGATTAAATGGAAATCCACTTATAATAAATGGGAATTCCTGGGCGAAGGCGGAAATCCATGTAAAAATCCAGTTAAATGTTGGTGGGAATCCACCTAACTTTCGCATTTCTATTAAATGGGAATCCACTCAAAATTCTACTTAATAATAAATGGGAATCCCAGCGTGACGGCGGAAATCCATGTAAAAATCCAGTTTAATATAGATGGGAATCCATCTAACTTTCGCTTTTCTATTCAATGGAAATCCAGTTAATAATGCATAGGAATCCTGTTATATCTAGGTGGGAATCCACTTAAATATCCAGTTAAAAATGGGTGGGAATATTTGGTATCATCAACTGGGAATCCGACGGGAAATCCACCAAAATCCAGCTGGAATCCACTCTTCCCCAGCTGGATTTCCCTCTTGGAAAATCCAGTTGGATTTCCCAACTGGATATTTTTGACCGGGTGGAGTCAGCAGCTTACTAGGAGGAGTGGATCAACCCTGAAAATGCCGCCTAATAAGCATCTTTGCTCGTACGAGGGATGCTTGAACTCGAAAAAGAAGAGACCTGATCTGCAATTTCATCGCTTTCCGAAAAATGAACAGAGGTGCTTGTTAAAGATTTGTATACGGCTGATGATTGAAAAAGGAGAGTTTTTAAAAGATAAAACCCGCTGCCAATAGATTGGCTCGTTGCTTCCTCAAACTTGATTTTCGATTTTCTTTTTAGTTAAATAATCTTTTATTTTTGAAACTTTATATTTATAAAAGAGAAAATTAGGATATTGAATTAAACCCGTTTTATTAGAAGTATCGCTAGAATCTTATACATAAATAAATAAATAAAAATCTGTAAAACTTTGTACCAATTAGAATGTGCTCTCTTTATTAAAAAAAAACATTTTAAACCCGAGTTCATGAAATTTCACTAAAAATTGTGAGAATGGTAATATAGTACAAACACATTACATTAGAATAACAAAATAAAAAGAAAGAAACGGACGAAACTTTTAAATTATTTTATGTGCCAAAAGTAGGTCAAAAAGCGAAGAAAATAAGCTATTGCAGTCCTTCAAAGACTCAGTTGTTCCCCAGATATAATCGATCAAAAATTTTTCAAGTTTTTGAGTTAATTTTTTTTCTCAAAAAGTAGTGGATTGAATTGATAGAATTGATTTCAATTTTTACAGAATATATTTTTATGCTCTTTAAAGTGCTTCCTGTTTTATTTAGATATCTCAATCCTATCATAAAAAAAATTTAAAATACATTTTTCGAAAATCGAAAATTCGTCATTAAAAAACCCATGAATGAAATAAAAAATTAATTTTGTTCCCGAATTTGAAAGTAAAAAATTAAAAACCGCTACCAATAGATTGGCCGGCATGGTGTGGTTTGTGTACATAAAATTATGCACATATTTATTGTGCACACTTTAGCATTGGTGTATATCTATATCTATGTGTATACTCTAATGCTAAAGTGTGCACAATAAATATGTGCATAATTGTTATGTGCACAAACCACACCATGCCGATTGGCCCGTAGCTTCCTCAAACTTGATTTTAGATTTCCTTTTTTTAGTTTATTAATAATAATCTTTTCTTATTTAAGCTTCTTTATATTATAAAAGGGAAAATTAAGATATTGATTTAAACGCTTTATATTAGAAGAATCGCTACAATCGTATAAATAAATAAATAAATAAAAATTTGTAAAACTTGGTACATATTTGAATGCACTCTTTATTAAAAAAAAAAATATAAACATTTTAAACCCAAGTTCATACAATTTCACTGAAAATTGTGAGAACGGTAATATAGTAAAAACACATTACATTAGAATAACAAAATAAAAATAAAGGAACCGGTGAAAAGTTATTTTATGTGCCAAAACTAGGTTACAGAATGAAAAAAAATAAGCCATTTCAGACCTTAAAAGAGCCGTTCCTGAGGTATAAGCGGTCAACAAATTTTCAGTTTTTCAGTTACAAATTTTTTTTCTCAGAAACTAGTCTGTAGAATTGATTGCCATTTTACAGAACATAGGTATACATATTCTGCCTCGCCATGATTTTTTTCACAGCATTTGAGCCTTTACTTTACGTGAAATAATTTTTTTTTAAAACACACATACAAATTTGAAGCTTAATATTTTTGTATCTATTACGTTTCATAAGCTGCGCAACGAACTCATCCGAGATACACCAAAAATCTACCTTTTCCTAAAATTTCAAGTCATTTAAAGCATTTTTACTTAAGTAATCGTTAGACATAAAAAACACATTTTTTCGGTTTAAATTTTTTCTCAAGAACTACTGAATAGAATTAATTAAAATTTGTATAGGGTATCGGTATTTATATTCTGCATATTCAACATTCTTTTTAAAGCATTAACCGTTTAATTTAAGAGAAATAAGCATTTTTAGAAAATACACATTATTGTAAAAATCAGAAGAACAGTGATAGCTAACGGGAAGTTTTTTTAAAAAACATATCACAGTCTAAAACAGGTCATGTTCGATGTCACGTCGATCACATCGATGTCATAGATATAAATAAATAAATAAATAAAAAATCTGTAAAATTTTGTGCAAATTGAAATGTACTCCTCATTTAAAAATAAACCAACATTATAATCAAAATTCATAACATTTTACTGACAACTGTGACAACGGTAATATAGTAAAAACACATTAAATTAGAATAACAAGATAAAAATAAAGAAATAGATGAAACTTTTCAATTATTTTATGTACCAAAACTAAGTTAAAAAACGAAGAAAATGAGTCATTGCAGACCTTGCAATATCGAGCCGTTCGTAAGATATAAGCGATCAAAAAATTGTTCAAAAAACAAAAAATTTTCGAAATCAATTGAGTCTTACAAACTGCTCAAAGAACTTACTCAAGACATGGCAAAATACTATCAGATTACAAAGTTTCAGCCAGATTAATTCAATTTTACTCCAGTTATCGAATTTAAAAATAAAACATTTTTTCAAAAACAAATTTTTTTTCGGAAACTAATGAATAAAATAATTTAAAAATTGTATGAGATATATTTCAGGTAATTGCCGATAACCATGAATTTATTTGAATCATTCTGATACTTTTTTTTCGAGACATAATTTTTTTTTTAAAAAGGACACCTTTTTCTGTATAACAAAAGAATGGCTTCAGCAAATTCAAAATTTGAAATGTATAAAGTTAGGAAATTTTATTCTCTTTCAGATGCATTTACTGTATTAACTCTATTGTTAACAAAGAAACACGAAAAACTGTTTTCTGAAAATCGAAAAATACGATATATTTATTTTTTAAAAGATATTACATATTTAACAAAAATTAGATTTTTATGAATAACTCAAAAAAATATAGCATTCAGACATTTTTTTTTTAAATTGTAGACAATTTCATGTGGACCATCTGCATTTTGAAGCTAACTAAAATATCGACTCTAACATCGTTAAAAAATACAATTTTTTTTTTGAAAAACATAAAAATCAATTGTTTGAAAATAAATAATGTCATTAATTATTATTCTTTTCCACTCATCTACAAAACAAAACAAAAATTTGTAGCTATAGCCGAAACAATTGATCAAAAAATAAAAAAGTTGCAACATGCCACACACACACACACACACACACACACACACACACACACACACACACACACACACACACACACACACCCGTGTCGAGTTGCTAGCCTCGCATCAGGCGCCTCCCCAGGTGGCGGATAGGGGAAAGCTCGTCAGATATGACGGGTACCGGGGAAATAAAATACCCGGGGTGGACCAAAACTAGCTAGGGGAAGGCACCCCGAATAATAAACCAAATATGGATAGTGTGCTGAAAAATATATTACCCCAAGTAGGTATCCTCAACAATGAGGAAAATCCCACCACCGATTCCGATCGGGTGAAAGCCCCGGTGGTCGGTGCAGGCTCCACGGATTTTGGGGGGAGCCAAAAGCACGGTGTGGCCAATCAGGCTGGTGCAGAAGGGGATAATCGCTTGGCCTCTTCTGCATCTCAGAAGACAAGCGAAGAAGAAGAAGAAGGAGAAATTACCCATGGAAAAGAAAATGCCAAAATAGATAGAAGCGCTGAGAAGAAGAAGCAGAATTTGCTCGAACTGGTGAAGCGGCAGGATGACCTACTGTTTTCGTTAAGTGAATTCCTTAAAGGCAAGACCAATGTACACAAGGAAATTCATAGAAAGGTGGCGAGTTTGTCAACAAACTGGCGCCGGATTACGGAGCTGGGTGGAATAGCGGAGGCGGTAAATCAACCGAAGAAACTGTCGGCCGTGAATACGCAGACGACTCCCACGCTCAACCAAAAGCAACTAGGCGGCAACGGTGAGACTATGGAGGGCGAGGAAACCCCAAAGGGTAGGCGCGCAGCCAATGCCAAGAAGAGGAAGGAGCGAGGTACTCCACCATCGATGGAGCAGCAAGAGAAGAGGAGAAGGAAGGCGCCAGCGCAGTCGCCGTTCAGCGAGCCGCCACCGCCTGGACTGGAAAATGAGGGAGGAGCACGGGACCCGGAGGGCAGGTGGCAAAAAGTGCGGAAGAAGAAGAGATCGCGCAAGATGGAGCAGCTGAAGCCTCCACAGCCTCGAGAGAGACCAAGAGGACGGCCCACGTTACCGAATGCTCTCGTCATCGAGAAAAAGGGTGACTTGAGCTATGCGGAGATCTTGAGTCGCCTCAAGAAGGACGAATCGTTGAAGGATGCTGGCAACTGCGTACAGAAGGTACGCAGGACGAACGCGGGGAAGCTGCTGATCGTACTGACAAAGGAAAGCACAGAGAAGGAGGCAGAGGTTCATCAACAAATCCAAGGTGCCCTCGGAGATCTGGCGAGCGTTACGAGTAAAGTCCAAGAGACTGATATTGAGCTCAAGGACATAGCGGAGGACACGACGGAAGAGGAAGTCTTTGCGGCTATCCAACGAGAGCTGGGCGCAGACGTTGATATTGCGCAAACGTGCGTCAGATCGTTGCGATACGCATATGACAAAACGCAGACTGCGGCCGTCAGACTCACTCCTTCCGCTGCTGAGAGGCTACTGAACTTGAAGACCATTCGAATACAATGGAGTTCCTGCAGGATCCGCGAAGTTGTGAGGCCCCCCAAGTGCTTTAGGTGTTGGGATTTTGGGCATCTATCACGAAGTTGCAAAAGCGAAACGGATCGCAGTAAATGCTGCTTCAGATGTGGTGAAAATGGGCACAAAGCTGCTGAGTGTACAGCGCAACCGCACTGCGCGTTATGCGCCGGTAAAGGTACAGAAAGCTCCGTAAACCATATTGCGGGGAGTAGCCGATGCCCAGCATACAAGAGGGCTTCCCAGGTTTTCCAGGCGACACTCAAACGACGCCAATGAGAGTACTTCAGCTCAACCTCAACCACTGTGAGGCCGCGCAGGATCTGCTCAGGCAGACAGTGCGGGAGCTAAAAATAGACTTGGCCATACTCTCGGAACCCTACAAGCACCTGGACGCTCAACCCTGGGTGTCCGATGGGAGTGAGAAAGCTGCGATCTGGTCCTGTGCAAAGCATCCCTTCCAGGAGCTGGCAGGCCAGACCGAAAGCGGCTTCGTGAGAGCGAAGGTTAAGGGTGTCCATTATTACAGTTGCTATGCTCCACCCAGCTGGGAGATAGGGGAGTTTGAGGATTTCCTCGACAAGCTGGCCAGAGACGCCAAGGACCGTTCCCCAGTAACCATCGCTGGGGACTTCAATGCCTGGGCTACCGACTGGGGCAGCCAGAAGACCAACGCAAAGGGACAAGCCCTGTTGGAGGCGATGTCCTCATTGGACGTTGTTCTGCTCAACACGGGCATTGACCCCACTTTCGTCAAAAGAGAGGCCTCATCCGTTGTGGACCTTACATTCGCGAGTAGCAGTCTTGTGCGAGGAAACCGCGCTTCGTGGAAGGTTCTGGACATCCACACTCACAGTGATCACCAGGCCATACTGTGGGAGATAAGCGCGGACCAGAAACGGGGTCGAAAAAACCAAAGACGAACACACTGGGCTGGAAAGTCAAGCTGTTTGACGCGGACTTGTTCCGCGAGGCGTTTAACACTACCCCGCTCAAAGAAGGAGAGGCAGAACTGAAAGTGGGTGAAGTTATGCAGAGGGTGACCGACGCGTGCGACGCAACAATGCCCCGGAAGAAAGCAAACGACCACCATCCCGCTGTGCACTGGTGGAGCGAGGAAATTGCCGGGTTGCGTAAGAAGTGCCACCGAGCCCGAAGGTTAGCCCAACGAGCTCGAGGAAAATCCACGTTTGATTCGCTGGAGGAGGAGTCCAGGAACGCAAGGAGGGAGCTCAAGCTAGCCATCAAGCAAGCCAAAACGCACAGCTGGAACGAACTTCTTAGTGAAGTAGACAGTGATCCGTGGGGCAGACCATACAAGGTGGTAATGACTCGACTGAAAAGTCAGTCGATGCCAATGCCGACCTGTCCGAAGCTACTGGAAAAGATTGTGACGACCCTTTTCCCGGAACAGCAGAAGGAGGACCTCAACATTGAGGAGAACACAGGTGAGGATATTCCACCCATCACGGAGGAGGAGCTGCTCGCCGGTACAGCGAAGGTGGGAAACAACAAAGCTCCCGGTATGGATGGCATACCCAACGTGGCACTGAAGACAGCCATCAAGGCAGCACCAGCTATGTTCCAAGACATGTACAACACATGCCTTAAGGAAGGAACATTTCCAAAGAAGTGGAAGTGGCAGAGGCTAGTGCTTCTCCCCAAGGGAAAGAAGCCTCCGGACGAGCCATCATCATACCGTCCACTCTGCATGCTAGACACGGCTGGAAAGATCTTCGAGCGGATCATCCACAATCGGATAGTGAAGGTGGTGGACTCGCTGCTAGCGGAAGATCAGTACGGATTCAGGAAATCGCGCTCCACACTGGACGCGATCAACAGGGTGGTGAACGCAGCCAAAGAGGCTATCTCAGGGAAAAGATATACGAGAGGGTCAAAGCAGTACTGCCTGATCGCTACTCTCGATATCAAGAATGCCTTCAACTCGGCCAGGTGGAAGAGTATCATGGAGGCCCTTAAAAGGCTCAATGTCCCATGGTACCTCCGTAGGATAGTGGCGAGTTACCTGTGTGATAGGTACCTCATGTACGACACAGAAGATGGAACGAAAACGTACAGAGTAACTGGAGGGGTACCGCAAGGCTCGGTACTGGGACCACTTTTGTGGATCATCCTGTACGATGCATTGCTGTTGTTGCGATTTCCTCGAGGAGTAAGTCTTGTAGCCTTTGCAGACGATGTGGCGGTGGAAATCGTCGCGAAACACCTGGAGGAGATAATCGATCTCTTTGGCCAGGTCTTCGGAGAGATCGGCAAGTGGATGTCATGTGTCGGACTGCAGCTGGCAGAACATAAGACGGAGGCTCTCCTGGTCTCCAGCAGGAAGAAGATGGAAACGGTCGTGCTCAGTGTTGGTGAAAACGAGATCACATCCCAACCGTCCATCCGATACCTTGGCGTTATTCTCGACGCTAGGCTCAGCTTCAAGGAGCAAGTGGAGCAAATTAGCACGAAAGCCTCCGTAGTGACGACCACATTGTCCCGGCTTATGCCCAATGTCGGTGGCCCCAAGCAAAAAAGGAGAAAGCTGCTATCGTCGGTAACTACCTCTGTGCTCACCTATGGTATACCCATATGGGCTGATGCACTGCTTAGAAAGGGGTATCGCAAGAAGGCTGCAGCGCCCTATCGGGTTAGCGCGTTGAGGGTAGCCTGTGCGTTTCGCACAGTCTCCGAGGACGCCGTCAACGTCATTGCGGGAATGCTACCCATTGATCTACTGGCTAGTGAACGGAGGACGCTGTACCAGCAGGAGAAGTCAATTGAGGCGAAGACGGAGGCGAGACAAACGAGCTTCAATCGTTGGCAGAGAATGTGGGACACTTCCACGAAGGGACGGTGGACACATAAGCTAATCCCGGATGTGGAGAAATGGGTGAACCGGCAACACGGGGAACTCAACTACTACCTCACGCAGGTGTTCTCAGGGCACGGTTGCTTCCGGAAGTATCTTCATAAGTTCAATTATGAAGATGTTCCGGACTGTCCAATGTGCCCAGGAGTTGACGAAGACGCCGAGCACGCATTCTTTGAGTGCCCGCGGTTTAGCGATGCTCGTAACATCGTTGAGGAGAGACTCAACATACGTCTGACGCCAGAGAACCTGGCGGAGCAGATGTTGTCGTCGGAGGCAGCATGGAGGGCCGTTAGTGCCTATGCTGCCGTCGTCATGAAGGAGCTGCGCCGGGAAGAGCGCGAGAGGAAGAAGGCGACGCCAGAACAACAGGAAACCGAGGAGACAGCAAGTGACGAGAACCCCTAATCCACTCCGGGTGGGACGGGGACGTAACGAATCTTGCAGATGCTGGAGGAAGAGCCGCGGCTAAGGCCTCTCCCGCGAAGTAGTACCTAACGGTGGTTCCGCGGGAGAACGAAAGGCCACAGAGGAGGTTGACAAGGCTTAGTCCGGGGGTTTAGTCCGTGAGAGTCGGACACGCGAGTCACGGGCCCGTGACTATCAGTGCATAATGCATTCCCTAAACCTCTTAAAAAAAAAAAAAAAAAAAAAAAAAACACACACACACACACACACACACACACACACACACACACACACACACACACACGCGATATGCGCGGACATTTTTTAAAAATGGTGTATTTAGACTCCAAATGACTCAAAACAAACTTATATATATATATATATATATTATTATTATTATTATTTTTTTAACTTTTTTTTGTCACTGTCAAAGCTTTCTCTGCGAGCGAAGCAAAATGTATGGAATCTTTCCTGAAGCTTTGTTTATGGTACCTTGAAATAATTAATTTATTCATTGAGCTATTTTTTTAAAGATTTTATTTATTATACAATCTTTTAGTAATTTTAACATTGAATAAAATAATATTCATGCATTAAATGTGAATGAAAAGAGCGTTTACATGGTAAGTATCTAACAAGTCTTTCGTATATCAGTTTAAATAATTTGAAAAAAAAAGACATTAATATTATAACTAAAATGAGACTGAAGTTAACAGCCGCTTCCAGCAGCCAGTTCGAGTTTTGCAGTGGTTCTCAATCAAAAAGAACTATCTCCCATTATTGAGACATACAATGCTTTATTGATGGATTTTTCACTATAGAACAATAAAGTATGATTAAATAAAGCCAAAATATACAAAATTTATTACTCAATTGTTTAAACAATCAAAATATATGAAAAAAGGTCTAGTGCCTCAAAACTCATGTACACTCACAAAACCACAACACAGACTTGTTAACAAATGAATATACGTACTTCCAACATCTCTAAAAAATTGCTAAACAAGTATCGTGACATGAACATGCTTAATTGTTTATTTATACGTCCGTAATTGCAAAATTCGAGGCGGCTGCCGTCAAATTACGCTCGTCTTTCGGCTGTCAAAATAAAACTAAGCCTGTTCATTGTCTACAAATGAATACACAGACTCTTAATGAGCCCAAAAAATTGTTACGAAAGTTTTAAAACAACGAACACCTCCCATTATTTATTTATAAGCATTTTATTGCAAAATTCGAGCCGGCTACTATCGTATCGTCTTGGTTTTTCGACTGCTAAACTAAAACTAGGACTGTTCATTTTCTAGAAATGGATCTACAGCCTCCTAATGAGCCCAGAATGTTGCTCATAAAGTTATAAAAAATGAACACCTTTCATTATTTATTTATAAGCGTTTTATTGCAAAATTCGAACAGTCTGCTAGCGGATCGGCTCCGTTTTTCAACTCCTAATATAAAACTAAGCCTGTTCATTTTCTATAAATGGATATACAGACTCCTAATGAGCCCAGAAAGTTGCTCAGAAAGTTATAAAAAATGAACAGCTCCCATGATTTATTTATAAGCATTTTGTTGCAAAATTCGAGCCGGCTGCTAGCGTATCGGCTACATTTTTCGACTGCGAAAATAAAACTAGACCTGTTCATTATATATTAATGGATATACAGACTCTTAATGAGCCCAGAATAATGCTCAGAAAGTTATAAAAAATGAACACCTCCCATTTTTATTTATAAGCATTTCATTGCAAAATTCGAGCCGGCTGCTAGCGTATCGTCTTCGTTTTTCGACTGCTAAACTAAAACTAGCCCGGTTCATTTTCTATAAATGGATCTACAGACTCCTAATGAACCCAGAATGTTGCTCATAAAGTTATAAAAAATGAATACCTTCCATTATTTATTTATAAGCGTTTTATTGCAAAATTCAAACCGGCTATTAGCGGATCGACTCGAAAAACGTAGCCGATGCGCTAGCAGCCGGCTCGAATTTTGCAATAAAACGCTTATAAATAAATAATGGAAGGCGTTCATTTTTTATTACTTTATGAGCAACATTCTGAGTTCATTAGGAGCCTGTATATCCATTTATAGGAAATGAACAGGCCTAGTTTTTTTTTAGCAGCCGAAAAACGGAGAAAACGGAGCCGATACGCTAGCAGCCGGCTCGAATTTTGCAGTAAAATGCTTATAAATAAATAATGGGAGGTGTTCATTTTTTATAACTTTGTGAGCAACATTCTGGGCTCATTGGGAGTCTGTATATCTATTTATAGAAAATGAACAGGCCTAGTTTTATTTTGACAACCGAAAAACGGTCGTAATGTGCCGGCAGCCGGCTCGAATTTTGCAATAAAATGCTTACAAATAAATAATGAAGGGTGTTCATTTTTTATAACTTTCTGAGCCACATTCTGGGCTCATTAGGAGTCTGTATATCTATTTATGGAGAATGAAGAGGCGTAATTTTATTTTAGCAGTCGAAAAACGCGGAGCCGATACGCTAGCAGCCGGCTTGAATTTTGCAATAAAACGCTTATAAATAAATAATGGGAGGTGTTCGTTGTTTTAAAACTTTCGTAACAATTTTTTGGACTCATTAAGAGTCTGTGTATCCATTTGTAGACAATGAACAGGCTTAGTTTTATTTTGACAGCCGAAAGACGAGCGCAATCTGACGGCAGCCGTCTCGAATTTTGCAATTACGGACTTATAAATAAACAATTAAGCATGTTCATGTCACAATACTTTTTTAGTAATTTTTTAGAGATGTTGGGAGTGCGTATATTCATTTGTTAATAAGTCTGTGTTGTGGTTTTGTGAGTGTATATGAGTTTTGTGGCACTAGACCTTTTTTCATATATTTTGATTGTTTAAACAATTGAGTAATATATTTTGTATATTTTGGCTTTATTTAATCATACTTTATTGTTCTATAGTGACAAATCCATCAATAAAGCATTGTATATCTCAATAATGAGAGATAGTTCTTTTTGATTGAGAACCACTGCAAAATTCGAACTGGCTGCTGGAAGCGGCTGCTAACTTCAGTCTCATATAACTAAACCCATAAACTAAAACCCTTTAACCCTAAACCCTGTAACTGCACACCCTAAATCTTTGACACCTACACCCACAAACTGTAAACTGTCGTACTCTAAACCTTCAAATACTTAACCCTGAAACCTTGAAACCTAAAATTCTAAACCATGAATCCCTAAATTATGAAACTCAAAACTCTATACTATATAAACCCTAAACCGTAAACGCTCAAAAGTGTACTTGATAAATGACTGCTTTTTATGAATTGTGATCTAGTCTTACACAACCGGTATTTAAATTCAGTTTATGTAATACAAATTAATTCTTATTTTCGCTATGTTAAAAAAGTGATACCATTACTGATGCTTCTTTTGTAAAGTGACGAGTACTTATTTCATGTAATTTCTACATAGTTGTAAAGAATTTTTGTAATAAAACTATTTTGTAATAAATTGACTTCAAATTAGCACTCAGATCTTAAGACTTTAAAATTCATTGTTACATTACATTAGATAGTAAAAAGAAAATTTTTGCGGCATGTTCTTTGTAGGCGTTCAGAATGGATTCTGCGGTCAGGAAACTTTGCGCTATTAGATTTGAAGGAGTCAACAATAAATGAGAAGCGTATATGCTCTGCCCATTTCAAAGGTGATGATATTAAGTATATTAGTAGAAATGGTAACATAGTGTACAAAGATACTGCGCTTCCAATTGATCATTCTCTACTTTCTGCTGATTCGCAGGGTATTACTGATGAACAAATTGATAAAGAACATGTTGATTCAAATATCGACTATAATGATTCAATTCTGCCAGAAAATTTATTGGTAAAATTACCAATTCTTAGGAACGAAGTTCATCCATTAAATATTCATGCAGATAAACCAACATGTTCCAATTCTCAAAATGTTCATCAGAATGATATTGTAACTACTAACAGTAACATTAGCCAATCGAACATTGAATTGAATAATGAGAAAGTAAAAAAGCTTGAAGATTTAGTATCAAAATTGCAAATTCAGCTAGAAGCTGCAAAAAAAAAAAATTAATTTTATGAATCAATCTTCCGCAAGCAGTAATCTGAAAGAAGTAAATCGATTAAAAATAAAAGTAAATAAGTATAAAAAGATCGTTGTAAATAAATCGAAGAAAATAACTAGACTTGAACGGAACCTTGTAAGAAGTGAAGAGGAAGAAATTTTTTATAAAAACTTTAAAAAATTAAATAAGTCAGTAATTGATTTTTTTAAAATGCAAGTAAATCACATTAAATTAAATAAAGTGGACAGACGAAGAAAAACAATTTGCTATGTCATTATTTTATAAATCTCCTAAAGCATACTGTTATTTACGTGATGAAAAAGAATTTGCACTTCCTTGTATTAGGTCAATTCGAACGTGGGTAAATGAATTGGATTTAAAAACGGGAAAAACGGAAAATTTGTTGAAATTATTACAAGTAAAATCTGAAAGTATGACTAGCAAAGAACGCGAGTGCGTGCTGATTTGGGATGAAATGGCAATTAAAGAATGGTTAGAGTACAATACAAAAAAAGATCTGATTGAAGGCTACACTGACTTGGGAGAACGCGGTCGCTTGTCTACAATTGGTAATCATGTTTTAGTATTTATGTTGAGAGGTAGACAGCACAAGTGGAGACAACCAATTAGTTACTACGTTTCTCGCAACAGTGTATCTGGAACTGATCTTCACAAATTAATTGTAGATATGTTAGATTTTGCTGAAGATTGTGGTTTTTCAGTTCAAACAATGGTTTGCGATTTAGGATCACCAAATCAGCTCGCAATAAAAAAATTAAACATTTCCTTAGAAAAACCATTCATTGAACGATATAATCGTAAAATTTTTTTCAATTTCGATCCTCCTCACTTAATGAAATGTCTTCGAAATACTTTAAAAAATCATCAACTTAAAAGCGATAATCAAAACGTGTCGTGGGGACCAATTGTTGAATTATACGAAAACGAGAAAGATAAACCGTCAAAATTAGCTGCTAAACTTACTTATGATCACGTTTATCCTCAAAATTTTGATTTAATGAATGTAAAATTAGCAACTCAAGTAATTAGTCATACCGTTTCATCAGCTCTTTTGACCGGGCGACTTGCTAATTGTGAACCGTTAACTCATCCAGACTGTTTGGCGACGGCAAATTTTTTAAAAAAAGGAAATGATTTATTTAATTGCTTAAATAGTAGAACCACTCGTGATAACAATCCTTTGCGACGTCCTCTGTCGGTTCAAAACAATCAAGTTGTAGAATATTTGAAAGATAGTTTGTCGTGGATTGAAACGTGGGAATGTCTCGGCAGTAAAACGAATCCTCCATGCTTTCGTGGTTTTTCTTTAACGGTGACAAGCGTTTTAATGCAATGGAAGGATATTAAACAAAATGGCGGTCTTTATTTATTGACATCGCGATTAAACCAAGATCCGATTGAAAATTTATTTGCAGTTTTGAGAAGTCGCGGCGGTCATTGTCAAAATCCAACCGCGATGCAGTTTAGGCATAATTTGCAATATTCTATGACAGCTAATTTGAATTCATTGTCTAAAGTAAAAAACTGCGAGCCTGATAGAACAGTAGCATTACTAGCAATTTCAGAGCCAGAATCCAGCACAGACTTGCAAGATTGTAGCGCCAATGATCCCGACAGTGTGCTTGAATTGCAAGCAGATGTTCAATCGCACACTGTAAGTGAGAGTAATGCATTAAATAATATTTCACTTGAGGAAACCTGTCAATCACATTGCAATACATGTAATGTTGATAATAATTTAGAGACTTCTTTAATGAATGACATTGATAGTAACGAGAGTGAACAATTGTTTAATGAAGAAGTGGATGAGCCAATGAGGAACACTGCAGATGATAGTATTCCAGTACAAGAAACTGTTTCTAATAGTCACGTTGCAGATGACATTGATGCTTATGAAGAAATTGTCTCTGTTAGTAGTAGCAGTCAGTCAAGTTAGTAGTAGCAGTCAGTCAAGAAAGGGAACCTTTCTGATAAATATGACCAAATTTTCTGCAACCCTCTTGATTCACCCACCCCTTTGCAAGCTGCAATGAAGTATGTTGCTGATTACGTAGCTAAGAAGTGTTTCTCCAAATCAAAATGTACTGATTGTAAATCTGCATTGACTCGCGAAAATGTCAATTTTGAGCAAAACAATGATCTGTTCATCTTTTTTAAAGCTTATGCTACTTCCGATAACAATGAACTTGGTAACTTGTGTGTTTCTTCCGATGATTTCACCAATGTTATAACTACCGCGGTAGAAATTTTTCAAAAACAATTTTTAATTAATAGTCATTGCAAAAATATTGGTCAAAATTTATTTAATGAAATTAGTAGAATTATCAAGCAGAATCACAAAAACTTTTGGAATGTTGACGATCCTTGTAAAACACATTACGAATTAATTATTAAATTTTTTGTAAGAGTACATATATTTTACAAATTGAAGTGGATGAACAATCGCTTGCGAGTAGATAAAAAACGCAAAAAACATGAAATTGCTAGTAACAGACGCAATCGGAAACTGCGGAAATTAACTCATCAATAAACATTTTTTTTATTAATTATTACTGTTAATTGACTTGTTTTCATTGAATTATGTATTTTAAAGGACTAAATTTTATTCGTGTTAATCAGTAAAAATATTAATTTTTAACAGAAATTGTTGTCTCCTTTTAAATTAAAGTATCTATTGTATTCCAATTTTATTCATGTTAATCAGTAAAAATATTAATTTTTAACAGAAATTGTTGCCATTTTTTAAATTAAAGTATCTATATTGTATTCCAATTACAGTATTAATGTAGAATAATAATATTATAAGAATCCAATAAAGTACATATTAGCATTTTCAGCTAAGATTTTAATGTGTTTAGAAACTCTGAGGTAAATAATCATATAAATATAATTAGTAAATATTTAAATTATTTTTTGGCATGATGAAATAATTTTTATATTTATAATCCTTAATGAATAAAAGCTTTATAACAGAGTACTTATTATACTCCTCTATTTCTTACTCTTTTCTCTGTTAAGGAGACATTTATATGATTATTTATGTACACATAGCAGAATACAAATGGAAAGCAACATTTACTTCAATTTGATAAATATATTTGTCTCTATAGTACTGCGCTATGCAGATAAATATATTTCTAAAATTGAAAGTGTGTTGCATTTCCGTTTATTTTTGGTATGTGTACAACTTGAGAGAATTAGGTTGAGGACGAAAGTGGGTAAACTTTGCCGAAAGATCTACTAGAAATAGAGAAAAAAATTTATTGGCAGAAATAATTTTTTTTTTCTTTTTTAGTAGACTTTTAAGTAAAGTTTGTGGGTTTGAGGTCTTTCTCCTTGGTATCGTGGTTATGTAGGGCTATTGGCGAAGGTTCCACGGCTAATGTTATTAATAATGGTATACGTAATTGCAATACATTACATTTAATTTTGTCATGCCGCAAAAATATTTGTAATTGCTATTTCATTACGGCAACAATTATTAGAAACATTAAAAAAAAACCAACGCGCTATTGGCAGTACCTCTAGGTAGTGCGTAAATCTGCCAAAAAGTACATAAAGTTGTACAAATATGCAGTTTCAGTTTATAATAGAAATTGTTAAATAATTATTATTTAGCTGAAATGATTTGTTTTTCATAATAAGCTCAAAGAAATAGAAGTAATCTAATAATTTACTTAAACAATTTTTAGTATTTCTTTTTCCATAAAGTCGAATTATTTTAGTCTCGCTTTAAATAAAAACAATTAAATATAGTACATTGTTACAATTTTACATAAAAATAATTTGATGATAGATGTATTAATATCTGTGGTTGCCGAAAACTCAATATTTTAAGAGATAACAGCAACTGAAATAATGAGCTAAGTCCATTTTGAGGGGGAAAACGAGCTAAGTTCACGTTAAAACGATTTAAATTTTTAAATAAATTATGGTCATTGGTTATACGTGAAAGTAACTAATAGTGATTATTTCAGGAGTTAATTGGCAACACATTTAATAATAAAAACACGCGTTAGTAATTTTTAACGTCTCTTTTATAATATGGCTTAGGGCGAAAACGAGCTAAGTCCACGTTAAAACGATTTAAATCTTTAAATAAATTATAATAATTGCTTATCAGTGAAAATAATAAATAGTATTTTATATCATTAAAATTCTTATTATAGAATATCACATTTCACGTAATATTAAAATTAATATAATATTAAATCAAGTAAGTTAGGAAGCTGATGGTTCTACTGCCTAGGTAGTAATTAAATAAAAACAAAAGTTTTTAAAAAATTTATTCCGACGTTTCGGACGGTTTATTTCCGTCCCTTTTCAAGGTCAAAAAACTATATATACAAATATAAATAAGTGGACACAATAAGAGACCACTAGTCAAAGTAGTCTCTTTGACTAGTGGTCTCTTATTGTGTCCACTTATTTATATTTGTATATATAGTTTTTTGACCTTGAAAAGGGACGGAAATAAACCGTCCGAAACGTCGGAATAAATTTTTTAAAAACTTTTGTTTTTATTTAATTACTACCTAGGCAGTAGAACCATCAGCTTCCTAACTTACTTAACTTTCTACTATGACTGCCATTTGCGACAATTAACTACATAATATTAAATCATATTTAACTTATTATTTTATTATAGTAAAATATTAAAATTTAATGATTATAATTTAATAATAAACAAAATACAATATTAATAATAAACTTTGCAAACAATAATACTGTGTAAACAAATTTAACCGTACACCCAGTTCAATTTCGGAGTCGGAGAAGCAGAAGTTCAGTTGGAACTTTGGAAGTATTAAAAAATCTGCATTATTAAAACAGATTCTAAGAAATGGCGCTCTAATAGATATTAAAACCCTTTAAAATTAAAATAATTGATTGTATTTTCATCCTACATTCATGTTCTGAGTGTTAAATATTTATTTTAATCGATAATAAGCTTAAATAGAGAATTTAGGGGGGAAACGAGCTAAATTCACTTTGACGGGGGAAAACCGGCTAATTCGCAATGTTTGCTTCACTGTATCGAGACAACGAAGCGATGGTACTCTATACCTCTATACATCGAAAGGTATTACTGTTTTTAATAAGTACAGTATGCCACCTTAATATGTACGTTTGGAACTTGTCGACGAGTGCAAAACTTTATATTCCGTTTTCTCGAAAACTCGAAAAGTGGACTTAGGCAGTTTCCCCCCTCGACCACAGATATTATCAATAATATGAACTTTATAAGTATTTTCTGTTTAGAAGCCCTGGTGAAAATTTTAACACATTTTAATACGTGTTATATTATATATGATCATACGTATTGTAATACGTACTTTCACACGTACTATAGTACGTATGTACGTATTATAATACGTACTATAATACGTCAGAAAATGATGACGCTATAATACGTATTACAATATGTATTATAACACGTATTAAAACACGTATAAATCATTTGAAAAATATAAATAAAAAAATTAATTTTAAAATTTAAATAAATTATTTAATTTTTTAAATCTATTTCGTGTTTATTATAAATTTAAAACTGTATGCATTACGACATTTAATATTAATTTAATATTGATTACATTTGAATTAATTTATAGTTTATATTCAATATTTTTAAAATAAAAAATAATTATTTTATTTAAATTTTAAAATTTATATTTTTCAAATGATTTATACGTGTTTTAATACGTGTTATAATACATATTGTAATACGTATTATAGCGTCATCATTTTCTGATGTATTATAGTACTTATCATAATACGTACATATGTACTATAGTACGTGTGAAAGTACGTATTACAATACGTATGATCATATATAATATAACACGTATTAAATGTGTTAAAATTTTCACCAGGGAGTTATTACATTTATATATATTATTTTGAACTAATATTTTTTTGATGTAATTAAATTAAATTATTCACGTGTTTAAAAAGTGTAAATCATTTATTGAAATTCATTGAAGAACCTGTACAAAATAAATAGACCATTATTACGACGCCCCTGACGAAGAAAATCTCCTTTAGTAATTTCGCGGCAAGAGTATCCTATTTAGCAATTCTGCGACGAAAAGAATCTCTTTTAGTAATTTTCCGGCGAAGAATAACCTATCTTGCAATTCTGCGACGAAAAGAATCTCCTTCAACAATTTTGCGGCGAAAACAATCCTATCTAGCATTTTTGCGACGAAAAGAATCTCCTTCGTCAATTTTCCGGCAAAAACTATCCTATCTAGCATTTTTGTGACGAAGAAAATCTCTTACTGATTTTCCGGCGAGAGTATCCTATTTAGCATTTTTGCAACGAAGAAATGAATCTCCTTAAATTTGTTTGAGACAAAAACTACCATTCGGCGTTTTGGTTCTCGTACTTGTAACTTATAATTTAACCTTTTTAATGACTAAATAAATAAATAGATAAAATAAAATTTTATTCAATTTTTTTTATAATAAAAAGCAGACTTTAATAAGGATTTTTAAAATTGGCAAGTTGTCAAATAGAACACTAAATTGATAAATTTAATTAATGTAGTTATAAAACACGAAAATATTGCTGTAAAAACTTATTTGCATTTTTAGTTCTATAAATTTTGCCAGAATATTTTTCATTCAGTAATTAAATACAGCGAAATCTTATTTAATCTATAATGATAAGAAGGTATATTAACACTCCAGAGTTGGCTCAATTTCTGCTGCAAACCTTCAGGCTTCGCAGGAACTTATTAAATAAACATATTAGTAGTTATAAAATTGTACCGCAGAAAATCTATATAAGAAAAATTTACAAAATTTACAAATTCACGTGGAAGAACTATATTATCATTTTACAGTGAAATCAAATTATAAAAATTGTTTAATGAAAATCATTCATTTATATTACATATCCTAAAGTATTTTAATATCGTGGAATTTATTTAATTTATTAAACAATATCTACTTCAATTTGAGAAAGCCTCGTGCTAATTTCATTAACATTTTATTCATAAGCTGTAAAAGCTTATCCACGCCTGATCGGTGAAACCGCGTTTTGGCCCGGGCTCCGGCTTCAAGAGCCGTCTGCGCGGAGCGCACTTCAAATTAACCATGCGCGCGACATCTTGCGGCCAGTTTGGTACTACCGGCGCCAAGTTCCTCCGGCCCATCTGAACTTACGCTTCTATAAGCGTCTATATTCGTTGGTTGAGCATTCCTTCAAATTTAAATTTTCAAGAACATGGATGGATCGTTGCAGAATATACTGATTTTAAATGGTTTGAAGGACCTGAAATGCCAGATTTGGTATCTGATATCCTCATCGAAACAGTTGAAAAAGGTAAGCCTTGAATTACTTGATTGTCGAATGGTTAACGATCTAATATATACTAATTATTCACTATCTAAACATATAGAAGCTGATTCGGACAATAAAAATGACGATACCAAAGATAATGAAGATGATGATGATGATGATGATAAGGGTGATAACGAAAGTTGCTTTCATGATACTGTTAGCGATAAAAATAGTTACAATAATGACGTTGTCAATAGTAAAGGTGAAGATGTCCACGATGAAACGTATGAGCCGAATGTATAAAAATATCATTTATTAATTATGATGCTATAAAAGCAAAAACAATTAATGTAAACAAATTATATTTACACAAGTAAAGAAATTGATATTTTTTGTATAAAAATCGTATTTTTTATATATTTATAAGACTGAAGTTTGTAGGGACATGCTAGAAGATAGTTCATAAAAAATTAGACAAAAAGAACAGGATATTTGTATGTTTATTGTTAATTAAGTATTGCAAAAAGCAAAAATAGAAAAACGAAGCCTGTTCAAACTCTTGATTTTTTAGGTATATTAGCTTATTTAGATTTGGTTTTATAGTCCATAAAATAGTCCTTGAATCCAGTACGCAGTGAAAAGTTAATAATAAAATGAAATAATTAAAAATCAAAGGGTGTTTATTTTCTGAAATTTGGTAATGTTAATTATTTTGTTCCTGCTAAGGTGTCGAGAAAAATCCAGAGTGTGATCGGGCTCAATTATTTTATTACAGTTTTTTACAACATTTAATTAACAATAAATAAACTCATAATCCTGTTAATATTTATAACTTCTTGATTTTATTCCTTATGTGTCTCTGAATGCGTAAACAAGTTTTTCGAAATTTATCTTGTTTAGATTAAAGTTTATAAATATGGTCCAAATCACTTAACTGTACAACTTCCTGCTGGTATTGCCTGCTAACTTCAGTCTCATGTAAATCAATTTTCATCATACCCCGGCCGAAAGTTCCTCAAAACATGCATGTTTTGCGGCAGGGAAGTTGCATATTACAGTCACGTGTTTTCAGTATATGACGTGACTATAACCTGCAATTTCCCGGCCGCAAAATGTACATGTTTTGGCGAACTTTCGAGCCAGGGTATGAAGAAAAATAGTATACACACCTCGACCGGAAAATAGAATATCATATTCGCGTGTCTACCGTCCTCGGCTTCACCTCGGACGGCAACCTACACGCGAATGTAATATCCTACTTCCCGGCCTAGGTACGTAATATACTATTATAGTATTATGTTATCAATCATCATATACCTGTCCTTAAACCATTATTTCTCATTGTGGACATTATGAAAAAGCAAATAGCATATGTCAGTTAATAGTTTATACTTAATTTTATTTGTCAAGACTGTTATGACATTAATTTTAAGATTTAACCAATTTTTTCGGAAGGCACTACAAGTATTACAAGTATGTGAATGATAATACTACTATCTTAGTACCTAATCTATTCTTAGTTCAAGTGGCATACGCGAATTAATCATTCAACATCATTATGATTTTTTTGCAATGTAATTATTGCTGTAAATTATCTTGTACATGCCAAAATCGTATGCAAATCTGGAAATCATTATTTTTTATTACGAAAATTTTCAAAATGCAAGTTGCATACGCTAATTAATTGTTCAAAAACTCTTAATTTTTTAATATTTATTTTTGCGTATGTCAATAGGCTGAACACTTTCAAAATGTATGCAAATGTTGTTTCTACGCATATCTATGCAACATCTTACATATAGTAGAATAGAATTCACTAATTAATCATTCTGTGTTACAACGAAAATAATGCAGTAACAAAAAATTGCCGCAAATACAAGTGCAAGTAGTAAACGTATGCAAATTAGTTTTTTATATTCTATATGGTGATAATATTAACCCTGTAAAATTGCATACGAATACTAATTGTTTTTTAACACCCACTTTTTTGCAACTTAACAAAATTATTTCCGGTCTTTGTGCACGCGGAAACCGTATGCAAATTAACTTCCGCCGGGTTATTTTTGTTCAAACTTTTAGAAAAACTACTTTGCATACACTAATTAATCGTTCAAAAACATTGATTTTCGTTACAAATAAATATTTAATTGACAATGTGGCTGCAAGCGTGCAGTCTCAGATTATCCGCTTATAATTCGTCAAATAACTTGAATAATCAACCATCAAATATGCATACACTAACTAATCATTCTTTTTTTTCTGTCACTATCTCCTGGTCTATATATCCTTTACCTTTGATTCGTCTTAAATCCGATATTTTACCTATCAAAATTTCATATTGTCAAAATTTGATAGTTTCATACTTCATTATTATAATTTCTCTCTGAAAATGGGGGTTGGCGAGCGGAGCGAGCAGGGGGCGAAGCCCCCCTAGTAAATATATATATATATATATATATATATATTACATCTCATTAACTACTTTTATGGATCCCGGGTTCCATAAACTTTCAATACATCCCGGTTTATGGAGCCCGACCTAGAGTTTCTATACCCAGAGAGGAATTATTTATTTAGTCACTTGTATACGGGAACTCTGGGCGTAGGTACTAAAATACAGGGATGGGCACCACAAAGGGGTTTGGTGAAATATATGAAATATATATATATATATATATATATATACACATATATATATATATATATATATATATATATATATATATATATATATATATATATATATATATATATATATGTATATATATATATTGCCACGGCCTGCCGTACCGACGTCGATAGCCCGAGCGGTTATAGTACTTCGCGTTCACGAACGCGAGATGGCGCGTCGATGCAGAATTGGAGCTGCATCGACGTGATGACTAGCAGACCGCGGCGAGCCGGCGACAGCCATCTTAAAGTTCGCTTGAGTAGAAGCAACACGCGCCCGAGTACGCTCAGCTATTTACCGTGTTTCTTAAGAGAAAGTTTTAACTGTTTCAAACATATAAAAATTGGACGATAGGGAGGGTCAACTCTTCAAAAATAAACAAAAAAAACAACACTTCACACTCTTTATTCCAACGTTTTGCTGAACCTTGTTGTCAGCCTCATCAGGGAAAAAACTAATCTCAACAACATGTCAACCAGCTAATTATCAAATTATTTAGTAGTAACAACTACATTGTCAAAAAGTAGAAAGCCACATTGGACAACAAGCGAAACGTTGGAATATGGAATGTGAAGTGTTGTGTGTTTTTGTTTATTTTTGAAGGGTTGACCCTCCCTATCGTCTAATTTTTATATGTTTCAAATAATGGAGGGTGGTCATAATACGTATTTTAACTGTTTCGCTCGACAATCATCCAGTGCGATAGTGCCGTATCCGCCGAAGCTACTTCGCAGATTTTCGTGACGAACTAGCTAGACTGCGTGATAGTTTTCGCTAGTTAAGGTAAGCGTGCACGCATCTACCGCGCCGCGATATAGTACTGCGTAACCGCTTGTCCAGGCTCGTGGCACCTGAACAACAGCTTCGAATAGGTGCTCTAGTGCGCAGAGAGCGAGTGTGTGGAGATAGTGTACGCTCCGGGCTCGCGCTATATCAAGGTCAGACGCAAGGTCGAATCACCGTCTATTTCAAAGCCGGTGAGTGCGCCACGTGCCGCCCCGCCACCTACCCTCTCTCTCGCACTTATACGTGTGTGCGTCGAGCGGCGATTGCGACCGCTCTCCAACTTCGCCGCTTTACTTGGCGAGCGCGCGCGTAGGATACCGCGCACGTGAGGCGTATTATACCTCATGTGCATGGCGTAAATTATCGCATGTATGACGTCAGTCACCGAGACAGCTGACATCTATAATACAGTGCTGGCGCACCGTTAGGATAGAATATTCAACGTATAAATTCACTTCTTTTATATTACTGCTCTTTTACCAAACCTCAACTTCTTTTATTTAATAAACAATAGCCTTTATTATTAACATTAACTGCTCAAGTTCTTTTCGAGACCTCAGACATTCCCCGTTCCCCGCTCCCACCGCGGTCGTTACGTTACTGAGAACGTATCGTTTACATCTGAGCAGCTGGCACACGAATCAGGAACCCGGAGAAGAGTTCGAGTCCCTGGCAGAAATAAAGCGCGAGTCTCCGACTTGTGTGTTGAAAGGTAAGTAACCAGATTAGGTTTAGCATTACACGACGTTGTAGCGTCTGCTGCCTAAACTGGCTATTGGATCTCCGAGAGTGGAACTGGAGGACCCGCAGTTGAACCGCTAAGACGCACAGGTGAAACGCGTCTTAGCCCTAATAACCACCCCGTAACCCCCGTAACAATACATATATATATATATATATATATATATATATATATATATAAATGTGTCTAATGTTATTATCCAGGACCCCTCTGAGTTTTCAAGAATATAAAGAGGTAAGGGTGGCGCTTCGCGCCGCCATTGTCTACGTTGCGACCATCCCTCAGGTTATTGACTTTCGCAGCGACGCCTGCGGTGCCCGCTTCCAGTTCCGCAGTTTTACGTTGATTTCAGAATAATTTTACGGAAAAAACCGCTGTGAAAGTAACCCTAAAGGTCCTGGAAACTAACGTTAAACATATACACTATCCAGGACATGTCCCCGAAACTAACAAATGTCCTAGAAACTAACGTTACACATAATGAATCTCCTGGATACTAGCCTTACACATAAATATATGTTTATGAATTATATATGAGGCGTTTCACGTCAAATGTCCCAGCGCGGCGCGCGAGCGCCAAATCGTGCTATATCTAGCTCATGTTTACGATACTAAAACGTATTTAAAAAAATTTTATGATAAGCATTTCCGACGTATTTTTTCCTCAGCTTTCCAATGGTGTAGGCAGTTTTCCCGAAATTTTCCATTTTTGCCTTCAAAAAGTACAAAACGTGTTATATCTTAAAAAGTGTATTTGTAATATTTTTTTTTACCCTTTAGATCGAAAGCTGAGCATTTTTTACGTAGGAAAGGATAGTTTCCAAAGAGTGCCCGCAAGGTTTTCTGCGAGAAATAGAATGCGAAAGAGTAGACGCATCGCCTTTCCGGCGCGCGGGACTACGCGGTACAGCGCGCGGGCTACGCTCGCCTCGTTGCCTAATAATAATTTTTATAATCTTTAATTCTTTACCTGTTTTTTTTTTTTTATTCTTGAATAACGCATGGGGTAATATTTTATTAATTATTTCATAAAAAAATAAAATTTCAAAATTAACAGCAATATGTGCAAACTCTTGTACTAACGTTTGTTTTTCAGTGTAGATAATTTTTTTGTTTTTTTTTTTTACGTGCTATATCTCGAAAAGTATATTTTTAGTATTTTGTTTTACCCATAATATTGAAAGCTATCCTTTTTTTAGGTAGGAAAGGATATTTCCCAAAAAGTGTCCAAGATGTTTTATGCTATGCAAATAAAACGCGAAAGATTATATGTAAGGCAGGGCAAAAGCATATTCTACGCAACGCGCGGTACAGCGCGGTTTGCCGTGCGACACGGAATATTTTATTTTTCATTCGGTAGGTGGCGCCCACACTTTTTACTCTGTATGCAAATTGTCACGTCAAAAGTATATAATTACCAGAACTTTTTATCTTTTTCCTCCTCGAATTTTTTCGAATTTGTCGTTGATAGCAAAGAAAAAGCTTGCCATTTCTGTTATAAACGATTAAAATGGAGTCACATTGGAAATTGAAATGTATAAATGATCACTCTGCATCTAAGAATTTGACTGATTTTCAAACACTTTTAAGAAGTGCATTTCCTTTAGTACCTGAAAATGCTAAAATATGTTTAACCTGTCGACGCAAAATTTATGAGCAGAAATCAAATTTACCTCAAACTGATGCTAAAAAAGCTAAAATAGTGTGCGAGGATGAATATCCTAAAGCTGGTGTTGCAGTTCTCCAAAAAATTAAGAAAAAATTTTCAGAGTTAACAAATAAGCAAGAAAGATTTCAGCTATTAACTCTTGCACCGGAGTTTTGGTCTCGTAAAAACTTGATGCGAGAATTCAATTGCAGTGAACAGGAGGCTCGTGAAGCGAAAGATTTGGTAGCAAATAGCGGAATATTTTGAATACCTGCTAAGAAACGTGGCAAACTACTTCCAGCTGATACTGTAAATTCTGTCAAATCTTTTTATGAGAGAGATGATGTAAGTCGAATCACGCCGGGTTCAAAAGATTATCTATCTATTAAATAGAGTAATAGAGCAAAAGAGAACATATTCAAAGAAGATCACTGCTTGGTAATTTAAATGAATTGTATAATTTATATAAAAAAGAAAATGAGTACGTTAACATTGGTTTTACGAAATTTACAGAATTGAGGCCACCATATTGTGTTTTAGCTGGGAGTAGCGGTACACATAATGTATGCGTGTGTGGGCATCACGAAAATGTGAAGCTCATGCTAAGTGCTATGGACATAGAAAATTTAACTAAAGACACCCAATTGCCCCTGAAAAACTATCATGATTGCATCCAAGCAATTGTGTGTAATGATTCACACGATAGATGTTATTTGGGTGACTGCTTGGATTGCCCCAATACGTCTATATTACGAAAACATTTACTTAAATGTTTTGATGAAAATGATATTTTTGAAATCGAGTATCAATCGTGGTTTCAAACAAATAGGTGTACAATAGCTTCCAAAACTGTAAATGTGCACGAATTCATGGACATACTGGGGGAGAAATTAATGAAATTAAAAACTCACGATTTTTTTTTCTAAGAAACAATCACTTTTTGTAAATAACGTAAAAAGCAATCTTCAAGAAGGAGAATTTTTCGTGTGTTGCGATTTTGCAGAAAATTATGCTTTCGTTATACAAAATTATACACAATCCTTCCACTGAAATAACAACCAAGCAACAGTTTTTACAGTTGTAGTGTACTATAAACAAAACGATGAACTCAAACATGTAAGCATTGCTGTAATTTCCGACAACTTAAATCATGATACCATTAGCCGTGTATGAATATCAAAAAATGGTAATATCTTATCTTAAAACTAATTTGGCAGTCAAGAAAGTTTATTATTTGATTGATGGAGCAGGTCAGCATTTTAAAAATAAATTCCATTTTCAAAATCTTCTTTTTCACGAGAAAGATTTTGGAGTTACAGCTGAGTGGCATTTTCATGCCACAGCACATGGCAAAGGTGCGTGCGATGGTATAGGCGCGAACCTAAAAAGAGGTGCAAAACGAGCGAGTTTACAATTTTCTTCTAGTAATCATATTTTAACGCCAGAAGAGCTGTATAACTGGGCTAAAGATTACTGCAAAGAAACGAAAGTTTTTTATAGCAGTAAAGAATCGTTTGAAGAAACGGTTTTGAAAATAAAACCAAGACTGAACAAGGCTAAATCTATACCAGGCACGTTACTGTATCATGCTATTATTCCAATAGATGAAAGTACATTGAAGCTCAAAAAAACCTCTCTTAGTTTTGAGTATAAAATCTTCCCTAAGAAAGCTGTGAAACCAAAAACAAAAAAATTATCTACACTGAAAAATAAACGCTAATTTAAAAATTTTATTTTTTTGTGAAATAATTAATAAAATATTATTCCATGCGTTATTCAAGAATAAAAAAAAAAAAAACAGGTAAAAAATTAAAGATTATAAAAGATTATTATTAGGCAACGAGGCAAGCGCAGCCCACGCGCTGTACCGCGTAGTCCCGCGCGCCGGAAAGGCGATGCGTCTTCTCTTTCGCATTCTATTTCTCGCAGAAAACCTTTCGGGCACTCTTTGAAAACTATCCTTTCCTACGTAAAAAATGCTCAGCTTTCGATCTAGAGGGTAAAAAAAAATATTAAAAATACACTTTTTAAGATATAACACGTTTTGTACTTTTTGAAGGCGAAAATGGAAAATTTCGGGAAAACTGCTTACACCATTGGAAAGCTGAGGAAAAAATACGTCGGAAATGCTTATCATAAAATTTTTTTAAGTACGTTTTAGTATCGTAAACATGAGCTATATATAGCACGATTTGGCGCTCGCGCGGCGCGCTGGGGTAGTTGACGTGAAACGCCTCATATGTATTATACTATATAATAAAGTTATAAAAAATATTATATAATAATAATATATTAAGGGGGTCAGACAGTTTTAAAATTTTCTTCATAAAATCATCTAAAAAAATTAATTTTACTAATTAGAAATATGTAGAAGTAATATTTTTAAAATATAGTTAATTTATAATGAAATGAGACCCAAAAAAATTTTTTATTAATTTTAACCGAAGATATGGCCATTTCTAAGTTTTGGCTCAGCCGCCGACTCCAGATCCAGGAACTCTATATATTTTGATGGGACAGGTCCTAAAATCTTGGTATTTTATATGACTATTGACTGAAGAGTTGTATCTATCCAAATTATTTAAGTAAATATTTTTTTTACGGTCAAAAATTACTAAAAAATCTCAAATTTAAGTATTGTAAAATTATGATTATTGAGCAGTTTTTGACCGCAAAAAAATATTTACTGAAATAATTTGGATACATACAACTCGTCAGTCAATAGTAACATAAAATACCAAGATTTTAGGACCTGTCCCATCAAAATATATGCAGCTCGTGGATCTGGAGTCAACGGCAGAGCCCAAAATCTTACATTATGTTGAAAACAGTTTTAAAGATAAAATCACGAAAATACTTCTTTATTTCTTCTGTAACTCCTTCTCTTCCCTGGAATATAAAAAGGTATTTTTTTTACCTTAAAATCTTTTATATTTCCGACAAATATTCTGATACCTCAGTTTACGGTCCTTTAGACTTGTAAGCTATATGAGCACATGTAGCAGCAACAGCCATATACTGAAAAATGTTTAGCGCATCGGCTGCCCTCTGTAATACACAGCATTCCCGTTTCAGAGGGTGTCTGACCTAATATTTACGTACATCTTTTGCCCCGCGTGGTGCCTCTGTTGTGCTAACAAGGGAGCGCTCTCGTTCTTTTCAGGACGTCTGCTGCGCTATCGCATTTGTACGGCTCCTGTCCCATAACATAGGATGAAATAGCCCCTAAATTAGCGCAACAAACGCACCGCACGGAACCAGAGACGCACCACGCGGGACAAGAGACGCGTGAAATCGAAGGGCGCCTAGAGTCTATAACCCCAGGGTCCATATTTCTTTAGTCACGTTAACATAGGCAACTCTGAGAAAAAGAACTATACCTCTTCAAAACCGATTCACTTACATACTTATATATATATCTTTCTACATTATAGATCTTGGCATTATTTATGAACACCAGCCCCTACCCCCCCCCCCCCCCCCCCCCGACTACCCCGCAGTCACCCACAAAACAACGTAAAAATCAGCGTATTTCTATGAGTTTTTTTATTTTAAAATAGCCTCCGAGCCCCCCCTCATCCACCCCTCAGCCACTTCGCAAAACTCCCGTGACCCCCCTCTTGCTACCCCCTCATGACCGCCTTTTTCATTAATCGTATTTATTAACTCGGTACACATGCGATAAACATCTTTTTTCTCACACCACACGTAAAGTAATGTGTTCACACTCTGACAAATTCGAAAAAAGTTTAGGTATTTGTCAAAATTGGAATACGAGGGTTTCTGAAGTCGCTGATCATGAAATCTTGCTATAAGATTTTCGAAATTTTAAATGGCGAATTCAATATGGCCATTAAAAGTTCGAAAAAAGCTTAGATTTTGCTAAAACTTGGTATGCAGGAGTTTTCAAGGTCGTAGATCAAGATTTTGCTATTGGGCTTTATATATTCAAAATCGCGGATCCAGTATGACCGATAAGTTCGGAAAAAGCTTAGATTTTATTGATAATTGGTATACAGGGATTTTCAAGGTAGCTGATCCAGATTTTGCTATTGGAATATCGAAAATCAAAATGGCGGTCCAATATGGCTGTCAAATGCTCGAAGGAAGCTTAGATTTTGTTGAAAATTGGTATACATGGGTTTTCGAGGTCGTTCATCACGATCTTGCTATCAGACTTTCGAAATTCAAAATGGCGCATACAATATGGCGATTGAAAGTTCTAAAAGGGCTTAGAGTTGGCTGAAAATTGGTATACAGGGGATTTCGAGGTCGCTGATCAAGATTTTGCTACCAGAATTTAAAAAATCTTAATGGCGGATCCAATGTGATGATTAAAATGTCGAAAAAAGCTTAAGTTTTTCTCAAAATTAGACTTGAGAGGTTTCGAAGTCACTGATCCCGATTTTGCTACAAGACTTTACAAATTCAAAGTGGCCGAACCAATATGGCGGCTAAAAATTCGAAAAAAGCTTAGCTTTTGTTTAACTTTGGTATACAGGGATTTTCAAGGTCGCTAATCAAGATGTTGCGATTAGACTTTCGAAATTCGAAATGGCGGAACCACTATGGCGGTTAAAAATTCGGAGAAAGATTAGATTTGGTTCAAGATCGGTATACAGGGGATTTCAAGGTCTCTGGACACGATTTTGCTATTGGACATTCGAAATTCAAAATGGCGGATCCCATATGGGTGTCAAAAGTTCTAAGGAAGCTTAGATTTTGTTGAAAACTGGTGTGCATTGGTTTTCGAGGTCGCTGATCACGATCTTACTATCAGACTTTCGAAATTCAAAAAGATCCAATATAGCGGTTGAAAGTGCGAAAAAAGCTTAGATTTAGCTGAAAACTGTAACGCATAGATATTCGAGGTCGCTCTTCACGTTCTTGCTATCATACTTTCGAAATTCAAAATGGCGGTAACAAGTTCGAAGGAAGCTTAAATTTTGTTTAAAATTTGTATACTAAGGTTTTCCCGACACTGATCTCGATCTTACTATCAGACTTTCAAAATTCGAAATGATAGATCCAATATGACGATTGAAAGTTCAGAAAAAGTTTAGATTTGGCTGAAAATTGGTATGCAGGGGTTTTCGAGGTCGCTGATCACGATCTTGCTATCAGATTTTCAAATTTCAAAAGGGCTGTCAAAAGTCCGAAGGAAGCTTAGATTTTGCTTAAAATTTGTATACAGGGGTTTTCGAGGTCGCTAATCAGAATCTTACTATAAGACTTGTAACGATGCACCTGTTCAATAGACGTATCGATACTAAAAACCGAATGCGAAACACTTTCTCTCTCGGATAACGCGTGCGCTAGAGAGAGAAAGCCGACGGATCTGTCAATGGCATGGGAGAGCGAGCGTACGAATGTGTACATCCATGTACACACCGATATACACACGTACCGGAGCTCGTACAGCGAGGAGAGAGAGCAGGCAACTGAGTAGCTGACTTCCCTCTCCACCGAGCGACGCTACCACGCGTCGCACAGGACGCGCAAGCTACAGCGCGCCCCACGGCGCTGACTATACAGCACACGGCGAGCGAGTATAAATGCCGCCTCGCGCGCCGTGGAAAAGCATTCTCTCAGCCCAGGGCCGTACTCGCTAAGCCCTGGAGCCAGCCGACGGAGCGAAGTATACGAGCGCACTCGTTACTCTGCACCCGAAGCGCCACTGAGACGATTCCCCCCGGTATACGAGTGCCCTCGTTATCCGGGTGTTGTCCACGAGTAGTGGGAGCGCACTCGCCTACTCGTGGAGAACCGCGCCGGCGACCACCGTATTCTAGTTGTTCGTAAGCTTGTATCTAATGTTCGCGCTCCGCTGTTTTATATGTTACAGATCTCCGCCAAACGCGACCCGTAGCCACCTATGATTAATGTGCAAGTCTTATTATTAGCATTAAGTTGAATAAATTGTTATTTTTTCCTACTTATCTGGCTTTGTAAATTTATTTTAATCGCTCTCTCCATTCGAATCCTGCTCGATTAGCTATCCTCATGAGAGAGCAATCCTTTCGCATGAATACTACCGTTTCATGGCGCCCGAACAGGGACTAGTTTTTTCAATTCACGCGGAATAATGAAAGAAAATCATTCAACTAACATCTAATATGGAAATAAATTATACAAAACAAAATAAGAATTTTTTTTTTCGAAACCGGTTAATACTAGCAATTATGGGGAAAGTCAGATGGGTTTATAAGCTCCGAAAGTAGCAATTCATAGACGAACTCGCGAAACGAAAGATCGATAACACAGGAAATGTAGCGGAATTACGACAAAGCCTAGTAGCGATAGCGAAAATAAGTCCGGAACATTTTAAAAATCAACCGGAAGACGCGGAAGAGTACGATGAGGGATTAGATAGGACCCGCGATTTGGAGGAACAGACAAATAACGCATCGACACCACAGAACACGCAAACACCATTTGTAATACCGAACCAGGATACCGCCGCGGCACATATAAATTATATAACAGTGAAAAACACGACCGCGAAAACTCTAGACCAGATGCGAAAATGGAATTGTCACTTCGACGGTCGCGACGTGTATGGGTTTCTAGAGAGAGTTGAGGAGTTACGGAAGGCATACGGCTTCACCGATGCGGATCTTCTCATAGGGTTTCCGGAATTATTACGGGGGTAAGCCCAAGTTCGGTATCGAAATTTAGAAAATATAAATAATTATACGGAATTTAAAGAATCGTTGCGCGGTTTCTATATACCACCGGGAGAGCGACGGAATCTTGATCGACAAATAAGCGAACGTAGGCTGTTAAATGGCGAAGTATTTAGAAGCTACGCAAGGTCACTTAGTACACTAATGCGCCATCGAGGAGACATAAATCGCGAGACACAACTCGATAACATTTATTATAACATGCACGCCGAATTGCGATTGCACATTTGACGGGCGGATTTTAACAACGTCAATGAACTCATCCAACGCGTAGAAGAAATAGAGGAAGTATTGGCACAAACGGTTAAAGAAATAAAAGGAGAAAGACCGAGGAATAACGCCGGGAATATTATGGAAATTACGATCACATACGACCGAAATACGTGCTGCTGGAGATGCAAACAACGCGGACATAGGAGAATGAACTGTCGAAATAACCAGAGGAAATTTTGTTCATATTGTGGAACAGACGGTATATTAACATGCGATTGCCGGTGTCACAGTGATATAGATGCGCCGGGAAACGAAAAGAGGGTCGGACCCACATCGAGACAGGACCGACCCGAGCAAACAAGACCTCAGATGTCGACAGCCGCTTTCGAATCAACGCCGGTCGAGAGAAATTTCGAGGCCTAATAGATCCCGGATCAATAGGCTCATAAATAAACCCGCGCGCAGTGAATAAATGCCTCACGCAAGGGTGGATAAATCAGGCGGAACGAAAGGCAGCGCGGATGGCCGATGGTACGCCTGCCACTCTTGAAAGCAGTATGTCTGGGTTATGGAAGGGTTAACAACCGATTTTTTACTCGGAATGGACATACTCGTTAAACTGGGGCTACAACTAACGTTGAATGGGAGAATGATTACAGCACGACAAAACAGACAAAGTGAGGAAGGGCTATGTTCCATCGGAGAACCAGTAGGTTTAGCTCAGTTAACGGTAACCGAGGAGGAGCAACTAGAGAAGTTCATAGAACAAAAAATAGCCGAGTTTGAAAATATTGAAGGTGTTACTCCATTAATCCAACATAAAATCAGGGTTATCGATCAGACACCCATTAAACAGAGATACCGACCCAGAAATCCGGCAATGCAAGAAATAATTAACCAAGAAGTCGAGAAAATGTTAGAAGAGGGGGTAATTCAACCGTCAGAAAGCCCGTGGATCTCCCCAGTCGTAATTACGAAAAAGATAAATCAAATTTCAGAGAAGGATGCTTACCCGCTTCCGCATATCAACGCAATCCTAGATAAACTCAGAGTAGCAAAATATCTATCCTCGATTGATTTAAAAAACGGCTACTGGCAGGTAACCTTAACGCCAGAAAGTTGCGCGATAACCGCGTTTACGGTACCGGGGAGAAGCTTGTTCGAGTTTAACGTCATGCCCTTCGGAATTCACGCCGCCCCAGCAACGTTTCAACGTTTGCTAGATCAAGCAATTACACCCGAAATGGCACCGAATGCCTTTGCATACTTAGATGACATCATCGTAGTAACAGATACGTTTGAGAAACACATTGAAAAATTAACTGAAGTATTTGAACGGCTTCGGGAAGCGCTACTTAAACCAAACCCCGCGAAATGCCATTTTGCCCGGAACAGATTGACATATCTAGGGCACGTAGTAGACCGGGAGGGCTTGCGCACCGACCCCGAAAAAGTCGCAGCCATTGCTAATTTACCGCCCCCAGCAAACACGAATGAATTAAAAAAATTCATGGATCTTGTATCGTGGTATCGCCGTTTCATCAAAAACGTGTCACAGATAGCTTCACCGCTGAATAAATTACTCAAAAAGAAAATTAAATGGTATTGGGACGACGCACAACAAGAAGCTTTCGAGGAATTAAAACGTAGACTAACGGAAGCCCCCGTACTAGCTTTTCCGGACTGGACCAAACCATTTACTCTACAGACTGCCGCAAGTCTGCAAGGACGAGGGGCAATGCTTGCACAAAGCGACGGCACAAAGGAGTATGTCATTGCATACGCGATCCGATCACTGAATAAAGCAGAGACAAATTATTACGTCACGAAACTAGAGTGTTTAGCCGTGAAATGGGGTATTTGGAAAATGCGCCATTACTTGAAAGGATATCAGTTTACCGTTATAACCGACCACCAATCTCTAAAATGGCTCAATAAGATAGAAAACCCATCGAGTAGACTAGCTCACTGGGCAATGGAATTAAGTCAGTGGGATTTCGAGGTTCGTTATCGCAAAGGCAGCGAAAATATCGTGGCAGACATACTTTCACGACAGCCATTAGACGTAAGCGCGATCGATGCGAAAAAATGATTGGTACGCACATAAAATCACCGCCGTACAAACAAAACCGGACGAATATACAGAATACTGTATAAGAGACGGACAACTATACCGTCACATTCTCCATTCGCTCGATTTGACAGAGAATGATCCTTCCGACGAATGGAAAATATGCATCACAAAGTCAGAACAGGAACGCGTGTTAAAAGAAAATCACGACAATCTTACCGCCGATCACTTAGGTATCGCAAAAACAGTACACAGACTAGCGCGATCCTATTATTGGCTGGGAATGTTCAAAGACGCAACAAAGTACATTCGATCATGTTTAAGCTGCCAACCTCACAAAGCGCAGCAACCAGCACCAGCCGGTAAAATGCACGTCATGTACGTCGACCAACTGTGGGAGATGGTTTCTATTGATCTGGTAGGACCACTTCCTCGTTCTAACTCCGGACACTCAACGTTACTAGTAATGCAGGATCGACTTACGAAGTGGATAGAATTAAAGGCACTACGAAAAGCCACCGGGGCCGCGATCGCTAAAACAGTCAAAGAACAGATCATTCTCCGTTTTGGCTGTCCGAGAACTAATCTAAGTGACAACGGCAAACCATTTATTAGTCGGGACTTTGAAAATCTATTAAAAACGCCGGAATCCAACATCGGAAAACACCACCGTATACACCGCAATGCAACCCCGTCGAACGTGCAAATCGTACCGTTAAAACCATTATAGGGCAATACACCAGTAGAAACCAAAAAACATGGGATTTGCATCTAAACGAAATAGCATTCGCGTTTAACTCCGCGCAGAGCGAAGCAACGAATTGTAAACCAGCATACTTAAATTATGGCCGCGAAATGATATCGCCTAGAAGCTTGCATCAAGACGTAAGAGTAGATTCGGGGAAAACATTAAAAGATAGGATAGAAGAGTTAAAAGAGGCGATCGAGGTAGCAAAAACAAGCACCGCAAGGAGCTTTAACAGACAACAAAAACATTATAACCTTAGAAAACGCGATTGGTAAACCAGGGTAGGAGATCTAGTTCTAAAAAGACAGATCACACTTTCGAATAAAGCCAAAGCGCATAAGTCCAGTAATATTCGATCTACGTGACGAGAGGGGGAAATTAGTACGGAATATTCACGTAAAGGGCCTCAAACCCTTCGTCAAACCGGTATAAAAGCGAGCGAAAAATTGTAAGGGCAGCTAGTTCACGATGGTAGCCCAAGCGTCAAACATTGTACACGAAACAGCGAAAGTAGAATTGTAAGAATAAAATTATACAGGTGATCGACCTTAAAGGTAAACAAAGCGATAGACAAGAATTAACGAACATTTTTCCAAAGGAGCTCAGTTCAAATACAACCGACAAGGAGCAACCATGAGAGAGGTCGAGGCTATCAACGAGCTCCTCCGAGAACGGGACGAGCCATATATTGCCGAGGGTACCCAAGATCAACCAGCTTGGGAATACGTGCCAACACCACGGCCCATCCTCGAGGAGCGAGTAGTAGAAGCAGCACTCGCGCCGTGGAGACAGGTGCCTCGACCACACTCGCCGATAGGGGAGTTAATACCGTTACTCGTCGCAACTACAACTTCCTCAACGGCATACCCGAAGGCGACTGCCGCCCCTGGAGGAAGGCAGGATTTTTCCTCGGGTGTGCTAGCGGACGATGCCGCTTCATCCTCGGACGTATCCGAGACAGCGCACCGTCCGATCTCCAAGGCGCAGAGGGATATATTCCTGTATGGGCGGGAAGAACAACCGGCGCCACAACGAGCAACGCCGCTAACAAACAGAGCTACGGGGTGGACAAGGAGATATACCCCATTCAATCGCTCTACGATGTGGCTACCGCACCGGTGAATAAAATTGCCGAACGGCCCCGAGGTAGAGGTGCCTAATGGGGTCACTCAGTACCGGGTGACGCACGACGGCTGGCGTTGGCACCTGTGGCTCGATAAAACCAACGGTAACGTGAGGCATCTAGGAAAACCCCGCCGTGAAAATATTGTTTTTTATTTTTATTTTTTTTTCTCGTCAGGTTATATAGCTAGAGTAAAGTCCGTAGGCTTTACTCTCCTTAGCGGGGGGGGGGGGGAGTGAAGATGCATCTCCTTCAATAGACGTAACGATACTAAAAACCGAATGCGAAACGCTTTCTCTCTCGGATAACGCGTGCGCTAGAAAGAGAAAGCCGACGGATCTGTCAATGGCATGGGAGAGCGAGCGTACGCATGTGTACATCCATGTACACACCGACATACACACATACCGGAGCTTGTACAGCGTGGAGAGAGAGCAGAAAACTGAGTAGCTGACTTCCCTCTCCACCGAGCGCCGCGACCACGCTTTGTAAATTTATTTTAATCGCTCTCTCCATTCGAATCCTGCTCGATTAGCTATCCTCATGAGAGAGCAATCCGTTTACCACTACCGTTTTAGACTTTCGAAATTTAAAATTGCGGAGTCAATATGACCATTAAGAGATCGAAAAAAGCTTAGATTTTCTTGAAAATTGGTTATATATTAATCTACTCTAAATATTGCTTTTCATCTTAGAATAAAAACACACAAATAAATAGTTCACCAACTTATGAATGGGAGGTTAGCGAGCGGAGCGAGTAGGAGAGTACCCCCTTAGTGTGTATATATATATATATATATATATATATATTCACATCTGGGACACATTTTGAGGATTATATAGGTCATATATACCGATTTTTGAGGATTTTGCAGGCATTTTGAGGAGTCTCCTCAAAAGTCCAAAGCACTCGAGAGGCATTTTGAGGATTTTTCAGTGGTTTCCACAATAGTGTGTTAATACATCGATTTCGGAAATTCCGTGATATTTTTCCGTAAAAGCGGGCGCCGCAGGCGTCGTGGTGTTAGTCAATAACCTTAGGGTCGTTATTTCTTTAGTCACGCGCTTGTTTATTGGTTGTTTATAACAATGTTTATATTTGTGTCACCACTATTGTACAAATTCTTTATGAAATCCTCAAAATACCGTCCAATGATATATATATATATATATATATATATATATATATATATATATATATATATATATATATATATATATATATATATATGAAACAGGACTTATGTTGACATCGCGTGTTAATACTTATGTAAAATTAACACGTAAAAATTATGCGTCCGCATAAGTACCGCAAAGTCAGCATAAGTCTCGCACCAGTTCAGAAATTGTCTGCATAAGTCACGTTCCATACAAATATATATATATATATATATAATATAACGAAGTTCCAGGATAAAATACGGAGAGAATTAGAATCTTGGTTCCCCGTATTCTGTCAAACTCGCTTAGCATTCGTTCCAGCGAATTCGTGCATCTCGAGCGTTTGTTGACATCGCTCAAACGGTCTATTCGCGAGCTGCGCGCGGGCACTGCGTGACTTTGGCGGTTGCAAAGCGGGCTCGATTTATTTTTGAATGAAATTCTCCCGGGTCGTCTAACTGCGCGGACGCGAACGTAGATCATCCGGAGAAAACGGTCACCGTGCGATACACCAGTACAGCGTAGCGCCCGTCCACGTACCGTCCACGAAGAGCAGCGCACGTGAACAATCCGAGCCACTCCTGGGGTCCAAAGCGTCTGCAGGTGCAGGCCGGATGTTGGGACTCGGCCTGAGCACTCCGAACCGGAGGATAAGGCCTGACGCAGGAGCGGATTCGTTTGCGAGCGACGAGGGGAGTGCACTCCACTTCCGATAAACCTCTTTGTACTTCCCGCGCAGCGATCTATTTGTGTATTTTCGGCTCACAGCGGCGAGGGGCTGATCGTGCGTTGACCGGCCCAGCGAAAATAAATGCATTATTCCGCCCGCGCCGGGCGGCGGATCCCGTCTTCTTGTCTGCGCGCAACGCGACGCGTAATTTTATGTAAAGATTTTTCAATAGATCTTGTTATTGTGCTGTGAAACAATTCAGGCTACTCTTCATTTATCGACCTTAACCTAACCTTCTCCCGGATACCGCCACCTCCGCGGGAAAATGACTTAGCCGGTCGTCTCAATATCTGAGTCTAGCGGCCGCGCGCTTTTCATTCAGCGATCCAATTAGTTGGAAAGCGAAGGTCGCGTGCAATCTTCGCATTGTTTTCGGGACTCCAGGAGCAGATCCCCGGGCAAGTTATTTTAGTCTGACACCCGCGGCACCATGTTCTAGGGCATCGCTGGCCTGTGGTTTTATGGAATTTTCCCCCATTAGCCATCCCGTTACAATATATATACACGATGACCCATTTTAATCGCCGCACCCGGATTTCTCGGAACCTAAGTCAGATAGAGAAAAAAGCTTCAGACAGAAGTTATAGGGGACAAAGGGGGCCACATAATGGCGCTAACGTATTTGACATTGAACTTGACCTTTGAGGTTATTTCGAGGTCAAAGTGGTTTCTTCATATGGAAACAGCTAGTTTTGACCCCGGATTCGGAAAGAGCGGGAAATTTTACCAAAATCATATTGAGAAATTTTTTCCAAGGTCATTTCAAGGTCAAATCTAGGGCAAACTCAGAAAGGTCCGTTAAAAATAGTTTTTTCCATGAACCACAGGCTAAGCTGGTTCAAATTGATCGTAAGCTTAATAGAGGAACCCAAAACTTACACATCCTAGTAAACAAAACTCAAACTCGCACATCCTAACACCATACACTTCATGTCCTCATATGCTGAACTGTTACACCCCGGTCCCACAACCATACCCCACACCCCCAGTCCCACACATCCCTACCCCACGCATGCTAATCCCATACACCCCAAACCCACACATCCTGAACCCTGAAAAATTTTTCTCAAGGGCAAAATGATTTTTTAACGGAAACTTTAAGGTCGTTGAAGCTTCTGTTATAAATGTATTAAACCTTACTTTTTGCGCTACCCAGAAACAATGACGTGGACGTAGTAAGGATTGTTTCCTTTGAGGTGATTAATTAAAGTGAGTCCCCTTGCATCTCACTGTTCGGGGTGCTTGATTAAAGTGAGTCCCCTTGCCTCTCACTGTTCGGGGTCCTTGATTATAGTGAGTTCCCTCGCCTCTCACTAATGTAAATAAATTTTTATTTAACCGTGAAGCAAGTGTTCGAAATTACGACCATTTGCTTCAAGGCACATAGTCAAACGCCTTTGAAAATGGCAAACTGTGTTCTGCAAAGTTTGTCTCGGAATGGCAGCGCATGCTCGACGAATCCTATCCTGCATATCTGCTCTTGTAGTGGGTTGTTGCTCAAAAATAGTATTTTTCAAATACCCCCATAGCCAAAAGTCTGATGGTGAAGTATGGGATGAAGAAGCAGGCCATTTCACCGGACTTCCTCAACCAATCCATCTAATACTAAAGTGTTTATTAAAAAATGCTGTTATTATGAGCGTGAAATGTGGTGCTCCACTATCATGCTAGAACCTGAAAAATAAATTTAAAAGAACCATTGACGGAACCTATTTTCCTCGTAGATGTGTTTTTAGTGATTACATTATCAAAATTAGTATTTCTGAAATTCGAACGCTACTAATTCACATTATTTAAATAAAACAAAAAAATAAAAGGAAGTTTTAGTTTTATTTGCAATAAAAATAAGAAATAATTGTTTATTGAATTGAATACCTTTAATGTTTTACCGATTATTTTATTTTAAAATTTAAAATTAAAAATGTGTGACAAACGAAGTATTTATGGCAATTACAGTTAGCTAATTAAAGTTACCGTAATTTTCCAACGTTTTTCCTTTTTATGCGCGACCGTGTACGGGTGAGCCTTATAATTATTAATATTTTTGATACCATTTTACTATTTAAATTTAATAGTAATTAATAGCTGGCTCTGAAATGGCTGACTATCCGCCCAACGAGATCGTTGATATGATTTTGATTTTAGGAGCAAGCCAAAATAATTATCGTGGTGCGGCAAGACTTTATGCTGAACCCTATCCTGACAGACGACATCCTGACGATAGAGCTATCAGACGTTTAACTCAAAGAGCTCGTGGTGGACACATGGTTCGCCAACGTAGGCGCCATGAGTATGATGAAAATGATAATCGAGTTGTAACTATCTTTGGAATAATTCATCTTGACCCACACATTAGCGCTCGTCGAGTCGAAAGGGAAATTGGTATTCTAAGAAATACTTTTTTAAGAATTATGAAGGTACTTCAACATCACGCGTATCATATTACTTTGGTTCAAGAGCTACAGTTTCAGCATTTCCAACAGCGTATTGTGTTTTGCAGATGGGCTTTACAAATGATAGAAAATGATCCAGACTTTTTTAACTTTGTTCTTTTTTCTGATGAGGCATAATTTCAAAGTGATGGGGAACTGAATAGGCATAATTGCCATTATTGGTCTGATGTGAATCCTCATTGGATCAGAACTGTAAACCATCAAAGACGTTGGAGTATTATGGTATGGTGCGGGATTATCAATGGATATTTGATTGGCCCTTATTTCTTGAAGCAAATGTAAATCATCATACCTATTTGACGCTAATAAGAGATGAACTACCTGGATTGATGGAAGACGTTGATGTAGAAAAACGACGAAGAATGTGGCTCCAGCAGGACGGCGCAGCACCACATTTCGCTCGAATTGTAAGGGGTTTTTTCAATGAGCACTATGGTAACAGATGGATTGGTCGAGGTCTGGTTAACTGGCCTGCTTGCTCACCCGATCTTACATCACAAGATTTCTATTTATGGGGGATTTTAAAAATGCTGTTTTTTTAAGCAACAGCCCACTACAAGAGCACATATGCAGGATAGGATTCATCGAGCATGCGCTGCCATTCCGAGACAAACATTGCAGAACATAGTTCGCCATTTTCAAAGGCGTTTGACTATGTGCCCTGAAGCAAATGGTCGTCATATCGAACACTTGCTTCGAGATTAAAAAAAAATTTATTTACATTAGTGAGAGGCGAGGGCACTCACTATAATCAAGGACCCCGAACAGTGAGAGGCAAGGGGACTCACTATAATCAAGCACCCCGACCAGTGAAAGGCAAGGGGACTCACTTTAATTAAGCACCCCAAAGGAAACAATCCTTACTACGTCCACGTCGTTGTCTCTGGGTAGCGCAAAAAGCAAGGTTAATACATTTATAACAGAAACTTCAACGATCTTAAAGTTTCCGTTAAAAAATCATTTCGCCCTTGAGAAAAGTTTTTCAGGGTTCAGGATGTGTGGGTTTGGGGTGTATGGGGTTAGCATGCGTGGGGTAGGGATGTGTGGGACTGGGGGGTGTGGGGTATGGTTGTGGGACCGGGGTGTAACAGTTCAGCATATGAGGACATGAAGTGTATGGGGTTAGGATGTGCGAGTTTCAGTTTTGTTTACTAGGATGTGTGAGTCTTGGATGTGTGGGTTTGGCCTGTGTCGGTTTTGGGTGTGTGGGTTTCTCTATTAAGCCTACGATCAATTTGAACCAGCTTAGCCTGTGGTTCATGGAAAAAAAAACGATTTTAAACGGACTTTTCTGAGTTTGACCTAGATTTGACCTTGAAATGACCTTGGAAAAAATTTCTCAATATGATTTTGAAAGTAAAATTTCCCGCTCTTTCCGAATCCGGGGTCAAAACTAGGTATTTCTATATGAAAAAACCACTTTGGCCTTGAAATAACCTCAAAGGTCAAGTTCAAGGTCAATGACGTTAGCGCCATTATGTGGCCCCCTTTGTCCCCTATAACTTTTGTCTGAACCATTTTTCTCTATCTGGCTTAGGTTCCGAGAAATCCGGATGCGGCGATTAAAATGGGTGTATATATAATGTAACGGGATGGCTAATGGGGAAAAATCCCATAAAACCACAGGCCAGCGATGCCCTAGAACACGGTGCCACGAGTGTCAGACTAAAATAACTTACCCGGGGATCTGCTCCTGGAATCCCGAAAACAAGCGAAGATCGCACGCGAACTTCGCTTTCCAACTAATTGGATCGCTGAGTGAAAAGCGCGTGCTCGAAGAATAAAGCGCGCGGCCGCTAGACTCAGATATGAAAACGACCGGCTGAGTCGTTTTCCCGCGGAGGTGGCGGTATCCGGGAGAAGGTTAGGTTAAGGTCGATAAATGAAGAGTAGCCTGAATTGTTTCACAGCACAATAACAAGGTCTATTCAAAAATGTTTACATAAAATTACGCGTCGCATTGCGCGCATACGAGAAGACGGGATCCGCCGCTCGGCGCGGGCGGATCAATGTATTTATTTTCGCTGGGCCGGTCAACGCAGTATCGGCCCTCGCCGCTGCGAGCCGAAAATACACAAATAGATCGCTGCGCGGGAAGTACAAAGAGGCTTATCTCGTCGCTCGCAAACGAATCCGCTCCTGCGTCAGGCCTTATCCTCCGGTTTGGAGTGTTCAGGCCGAGTCCTAACATCCGGCCTGTACCTACAGATGCTTTGGACCCCAGGAGTGGCTCGGATTGTTCACGTGCGCTGCTCTCCGTGGACGGTACGTGGACGGGCGCTACGCTGTACTGGTCTATCGCACGGTGACCGTTTTCTCCGGATGATCTACGTTCGCGTCCGCGCAGATCAACGACCCGGGAGAATTTCATTCAAAAATAAATCGAGCGCGCTTTGCAACCGCCAAAGTCGCGCAGTCCCCGCGCGCATCTCCCGAATAGACCGTTCGAGCGATGTCAACAAACAAATATATAAATATATATATATGTGTGTGTGCGTGCGTGCGTGTGTGTGTGTGTGCGTGCATGCGTGCATGCATGGGTATGGGTGTGTGTGCGTGTGTGCGTGTGTGTGTGTGGCGTGTGCGTGCGTGTGCGTGTGTGTGCGTGCGTGCGTGCGTGCACGCGCGCATGTGTGTGTATGTGTGTGCGTGTGCATGTGTGTAATATATCATAATTGCTGTTATTGTACAAATACTCAAAATCTACTTTTTTATAAAATAATTTTATTTTCAAAAACAAATAAAGATTCGTTGTTCTTTATGTCCGTTCAAAAATTTGACTTAATGCAAAAAATATATGTTTCTCTGCTCGTTTGTATATCCTATATAAATATTTCTCCATACTCAAAACAATAGCATTTATGTTTTCATAATGTCTACATGTATTATTGTATGTTCATATATCTGGCAAATTTCAGAACAATTAGTTGATTTTTACTCTTATTATAGTAAGAAAACGGAAACTACTTTTTTATAAAACATTTTTTTTCTAAAAACCAAATCAAGATAATCTCTTTAAATTTTAACCAAATAGAGCCTGCAATGAGTTTCATAATTGATTAAAATTTTAAATAGATAAATCAAGTATTCTCTGAGAAAACGCGATACGAAAATGTTTTTAAAAAATGTTTAACCTCAAATATTTTTTTTCGTAATGGACCGATGTTTTTGGGTAACGAACTCGATCTGAAGGTGTATAGGAGCTACATCTGAGCTAAATTTCAGGACGATTGGACAATTGTTACTCTTGTTATCGTGCATTGATTAGTTATAATCCGAAAATTCCGAAGCACAATTCCGGATTAAAACCGATTATTTTTTATTTTATCCATTTCAATCCACCCTTTTTGGTGTACCTGTAATATTAACTTAGCTGTGATATTTATATGATACTTATTATATTCTATACTAGAAAAGCTTGCGCGCTGCGCGCACTGAAAATATTTTCCCTTTTTTAAATTAAAAAGTATAATTAATCCGAAGTTGGCGTTAATTCGTGGATGAAGGGTCACGCATCACGCATCACATCTAATATTAATCAGGTGCGAATTGCCGCACGAGGGCCATAAGAATTTTAGTATCTGATTTCTATAGTCTTATGAAAAGGGAGATGTATGTACACCGATATTTAATAAAATAACGATATGTATTAAAACCGCTGCCAATTCATTGGCAAGGTGCGTCCTCAAACTAATTTATAGATTCCATTTTTTACATTTGAAAAACAAAAGTAAATTTTTCACAACAAAACTTTATTCATAAACAAAACTGTTTTCTTTGTGGATCTTTGTTGTTGGTTAAACAATTTGACTGAATATAAAAAATATCTTTTTTATTTTTTCATTTATGTCTCCTATACAAACAATTAATTATTGTTATAAAAAAATTTAAAGAAATACATTAGTTTGAGAAAGAAAAGTATGTATTAGCAATAATCTAATAAATATTTGTTTTGAAACAGGTATTTAACTACTATCCTGCTCGACTTAGTGGTTTAAAGTTAATCCATCAATGTAACAATCATACAAATATAATAACTAACAATAAGTTATACTTCTTAACAAAAGACAACGAATCATTTTGAAATTTAGCAGAGAGGCAGTTTTATTCATATTTAAGAATCGATATTTTTATGAAATATTTTTATGAAATTTTTACGAAATTCATATTTTGAAAGTCAATTATTATCGTTGCCACGGGACTCAATCTGAAATTACTTTCTCGGGGATATGCCCTAGTACACAATAATTATTTTATTTATACCATAGAATTTCTTTGTCACTCATTATTAAATAGTTTTGGAATGGTTCGATGTTAATGAGTACATTGAGTTACTATTTGTGCAACGTTTCAATAACTGTTTTGTTATCCTTATCAAGCACTAGAATTTATTAAAATATGGAGATAAATACAAGTCAATAATTAAAATACATACAAATAAACAATTTGCTCGTCATTCTTACCTAAAATTACAATCATTATAATGTTAAGACATCGTCAAATTAATAAAATTGTGTTTTTGTTTATCTAAAAATATAGAAACAATAGTGAAAAATCAGACGGAAACCTTGCACAAAGGTGAGAAGTCAAATTGATTACAACTGTTACCTTGCTTTCTTGGTAAAAACAAAATAAACATCGTCAAGTGTATTAAAAGCTATGCACACTTTTTAACTCACATTAAGATAGGACAGTAACTGAATAAATTAACATATAATAAACCAAACAATAATAAATTAACACAAAGGAAAGCAAAGGCAGTCAGACTACGTTAAGAATATGTAAACAGAACTAATAAATTTGAATATAGTCAAGTGATCAATACCAACGTCAATTAACTACGTATATGACATAGTAATTGACACAGTATATTAATGACAACATTAAAATCTAATTAATTTATAATTCTTATCTAAACAGGTAGATAAGGTCAGTTTAGTTAAAACTTTATTGTTAGTGTCCTAAAAATCAGTTTGTCAAAAACAAAAAGTAAAACCTTAAATTGTACCAATAAAAATAACAGTTATATTCAATTTATTTGATTCTTTTCAATTTGTTCAATAATTGGGAATAATGGTTGCTTAATTTCTGAGTGTCTTCTTTTATATTTATAGGATTGTCTTGTAATTTGATGTTAATCATTTCAGAAATTAATCTTTTTTTCCAACAACTTTCGGTATCAAGTATCTTAGCATTATCAAAGTTAAACTTATGTTTATAATTGTTGATGTGACTATTAATTACAAATTTTTTGTCATCATCTTTTTTAGTATTTGCAATGTGTTCTTTTAATCTAGTATTTAACATGCGTTTACTCTCTCCTACGTAACTAGCATTACAATCATTACATTCGATTTTGTAAACAATATTCGTTTTCTCGTCTTTCTCCTGTGTATCTTTCTTTCTTTTTATGACTTTGCTGAGATTATTATTTATTGTTGGAACAGTTTTTATACCAAATTTCCTTAAATTATTGGAGACTTCTTCAAAGGTGTCTGGTATGTAAGGTAAACTTAGAATAACTTTTGTGTGATCCCTATTATTGTTATTGTTATTAGAATTGTCATATTTAATTTTATTGACTCTATTCTTCACATGATATTCAATAAAGTTAGCAGGGTAGTTATTATTATTTAGATATTCTTTTACCAGACAGATGTTTTTTTTCCCAAAATTTTTTATGTGATAATAATAGTGCTCTGTCAACTAAATTGTAGACCATTGCCCTCTTTTGAGACATAGGATGGTGTGATTTGAAGTTTAAAAATCTACCTGAGAAGGTAGGTTTTTTATACCAATCTGTAATAATTTTGTTGTTTTCTTTTGTGAGATTCACTTCTAAGAAGCTGATTGTGTTGTTCTGTTCAATTTCGTGTGTGAATTTCAATTTTTCATGGTAACTATTGAAGATTTCCAATATATGTGAAAGCTTCTCTTTGGGTAAACAAACAGTAATGTCATCTACATATCTATAATAAAAAATTGGAACAAAATCAAGTTTTTTTAAACATTCTTCTTCTAAATCAACCATCACTATGTCTGCAAAGATAGGGCTAATGGGACTACCCATTGGAGACCCGAATATTTGTCTATAATAATTTCCATTAAATTGAAAAAATGTATTGTTCATTAGGAATCTAGAAGTCTGAATTATTTCGTTCAATGGTATGTTAAGATGTGTCATGTACTTGTATCGTTTTTCTAGGCCTTTAATAACCAATTCAGGGGGTACATTAGTAAAAAGTGATGTCACATCTAAAGAAATAATAGTATGATCATTAGGAATGATAATATCTTTCGTTTTTTCGATTAAATCAAAACTATTTTTCAGGTATGAATTCGGTTTAGGAATACTATTACGTATTAAAGAGTCTAATGTTTTCGACATTTTATAGGTGGGACTTCCAATACATGACACAATAGGCCTTAAGGGACCCTCCTTTTTATGTATTTTTGGGAGTCCGTAAATCTTAGATAGAATTGTATTAGTTTGTGTTAATTCATTCTTATGGTATTTTTTGTTAAAGTAATTATTATCATTCCAACGATTCATTACTTTTTGCACAATTTTTATCAACAATTTTGAACAAAAGAATATCTAAATAATAATAACTACCCTGCTAACTTTATTGAATATCATGTGAAAAATAGAGTCAATAAAATTAAATATGACAATTCTAATAACAATAACAATAATAGGGATCACACAAAAGTTATTCTAAGTTTACCTTACATACCAGACACCTTTGAAGAAGTCTCCAATAATTTAAGGAAATTTGGTATAAAAACTGTTCCAACAATAAATAATAATCTCAGCAAAGTCATAAAAAGAAAGAAAGATACACAGGAGAAACACGAGAAAACGAATATTGTTTACAAAATCGAATGTAATGATTGTAATGCTAGTTACGTAGGAGAGAGTAAACGCATGTTAAATACTAGATTAAAAGAACAGATTGCGAATACTAAAAAAGATGATGACAAAAAATTTGTAATTAATAGTCACATCAACAATTATAAACATAAGTTTAACTTTGATAATGCTAAGATACTTGATACCGACAGTTGTTGGAAAAAAGATTAATTTCTGAAATGATTAACATCAAATTACAAGACAATCCTATAAATATAAAAGAAGACACTCAGAAATTAAGCAACCATTATTCCCAATTATAAAATTCCCAAATTAAAATTCCCAAGATCCCGCGTAAAAATTGAAGCTATTGCAACAACATTGCTACTGTATTGAAAATTAATATCACTGATGTATTGGCAATATAGAAGTACAACAATTGCAAGGCTATTGACGCTATTTGCCTTGAGTGCTATTGCCGATGTATTGGCAATATAGAAGTACAACAATTGCAAGGCTATTGACGCTATTTGCCTTGAGTGCTATTGCCGATGTATTGCCAATATCTTAAGATTTAACTTTCTAAAAAAAGAAAAAAATTCTTGGGTGGATTCGAACTAGAAATCTTAGGATGACTAGACTTGCTCGCTGCCCGCTGAGCTAATTAGTTGTTTCTGTGAATGAACGAAATAGAGGTTAAATCTACTGCAAAACAAATGATCACTTGTTTCAACTTTTAATCTCCATTTCGTTCATTAAAAGAAACAACGAAATAGCTCGGTGGATAGCCAGCAAGTCTAGTAATCCGAAGATTCCTAGTTCTTATCCACCCAAGGATTAATTTTTTTTAGAAAGTTAAATCTTAAGATATTGGCAATATATTGGCCAATATCACCCAATATTTCTATATTGCCAATACATCAGCGATATTAATTTCCAATACAGTAGCAATGTTGTTGCAAAAGCTTCAATTTTTACGCGGGATGTTATTTCCAATATCAAATTTACGCGGGATGTTATTTCCAATATCAAATTTACGCAGGATGTTATTTCCAATATCAAATTTACGCGGGATGTTATTTCCAATATCAAATTTACGCGGGATGTTATTTCCAATATCAAATTTACGCGGGATGTTATTTCCAATATCAAATTTACGCGGGATGTTATTTCCAATATCAAATTTACGCGGGATGTTATTTCCAATATCAAATTTACCGCTGGACACGATCACGCCCTCAAAAAAATATGAAAATTTTGTGGAAAGCCGGAAAATTAGAGAAGAGCGTTTTTTTTTTAATTCATAGCAAAAAATGCGACACTTCATTTGTGACACCAAAATTTCTCAAAGTACTAATAAAAGTATGTATTTTTTAACCAGTTTTTAGCGATTTTTTAGTGTTTTTTTACACTTTCCTTTGATATTCCAACACTTACTTATTTCTTAGATTTTTTCTGAGTGCTGATTCAGATTCCCAAAAAAATTCTACACAAAAATAGTGTCTTTCGAATTTTGTCCATCCACTTTTTGTGTTGTATAAAAATTCCTTGAAAGCAAACCGTACCATTTCTGGTCATTTTCTTGATTTTCGCAGGTTTCTCTCTATGAACAAAGATGCAGGACCATAATTATAACGGAATGATCGATTTGTAATATTTATGTGAATTAGGCATTTTAACCGGTTTTATATACATATATTGGAAAAAGTAGATTTTTTATTTAAGTGGGAGTTTTGAGTTTCGTTTTTAGGCGAGATAGTTTTCGTGGCGTTTTCTATATGTGAGATTCTTTTCGTGTTGAATATTGAAAATAGTTATCGCGGACACATTTTTAAAAGGGATAGTTTTCATGACGTTTTTGTAGCTGAGATTCTTTTCGTGGCATTCTTTTTAGACGAAATTCTTTTCGTGGCGAATATCGATGCGAGATACTTTTCGCAGACACCTTTTTAAGAGGGATAGCTTTCGTGGTGTTTTTGTAGGCGAGATTCTTTTCGTGGCGAACATTGATACGGGATAGTTTTCGTGGCATTTTCTAGGTGAGATTCCTTTCGTGGTCAATATTCATGTGGGATAGTTCTCGTCGGTACCGGCGATATATAGTCAAGGATATAAAATTAAATATAAAGGTTTTTATCTTTATGCGTAAGTAATACACAGGTATGCATTAGCACGCAGTATGTACAAAACCCGAGAACGTATACACGCATCTCCTTGTATGCATTTACACGTGCGATATATTTAATTATTTTATTTTTTTCTTTTATAACTACCTTTTTCTGTTTCATTGTTCTTACTTCAGTAAGCGGATGATCAGCGGTCTTGGCTCTAAAATAATGTATTTTATCATTATATGTTTCTTTAATCCATAAATGAGTTTTTTGAATTCCAGGATACTTAGGAATAGCAAGCCAATCAACATTTTTTACTTTTCTAAAGTCTTCTACGTGAACGTCTTGTGAATGTATTATTTTAATTGCATCTGTATATTTTTGAACGTGCTCTACAAAATCATTAGCATTTTGAATGTATTTTTCATGGGGTCCTCAAAGATTATGCAAAGTAGCACAATGCTTTATAAGCCCACCCACACCACCTACAGCTTCTTTGCCGTGCACAGTAGCAGAGAAAACCCATTTTATACCATATGGTGCTCGTTTTATATAGACGACGTCTGATACATTGGTAATATTTTTTATTAAATCACAACAATTTTCTTCCAAGTAGGTTATAATTTTTTCTACGGCTAGCAAAGCATACGCTGAATCATGTTTTCGGTCATCACTTATGACTGCGAAACTTTGTGATAAATCCCCTTGACAAGACCCTGATGTGAAAATACAAATTTAATCATTAACCCAATGATTTCCTTGAGCAGCCTTATTATGAATCACAGCCTAGTTCTCAGCGAAGTCTATTTGAAGAACTAAATGATGTGGGTCCTTTTTAGCATTTTCCCTTTCTGCTTTCATAGCTTTGCGTTGTATATTTTTTAAATACATTGTGACATGGCAAATTGCATGTCACGTAAAAGAAAGGAAAAGAGGTGCACGGCGGCCACGGCGAACGACGCCTCGATGCGCGACTGCGTACGCACACACACATGCGCGCGCCCGTCCCTCCCCGCTGCCTTCTCCACACGCGGGTCCTTCCCCTTCCGTTCCAGCAGGCCAGGAGACGGAGAAACCAGCAGCAGCTACAGCGAGGACCAGCTGTAGCTGGAGCATGAACGAGCTCGCTCTTCCATGCCGCTGACAGCAGCAGCCGACGCGGAGAAGAGAGAGAGAGAGAGGCACAGTGCCGTAGCGCCGTCGGCCGTCCATGGGAGACACCGCACGCGAGCAGCAGGAGTCATGTGGACTGCTCGCTCGCGCCGCGGTGAAGAAGACGGCCGATCGGCGAACTGGAGCGGCAGAGCAACGTGCGCACACCGGCCGGCATCCATTCTGTCGCCTACCGCCGTGCCGCGTGCGCTCAAGGGGACACTGCTTCGTCTCATCGTCTCGGTTAACGCATACGTGAGTGCGTTGGAGCGCCGTTCAGCCTTTTGTGACCTCGAGGGCCGCTACTTCCTCGCCACCGTTTCCGTCGTCCGTGTTATCGAGACCATGAGAGAGTGTGCCGTCCAGAGACTGCCAGCCGAGAGGAAGAGAGAGTGCTTGGAGTGCCCAGCAGCATCGCACAGTGATGCCTATCTACTCAAAAGTGATGAAAATTCGTGCTTTAGCACAATAAGACTCAACAAAATTTTATAAAATACCTTTGGGACTCCTGAAGTAATTTCCTACTATAAATCGTTCCCCTCATGGCTGTAGCATTGCTCATTTTTTTAGTAATGAATACGTTAAATGCCGTTGTTTGGAGTTTATTTTTTTTCTTTTTGTTTTTAAGGAGGATTAATTTTTTTTTTGTTTTATAATAAGCGCCCATTTTTTATAAATATAATTTTTTCAAACAACTGCATAAGTCCTAGAATTTTGAAAAAAATTATATTTATAAAAAATGGGCGCTTATTATAAAACAAAAAAAATTAATCCTACTTAAAAACAAAAAAAATAAATAAATAAACTCCAAAAGAACGGCATTTAACGTATTCCTTACTAAAAGAAGAGCATTGCTACAGCCATGAGGGAAACGATTTATCGTAGGAAATTACTTCACGAATCCGAAAGGTATTTTATAAAAATTTTTTTAGCCTTATTGTACTAAAGTACGAATTTTCATCACTTTTGCATCGATCGGCACCACTGTGCATCGCTTGGCCAAGGTTTGTTCCCTATAAGAATTTCCCTCGTGGTTCCTATTCGCGCGTGTGTGTGTGTGTGCGCGTTCGCGTCGGGAGTCGCGTACTGCGAATCCGCACAAACTGCTTCAGCTCGAGCTGAAGCTGTAACTAGAGATAGGATTCTTGCTCCCGGTTTTCGCTAGCCGGCGAATAGTTGATCCGGTGCGAATGACGCACGCACCTGGCGACCGTACATTGTTGTAATTTGTAGACTAAATTAATTTCTTATAACAATAAATACCTTATAGTTTTCCCAAGTTGTTACTCCGATTTATTACCCGCGAACCTCTGTTCTGATCCCCGGCAGAGCGTTACAACATGTGAGTACTAACCTTCATGGACCAAACCGAAAGTTCATCTTTGAAAGCAGAAATTGATAATGTTTCTTTAATTAAGTTCCCATTATCCCACAAAGCATATGTAATTTCTTTTGTCCCTTCTGTATCTCGCCGTAATTCCCTTACTGTCTGGACAAATTTTACATTCTTGTAAATAATATAAATCAGATGGCTCGGAACACATTGTTGCGTTTATTATTTGTGGCCGAATTTCATCCAACTCTGTAACGTTACTCCCTCTAAAATTAAGTTCGCGTAAGAAATAAATCATAATTTGCACAGTAGATATAGAGACAAACTTCTTTGATAGGGTGTGATGTTGTAAAAGAGTGTGTGAGAGAGAGAGAGAGAGAGAGAGAGAGAGAGAGAGAGAGAGAGAGAGAGAGAGAGAGAGAGTCACCGAGATCAACCTACCAGTAAGTACCCTTACTACATATTAAGCTGTAACCCCTTGTTCTATGTACGAGTGCTGGAGGGATGTCAGCAGCTGCCGATACATGAGAATAGCTCCACCCGAAGATATGTGAAAGCGAGTGAGAGAGAGAGAGAGAAGGGAGCGCGCCGGAGTATGTAAGGTAACGGCCGTCGCGTTCGAGCCCACCGGCGACGCGGTAGAGAGCTGCGCAGCCGAGAGGACGCCACCGCACGGGCAAGGCTCGAGAGACACGAGGTAGTAGTGTACGCGTGTCGCCAGGTTCCAGCAGGGATTCGCGCGCAAGAGAGAGCGGGAGCAGTCAGTATCCGTGTGAGAGTTACGCGAGACAGTGCGAAGTGCCAGAAACGAGTTCGTGTGAGAGTCGTGGTATTTCGGGTGAGACGTGGTGAAAAGGAAGAGTGAGGAAGAGTAAGGTGGAGTGTGAGTGAGGAGTGCAGAGTGCGAAGGGATCACAGGGGCTACTGAGACCGCCCACAACCACCAAGGAATCGGGGAGACAGGGAGGGGCAAAGAGGAAGGTGCGGCCGAGGCCGCACCAGGAGTCATCTCCGCTGGTGCGAGTGTTGCGAAGCTAGATAAGATGAGAGCGTGCGTCCGTGCAATAGGCAGTTAAGGGAGCGGCGCGCGTTTCTACGTATCGCGCAGCCGGGGCGGGAGAGGGCGAACACACGAGGTTTTCGTCGCGAGTGCTTGCGGCGCACGCGTTTTCTGTGAACTGCACATTCTGGAGGAGAGCGAGCATCAGAGGTTTCGTCGCGAGTGCTTTCGGCGTGCTTTCCGAGGAACGTACAGGGGCACAACGAGAGTGAGCGCGAGAGGGTTTCCGTCATGAGCATTGTGCGGCGCACGCTTCCGAGAATCGCGCAAGGGGGGGAATAAGGAGAGAGAGTGTGTACGAGAAGATTTCGTTGCGGGTGTTGCTCGACTCGCGTTTCCGAGAATCGCGCAAGGGGGGGATAAAGGGGAGAGTCTGTACGAAAGGGTTTCATCGCGGGTGTTGCTCGGCTAGCGTTCCCGAGACGTGCAAGCGCATGGAGAGTGTGCGTGGGGTTCCGCTACGAATATGTGTCGACGCGCGTTTCCGAGAAGGGTGAGCGCATAGAGAGAGTGTACGTGAGGTTCCACTGCGAGTACGTGTCGACGCGCGTTTCCGAGAAGCGCAAGCGCATAGAGAGTGTGCGTAAGATTTCGCTGCGAGTACGTTACGACGTGCGTCTCCAAAAGTCACGTCCTGTACGCGTAGAAGGGAAGAAGGCGGGGATGAGGGTGAGGTATTGTACGAGGCGTGAGGGGGGGAGACTGAGGTAAATGAGTTATATGAGTAGTATGTATGTTTAATAGGAAAAAAAGGAAACAGACATAAATTAGATTATTAGTGTTTGCATGACTTATTGCGTATTTTCCCCAATCCACAATTTTCAGGTTCTTCGCTGCCCGAACGAGAACGACACAGCCGAACTCCCATTTGGTAAGTGAGCGAGAGTAAGCGTATAGAAGAGAATTATTTGCCGTATACCGGGCACTTATTTATTTCTTAAGTAAATATTTAGTTAAAAGTATACCATCGCAAATTGGCATCACTTGTGGGGATTTTCGGCCGTGAAATTGTGGAGTGAGGGAGCGTCGCGAAGAGTGATTGAGAGTGTACGAAAAAATTGCGAGAAAATTGCGTGAGCGAAATTTACAGAATTGGGGAGGAAGCGAGCGCCAAAGTAGTAAGTAAGCGTAGTGCATGCGACAAAAACCACCTGAACAACGAAATTAGTTAATAAAGTTTAATTAATATTAGTAATTCCAATGGTAGTACGCTAGTTGTTCTTGTGTTCTTGTACATTATTATTCTTATATTTTATATCAACTTATTTATAATAAATAACACATATGAAAGCGTCCGCTAGAAACCAGCCAGCGAGTATGCACGACGCATTTTTCATGCAAAAAACGCTCTGTTCAACTCGCTCGTAATCGTATTCTGAGTCTCTCAGAAAAAAAACAAAAGACATATATCGATAGATTTTTTCCTGCTCTTTCCAATGGTGCTATTCTTTTTACTCCGAAACACTTTTCGAGTGGAAAGTTCAGAACCATTTTTCTTAAAGTATAATATGTTGTTCTTCAAAATGCATAACACCATTCGGAAGTACAAGTTATAAGCTACAAAACCCTAAATTTTGAAGTTGGAGAAACGTAGAGCTCAAAAGTAATAAGATTAAAAAGGCGCGCGGCTCGCGAGCCCTAAATCGTGCTATTTCTAACTCATGTTTATGATACTAAAAAGTACTTAAGAAAATTGTTTGATAAGCGTCTTCGACGTATTTTTTCCTCAGCTTTCCAATGATGTAGGTAGTTTTTTCGAAATTTTCCATTTTCATCTTCAAAAACGCTTTCGCATTCTATTTCTCGCAAAAAACATCTCGGGCACTCTTTGGAAAATATCCTTTTCTACGTGAAAAATGCTCAGCTTTCGATCTAGAGGGTAAAAAAAAATATTAAAAATATTCTTTTTGAAATATAACATGTTTTGTACTTTTTGAAGGTGAAAATGAAAAATTTTGGAAAAACTGATTACGCCATTGGAAAGCTGAGGAAAAAATACGTCGAAAACGTTTATCAAACAATTTTTTTAAGTACATTTTAGTATCATAAACATGAGTTAGAAATAGCACGATTTAGGGCTCGCGCGCCGCGCGCTGGGACAGTTGACGTGAAACGCCTCATATAAGGGAATCCTGTAGACATGAAAAAATAAGTAAAATGATTATTTAAATAGCTTTTAAACTGTTATTTACATAATTTTTAAACCCAAGTCGGCGGGGGATATGAGGTCCAAGCTTATTAAGGAATTACGTAGATGTGCAACAATAAGCAAAACGATTATTTAAATAGCTTTTAAACCCAAGCAGGCGGGGGATATGAGGTCCACACATATAAGAGAATTACATAGATGTGCAACAGACAATTATTTATAGTATCCCCCGCCTACTTGGGTTTAAAAATTGTTCAAATAATTGCCTTGCTTATTGTTGCACGTGTACATAATTCCCTAATATGCGTAGACCTTGCGTCCCCCGGCTACTTGGATTTAAAAATTATTTAAATAATCGTTTTGCTTATTTTTTCATGTCTACATGACTCCCTTATACGCGTGGACCTCACGTCCCCCAGCTACTTGGGTTTAAAAATTATTTAAATAATCGTTTTGCATATTTTATCATGTCTACATGACTCTTATATGCGTGGACCTCATATCCCCCACCTACTTGGGTTTAAAAATTGTTTACATAATTGTTTTGCTTATTGTTACACGTCCACGTAATTTGCTAACATGCGTGGACCTCATATCCCCCGGCTACTTGGGTTTAAAAATTATTTAAATAATCGTTTTGCTTATTTTTTCATGTCTACATGACTCACTTATATGCATGGATCTGATATCCCCCGCCTACTTGCATTAAACGGGCTGACAGTCGCCTGTAGTATAACTATCCAACTATATTCATATATATCCAACGTAAGCGACACCAAAGCCGGCACGTGGATTAAAAGAGGCACCGATCAAGCTCACACCTACACCCGGGGCACGAGACTGATACATCCCGTTCCAGTATTGGGAGGAGCTGGAATAATTAGAGCAGAGGAGTGAACGCAATCTCGTGGATAGAGTTGGTTTTAAGAGGATCCACTGGGAACTAAGCGATGATCAGACAACTTATATGGCGGTGAATGAGACGAGGCCGAGCCATCTAGCTGATCGAAGAGTCACTGGTGTCAGGCGCTGGAGGAATACGTCCAGCGAACCGAACCACTGAGCGCGCGGAGGACCGGAGGTACGGGGTTTCCCCCCGAAGAACGAAATCCGAGGGCAATGGGAAAAGAGGAATAACATAAGAAGGGAGACGAAAGCACATAAAGAGAGTAGTATTAGAGGCGACGGAGATAACTGGCAGTTAGTGCTGAGGGCTCGGACGCTCGTTAGCACCGAGACGGAATCGGAGCATGACTGGTTCCCGAACCTGGTCCCGAAGTTCCCAGGAGCGCGGCGAATCACGCTACACCAAATGGGGGGCCCCGTCAGTCTCGCGTCCAGGAGGCAAGTCGCAAGCGGTTAAGTTATTAAAGTGATGGGGGATACGCTTCAAGGGGTCAGCCAAGGAAGATCCCGAGGTATTTTTGGACCGTTTGGAAGCTTGTGTAGAGGATGCCGGCGAATCGTTGGAGCACTTACTAAGCGCTATGCCTTGCGTATTAGATGGCCGCGCTTTCATCTGGTACAGAACGGTAAAGCCGCATATAAAGACATGGAGAGATTTTAAGAAGAGGGTTCGAGAGCAGTACGTGACGGAGTACGATCGGACAGACCTGTTAGATGATCTAAATAATAGAACGCAGGCGAGAGGTGAGCGAATCGCTCCCTATATCAACAGTCTCAGATATATCGTCACGCACTTTGAAGTGCCCCCGTCGGTGCGGGAGCTGATGGAAACGGCGTACAGGAATCTACTGCCGGAATATAGGAGGGCAATGGCGGATAAAATAATAGAGACAATGAATGATGTGAAGCAATACGGCAAGTACTGGGAGAGGCAGAAGGAGATGAACTTCAGGTACGTTTCCCCACCGCCGGCAGAGAAGATGAGAGTGCCTGGGGCTGCCCCGTACGTAGAGATGGGAGGCGGGGTGAAGGCCGCAGCTGGAGTGACGAAGGAGAAGACGAAAGCGGCAACGATGGGATCAGAGACAACGGAGCAGAAGCCGTCGAAGAGGAAGCGCAAACGAGCCGTCGCCAACTCCCAGCTTGGACCCGACAAGTCCCAGGACGAGGAGGAGAAGGCCGTCACGGCTAAGCTCAGCTCCATGCAGCTCTCCCCACAGGAGGAGCAGCTGGCGACAGCTGGCGACGGCGGCAGCTACACAGCAACAAATCCCACCAAACGAAGGACAGAAGTACGGGTTTACCCAAATCCAGCCTTGAGAGAGAATACAGGAGGCAATGAGAGAGGAGGTCAAGGCGCGGGACGAGTGATTGAACCGCCCGCGGGTCCGCTCAACAACTCGAATGGCTACGCCCTGCCGTCGGCGTTCCAATCGAGACACTTTTTAGGTACCTGCTACTTGTGCCAGGTAGTAGGACACCGAGCCTCGGTATGCCCAGAAATGGTGTGTTATGGATGCAACGTGAAGGAGCACACGATTCGAAATTGCCCCAACCGTGCCCCAGCACCCACGGTGCTGGCGGTCTCATGCCAGGTATGTGGTACACCGAAAGTTACTTTTGGCAAGTGTGCAAATTGTACGTTCATTCGCGAGGCATAAAAAAATGGGAAGGTCGGGGGACGGAAGCAATAAACGCGTCTACTCCCCCAAGATCCGTACCGAAGGCGAGTGAATATCCGCGCGTGGCGACTCTGGAACCACGTGACATGAGGGTACAAGCCGACCGAGTAGATCAGAAGCAGGGAGTTTTTGAGGTGAGTAAGGGAGGAGAAACGAGAGAGAAGGAATTGATGGAGTCAAATGGGTGTAACCTCGACGGGCTTTCTCGATCGATCCCGACGGGTAGGCTGAGTCGCGATAGTTCCAGAGAGAGAGGGTGACGGGAGAAGATCTTCGGATGAGGATTTGGGTGATGCAACGTTCGAAGATAGTGCGGAGAAAAGCGAGGCCGAAGAGAGGAAGAGCTTCGCTGGGCCTCCTACGGGGAATGGCGACGATAATAAAGAGATAGAGAGTGAGAACGAGCGACGCGAGAGGGGAGAGGCGAATGGAGAGGGAGAATACGGAGAGTGTCGATAGAGCGATAACGAGAGAGGAAAATGGGAAGAGTAGCAGCGAGAGGACGGGCGAGGAAGAGAGTGAGAAAGAGAAGAGTGAAGAGTGTGAGAACGAGAAGAGTCAAGAGATAAAGAGTGAAGAGAATGAGAACGTGGAGAGTCAAGAGATAAAGAGTGAAGAGAATGAGAACGTGGAGAGTCAAGAGATAAAGAGTGAGAGTGAGAGATGATACAGGGAAATAAGAACGTGGAGAGGGAGGAGATAGAGTGCGAGCAGGGGGAAGTGGCGGCTCTCATGGAGGAGAATTGCAACTTCATTGGCCTCGAACTAGGAGGACAATCTTATAAAGCACTGGTCGACCCAGGGGTGATGTTATCACTAGTGGGGCCAGCGGTGGCTGCTCGTTTCAGCGACCGCTTCGAATCCAGTAATACCTACATCTGCACGGTGACAGGAGGAGTCACTCGAGTGTTGGAGACTCTGAAGGTCATGCTAGAAATAGACGGAACTGCGCGATTCCTCCCGATGAAGGCGGTGCCCATAGTGTTAACAAATTACACTCCGATCAAGCATCGTTTACGTAGAATGTCGCCGAGAGTGCAAGAAATCGCGATAGAGAAAGTAGAAAGGATGTTTAATGAGGGGATAATCGAGAGATCGGCAAGCGATTATAGTAGCGCTCCCGTGATGATTCGGAAGCATGATGGGTCCTTCCGATTTTGTGTGGACTATAGAGATTTGAATAAAGCGATGAGGAAGGATGCGTACCCTTCCTAACATGGATTCCATACTAGATAAGCTGCTGCGGGCGCGCTATCTGACGACAATAGACCTCAAGTAAGCGTATTATCAGTTTCCGATGGAACCAACCAATATACCGCGTTCGCCATAACTGGGCCGGGGTTGTGGCAATTCAAGCGAATGCCGTTTGGTCTCACCAACGCACCTATGACGTTCCAATGGCAAATCGATTCTCTGTTCGGTCCAGAATTCCAATCAAACGTGTTTGGTTATCTGGATGACATAATCATCGCGACCGAGACGTTTGAATAACAGCAACATTGGGTAGAGTTGGTTTTAAAGAGATTGGGGGGGGAGGCGACGATGAAGGTAAATCAAGAGAAATGTGAGGTGTGCTGTTCTAGAGTGGCTTACTTGGGATTCTTACTGGATAAGAAGGGGGCTACGCCCGGATCCAGAGAAGGTGGCCTCTGTGCCGGAATACCCGGCCCCCGTAACATCAAACAACTAAGGAGATTCCTGGGGATGGTCGGACGGTATGCGAGATTCATAAAAAATGAATTATCAATAAAAATTCCATTGATGAAGCTGCTGCGGAAGAGTTAAGAGTGGCAGTGGGAGACGAACAACAGGAGGCGTTCGAGATCTTGAAGCGGGCACTAGTCATGGCCCCGGTGTTGGCACGATCGAACTTCAGTAAGCTGTTCATGGTGCAATGCGATGCAAGCAATTTCGCAATCAGAGCAGTACTGATGCAACAGGAAGAAGACAGGGAGCGTCCCATAGTGTATATCAAACGGGTGCTAAGACTATAAGACGGGATGGACCCGACCTCCCCAAATTCCCCTACAATCAACGTGGAGGGAGGCCAACAGCGGGGGGGGGGCGGTAAAAAATTCCGCGACGCCTAGTCCGGGATCACGAGTGGGTGAGGATGTAAGTAAAGGGTGTGAGAGTGAGAGAGTAAAGAGAGAGTGAAGAGAGGGAGAGAGTAAGGAGTGTGAGGAGAGAGAGAGTAAAGAGTGAGGAGAGTAAGGAGAAAGTGTGAGGAGAGAGAGTAAAGACAGAGGGAGGAGAGGGTAAGAAGAGAGTGTGACGAGAGAGAGAGTAAAGAGAGAGTATGAGGGGAGAGAGAGAATAAAGAGAGAGCGTGAGGAGATGGAGAAGCTAAAGAGAGAGAGTGACGAGGAGAGAATAAACCGAGCGTGAGGATGTGGAAAGGCTAAAGAGAGAGCGTGACGAAGAGAGAGTAAAGAGAAAGAGTGAGTATACTCACTATAGACTCCGTTGACAAACGAGGGAATCGGATGGGGGTTCGGCGAGCAGAGGCACCTCGGATTGCCGGGGAGATCGCCGTGGCTTCACCTGCAGTGGTGGCCACCGACGCCGAAATTGGTGAGAGAATGAAGTTGGAGCTCCAACAATTCTGACGTCAAGGGGCCACCCCACGCCGGTTGACAAGGCAGCTACTGGTGATGGTCCCGGCGACGTCGGCGGTGGCTTGGCCAGCGACTGTCACTTCCCCAAAGCAGAGAACCGAAAGGGACAGAGGCGAGGAAGAAGAAAGTGACGGAAGGGAGGGAGAGGAGGCCGCGGAGAAGACATTGGGAGAGACCGAAAAGCAGAGTCGAGAGGCGGAGCAGGAACAGCAGGACTACCTTCAGAGCAATCCTCTCTCCGCATCTGACGAGTCTGTTAGATGGAGTGATGATGTCAGGGGCCGGGCCTCCTGCGGCCTGCTCGGGAAGGCCCGGAATGCCCCCCGTCTTCACAGAGCCCGAGATTACACCGCAGTACCTGGTGGAGAACTCGTGGTTGCCCACCCCCTCTGCAGATCCCAATACATGGAGTGGGGGATGCGGAGACAGAGTCGCCGGGGGTTCCCACTATGGCGGTGAGGGTGAGTGGACTCAACGTGAGGTCAATCCCCGACGAAGGAGAAGACGGGTTCGACCCTACAATCCCTGACGACACGGAGTTGGAGGATTATGTGACGGCCCATCTCCCCTCTCCACCGAGGTCACCGACCCCTCCCACCAGGCCCTTGAGACGGCCCCTATCGCCGCGTTCCCGGGTGAAGGAGCTGGACCGGATACAGGAGGAGGCCATCAGGGAGAGAGAAAAGCGGGCGGCGAGCTAGAGCCGCCAGTCCTTCCGTCAGAGTGGGAGAGGAAGACCGCAGAGAGCGGTAAGGGAGCTGAGAGAGAAACGAGGGCACCTTGAATCAGGGGCCACCTACTAACGGGGGCCGGAGAATCGGGCGAGCAGCTGAACGAGGCCCTTCCCCGAGTCAAACTTGGGCAGTCTTACGCATTAAAACCAGGGGGATCTTGTTAGACAGCCTCATCCCGATTCCGACGGACCCCGTGCCGGAACCCCCCCCCAAAGTGTGCTATAATTGTTGGCAGGGGGGACATCCCCTCTTGAGGTGCCCGCGCCCTCCGTCGAGGAGGTTCTCCCAGAATTGTGTTCGGAGTGGGATGGATGTCAACTCCTCCTCTCGCTGTCGGGAGGCTCACAGTCGAGGAAGGGAATCGCGCAGTCTTGAGGATAGAACGACACCCGCCGACCGGACGTCTACCCGGCCGCCCGCAGAGAGGGATGGGATGGCGTCCGCCCGCAGGGAGGAAGGCGCCGAAAGGAGGGAGGCGGGAGGAGATGGCGCACCCGGGTCATCCGAACAAGAGACCCTGCGAGTACAGCCCCCGCCTCCACGCCCTCACTCCGTCCGCCGTGAGGGAAGGGGGGCGGCTGTTGGCCCTGGATCCGCTGATGGAGAGGATTTCGGTGACGGAGGCTCTATGGTTATTGCAGGGCCTCCACTCTTTATTTGCGGCCACCGAGGGGGTGACGCGAAGAGGAGCTTCGAGCGACAGGCCACCTGCCGCTTCCCCCCATGAAAGAGTTAGCGAGAAAGGAGTTGAGAAGAGAGGAGAATAAAGAGAGAGAGTGCTCAGGCGAGGGAGTGAGAGAATGAGAAAGAGAGAGAGCCTGATAAAGAGAGTGAGAAAGAGTATAGTACAGAGAGAGACAAGGATAAAGAAAGTGAGAGAGAGAAGGTAGTATAGGGAGGGAAGATAAATAGTGAGTGAAGAGGGGAAAAGAACGAGAGCATGAAAGAGAGAGAGCGTGTGGAATATAGACAGAGAGTGTAGAATGGAGAGAGGAAAAGAGGAAGAGGATGAGTGCAGCCGGACTAACCAGCCGCCACCCCCCGCCCGTCGGGCCATACAGAGAAGCCAGCTGCAGTGCTAGGGGTGTCAAACCTCGCGGTAAGTGAACCAGATACAGAGGAACGGTTGATCTCGGAGGGTAAACAGCAGGCAGGGTACCCATCCTCTAATCGGAGCGGATACTTCGAGGAAGTAGTCTGTACTAGGGGAGGGAGGTTTGCGATGTTGTAAATTAGTATGTGATAAAGAGAGAGAGAGAGAGAGAGAGAGAGAGAGAGATAGAGAGAGAGAGAGAGAGAGAGAGAGAGAGAGAGAGAGAGAGAGAGAGAGAGAGAGAGAGAGAGAGCGAGAGAGAGAGAGAAAGTGCCACCGAGATCAACCTGCCAGTAAGTACCCTTACAACATATTAAGCTGTAACCCCTTGTTCCATCTACGAGTACCGGAGAGATGTAGTTTCACCTGTGGAAAACTACCGATAGATCAACGTTGCAAACTGAAACTGTCACTACTTCTTTATTTATTGATATCTTTTTTCCTCTTTTACATAAATTCGAGACTCATTCTTTCATTTCCAAACAACAGTCTTATTATTTTCAAATCTTGAAAGAATCGTTATGCGAATGTGAATTTTTAAATTCCCTCGATGTTTCAGAAAATGATGCTTTCATTGTACAAGATGCCGCACAATCATTCCACTGTAATAATAATCAATGCAGTTTGGCGACAATAGTCATTTACTGTAAAGGCTCAGATTCTAAAACTGAACAAATGCATGGTAGTTTTTGCAGACAACTGAATTTATGATACTGTAGCAGTTTACCTAATTGAAAAAATTATAATTAATTACCTTAAAAAATGTTTCGATTTCATTAAAAATCATTTACTTTACTGATGGAGCAGCGCAACATTTTAAAAATAAACACAACTTCCAGAATCTTCTTCATCATTATCAAGATTTTTCTGTTGAAGCTGAGTGGCACTTTCATGCGACTGCCCAAGGGAAAAAATCATGTGATGCAATCGGTGCTCCAATGAAAAGCAATGCTAGGCGAACAAGTTTGCGGAAAGTATCGGACAATTATATATTGACACCGCAAAATTTTTACGAGCGGGGAACTGAATATTTTAAAAATATTGTGTTTTTTTTCATCAAAAGATGAATATTTAGAGGGGCTGGATCACGGAAGCCTTTGTCGTCGGACACCGTGTCGTGTTACACGAAGTTTATAGCCAGAATTTGTCGTTTAAAGTACCGCGTATTCTGACCGTCGTAGAATTGGCGCGGTAAATCAGTGAACATACCATTATTTGAAATAAATGGAGTAAATGGACTTTATTTATAATGTAAATATAAATTAATTGTACATAGACTTAATTGTATATATTTTGATTTTATTCTACCTAAATCGCCCCATTCTTTTATTTTAAGATACCTAATATTTTACTTTGAATAAAAATAAAATTATGGAAGTTGACAAAGTTCAATAATCAATCAAACAATATGTATAGTAGAGTATACTATTGTAACGGGATTGCTAGTGGGAGAAAATCCCAAAAAGCCACAGGCCAGCGATGCCCTAGAACACGGTGCCGCGGGTGTCAGACTAAAATGACTTGCCCGGGGATCTGCTCCTGGAATCCCGAAAACAACGCGAAGATCGCACGCGAACTTCGCTTTCCAACTAACTGGATCGCTGAGTGAAAAGCGCGCGCTCGAACAGTAAAGCGCGCGGCCGCTACGCTCAAATATGAAAACGACCGGTGGAGTTGTTTTCCCGCTGAGGCGGCGGTATCCGGGAGAAGAACAGGTTGTAACGAACAACGCGACGAGTAACTAGATATCACAGTATATTGAAATCACTAATAAATACAGGCACAACGCACGTGCTGATTAAAACAATGAGTTTGTTCGCGCGCGACAGTTAAGATTCAAACGCGCGAACGATACGGCGCGCGGCGAAACTGCTAATTTCGCGGACGGCGTTAAAGTACGGCGGGCTGACACACACCCGCACATACACGGTACAGAAAGTTTGCACGGGGCGATTACCGTATGAGAGTATAAGACTTACTTTAAGAAGGAGCAGCCGGTGCACTCGGCTCTCTCTCTCTCTCTCTCTCTCTCTCTCTCTCTCTCTCTCTCTCTCTCTCTCTCTCTCTCTCTCTCTCTCTCTCTCTCTCCCTAAGTATATCAGCTATAACGTCTGTCTTGACGCTCTGCCGTTCGGCGACTATTTTCGTTGTCTGACCGCACCCGTGTGAGTGTATACTGTTCGCAGAGAACCGGTCTCCCGCAGGCTCCATGTGCACGGAGCAGTACTGCATGACTCCATTTATTGAGCCAGGGAGTCTGTTTTTTACCATCACGATTACTTCGGAGAAGTTAGGATCGCAGAGACAGTTTTCGGTGGGACCTCGGCGTCAATCAACAGCCTTGAGGTTGGTACCACCTGTGCTCCTTGTTGCGATTGGCTTGCTCCTCTCACCGGGGGCATGGATTACAAGTGTGCTGTATGTGGCGCGCTATCTACGTTGCCACTTAGCCAATGCCTAACGTGTCATCGCCCGTGCCACTCGAAGTGCTCGGGGAAAAAAAAGGGAGGCATCTGTAATAACTGTCGCAATGCAAAGCAGTCTAAGGTCATGCCGCAGCATACGCCGTCAACCACGAGCCGCACCTCGCCTTCTATACATCAGCTGAGCTCGCAAGTAAAGCAGAAAACCTCGCAGCGCGGCACACCAAAAACCGTGCCCTCCCCTCCACCATCAATCGCTGCTCGGCGCATTAACGCCAGCTGTGACGTCACCGCGAGCAAGGCACTGCAACAACTCGGCGTCTGCTTCGACACTCAGCGTGTGCGAGAAGGCTACACAGCGGGTTGCAGCGCAGAAGGCGCACACTAAGGCTGACCAGCGGGTTATCGGCGGGCGCCAAAGCGCTCCTCGTTAATTGAGGACGACCTGCCAACACCATCTACTGCTATTACTGGCTCCGGTGTTGCCTCCAAGTTCTCGGGTGATGTTGCTGGCACTGATGCTGATGTTGCTAATGCTGATACAGCAATCGTTGATACAGAAGAAGAGCCACTAGATGGCACTGGTCAAAGCAATGCAGAGGCTGTTAAATCTACAACCAGCAACAATAAAAGTCACCTCGCCTCGCCATCCGCAAGAAATAACGACGACCTGATGAAGCTGTTTCCGCAAGAGGCGCCACTAGGTGAGACCAGTCTTCTTGAAGTCTCACAAGTTTTAATTCCGGTAAGCACCTTGGAGCTCTTTTTCTGGCGCTTCGATATGATCGAGAAGCAACTGGACGAGCTCAAATCCCTCATGAGGAGGGGCCCTGATCTTCACAGTGTAACTCCTACGTTCTCCTGTAGGGGCGCTGCTGTCGATGAGGCAAATTTAACTGAGTCTCTGCTCTTGAGGGAGAAATAGCTAACCACACTGGTGTGTTAAGCGAAACAAACGCTAACATAAGGTTGCTGCTCGAGACTGCCGGAGGTTTTAAAGATGACTTACAAAAAGTCCACGCTGGTGTTGAGGTTTGTGGATAATTAATAGTGTTGAGGTTTGTGGTAAAGTAAGAAACCATTATTTAATAGAGAGAGATAAATATAGAGTTTATTGAGGTGGCAAAAATGCCAGTCGGCACGTCCGAGTTACATCGCAGTTGAATAGCGAGAGAGTAAGAAACATTCTAAGTGCGCTACACTGCTCTCGCGTCTCACGCAACTCTCATACAGACATACTGGAGTGGGGAGACACTCATGTGTGTGTTTCGTCCGCCGTCGCTTGGCAGACGTGCATACCATTGTACCTATCCTCGCGCACAGCGCGCTGCATGTTGAAACATTCACATATTCCAACACGCCTCCTTGAATTTTCAACATTATAATTAAATGTTCATTTTTTCATTCATTCATACAGTAATTTTAAGTATCACATCGTTAATAGATTTCTTTTATTTCAAATCACTCTCAACGCTTTTCTATTTTTCAAAAACTTCGTCTTATCTAAACTCTTTGTTAACATATCAGCTAGATTAAATTCTGAGTCTATTTTTACAACATCAATTATTCCATTTTCGTAGTTTTCATTAACGTAGTGATACTGCACTTCAATGTGCTTTGAGTTTTTTATAAAATTGCCAAATTTTGAGATTGCAATTGCGCCTGAGTTATCTTCATACATTTTAATTGGTTTATCAAATTTTACGTTAAATGATTCGCATAATAAATTTTTAATGAACAAGATTTCTGTCACTGCTTCGGACATAGCAGTATATTCTGCAAAAGTAGAATATTTTGTTACTGTACTTTGTTTATGCGTTTTCCAAAAAATTAAATTTCCATATAATCTAATTACAAAACCTGTTGTAGATTTTGTATCTACATTATCTCCTGCATAGTCAGAATCTACCATACAATCTAATACTTCGCTGTTAACATTATCATAGTACGTTAGCTTTAAATCTTTAGTCTTAAATAAGTATTTCAAAATTCTCAACGCATATTTAAAGTGTCTTTGGTCATAACAACTTTGGTAAAGACTTAAATAATTAACGCTATATGTTATATCTGGCCTTGTGCCTGTACTGATATATAATAATTCGCCGATTAAGTTTCTGTATTTTATTCTTTCATCTATTTCATTTGCTTGTTCTAATTTTAGATTACTCTCCATTGGAGTATCGTATAATTTTGCATTTTCAAGGTTGTATTTTATAGCCAAAGATTCGATATATTTCGTTTGACTTAAAGTCATTTTACTTCTGTCTTCACTATATTCAATATCGATGCCAATATATTGGTTAATTTTCCCAAATCTTTCATTATAAATCTTTCCATTAAACTTGCTTTTACTTTGTTTATTTTATTTTTGTCTTTGCAACAAATCAAGAGATCATCTACAAAAACTAGTATATATATTGAATCTTTGCTTGTATTATTTACATATAGACAGTAATCATAGTTACTTCTTACAAAATTTAATTTCTCGACATATTCGCTGAAACAATCATACCATGCTCTAGGACTTTCTCTGAGACCATACAGAGCCTTTTGCAATTTGCAAACTTTATTGTCTCCAGTTTCATAACCTTTTGGTTCATTAATGTACACTTCTGATTTTACATTGCCATTTAAAAATGCCGTTTCAACATCCATTTGTTCTATAAACAAATTATTTTTACAACTGTAAGACAATAAAATTTTCAACGTTTGCATTTTACCTACAGGTGAATAAACATTTTCAACATATTCTTTTTGTTGGGATCCTCTTACAACTAATCTCGCTTTATAAGTATCGTTATTTTTCTTTTTATAAACCCATTTAACATCCAATGACCTTTTTATCTTTTGGCCTTTCGACAATTTGCCATGTGTGATTTTTCTTTAAACTGTTTATTTCGGAATCCATTACTATTTGCCATTGTTTATATTCGCTGGAGTTTATCGCCTCCTCGAATGTATTTGGTATATTTGCATCAATATAATTTACATAAATAAACTGGATTTCCGTATCTATTTACTGGACTTTTCTTTCTTTGCGATTTTCGCGGTATTGTTAGTCTATCTCTATTTTCGTTGTCTTCGTTATCAGAGTCGTTATCGTTTACATTATTCGCATCGATTAATTCAGTTTGCTCTCCTCTACTTTCCCCGAAGGTCGCAGTAGAGTGAGAGGATATTCAGAACCGCTGTTGTCTGTTTCATTTAATTCTACGTTAATTTCAGAATCACTATTTTCGTTTTCTAAACAGATTAACTTTATAGTATCTTCTATTACATCAACATGCCTTGCAGTAATTACTTTATTATTAACTAAGACTTTATAACCGTTTTCAACGTATCCTACTAATACACCTAGTTGTGCCTTATTATCCCACTTACTTTTCCTTAGAGCTTCCGAAACTCTTACGAAGACTCTGCTTCCGTAAATTTTTAAATTTTTGACATTCGGCTTTATCCCAAAAAATATTTCATAAGGAGTTTTATTCTCTGACGTGTTTGCAATTGTTCGATTTTTTAAATAAGCTAGCGTTTTCATTATTTCCGGCCAATATCTTCTATGAATTCTTGCTTCCCTCATTAAGCATCTATCTATATCCGTTGCTGATCTATTATATCTCTCCGCTACTCCATTTAATTCGTGAACGTAGGGTGGACATGTCAATAATTCTATTCCTTTTGATTTTACAAAATCGAAAATTTCGCGATTTAGATATTCTCTACCGATATCACATTGCATCTTTTTAATTCTCTTATTAAATTTATTTTCTACTAAATTTACGAATTCAATAAAACAACTTGCAGTTTCTGACTTATTCTTAATGCAAAAGATTCTAGTACATTTACTATAATCATCAATAAATGTAAGAAAATATTTTTCTCCACCATAGCCAGTAGTACTATGTGGACCATTTAAATCAGTGTGTATTAACTCTAGGATTTCTTTCGTTTTTGTTCGATTATTTTCAAACGGTATATTTGCCATTTTACTTTGTATGCAATTTGCACATTTCATATCTATTTTTTCCAATTTATCTGGTAAACCTTCAACTAATTTATTATTTACTATTTTATTCAAATAATTACAATTTACATGGCCAAGTGCTCTATGCCATTTTTCTTTATCTGATAATCTTACTTAATTTACATATTTATCTTTATTTTTATTCGTTAGTGCATAACTTTTCAAAGAATACAAATTATCAATTTTATTTGCAATAGCTATTAATTCTCCCGATTTATTGTAAATTTTAGCATTACTGTCTCGTGCCGTTATTGTAGCATTTTTAGTTATTCTGGAAAAGCTTAACAAATTTTGCTTAATTCCTTCTACATAATATACATTACTCAAATCAATTTGTTTTTCATTATAATAATTTCTAACTTTAATTTTTATATTACCGATTTTCGTCGCTTTTAACATTTTACCGTCTCGTAATTTTACATTTACCGGAACTTTTAAAACTATATACTTCTCAAAATATTTATCGCTTTTAATAATATGGTGTGTGGAACCACTGTCCAATAACCAATTTATTTCGTTACCTTCGCATTCTGTATTTACGCTATAATCTGTTATGTCCTATAATTCTGAGCCGCATACTTGTGTTGACCACGTCTCGGATGATGAACCCTGCTGCTCGTCCGTTGACTTGTTTTGATTTGAACTGCGTCCGCGTCCTCTGCCTCGATTGTAGCCTCGTTGGTTTCCAAGTTGTCCTCTCGATGATTGGGCACCTCCGCCTCTGCCGCCTTGTTGGCCTTTCCAACAATCCTTTTGATAATGTCCGACTTCGACGCAAGTAAAGCACTGTCCGTCTGTCTTTGTTGAGAACGTGCTTGCATTACTTTTCTATTCTGAATTATTTTTAACTAAATTCTTTTCTTTGATTTTTGATTTTACGTAATCTACTGTCCTTTCTCTTTCTGGAATGACGTCGATAAAGTCACCAATATAGCTATAACTTGCTGGTAATGCTTTGATTAAGTATCGCATTTTCTCAGTTTCATCTGTCTTTCCTCCGGCTGCTTTAAATTCGTTCACCGCTTTCTCAAATTCTACGAAGAATTCTTCAACATTTTCATAATTCTTTAACTTAATATCTTCAATTTTTTCTCGGCATATTATTTGTAATGACGTGGATTTCGTCACATATAATTTATCCAAATTCGCAACCATTTCATAGGCTGATTAGCACTCACAAACATATTCTAATTGCTTATCTGAAATAGTGTTAATTAATATATTTCTTGCCTTTAAATCCTTTTTCTTCCATTCATCCGCTTTATCTGTCTCAGCCCGTTCTCTTTCGGCTTGCTCTTTGCACTCTTTATATTCTAATAGAGTCATTAAGCGAAATTTCCAACTTGTATTATTTGCACCATCAAAAATGGGAATTACTATATCTTCGATTTTTGCTTGCTTAGCCATCTCGACTTCTTTTAATTTAATATCTTCGTACACTTTTATTACTTTATTTAGCGTAATTACTTTCTGCACTATTTTCATAAAACGTTTTTCAGCAATCTTTTCTTCAATTATTTCTTCGCTTTCATCTTCAAAGTTATCTCGTATTCCTTCTTCTTTGGTTTTTACTTTTCCTTTAGTGTCCATTTACCACATGTATAACCTCAAATTCTGCCACGTGCTCGATTCTTGCACCGTGCAGCGTGCTTCACACAAGAAATCTAATCTGCTCGCATCGGCCTGAATTATTCATAAATTTTTCAAAATTCTTTCTTCTATCACTTATAGACATATTCCACTATGTATTCACACTTGTATTTTTCTTACTTTTGCACTTTTCCTTCAATATTTTATACAGTTAATTTTTCGCGAGCCATGTGCTTTTTTATTTCTACGGCAAGGCTGCCCTAATACTCGCCGAGGCTTGTATTGAGTCAGAGTCTTTTTTCTTTTTTACTTACCAACCAGGAACTCTGCTACCATGTTGAGGTTTGTGAATAATTAATAGTGTTGAGGTTTGTGGTAAAGTAAGAAACCATTATTTAATAGAGAGAGATAAATATAGAGATTATTGAGGTGGCAAAAATGCCAGTCGGCACGTCCGACTTACATCGCAGTTGAATAGCGAGAGGTAAGAAACATTCTAAGTGCGCTACACTGCTCTCGCGTCTCATGCAACTCTCATACAGATATACTGGAGTGGGGATTCACTCATGTGTGTGTTTCGTCCGCCGTCACTTGGCAGACGCACATACCATTGTACCTATCCTCGCGTACAGCGCGCTGCATGTTGAAACATTCACATATTCCAACAGCTGGAATTGAGAGTCTCCGAGGTGCTTGTCCTTTTCGAGAGTCTTTAGATTCTCCCTTGATAAGGGCTGCTCCCCCAGCCTCTTTTGACTCAGCCATCGGCTGGATACTTACGGCTCACCATCCTCCTCTCCTCGGTTGGGTCTCGGAAGCTCTGATACGAGATCTAGCAAGGACGGAGCTGAGTGTTGCGAGGCAATGATAAATGGTGTAATGAAAAGTAATGTAGAGCCAGATGCAATGAAACTGGACAATATTGCCTTCGCGATACTCAGCATCGCTCTTCCCTCTCTTCAGAGAGACGATATTGCTGGCACTCGTGTTTTGCGCTTCCAGGAACCAACCGGGGAACCAGGAGAGAGCTCGGCGGAGAGCTTGGGATCGTGCTCGGGCGCATTGCCCTCTATAATCATTCGACGAGCAAAGCCCAGGTTAGTCAGCGAAGTGATGCGAGCCAAGCGTGCGCTTGCAAACAACTATCTCACGACTAGCAATATTAAACTCGACCTGCTGGATTCAGAGGCTGCTTCCTGCATGCCAGCGCGAAAAATTTTTATTAAAGAGATTTTGTCCCAAGAAAACTTCTTTCTTTTTTAAAAACTTGAGGCCAATAGCTCAGGGACTTGGCTTCAAGTACGTCTGGCATGAGGGAGGCAGGTTCCTAGCTAGGAGAAGAGGTGGTGAGCGTACGCATGTCTTCGCATCAGCTGCGGATCTTCGAACTATTTACACAGCGTGCCAGTCAGTTTCTGCCAAATCAACAGCTATCAGGAACATAGCACCGACTAGGTAGCTAATGTAGACAAAGACTCGGCTCTGGCAAATGGTCCGTCGGCAACTCTTTGACGCTACTGGACCAGTGGCGAAGGGGGGGACGGTGGAATGGTAGTTTCTTTAAGGCGGGGTTCCTCAATATTAACTCGCTAAGAGCGCGCATTGAGAGACTTCGCTTGTTCCTTGCGGAGAATCCCTCCTACCATATTTTTGAAATTGCGGAGTCATGGCTGGGCCCGGTTGTCGATGACGGCCTCATTCGGGTTCAGGGATATACTTTGATCAGACAGGATCGAAACGTGAATGGGGGAGGGGTTTGTACTGTATGTGCGCAGTGATTATAGCGTTCGCGTGTTTGACACTTCTAATACTCATGGATCGGGTACGCCAAATAAGCCTGAATACTTGTTTTGTAGCGTGCAGCAGGGTGACTCTCCCCCTGTCCTCGTAGGGATGATATATCGGCCCCCTAAAATTCAATTGCAAAAGCAATCTGATCTCTTCTCCATCTTGAGAGACTTAACAGCTGAGTATAGCCACAAAATCATCATGGGGGACCTGAATGCGGATCTGTTGTCGGCATCCGATGACGCAAACACCATCCGGCGTCTTACGGAAGAGCTTTCTCTTCAAATTGTTCAGCATGGCCTTACGCATCAAACCTCTACCGCTCACACGTGGATTGACTTAATCTTGACAGACGATAATGACACAGTACTGGAGTACAAGAACGAATCTCTGCCCAGTTTTGGAAAGTATAGCATTTTGGATGCCACTATAGACATGTACTCTTTGAATCCCGTTCGAGAAACTTTCTCTTGTAGGGATTACAAGAGCATAAGTCCGGAAGCACTAAATGATATGCTCACTCAATGTAACTGGATGGCCATGAGCTCAATCGAAACCGAGTTGGAGGATGATCCGCTCTCATTGAATCATAATCTTAACGTAGTAATTAACAATTTGGCGCCTCTTAAACAGGTTTGTCCCAATAAAAAATATGCTCCTTGGCTTGGGCCTGAGTTGAGGCTACTCATTCACAAGCGCAATGCTAGTCACAGGCGTTATAAGCGCACTGGGAGAGCTGAGCTGCTCGATGAGTTTCTCCGACTCAGTGAGGAGGTCGACGTTCGCCTAATCGAAGAGCGGAATTCCTTCATGCAACAACATCTCACTGATGCTCTCGATAATAATAATATCTGGAAGGAAATGCGTAACCTTGGCCTCCTCTCGAAACTTAAAGACGAGGATTTTCACGAGTTCACGCCGGGAGAGTTAAATGCTCACTTCGCTGGGGTCTCTTCCTCTCCTTTGGAAGACATAGACGAAGCATTGGACCTGATAAATACTGCAAATGAGGAGGGTTTTCATTTTAAACCGGTAAATTATAAGGATGTTGTCCTTGCCATTTCTCACTTCTCCTCGCAGACAAAGGGGGCGGATGGGATTCCCCAGCAGGTTATTGCAAAGGCTCATCCGGTTGTTGGCGACTTTCTGGTCAACATTTTCAACTCGTCTTTCGCTCAGGGGATCTTTCCGGGGGCCTAGAAAAGGTCACAGCTCGTTGCACTTAAAAAGAAAGTGGCACCAGCATCATCCTCAGACTATCGGCCCATTGCAATGCTCTGTTTCCTCTCCAAGGTTCTTGAAAAGCTCGCCCACAACCAAATTATGGAGTATCTTAATGAAAATAAACTTCTTGATCCCCTCCAAACCGGTTTTCGTAAACACCACAGTACTCAAACAGCTCTGATTAAACTGACAGACAATGTGCGTATAGCCATCGATAAAAAGAAGGTAACTCTTCTATTATTATTTGATTTTAGTAAGGCATTTGATACTATTTCGCCATCAAAGCTTCTGCGAAAGCTTCGGCAGCTAGGGTTCTCCGGGGCAGCTCTCCTGTGGATCAAATCATACTTACAAGGTCGACCCCAGATGGTAATCTCTCAAAAGAATGGTAATTCGGATTACCTAGAAACCAATATGGGAGTTCCACAGGGTTCTGTCCTGGGTCCCCTACTTTTCTGCCTTTATGTCAACGACCTGCACGACATACTTGATGGACTAGCGATAAATCATATCTTTTATGCAGAAGACCTTCAGATTTATCTAAACACCACCAAAAAGGAAGTTTTGGGGGCCATAGCTCGAATTTCTAGTGCGGCACAAATGGTGGCTGAGTGGGCTGGGCGCTCTGGCCTGAGCCTCAACGCTGGCAAGACCAAAGCTATATTCTTCCGTTCAAAGAAAAATGTCAATGATCCCAATTCGAAAGGCTTGCCAGATGTTGGGTTGGGGGGGGGGGGGGGGGGGGTTCTCATCCCATTCAATAGCAAAGTTGTGCGTCTTGGTGTCACGCTGGACAGTAAATTGACGTGGAAACCTCAGATTGACGCGATTACTAACACAGTAAATAAAGTCCTATACAGTCAGACGTTCATCAGGGCATGCACCAATGAGACGCTTCGCAAAAGACTAGTCGGGACTTTAGTCCAACCGCATCTTGATTACTGCACAGTGGTGAGTCTGAACGCGACGTACGAACAAAGGTTCCGACAACAGAGATTGAGTAATACATGTGTGAGGTATAATTTGGGGGTTAAGAAGGATGAACATATTCCCTCTTACTCTATAAAATTACTCGGATGCGTGAGCCTGATTACTTAGTGGATCTTTTCGAAAAGCATACGCCCAGGCTCTCTGCTAGGGGAGAGCTGCGGGAACTTAACATCCCAAAGGTGAGCACGGAGACTGGTGCCGGAAGTTTCCAAGTTCAGGGTGCTCGTCTCTGGAACTCTATTCCCTCCTCCATTCGTCACCTGCCATCTTTTGCTGCGTTTAAGAGGGCGGTGCGTCAGCACATATTCGATATCAATCCCTAGCCCCTATTCATATTTGGTTGTCACACACTACTAGCTACTTGCTATCGAAAATGAATAAATAAACGTAGCCGCCGGCCGTATATTAAGTTGACTGTGATATTGCATATACACTAAGTTATTTGTCGTTTTGCATTTGATTAGTTATTTATGACTGTATTGTGCCATTAAGCAATTTAATATGACTGTGATAGACCCTGCACCAAAATATTAATTATTCTAAGTTTATTTGTTATGTTATTCAAGAATATTTGTTAAAGAATATTTAAGACTATTTATTGTTAATTTATTTTGTATCTTAATATTAATCTATTTTGTATTTTAAAATTTTGCCATTCTGGTAAATAAAGGCTATCTATCTATCTATCTCTCGTATTCACTGTATCGGGTCGGCAGGCAGGCGGGCTAGCTGCCGGCTCCTCGCTCGCTGTCTCGTGTTTTTTCCCTTGTAGCACATGCGGCGCGGTATCGCTCTCTCTCTCTCTTACTCGCACGCTAATAGACGCCTCCACTCCACTCGCGGTAAATCTATATATATCTCTATATTATATTGTCGTAAGCGTTATTTGTGTCACGTAGACCCCCCTCGCCCCCCCCGCCACCCATCAGCCCCCTCAGCCCCCCTCAAAATAACGTAAAATTGTGATTTATTCTACGTTATTTTGAGTATGGTAGAGCCACCCTCGCCCCCTCGCCACCCTCGACCCCCTCGCCACCCATCGCACCCCCCTCGCACCCCCCTCGTGATCCCTCTCAGAGCCCCCTCATTTAAATGTTCACTTAAAAGTTTATTTTTTTCATGTATTTTTCATATGTTTTATTAATAAGGTAGTATATGGGAGCGTCCAGCAGAAACGGGCCACCGAGCGCGCGCGGCGCCTTTTTTCGCGTAAAAGGCGCTCTGTTTAACTCGTTCATAATCGTATGCTGCGTCTTTGAAAAAAAAACCAAGGACCTATATCAATAGATTTTTTCCTGCTCTTTCCAATGGTGCCATTGTTTTTATTGCGAAACGCTTTCTTCCGGACGAAAACTCGAGTTGAATATTGAAAGCCATTTTTCTCAATGTATATCATGTTTTTTTTCCAAATAAACTACACCATTGGAAAGTAAAACTCTTAAGCTTCAAAACCCTATCTTGGAGAAGTTGGAGAAATAAAGGGTTTAAAAGTAACAACATGAAAAAGACAGCGCCGAGGGTCCGCGCGAGCCCCTCGCGCCCGTGCGTACGGCACGTTTAAGTGCACGCTCTATTCAATTCGCTAATAATCGTGTACCAAATCTCTGAAAAAAGAACTAAGGACATACATCGATAGATTTTGTCCTGCTCTTTCCAATGGTGCTATTATTTTTATTCCGAAATGCTTCTGTTCGGGATTAGTACCCGAAGTGCCCGCTAGATGGCAAGCACCAAGCGCGTTACCTTCAATGAAAAACATCACCCCGCGGGCTTAAATAGAGGCCTGCGTCGCCCACAAGCCAGGTGCTTTATGCACATGCCTTATTACTTTGCCCCTTTGTCTTATTGCCTTAATAAAAAAAAAGCTTAATAAAATGTCTAACATTTTAAATCGTTGCTGTAATCCATTTGATGAAATAAAGCATTCATCGAAACTTAGGTTTGTTTCCGATAAACTTAGAGCTTGTTATCCGCATTTAACTGATAGAGACAAAATATGCGATTCTTGTCGAATAAAATCTAATGCTCAGATTGAAGAAGAGAGTGAGATTTCAATAGAAGATTCTAAAGAAATTATTTTTAATTTGAAAAAATTGTTGAATGACCAAAATTTGACAAAAATGGAAAAGATATTACTTTTGAAATTACTTCCTAAAAACTGGAGCACTCGCAAAGTAGCTAGATTCTCGAACTTGTCTCGTCGACTTTCATCGAAATGTAAATTATTTGATAACCCAGCCCAATTAAATGACAACAGAGGAAATAAAAAAATATGAAGTGATACTTTAGATCAAGAAAAGCTCTTCTATGAAAGTGATGAGAATAGCAGAAATATGCCAGGCTATAAAGATAACAAATGTATAAAAAATGATGATGGCACAAAAAGTTACATCCAGAAACGGCTTGTTTTATACAATCTTCGAGAACTATATTGAAAATATAAGCAACAGTATCCTGGATCGAAAATAGGATTCAGTAAATTTGCCGAATGTCGTCCTAAATATTGTGTTTTAGCTGGTAGCAGTGGGACACATTCAGTGTGTGTTTGCGTTTATCATCAAAATGTTAAACTTCTGTTAGTTGGTTTAAGAAACTCAGGAGTTTCTTTTGATAGAATGAACACTTATAAAGATTGCATAGCCGAAATAGTTTGTAAAAGTCCAACAGCGAAATGCTATTTAAATATGTGCGAAAATTGTACTGGTGTCGAACCTCTAAAAAATGATCTAGAATTATTATTCGAAAGCTCTGAGATTAATGAAATAAAGTTTCAAATGTAGAAAACTACCGATAGATCAACATTGCAAACTGAAAACGTTTCTAAGTCTTCATTTATCGATATTTTTTTTCCTCTTTTGTATAAACTTAAGACTCATTCATTTATTTCTAAACAACAGTCTTCTTATTTTCAATTCTTGAGAGAATCCTTATCTGAAGGAGAGTTTTTAATTTCTCTAGATTTTTCAGAAAACTATGCTTTTATAGCACAAGATGCAGCACAATCATTTCATTATAATAATAATCAATGTAGTTTAGCTACAATAGTCATTTACTATAAAGGATCAGAATCTAAAATTGAACACAAAAGCATGGTAATTTTCTCAGATAGTTTAATTCATGACGTTGTTACAGTTTATCTAATACAAGAAATTATAATTAATTTCCTTAAAAAGTCTTTTGATTTAGTTAGAAAAGTTATTTATTTTACTGATGGAGCTGCGCAACATTTTAAAAATAAACGCAATTTTGCTGTTGATGCTGAGTGGCATTTTCATGCAACAGCCCACGGAAAAAATGCATGTGATGGAATAGGTGCTTCCGTGAAAAGCAATGCCAGACGAGAAAGTTTACGGAAAGTATCCGACAATTATATATTGACGCCCCAAGATTTATACAAATGGGCAACTGAGTATTTCAAAAATATTGAGTGCTTTGTTTCATCAAAAGACGATTACTTAAAGGCTACAGAAAAGCTACAAAACAGGCTAGCCTCAGCTAAGACAATACCTGGAACTCAATTGTTTCATTGTATTAAATTATTAAATGATGCCAAAAAGTTAGAACTTAAAAGATTTTCAGCGTCAGGAGATTCTCAATTATATCCAACGATCAAAAAAGAAAAAGTACTTAAAACTCTAACGAAGAAAGAAGCGGATGTCGCAAAAAGGACAATTCTTATAAAATCAAAAAAATGTAAAAAAATTAGAATTTAAAGGAAAAGGTAATATTGTTATGCCAGATTAAACAATCTATAAGATTATTTTAAATTTCTGTTTCACTGCTTTCAGTGCGTTCATGGATATTTTTATGTTTAATATATTATGTTTTTTAAATTTTGTTATATAAATGAACAAAGTTCATTGTAATATTACAATGCAGGCATTGGCATTGTAAGTTACAAAACATTTTATATTTACAAAAAAGAAAGGGCGAAATAGCAAATCGCGTGTATTAATCCGCCCTTGAGCATAGCGTAAAAAGTTCGGGCAGCCGCTGTCTTTTTGATCTTACTATTTTTGAACTTTTCATGTTTCAACTTAAAAATATAATATTTTTTAAGACTTGTATTTTTGAAGAATATAATTCATTTTGAAGAAAAGACTGATATTTTATTGAAAAAATAGAGTTTAAACATTCAAATGGAATTTTCAACTAGAAGGAAGCATTTCGGAATAAAAATAATAGCACCATTGGAAAGAGCAGGAAAAAATCTATCGATATATGTCCTTAGTTCTTTTTTCAGAGACTTGGAACACGATTATTAGCGAATTGAATAGAGCGTGCACTTAAACGTGCCGTACGCACGGGCGCGAGGGGCTCGCGCGGACCCTCGGCGCTGTCTTTTTCATGTTGTTACTTTTAAACCCTTTATTTCTCCAACTTCTCCAAGATAGGGTTTTGAAGCTTAAGAGTTGTACTTTCCAATGGTGTAGTTTATTTTGAAAAAAAAAACATGATATACTTTGAGAAAAAAGGCTTTCAATATTGAACTCGAGTTTTCGTCCGGAAGAACGCGTTTCGCAATAAAAACAATGGCGCAATTGGAAAGAGCAGAAAAAAATCTATACATATAGGTCCTTGGTTTTTTTTTCAAAGACGCACAATTCCATTATGAGCGAGTTAAACAGAGCGCCTTTTACGCGAAAAAAGGCACCGCGCGCGCTCGGTGGCCCGTTTCTGCTGGACGCTCCCATATACAGATGTAACGTTTAAGAGTAATTTTGAATTCTTAATTTCTGAAATAAAAGAGTAAATTATTGAGAAAATTACATTAATTATATATAAAAATATATTTTATGTATATTTCATATATTATATAAAATTAATAATTTATATTTTTCATATGTTTTATTAATAGGGTAATATTTATAGATGTAACGCTTAAGAGTAGTTTTGAATTCTTAATTTCTGAAATAATAGAGTAAATTATTAAGAAAATTACATTAATTATATATTAAGATATATTTTATTCTATTTTTTCCACATCACCTTGGAGGTAAATAGAAAGATGCTTTTTATTTTTAAGTGGTATCCCCAGTAGGCCTAATCCATAATGAATTGTATCCAAGATTTAAATCTTTAAGAATGTCGATGAAAATTGTTACTCAGAGGTTTTCGGGGTCATAAAAAGAATGCAACCAAAGATATGTGAAGCTTACGAAGAAGTTGACGATCTCAAACATAATAAGATGGTAGATATTTGAGTCCCATGGAAGCAGCATGGAGATTACAAGAATTTCCTTTATGTGGTAGAAGTCACACCGTAATACGTTTAGCAATTCACACCGAAAATAAACAAAATATAATTTTCGAAGAAAATAAAGAGGAAAAAGCTTTAGATAACTGGAAAACTACATTAACTTCGTGGTTTGAATTAAATAAAAAAGATAAAAATGCAAAAAATATTAAATACGTTAATATACCAAACTATTATATTTTTAAGAATAAAACTTGGATAAAACGCCAACGAGAACTAAAACATGTTGCTATAGGACGTTTAAATGTAGTATCTCCAAGAGATATTGAAAGATTTCATTTAAAATTAATTTTAAATCGTGTTAAAGGCGCAACATCTTTCGAAGAATTACGTACATTTGAAAATAAAACATATAATACTGACAAAGAAACAGCAATACAAATGGGTCTAATCGAAGATGATTTACAGATTGACAAAATTTTTGAAGAAGCTTGTAATATAATGTTACCTGTTCAATTGCGTAAATATTTTACTTGGTTTTTAATAACAGATAACATTAATGGTAATACTATTTGGACAAAATTAAATAAATATTTTACAGAAGATTTTGACAATAATAAAAATAACCGAGCTCTTCATCATATAAACGAAATTTTAAAAGTTGAAGAAATGCCTTGTAAAGATTTTGGATTACACGAACCTGATGAAATTTTCGATACAAATAATGAAAATAATAAAGAAAATATTTTATTCTGTAAACAAATGTTTAATAATTACTATAGTCAATTAAACACAGATCAAAAAACAATTTTTACACAAATATTAAATAATGAACATAAAATTAACTTTATTGATGGTCCTGGAGGTACAGGTAAAACGTTTTTATATAAAACTTTAATTTATTATTTTTTGTCAATAGAACAAAAAATTATATCAATGGCTTGGACTGGTATAGCATCTATACTATTACCAATAGGTATGACCAGTCATAAAACTTTTAGATTACCTTTAGATTTAAACAATATTGAAAGTGCATTTTTAAAATTTGAATCAGATAAAAAAAAATTTCGTGAAGTTTTTGCGATTATTTGGGATGAAGCGTCAATGATTCCACGTAAAGCTTTAGAAATTGTTGATAAAACTTTACAAAATGTTTGTAATAATAATCTACCATTCGGAGGAAAATTATTAATTTTAGGAGGTGATTTTAGACAAATTCTCCCTGTTGTTAAAAATGGTTGTAGAAGCACAATAATTCAAGAAACAATAAAATATTCAAATTTTTGGTCATTATTTAATATAATGTATTTGAAAACAAATATCCGTTCGAAAGATATCATGTTTGCTTCATTTTTATTAGATATTGGAGAAGGTAAATTTAATTCATTTGTTATACCTGATAGTTTTAAAGCAAACGATGTTTGTTTTAAAATATATGAAACTATAAATTGTAGTATATCAATGAATAGAGTTATATTAACATAACATAATGAAGATGCAAATATTTTAAATAATAAAATTTTAAAACTATTAAATACTGAAGAAAATACGTATTATAGTTTAGATTAAGCTACTCTTAAAGATGTAGATTTATCTGATGATAACATCCATATTAATTACCCGATTGAAACTTTAAACAATATACATGAAGGACTACCACCACATAAATTAAAACTTAAAATAAATATTATTGTAATGTTAATAAGAAATTTAAGTATTAACGATGGATTATGTAATGGAACACGATTAAAAATTACTAAATTATTTAAATACAACATAAAAGCAGAAATAATAACAGGTGAAAACTCTGGAAACATAGTTTTTATTCCTCGAATTACATTAAACACTGGCAATTCTTCATCATTACCATTTATGTTATATAGAAAATAATGTCCTTTAATATTAGCGTATACTATGACTATTAATAAATCACAAAGTCAAAGTTTTGATAGTGTTGGAATATATATTAGAAGACCATTATTTTCTCATGGTCAATTATATGTAGCATTATTAAGATGTAAAAACCCAGATAAAATTTTTATTGAAAATAATTCAGAAAATAAAGAAGAAATTATAAATATCATGTTTGAAAGATACTTATGGATCAGGATGGGGCTTTTTTAATACAAAAAAAGAGACTTGATCTTTTTTTCTGTAAATGCTTCAAAGCGACGTTTCGTCGGCTTGGTCTGCCGACCTCTTCAGGCTAGATGTTTATTAAATAAAAATACAGAATTACAAATCACGTATAACATTCGATAAAAAAACCAATGATATATAAAAAAAGGAAACGAACCCTATTTACCTTAAACGTTGCCACAAGTCAACGAGTCAAAATTTATAACGATGTACAGTCATATTAACACTTACGGCTAGTGGCAAAGAAGATTAACGTACATATCAATTTATACACAACGCTATCAAAATAGACGAAAGTATTGAAGTAGTCAATCATAACAAAAACAATCATGACGTTAGCAGTTAAAATTTCGAAAGTAAAGGAAAATAAATGCGGTTAAGTGTATAAATATCCTCTTTCTTGTTTATACTGTGTTTGTTACATTTTATGTGTATCATTTCCGATAAATTCACATCTCAATTATAAATATCGTTTGGAAAGAAATTTTAGATAATTAATTTTCAAATATTTTTCTTTTCAGAATATGTCGACTACACAGAACGAAAGTAAATTATAAAAAACAACAATATATTTATTCGTTATTCAATAATAATAATAAATATATAATAAATTATTAGTTTTAGACTATTTAGAATATGAACAAAATTATATGGAATACACAATTAATTTAGAATCAGATAAAATTATTGAAAAAGATAAATTAAAAAAACTAAATCATCATTAAAAAAAAATCAAGAAAACAACAGAACAATAAAAATACAAAAATTAAAATTGGAAAACTTAAAGTTGACAAAATTTTAGAAGAATTTAAAAATCTTTCTTTACAATAATTGAATTTTGTTTTTTAGGTAAATTTTTATAGAATTATTAATTAATTAATTTTTTGAATTAATTTTTAGTTAATTAAAACAACAACATTTTTTCTTTCATTTAGGACAATGGAATATACAAATAATTTTAAATAGCATATCAGAAAATATTAAATATAAAAAAAAAAAAAAAATAAAAAAACAATTCAAAAATTGAATAAAACATTTCGAAGAATTTAACTTATTATCAGGTAATTCAAATCATTTAATTATTAAATTTAATTTTACAAAATATATATTATATTATAAAAAAATATACTTTTATTGTAACAATTCGTGGGCAAGCGACGGGCATATTACGCGTCTCGAGACCGCTCTAATCCGGTCAGGATCCTTGCGCGCTCGAGCCCCCAGTGAGAATGCCTGCTTGGCGAGGGTAATTCGAATCTCGAATTACCTAACTCGCGCACGCGTTACACCCTCCCGCCAGACGCTGCTTAGGGGACCTAGCAGCAGCTCTGCCATCCATAGCCGTCGTCGTACCTATACGTAGGGTGGTAAGGTTTTAGTAGAAGGAGGTTCGAAAAGGGAATTAGGAAGAATTACTGGATTTTTTATTTTTTAATTTTTATTAAAGAAAAAAAAAACGAAAAAAACTCTTCGGGGCTTAGTCCTCTTCAGCTGGCCCGGGAGTAAGTCCGGCGCCCCTTGTGGCGAGCTTGGTTGGGGCAGTGCTTCGACTTCTTTACCCCAAGCTCACCACATATAAAACACCGAGGGAGCGCTAGCGCGTCTAATGCCTCCCGGGCAGCCTTCTCCTCCTCGAGCGTCTTTCGGAGGCGCTCATCTTCTTCCTGGAGACGGCGCTGGGCCTCTTCTTTGGCCCGGCGCGCCGTCCCCTCCGCCTCTTCTCTGGCTCGCCAGGCCTCTTCCATGCGCCAAGCAAGGCGGCACACTGGGGCCATACGGATTCTTTGGTTCTAAACCACCCAGAGGTCGCAATTCTCAACGGAATCTCAAAATTTTTGCTTAGGAACATTCGTTATCAAATATCGAAGAGCCCTACGAAGCCTGATATTCCAAAAAATTAACCTATAAATCTAAGGAGTCATATAATCCTATCACATCAACCAATCAATTCAATCAATTCAACAGCTTCAACAGCAGCAGCTCCAACAGCAACAACTGCATCAGCAACAACTACAGCAGCAGCAAATGCAGTAACAGCAGCTGGAGCAGCAGCAGCAACAATGGCTGGAGCAGCAGCGAGGACAGCAACAGCAACAACAGCAACAGGAGCAACAGGACCAGCAACAGCGGCAGAAAGTGCTCCTGGAAGAGCAGCGCAGGCAACAACAATGTCAGCGCAACTACGAAGAAGAGTCGTTGTTAGGACGAAATGGGCAGCACGGGTTCTTGCAGCAATCGCGAAACCCGCCACAGTCGCAAAATCTGGAGGGGCCGCGACAGCGTGAGTCACGAACCGCTGGGATAGCAGTCGGAGACAGCATATTATCGGAGCAGCTACTGGCGGTGATCATAACACTCGTCGAGGAGATTGAAGAGCTTAAAGAGAATGTACGAATACTGCAAGGAGCTCGACATCCAACCTCAAGTACGCACTTGGAGGGAGTTCCACCTCCAAGCACGGGCCGTAGACGAGGATCACCGCACGTGAACTTGCAAGACACGTTCACGTATGCGGAGTTTAACAGCAGCAGACCGAGTCTCCAGTCCCCAACAGAGGCTGGGAGGAATGATATCAGAAATTCTTCCCAGTGCCAGACACGGAATGGCGCGAACCAGGACCCGTCTGAGAGGCATACGTATTTGCCTCAGCAGATGAACCGTGATGTGGGCCAGATAGTCCGAAAATGGCACGTCAAGTTCTCAGGGTCCTCAGAGGAGCAGAGCGTTGAGTTATTCCTCACGAGGTACTTTCGTCATTGCCAGAGCTCCTAACGGGGGTAGCAGCCACCTGGTACCGGAATAACCGCCACACATGGCGATCCTGGCCAGATTTCACAGAGGCCATAACGCACATGTATGGCCGGGACAGGGGACATCAGCAACGCGTCCTGGCGGAAATAAACGCGAGGACTCAAGGCAGAGATGAACTTACGCGTGATTACGTAGAAAATCTACAAGCCATGATCTTCAAGTTGGTTTCGGTGCCTAGCATTGCTCAACAGTTAGACATGTTGCACCGGAACATGCGGCCAGAACTGCGAAAGATGGTAATGCGAAATCAAATTACGGATTACCGAGGGCTCCTGCATCTGGCTCGGGAAGCCGAATTAGTGCTCGCGGCAGATAAGGTGTATCACTCGCCACCACCGCCCGAGCTCAAGTACATGCCAGAATCTCCACGTTGGATTTAAGCAGTACGTACCACCAGATACCATTTAGTCCTGAGTACAAAGAGACTACGACCTTCACCGTGCCAGGCAAAGTGCTTTTCCAATTTACGAGAATGCCATACGGTATTTCGTATGCCGGAGCGTCCTTCCAGAGCCTGATTGAGAAGATCATCGGCCCCAAACTTGATCCTTTTGCTTACTCGTATCTTGACGATATAATAATAGTCACAGAGACATTCGAGGACCTTAATAAGGTTCTAAAAAGAGTTCTGGACAGGATACAGGACCCGGGCCTCACAATAAATCGCGAGAAAAGCGTCTTCTGTAGCGATGAGGTCCAATATCTCGGGGTCATAGTAAATAGAGATGGCTTTAAGCCAGACCCCGAGAAAATAAAGCCCATTATGGAGTATCAGGTACCGAAAAACCTCTATCAGCTGAGAAGCGTCTTAGGAATGACCTCGTGGTATAGAAAGTTTTTATCGAACTTCGCCACAATTGCTGAACCACTGTCCGAATTAACGAAAAAGGATTGGAAATATGAGTGGTCAACAGCACAAGAAGAGGCCTTCCAAAAGCTAAAAGCGCTAGTAGCTTCTGCACCGATTCTACAGAGACCGGTATCTAGCGTGGAGTTCGTGGTGCAAACTGACGCGAGCAATACAGGTCTGGGCGCGGTGCTATACCAAATAATCGACGGCGATGAAAGAGTCCTAGAGTTGGCGAGTCAAACTCTGAGCGCCACCGAGAGGAATTATAGCGTGACAGAACGAGAATTTCTAGCAATTCTCTGGGCAATTAAAAAGGTCCGTCCGTATATAGAGGCCTACGCCTTCAAGGTTATCACGGACCATAGCAGCTTAAAGTGGCTCCGTGATCTCCAAAACCCGACCGGCAGCTTAGCTAGGTGGGATTTGGAGCTGCAGAACCACAGTTTCACGGTCGAACATGGAAAGGGATCGTTGAACAATGTCCCAGATGCCCCTTAACGGATGTTCGAGGAAGAAGAGCCAGCGGTCGCCGCGTTAGAGCTCGACCGCGATACAAACGACCACTGGTACCTCAAGATCGTGAAAGTGTTTCAACCGAAGCCGCAAGACTTCCCCACATTCAAGCTGGCGGGGGGGAGACTGTACAAGTACGATATTAATGAAGTCATAGACGAATCTCTCGGCGACGACGATGCATGGAAGATAGCAGTCCCTCACGAAAAGCGACGCGAAGTACTGAGAGAATGCCATGACTTTCCAACTGCTGGGCACTTGGGCCGCGAGAAAACTCTAGAGAGAGTAAGGCGGAAGTATTATTAACCACACATGTCTCAAGATGTGGCCAGATACGTGAACCAGTGCCAAATATGCCAGCAGTACAAAGTCGAACAGCGCGCTCCAGCAGGATTCATGGGACGTCGTATCATACAGCGACCATGGCAAATCGTCGCCAGCGACATTATGGGACCCCTTCCTAAAAACCAAGCACGGCCACGAATACATTCTCATCTTCCAGGACCCGTTCACACGCTGGATCGAAGTAATTCTGATAAAAAGGGAAGATGGCAAATCGGTGATTAAAGGGCTCATCGAACGAGTATGTCTGCGGTTCGGAGTCCCGAGGTGTTTCTCTCTGATAGTAGGACTGAATTTAAGAATGCACCCTTGAAGGCATTCTTGAAGGAGAGAAACGTGCATCACACATTTACACCACCATATCACCCTCAAGCCAATCCTGTCGAGCGTGGAAACCGATCGGTGAAGACTATGATCATGTCTTACGCTGAGGAGAATAACCGGTCCTGGGATGAGCATTTGAACGAGCTGGCTTTCGCGTATAATACGGCAGAACACAGCTCTACCAAGATAAGTCCTGCCATGCTCATTTACGGCCGACAGATTGACCCACCGAAGACACTAAGGCGGGAGGAAGACAGGTTAGGCGAAGAGCAAGGGCAGCAAGAGGCGATAAATAATTGGGTGGCGCGCATGGACAAGCTCCGCGAATTGCACGTTCGGGCGGCGGGACGCGCAAGCGGAGCAGGCGAGACAAGCCAAATATTATGACGCTCAACGTCGTACTCCAGAATTCAGTCTAGGCGATCGTGTATGGAGAGAGAATAAGGTACTATCCTCTGCAGCTAAGGGGATTTCTGACAAATTAGCCCCGAAGTACGCGGGGCCATACACGATTGTGAATATTCTAGGCGAAAACACCTATGAGATTCAAGGCGAGGATGGTCGAACGATAAGTCCCGTCCATGCGCAGCAACTCAAGCGATACGTCACCGCAGAAGAGCCTAAGGACTACTTAGACAAAAATAGTCCGGAAGTAGCCCAAGCGCTAACACCGAGGGACTCTTCAGTCGGACGTGGCGTACCAGCAGACGATAGAGGTAGCCAGGGGAATGTATACCCTCGGCCGACGGCTAAGAGGCGCGGTACACATCATAAGACCGCGCTATTAGTTAGGCCAGGAAAGCGTGCGAGCGACGGCCGACCTACGCGTGTGGTCGGTCCAACAGAGTCCAAGCGAGGCCCAGGGAGGCCAAAGGGCTCGAAGAAGAAGCCTACACCTATTGATGTCGGGCCAATTAGCCCCCGTCAAACCCGATCGTCAAAAAGCGCTAACTGTGCCGTCCAAGAATTGAGCCGTCCGTACTAACCCGTGTTCGTCCTTTTTTTCCGATCCTCATACTCTCCACGTTCCGGGATCAATTTGCCTGTTGCAGGGCATGCCAAGCCTGACTCCAGAGGTAGCGAAGACGGCGAAGCGGGTAATAGCTGGATTAATCCAGTGTCATCCTGACCCCGCTGTCATCGACATCCTGGAGCAGGTGGTGGAGGGGATTGATGCGATGACGCTGAAACGTCCACCAGTGGAAGAGCCATCTACCCTCGTGATTAAGGAGATAGAGGAACCGGCGCCAAGAAGGGGACCCTCGAGGCCGGCCGACACAGCCGCCGGTCCGTCACCGCTCCGGTGAATTCATCGCCCGTAGGAGCAGCGGGAGGGACCCGGCCTCAAGAAGTAGCACTAACCGAGCCGACTGGTGCTGGCCGAGTCCCCGAAGTGGAAACGGTCCGAGCCCATCATTGTGCGCCAGAAGTTGACGCCGGCGTGGCTCGGGCCGCAAAAGGAAAAGGAGGATGAAGTCGGTGCTCCGACACAAGCTCCAAAAGGAGCACCGACCGATGAAGTCGGTAAAAAAATCTATTTGCGAGGTAAAAAATGCATATAGCATTATAGTATACTCTACTATACATATTATTTGATTGATTATTGAACTTTGTCAACTTCAATAATTTTATTTTTATTCAACGTAAAATAATAGGTATTTTAAAATAAAAGAATGGGGGGATTTTTGTATAATAAAATCATATTATATACAATTAATTTTATTTACAATTAATTTATATTTACATTATAAATAAAGTCCATTTACTCCATTTATTTCAAATAATGGTATGTCCACTGATTTACCGCACCAATTCTATGACTGTCAAAATACGTAGTACTTTAAACGACAAATTCTGGCTGCAAACTTTGTGGAACGTCACGGCAGGCTGTCGAACGACATGACACGTTGTGAAACGATACGACACGCTGACGAATGACACGACACGCTGTCGGACGACAAAGGGATCCGCGATCTAACCCCAGATAAATTGAAACAAAGGCTAAATTCAGCAAAAGTACTGCCTGGAATTCAATGGTTTCACTGTGTTAGATTATTAGCTAACACTAAAAAGCTAGAACTAAAACGATTTTCAACATTAGAAGATTCTCAATTATATCCACTGTCACGTAGTGGTTTCCACAAGCTCGAGAATGTAGGCGAGAGTGACGCACACGCGACCTTCGGCCCGCTCCTATCTACCCTTCCCCTTTGCCGCGGCTTATTCCGCGAGTAAAACGGGACGGCGAGCGCGGTTGCCGCTGCCGCCTTCGGAGGAGCCGGTGTTGCCGACGCCGCTGCTGCGCTGGACGCACCGCGAGCAGCGATAGTTCGGCGTGCCGCAGGCGAGACCAGCCGAGACCCGGCGAAGTTGCCCGATGTTGCCGACGCGTCCTGCCAGTCGACTACCGCCCGGCACTTCTTGTTCCGGCGCGCGCGAATCAGCAGCACCGTTGTACTCTATACGGGCGTGAAGAGTGTCCGTGAAGAAAATTGTGTGAGCGTTTCTTTTGTCCCTGCCAGCGAAGGAGCAGTGCCGTCCGAGCGCCTATTACCCCCTTCAGCTGAAGCTGGGAGCCGGTGCTGCGTGGAGAGAGAGAGTGTGTGGACGAGAGGCCGACGCAGAGTGAGAGAGAGAGAGAGACCGCCGAGATCCAGCTCTCCTGGCCGCCGCGTCGAAAGTAAGTCCCCTTCAGCGATATTTCCTTCCCCGCCGAAGTACTCGCGTGTGTGTGCGCTCGCATCCGCGGAGACGTAGTGAACCCTCCCCCGTTCCTATGCGTGTAGCTGAAGCTACAATTGTCAGAGTCCCTTCGCAAATTATTAGCGCAGCTGGTGTAGTTAGATTGCGCGTAGCTGTAGCTACAAGTTCAGTATATTGCAAGTTTGCGGAGCGGATCGTGCTCTATCTTCGGCGCTAGCTAAAGTAGGTGGTATGGAAGCGCGCGTATCTAGCGCCCTATAACTTTTTATTTAAGACATTTTTGATGATTCAACGTTCTTCAATAAACGATATAATTTTGTTATTCTATTGTTCCGAGTACTCCTTTTGCGTGAGTGTGAGAGTGTAAACGTAGAGTAATTAGGAATAGTCAATTGGTGGAAAACTTCCGTCGAGTAGGTTTTCCCACATCGCGATTGCCCTGATCCCCAGCATTCGTCATAAGTGATGCAGCCAACGTGGGGCTACGGTAAAGGCCGTGGCTAAGTGTAATCGGGATCGTTTCGCCATTGCGGTGCGGGCACACATGGGGAGGACGGCGAGGGAAGAGCTCTGGCAGCCATCTTGTTTTATTCGTGACCGCGTGTTCAAGGCTTTTCGTTAATTGAACAATTCCGTGCGAATACTTGCGATGCTAGAGAGCTTCGGAAATTTTGGTGTTGGATTCAACTTTTTGCTTACTGCGTTTGGTAAAATTATTAGTTCCAATAAATTAATGTAGTGAGAATAAGAAAAATAATATCTTGAGGTTCTTATAGTAAATATTATTTTTCTGAGTTTGTGAAGATTCCCCGTATTAGAAATAAATACTAGATTTCGGCGTTCGGGCGTGATTTGTATTTTCTTCGCGCTTAAACCGAATCGATGCGAATCTTGTACGCTGTAACATGAGAAGCGTGCAATTGTAGGTTCAGTTTTGACCTTTTGTGATTACGTTCTGCCGCGCGACAGAAACGCAAATAGTTTATACGTGCAGTTTCTGAACGCGGAAGTGGCAAGTTTGAGCGAATCACGGTTAGATTTTTGCTTGGGTTTTGCACACCATATTTTTCCCATCCAAAAATTCCTTTCCATATTTCCAGCCTACGTAAGCGTCGCGTCGTGGAAAATTCCGAGCCTTCGAGTATGGTGTGGTTACCCGAGGGAGACTTTGTTTTGAATTTTGTCGACCTTCGACAGAGTGCTCGAGCGAGGCTCGGTTTCCTTTTTGTAGAGTATTTCGTATTTCGCTGAATAGTCGAAATATTCAATTCGCGCGTATTTACTTCAAAATTTTTCGTTGTATATTTCACTTAGCCTGGTAGTAATAAATAGTCTCAACCTCTAGAGAGGAAATTAGTAGTTGGTTATCATTTCTGGTAGGAGTGAGCATTTCGGTTGTTGCTCTTTAGTAGTACGTTATTTGAAACTAAATACGAGGTAAAGTTTTGTAAACGGAAAAATTTTGGAATTAGTATCGCTATCCGGGAGAGCGCTTGAGTAGGTACGTTATTCGCGTTGCTTCGCTCCACGAGAGAATTCATTTCCAAACCGTTAGTTGTTTCTTCCCGCTTACAGCTTAACCTCTGCTTACACTGCCTGTTGCACACTACGTTTGTGGTTTACTGCTCGGCTTGCGCACGTAATTTATTGCTTTTTGAGTGCATTTAGTAGTAATTGTTGAAAATTACTTATCGCCATTTAGCTTGAGCTGAGTAGCAATGCCATAGCAGGGCTAATAGAGCAGAGGCTAACTGAGACTCGCTGTGTATTCTTTGTGCTTTATTCGCGAGTTCGCAAGAAGATGGATGCATCGCACAACAGTTTGGCCACCATTATGTTGGATGGCGAGGATTTGATGTGCGCTGACCCAGAGCTGGGATAGCAAGCACTGCGCAATACCATCAACCGAATGCCTGATGGGACAGTAATGCTATTGGCGCACCGGCGAGGGATCAACGTGGAAGCGGACGTGATCATAGTGCGCGATCGACTGCAACGTTACCACATGCGACGTCAGTTCGGCTTAGAAGCAGCACAGTGGAAGCCGGATCGAGACGAGCAACAGGTTGCAGCACACGAGTCTACACATAACTCCTTGTGAGCAGGGAGCAATGCGTCGGCCGGACCAGGAGCACTGAGGATGCAGTCTCCGCTGCCGACGGGACAATCCATTGGACGATTTCGGGACCCCATATCAATGAATGAGCCATCGCGGAATTTTATTTCGCAGCTTCACTTCGAGATCGAAGCGTCGGGGGCGCCCGGAGGTGTAAATAGTGTAGGAGGTTTAGCTGAAGCTGAACGCGCTCATGTGCCGACGGATCGACGAGTCAGCACAGTTGCTCCCGGCGATTTTCCCGTAGACAGCCGAGAAGAAAATAAGCCGAGGGCTCAGTCGACGAGGTTTCAAATGAGTCCTCATCGCTCACATAATCACAGTGACTTGAGAGAAAATAGCATGGACTTAACCGGCACAACACACATCTCAAATTCGTACCTTCCGAATGTGAGGCCAGAGTCGTCTTGGACGAGCGAACAAAGGAGAGCAGCGACGGAGCGAACGTCGTTTCTTCATGTGCCAAACGTGTCAGAGTGCCACATCGGAGTCTCGAGGGCGACAGCTAGCAGCACAACTATGTATACAGCTGCACCCGTGCCTTCAAGTTCTGCTCCGAGCTTAAGTTTTCATCGTCGCAAACAAACGGAGTTTTTAGTGCCTGTGTCTGAAAGTGAGCGTTTATTTCAGCCGAGTATGGTGCAAACGGAAGGAGTACAGAGTAGTTCGCGAGGTGAGGTAGTGAATCAGGGTGATTTTCAGTATAATTCGGTGACGTCGTCGCACAGGTTACCCGGATTTACGACGAGGGAGCAACCAGAGCTCCGAGATGTGCCAGTGTATTCACAGAGCCACATGCCACAGAGGGAAGTTAATCCAATGCTGTTACACGAGCCACTGCCGACGGCAAATTTATCTAGCGGACCGTATTTGTCGTCCACATCATATCACGCGGTTCCTGGATATTGTCCGCAGTACCCATCGTGGCTTCAGCCAACTTCCGGATATTCAGCTCCAATTCAGCAAAATCAGGCTACTTCAGTACCGGTCTCACACGTAGCTCAAGGGAGCTATAGTATGCCGCCGACGGGGCCGCAGATGTATGGACCCTCGTATCAGCCCGTTGCTCCATCCATGATAGTGCTGCCTCGTCCACTGGCTCTAAGGAGACCGGATTTCTCGATACCGGGACACTATACGAATAATTCCGCCTTTGAACGATCATCACTCACGAGGGCACATTACCTTCAAAGGTGATCGAAAAAAGGACCCGGAGAGTTTCTTAGCGGATTTAACTCGGTGTAAAGAAGCTTATGAGTTAAATCTCGAGGAGATTATTAAAGCACTACCTTCAGTTTTAGATGAAGACGCATGGCAATGGTTTCGCAGAGAATATCAATTCTAGAAATCATATGAAGACCTTGTTGAAGCCTTCCGCTTGCAATATAGCTTCGAGGATGTGCAAGAAAGGCTTCGCAAAGAGTTACTCAAGGACCAAATGAGTCGATCTCAACGTATTTGTGTAAGGTGAGAGATTTACTCGATCAGCTGAAGCCACCGCTGATGTTGCATGAACAGCTGGACCGAGTCTACCAAAAGCTGCATCCCTCATATCGAATGAGGTTTGATAGGAAAGATTTCGAGACTTTCCCAGAACTACAGAAATTTGGTAAGAAGGAAGAACTTCGTAGAGCTCAGGATCGAGCTTATAAGCCACCAACTTCGCTCGCAGAATCATCTTTCCCTTCGTCGGCGTATGTTCCGCCGAAAATTCCTCGCTCAGGGAAAGTGGCCGGGATTGAACCGCCAGTAACGAGGGAGAAGCAGCCCATCGATGTGCCGACGCTGGATGTTGCTCCAGTGTCCGCGCCTCCACACGCTACAGCTGCCAAGCGTAGTGATCGCACGGGGAAGTCGGGGCAGAGGAAGCCATTCAACAAAAGGACGGATCGGCGAAGTCCGAGTCAAGGACGTCCAGCAACCAACGTAAAGGTTGAGCCGCCGCCGCCCGGGCCTGTCACGATCCAAGTTGTTCCGCCGAAGCTGAAGCAGGAGGATATGCAGTAGCGTAAGGAGCGCGAGCCTTGCTTTCGCTGTGGGGAAGTGGGACATTGGCGCAGAGAGTGCGTTAATGCTGCAGTGTGCCGAAACTGTGGCGCGCCAAATGCCACGGCGAGAACATGCGCCAAGTGCAATGCTAAGGCGGGAAACGAATAAGCGGAGAGAATAAGGGAGTCGTCTCTACTCCGCTCTCAATGATAAAGACTCCTCCGAATAAAGGAAACATCGTGGAAAGCTGCGAAAAGTCTAAAGCTGCAACTATACCAGATGAAGTAGTTCCGGAAGCTACGAAGTGTCAAGTGTTAGCCCCGGAATCATTGTTTATGAGCAGTCCGATGGGAAGCATCGAGCTGCGCCTCTTTTTCAATATAGAGTTAAATGGTATGAAGATGTTGGCGTTGCTGGACAGCGGAGCCGGTTGTTCCTACCTTGGAAAGGGCCTCAGCGCCAAGTTTGCTGACAAGCTGGAGCCTCTTTCGTCCGCTGCGCACATCGCCGATGGTAGCACAGTGCCGATACAAGGTATTTTAAATGTAGAGATAACTCTCGATGAAGCACTCTATGCCTTTCCGAGTATGGGATGACCTTCAGTATGAGTGCATCCTCGGAATCGACTTCAAACGTCGTTTTAAGCTGAAGATCGATTTCGCAAATGATACTTGGTCAACCCCGAGAGGCATAGTGCGTCCATTTTATCCGTATGGGCACGATCCCACCAGTTTTCCAGCTTTAGCTAGCATCGGGGGATTGAGTAGGGCTACGGTGGACCAGCGGCTAAAGATTGAGGAAATCAAACAACGTTTGATTCCTCCGACCCCTGCAGCGTTGGGATTGGCGAACGTTAAGCCACACTTCATCGACATCCAAGGACACGAGCCGATTCGAGATGCGCCGAGGAAATACTCGCAGAAAATGTTGAAGGCTGCGTGGGATGAAGTTGACAGAATGTTAGCAGAAGGTATTATAGAACCTTCAGACGGGCCGTGGAGAAGCTGCCCCGTTTTAGTACCTAAGAAGTCCGACACGTTTAGGTTTTGTATAGATTATAAGCGAGTGAATAAGGTGACTAAATCTTTAGCTTACCCCCTGAGGAACATGGATGACATCCTCGATAAGCTCAGAACAGCTAGGTATATCACTAAATTAGATTTAAGCCAAGCTTATCACCAAATTCCTCTAGATCAAAAATGCAGAGAAGCTACAGCGTTTTCGGTGCCAGGGCGAGGACTGTTCCAGTTTCTACGACTCCCGTATGGATTGACCAACGCACCGGCTGTGTTTCAACGCATCATGGACGAGCTCATTAAGTCAGAATGGGAGCCATACGTTTTTGCGTATTTGGATGATGTGATCATCGTCGAAGATGAAGATGGTCTGAAGGCAGATGAAGACAAGGTGCGTCCGATTCTCGAGTATCCAGCGCCTACAAATCTTAAGCAATTACGTCGATTTTTGGGTATGATAGGCTGATACTCTAGATTTATCGCTCGTTTAGCTGAGTATAAAGTTCCCTTGTCTAAGCTAATGAGAAAGGACGAGAAATGGCGATGGAATGAGGAGCAGCAGGAGGCTTTCGGAAAGCTGAAGCTCGCACTCACTCAGGCCCCTGTTTTAGCTAGGCCTGACTTGTCACTACCGTTTTCACTACAAACAGACGCTAGTAACTACGCCATTGCGGGAGTGCTCACACAGGTTTTTAATGGAGAAGAGCATCCCATTTATTTTGTAAGTAGAACACTTTCTCGAGCTGAACGGAACTATACGGTCACCGAGAAAGAGTGTCTGGCAGTTTTATGGTCAGTTCAACGTTTGAGGGGTTATCTACAAGGGGAAAAGTTCACGGTAATTACCGATCACCATAGTTTGCTTTGGTTAAACAACCTCCGCGACCCAACTGGCTGACTTGCGCGATGGAACACGGCGCTACAAATGTATAACATCGATTTCGTCCACAGGAAAGGAGCGCTACACAAAGTTCCCGATGCGTTGTCAAGAGCGTGGGAAGGCACGTACGAAATTGCGGCTATAGCGAGTAGTGGGGACGAAGATCTATGGTATCTAGAGAAAATGAAGAATGTCGAGAGAAATCCATCCAGGTATCCAGATTGGAAAGTAGTTCATGGACTCCTCTATGCACATCGACCGAACAAAAACATCGACCCTTTACTGCCGGATTTAGATGCATGAAAACTGGTGCTCCGTGCAGGAGATCGAGCAAAAGTTTTAGCGGAAGCTCACGATACTCCACAATCCGGGCATTTAGGAGTCGAAAAGACATTTGCGAGAGTGGCCACGTATTATTACTGGCCAGGGTACTACCGTGACGTCTGTAGCTATGTAGCTCAGTGTCAAGAGTACCAAGCTCATAAAGGCTCCCAGCAAGCACCAGCAGGCTTGATGACGGAGCAAAATATCGAAGGGCCGTGGATCGTGGTGGCCGCCGATATTATGGGTCCTAAACCTCCGTCAAAAGGTGGAAATAAATATGTCATCGTGTTTGAAGACTTATTTACAAGGTACGTCGAGCTGAAGCCTTTGAGGAAGGCGGATGCCAAGTCAGTCTTGAAAGCCTTCGACGAGATGATAATAAACCGTTGGGGTTGTCCGCGTGTACTCCTCACCGATAACGGAACTGAATTCGCTAATAAGATGGTGACGGATCGGCTGATAGAGTATGGAATAGTGCAATCCACTATTCCACCATACCACGCACAGGCAAACTCTGTCGAACGCGTCAACCGGAACCTTCGAGCTATGGTCAATAGTTTTTTGAAGGAAGATCATAGAGATTGAGATCTCCATTTGGGAGAGTTCGGGTTCGCGCTGAACACCGCTGTTCATTCGTCGCTAGGTGTTTCTCTGACTTTCATGAATTTCGGACGAAATCCTACACCCTCTATCCTCCTCCGCACCCACCTGGAAGATCCTCAACCAATCTGACCCCCGGATGTAGAAAAGTGGAAAAATCGAAGCAGTAGACTACCGGCGTTACACGACTTGGTTAGATGTCACTTGGACAAAGCTACAGCTACACAGGCAAAGCATTACAATCGTAAACGCAGGGAAGTACATTTTCAAGTGGGCGACTTAGTGCGTAGGCGTAAACATGTTTTATCTTCCGCGGAAGATCGATTCTAGTTCCAGGTCCCGCGGATATAATTAAAATTTTATCGCCAGTCGTATACTTAGTAAAAGATCTTCACAGGAATCGAACTATTAAGGTGCATGTGAATGATCTTAAGCGTTTTGTGTCGCCGCGCGAACCAGCTGTAGCTCAAAACGGAATTTCACATGTTTCAGATGGAGTGGAGCAGCGACGAGGAGAAGCCCGGGTATACCGGACTCCCCACGCTGCTGATCGGCCGTGCGGCAGGCAGGCGGACGCTTCGCCAGCAGGAGAGCTTCCGCCGTCCAGGAGACGCGGTAGGCCGCGGAGGCTCCGGACCGGCCGAGTTGGTCGTCCGCGCCTCTCGACGGGGGCGCGGATTTAGAAGAGCGACCCACCGCCACGGTCGCCGCCACGGTCGCCGCCACGTTCGCCGCCGCGATCGCCACCGACGACGCCACAGCCAAGCCCGTCGAGCAGCTGCCACTCCTACTCGCCGTTGAGCGCGACCTCACCGCCGAGACCGGGCACGTCTCCACCGAGGCCGTCGACCCCGGCGTCTGACGGACGTCCACCACCGGGGCACATGCAAATTGCATGTGTCACGGGACCACCGCCGAGGGCACCAGCCAGAGGGGAGACTGCCGTGCCCGTGCTAACGCACCAAGCGGGGAGCAGCAGGCCGGGCGCTGGAATTGTGGCCGCTTTGGCCACAGCTGGACGAGCTGCGACTTGCCGCGGCTCCGTTTCTGCCGCATGTGCGGACGCTCCTGGTGCACTATCGCCACGTGCTGTGAGGAGTGGGAACGCCGTCGCCGGTTGGAGCTCCTAGAGGAGAGGCTCCGAGTGGAGGAGTTGCCGCCGAACTAGGCGAAGTTTTCTATGTTTTTTTCTATTTGTGTATGTGGGTTTGGGAGCCAAGTAGCAATAAAGTTCAGCCTCAAACCTGAGTAGTGTTAGAATCATATTCGCGAGTACCTCTCCTATCCTACCTTGCGTGGCCCAAGCTCAAGCTCGTAATCGTAATCGATTATTAAGAAAAATCACGAAATACGCCACCTTTGGCCTCGGTAGTTAGTTTAACAGTAAGATTCCGGAAGCTCGCGGCTATCGCAAAGTAACCTCGTTTTTCATAGCACCAGCTTGGAAATGTGGACTGCCAGAGTACTGCTCTTGAGAACTGTAGTAAGGGGAGCGGCCAGGTGAGTTTTTAAACCTTACATTATTGTGTTTTTTCTGAGTGAATGTAACTTGTCGGAGTGATGGGTGGATGGATAGGCGAATAAGGAGGCATCTGGTTGCGGATTGTTTGATGTAAGTGCGAGATGGGGCCAGGTCACGCTAGTTAAGGTACACGAACAGCGCGTACACTCACCCAGTCATGGAGAGCAGCCAAGCGCAGGAGGATCTTGTTGGTGAGAAGAAGAACACTTCTCCCCGCTAAAGCTAGTACCGGCTAGCTTAGGATTAAGTAGATAGGGTAGCCAGGACAGTAGGGGATAAGGGAAATGTAACAGTGAAGGTCGTTACCGACTACTTCGGTTAAGGGAGGGCGAGTTGTCACGTGGTGGTTTCCACGCGCTCGGGAATGTAGGCAAGAGCGACGCACACGCGACCTTCGGCCCGCTCCTATCTACCCTTCCCCATTGCCGCGGCTTATTCAGCGAGTAAAACGGGACGGCGAGCCCGGTTGTCGCTGTCGCCTTCGGAGGAGCCGGTGTTGCCGACGCCACTGCTGCGCTGGATGCACCGCGAGCAGCGATAGTTCGGCCTGCCGCAGGCGAGAGCAGCCGAGAGCCGGCGAAGTTTCCCGATGTTGCCGACGCGTCTTGCCGGTCGACTGCCGGCCGGCACTTCTTGTTCCGCCGCGCGCGAATCAGCAGCACCGTTGTACTCTATACGGGTGTGAAGAGTGCCTCGTGAAGAAAATTGTGCGAGCGTTTCTTTGCCTGCCAGCGAAGGAACAGTGCCGTCCGAGCGCCTATTACCCCCTTCAGCTGAAGCTGGGAGCCGGTGCTGCATGGGAGAGAGAGTGTGTGGACGAGAGGCCGACGCAGAGCGAGAGAGAGAGAGACCGCCGAGATCCAGCTCTCCTGGCCGCCGCGTCGAAAGTAAGTCCCCTTCAACGATATTTCCTTCTCCGCCGAAGTACTCGCGTGTGTGTGCGCTCGCGTCCGCGGAGACGTAGTGAACCCTCCCCCGTTCCTATGCGTGTAGCTGAAGCTACAATTGTCAGAGTCCCTTCGCAAATTATTATCGTAGCTGGTGTAGTTAGATTGCGTGTAGCTGTAGCTACAAGTTCAGTATATTGCGAGTTTGCGGAGCGGATCGTGCTCTATCTTCTGCGCTAGCTAAAGTAAGTGGTACGGAAGCGCGCGTACCTGGCGCCATATAACTTTGTATTTAAGTCATTTTTGATGATTCAACGTTCTTCAATAAACGATATAATTTTGTTATTCTATTGTTCCGAGTACTCCTTTTGCGTGAGTGTGAGAGTGTAAACGTAGAGTAATTAGGAATAGTCACTTGGTGGAAAACTGCCGTCGAGTAGGTTTTCCCACATCGCGATTGCCCTGATCCTCAGCATTCGTGATACCACCAATCAAGAAAGCAAAAGAATCTGAAAATCAAATAAAGAAAAAAGTAAGAACCGCGAAAAAAATTCAACTAAATTTAGCAAATAACAATAAAAGAATTAAATATTAAATGAGAAATTAACATAATTACAACTTAAATACATGTTGATAAATATATTTTATGTTTATACTAACAACCTGTTGATAAAAATTGTCTTTAGTGCATTAGATTTACACTATCGTCAAATATAAAGGAACAAAACGGTATAGTGCGTTTATAAGAGCACGCACGGGCGCAGCGCGCAGAGCTCGCGCGGCCGCTCGCCTCTGTCTTTTTAATCTTGGTACTTTTGAATCCTTCATTTATCCAACTTGAAAATTTAGGGTTTTGCAGCTTTAGAGTTGTACTTTCGAATTGTGACATGCATTTTGAAAAAAAAATTATATACTTTGAGAAAAATGGCTCTAAACTTTGAACTCGAATTTGTAACCAGAAGAAAGAATTACGGAGTAAAAACAATAGCCACATTGGAAAGAGCAGAAAAAATCTATCGATATGTATGTTTTGTTTTTTTCTGACAGATTTAGTATACGATTACGAGCGAATTGTACAGAGCGCATTTTACGCAAAAAATGCATCAGGCGCGACGGCTGGCTGGTGTCTTGCGGACGTTTCTATATTTGGAAATAAGAATGAGGATAGCTAAGATAGAATTTTTATTTTTTCTGATACCGTAAAACACTTTTGCAAGGCTAAACCCACACTTTGTACCGATTCCGTACAACGGAATACAGTTGATTCGTTTGCTTTTATAGAAACGTCATGAACATTGTTCAACTTCACATTTAGGGTATTAGACAATGTTGAAAGTATATTTTTTTCTCATTTCTTACGTAATGTTCAAGTGATGTTTCACGTGTAAGATTTTTTCTCTGAAGAGACGATACAAAACCTAAGAAAGATGTACTTATTTCATTATTAAATTCTTCGATGCGTTCTGGAGTACTTGGTAAAAATCTTCCTCTTTATCGACTACGTTATCGGTAACTTCATTATCCGTTGTAAATTCATTGTCAGTACTACTCACCAATTCTAAAACACGATTGTAGAAATTTTTACACAGATATGTAGAGGGTGTCAAAGATAAATCAGGATAGAGGTGCATCAATGCATGAGCAAGATCCTCAAGCTGTTTGAAATGTACTGAACTAGATTTGTAACAGATTTTTTTGTGAACTATTTGTAAGTCATTTTTCTAAAAAGGGCATTTTTCAGTAAAAAGTGCATAACTTGTGCATTTTTTATTTTCTTTTTTGAAAATAACATAAAGGACGTGAAACAGGGCTGAAAACTAAGTGAAATTATGTTTTACACGTTTAAAAGCTTAAAAAACTGGTGAAACAGTAGCAGTTTGAAAATTACATGGAAAAATTTTTTTTCTAACTAGGAGAGGCTCAGGGTTCCAGCATCCCCAATTTTTTTTTAAACTTGTAGAGGTTGTAGGTAATACCTCACCATAAACGCCTGCAGAGTTATAGGCCCAAACGCCTTCCCAGAAAAAAGCTGCAGCCATTCTAACTTAAAAAAAAAAAAAAAAAAAAAAACTGGAAAAATGTGTACGATATTCACAATTTTTTTCTATTTTCTACTGTTTGTGCTGCAAAAAAATAAATCCAATTACTTATATGAAGAAAAAATACGTAAATTATCTTAAGTATTAAGAATCAAGTCAAAGAATTAGTTTAAAAAAATGTTATTACCTGAATATATTCCATTTTTGGCGATATTTCCATTATTCCTGTTTTGCAACTCCAATGTTAGATCAAATGCCAGAGCTCGTTCCTCTTTTTGTAAAGGCACTTTTCAAAATTTAATTTTACCATACACTGAAGAAAATGAAATGTTCTTGGGCATACATTAAACAGATTGCTTCATGTTAGATGAGGTTGGCTACTTCTACATCCTAAAAAGAGAAAAAAACACAAAGAATCTATTTTTAAAATAAAAACAGTAAAGTATAATGTTCGAGTTTCCTCTGTTACGTTGGGTTTCACTTAAAACCCAACCCAACTAAAATGTTTCAAAGAGAAACAGTTGGTCGGTTTTGAGCCTGGGAAATAAATTCTAATAGCTCAGGTTCGAGCTAAGATACTATACTAAATGGGTGAGAATAATGGGCATAAAAGGGCGCGAAGCGGTGGAAACTAAGTGAAGTTAAAAAGAATTTCTTTATATTAACGAAGTTTTGATTTGGCACGGAATGGCAGATATCCTAAACGGGCGTAAAAATATAACACGCACAACAATTATATTAAAAACACATATATTTGACAAACCGTATCAGTTTGAAAATTATTTGCCGACACGGCAATACAAATTTGAAGTTACAGTGAAAAGCGACTTGCAGGCGAACGAACGAGGACTTGCTTCGCAGAGAAAGTTCGAACAAAAATTAAAACACGTGCACGATGCTTAGGAAGCAAAGCGAACTGAGGCCGAGAGTGAAAAATTTGGAAAGAACCTCTCTGTTTGAGGGCTGTGAGACGAGTGTGTAATTTTGAAGAGTTTGTGCTTGAAAATAGATCGCTCCCACGAGTGTTCGGTCCACTCAACCGGTCTTGGTTGACGAGACTGAAGTATTGGAGTGAACGCGGTAATGAGCGAGCTAGGCCTCGGATGGGACGCAGCCGCTTTTCCTTGTCTTAAACGTAGAGGGATGCTATTGGTAGCTCAGATTTTTGGGTCCACCCTTGCTCGGTAGCGAATGCTAGGATTCGTTAATGAGGCGACCTTATGCAAATGCTATATAACTTAAAAATTAAACAATAAGAAAATAATTTTATTCCCATCTCTACTATAATGGCCATTTTATAGCCTGAAAAGTGGGGCAAAAGTGGCGTCTGATTTCCTCTTTTACTTTATTCCCGCATAATGCGGGAATAAAGTAACATAGTCTAATTTTTTACGTTTATGGTGAATTGGGTTAAAACTAACAAAATAAATACAAAATAACTTTTGAAATCTATTAAGTGGCCACAGTGGCGATGGGAATAAAGTACTATATGTAACACGGGACTGAAGTCGATCATTCCCTTGGATGAACTCTACCGCGGAAATAATCTACGACTTCAGTCCCTTGTTACATAATGTACTATTATTGTGTAACATTTAACAGTACGATGAATAATCCACTTTGACATAATGATTTTTCTAAAATCATGAGTTTTTAATATGAAACTTTAAATGTATATGAAAATTGGGCGGTGCCAATACTAATTAAAAGGAATATAGGTTAAAACATGGAAATTATTAATTTTAAAGTGAATATTATTTAATGAATTGATAACTAATTAGTAATGTTATGCAATTACTACAACAAATTATGGATATTTCTATTAAACTAACCATTATTCAAAGTGGTTTATCCATTTACATAGTTTTGTTATAATATAACTTGACTTTGGATGTGATACTGCATATGCTCTATTTGTAAGTGTACATATTATCTTAATTTTACATATCAAACCCAAGATATCGTTTGATAACTTCTGAATAAAATTAATTGCCGAGAGTACAAAAGAGGTGTACTATTTCTTAGAAATTACAGATAGAAAATTTAAGGAAATAATTTCTTCTGTATTTATTGTTATTGGTAAATAGGCATGTGTGGGAATTATTATAGATTGACAAAAAAACGTAATTGGGTTACAAAGTGAAATAAATGTACTTCTAAAATCCTAATATTATGTGAAAAGTCTAAAAATTAATATATGTATTATTGATAATGGATGGTTGTAAAAGGAGATATTTTAGGTTTTATAAATATAGTTCTGTAACTTGCTATTTTAGATTTAAATAATAGAAGATGTAAAAGTAAAAACAACTTTAAATGAATATATGATATCAATCATATATTATGGATATTTCTATTAAACTATAACTTTAAATGAGAAAATATCGGTATTCGGATTATATTCGCTATTTCTAAAATTATACAAATATTAATTTTCAATTATTCACATCTTCCAATTATGGAGAATTTATAAATCAATGTATTTTAAAATATTTCAATCCATTTTTACAATAGTTTCCTGAATTAATATTTGTATAATTTTAGAAATAGCGAATATAATCCGAATACCGATATTTTCTCATTTAAAGTTATAGTTTTACGTGAACTTCTAATATTTATTTTGCAAAAGATCTTAAATGTATAAAAGTGAGAAAGGCGAATTTGTTTAAGAGTTAAGCATTATATTAATAAACTAAAGTCTTAAACTGGAAATGTACTATATATGAACGTTTTATTTCATGACTCAGATAACACGGTTTCATAATTATAAACTATCCCTTGAATTGAAATTGTTAAAATATAAAAATACGAGAATAAAAAATTTATATATTTCTTGAATACATTTCAAATTTCAATTTTTGTCATGGGTAAAGTTAAAAGAAGAATATTTTCTATTGTTATTTCACATGAGATACTTGAAAATGTAACTACGGTAAATGATCATTTAAGAGTGAAATAATACAAGCGTGGGTGGTAGAAAAATGCAGGAAAGCGAAGAGGCAGAACAGATGCTCTGGTATGTAATTGCAGTGTTTCCGTGGTTTAGTAGTTTTGGAGTGTTTAGGAAATTCCGAGGCGTACTCGGGACCCGAGAAAGTTATTGCTTGCAGATGCTGGGGTCCAGAGATTAAGCCTGGGGAAAGCGAAAAGAGTTTTTTTTGTCACTGTGTACTCGGAAACCCCGAGTCTGGCTGGTGTTTGCTGAGGACAGCTCTGAAAAGAAAGGAAACGAAAAAAATTGTTCGACATGCGTCGAGAAGGAAAGCATCGTATCCTTATCCGAAATGTTTGCGATGGAAAGTTTCGAACAAACGAAAATCTTTGAACTGGATGAATTCAAAATTGTTTCTGCCTTGCATTTGTTTAACATTGTTAAATGGTAAAGACTTTTACAAATAAAGAGTAATACTGATAAAAATACAAGATCTAAATCAATCACATGTGCATTATAATTATATTGCACAAATTCTATACAAGAGAAATTGTAGAGAGTAAAAGAATATTTCATGAGCCAGTATTTTTAACTTCAACCGTAATTATCTTAATAAATTGCGGAGAATTTAACTTACAGTTAATTTAAATTTGAAGATTTAAACTATAATTTAATATTAATTAAGCTTTAGGGTATTTTCGTAATTTACTAAAGAATACACCTATTATAACAATTTAAAGTTCAACAATTTAAAGTTGCCATTTAATTATTCACGTGATATAAAACTACTATTTATCAAGTTTAATATGAGCTCAAGTAAAGCGAAGAAAAATTTTAATAATTATAATTTATTGCTAAACAATCTACATAAACAAAGGTGTTACCACTCCAAATACTGTATATTTAACTATTTCGACATTAAAAATATTATACAGAATAATCTGAAGCATGAATCTAATGCAGAGATTAATTGTTTTTGAAAAAAAAAAATTATTATCGATTTAAAAAAACGGCAGAATGTAACACTTTAATAACTTTTGAGGTTATATCGTACTTATCTGATAAATATTGCCCCAGTGATGCTCCTTTGGCCTGTGACGTGAAGCAGCAGTAACTGATTACTTCTATAGTTATTTATAACAAAAAACAACTGTAAAGCTTTGCTGTCAGTGATACCTACACGTCCATGCTTTATACTAGACTGTCAGATGAGTGTTGCAGTTTGCAATAGCCTTCAACTCTGTGAAAACACCTGATGTTAACATGAGCTCTGACAGAACAGCAGACCGCTCTGGTATTAGCCGCTGGGAGCCAATTGACATAACCATTTGTCAACTAAAGTGCAAGTATACATCACTGACAGCCAAACTCCACAAGGCTTGATGAAATTGAACTTCAGACAACAACAGTTTTTGTTATAAATAACTGTGATAATCACTTACTGCTGCGACAATATTTGTCAGATAAGTATGAAGTAAACTCATAAGTTTTTGAGGAGACTCAAAATATTATACTTTACTTCTTTTACTTTAAAAATAGATTCTTTGTGTTTCTTTTTCCCTTTTTAGGATGTACAAGTAGACCTCATCTAACCTGAAGCAGCGATGTCGCATTACTACCCAACTAGAAATTTCTAGAAGAGTTTGTTTGGATTATGAATATCAATCCGCTTAATGTATACCCAGAACATTTAATTTTCTTCAGTGTATGGTAAAATTAAATATTAACAAATGCCTTAACAAAAAGAGGAATGAGCTCTGGCATTTGATCTAACATTTGGAGTTGCAAAACCGGAATAATGGAAATATCGCAAAAATGGAATATGTTCAGGTAATAACATTTTTTTAAACTAATTCTTTGACTTGATTCTTAATATTTAACATAATTCATATATTATTTCTTCATATAATTGGATACATTTTTTACAATACAAACAGTAGAAAATAAAAAAAAGTGAATATCGTAAACATTTTTCCAGGTTTCTTTTTTTTTTAAATTAGAATGGCTGCAACTTTTTCTGGGAAGGCGTTAAGGTCTATAACTCTGCAGAAGTTCATGGTAAGGTATTATCTACAACCTCTGCAAGTTTAAAAAAAATTGGGGTTCCGGAACTCTGAGCCTCACCTAGTAAGTAAGGATTTTCTCGGAATTTTTCAGCATCGCTAAAATCATAAAATTTTGATGGAACAAAAAAATAAAAAAATACGTGTCAAATAATTTTTGGAGAAGAACATAAATATTTTTTCTTACTCGCCCACCCGAAAGTACGTACTTTCGGCCCGCATCTCCGGGCCGAAAGAGAAACTTTCGCATCCTATTTTAGACCAACCGCGCGCTCTGATTGGCTGCCGAAACTTCCCGACCCGCTGCGCTTGAGCGCCCGCGCGCATGAGCCACTCTGTCTCCCTCGCACGTCCGAGCGCGAGTCGACGCGTGCGAAATAAACAAAGGAAAGTGCACGGGTGACGAGAAATAAGAGTTAGTTGAAATAAAAAGTGGTTTTGTTTGATCGTGGTCATTGTTTTTTTTCTTGTCTTCTACACGTACCCTCGAGTCGTGTAGAGACAATTAAGTGACACACTACGCAAGTCCCAGCACTCTGTCTGCACGATATCTTACAGAAAAATGAATAGCTCGACACGCACTCTGACAGAAATTCTCTCGAGAAATGTAAAAATGAATTGTTATTTTCTACAAATTCTCTCGAGAAATGTAGCAATAAATACTGCGATCACGTGCAGTGGTAGTGTCCGCGTTCTAACCTAAAATGTGCTTAACTAAACAAATCAAGATTGAAAGCAATAAAATTACGTGCAATTTCTCAATTTCGATTGAGATAAAAAATGTCTTTCAAAGAAACAAACACAGATGAATCCTCATCCGATGGTTCTGAAGACGAAGAAGAAATCTTAAAAATTTTTGACCAAGAGGCAAAAATAATTATAGAGTCGGAAACATTACCAAAGAAGTCTTCCGAACGCTACCTCCTAGTCTACAACGCTTACCAAAAATGGAAAGAAGAAAATAAAAATTCACTTTCAACAAACTCCGAAGAAAACAATTTAATTGTTTACTTTAACACCTTAAAACTAAAATTGAAACCGCCAACTCTATGGAGCATATGGAGTATGCTTCGAAATACTTTAAATACAAAAGACAATATTGATATTACTAAGTTCTTCGCTTTAAAAAGTATGATAAAAAATTGTGGTAAAGGTTACAAACCTAAAAAATCAAAGACTTTAACCTGGACTGAAATTATGAATTTTATGACAACAGCCGATAATCAAGTGTATTTAGCCACAAAGGTAATTCATTATTTATATATTCACTTCGCAATTAATACTCTTATATTTGGTTAATTTATACTATATTTTTAACATTCACAGGTAATACTTACATTTGGAATTTGCGGTGCACTCCGCTGTGATGAATTAACTAATATGAAACTTGAAGACCTAAAAGATTTGGGTGATGCCTTTCTAGTATCGATCCAACATAACAAAAACGACTACTTTGGCGAGTTTCTTATTGGAAACCTTTTCTATAACAAGGTTAAATATTACATTTCCTTAAGACCAACCGATCAGTTTACAGACAGATTTTTCATCCACTACAACAAAGGCAAATGTACTCGTCAAGTCATTGGAAAAAATAAGATACGTGAAGTACCACAGACTATTGCTTCTCATTTAAAATTACAAAATCCAAAAAAGTACACAGGTCACTGCTTTAGAAGAACAGCAGCAACGCTTCTTTCTGAATCCGGTGCAAACATGCAAATGATTAAACAACTAGGAAGGTGGCGTTCAGATGCTATAGCACAAGGCTATATAGAAAATTCACTGCATAATAGACAAATGATTTTCAATGGTATTATCCGTACAGCTACGACAAACACTCATCCAAAACCATCGACAAGTACTACACCCAATGAAGCTGACTCCCACTACCATTCAAATTGGTCACATTCCAACCAGGAATTCACTACGAACCAGTTCCATCCAATTCCAAGTAAGCATAAAAATATTAATATACTTAATAAGTTTGCTCGATGCCACCTGTACTACCTTTCATTCCTAAAAACTTTATTTCATACCAACAACTCAATTTTACCACAGCCAGCAATAAGAAAATACTTACACCGGAAAACAATGAAAATCAACCCTCGACAAACCACCACAGCAAAAAATTTCTTTTAAAAACACTAGTGAAACTAGGATTCGAACATAAAGTAACTACTCAACCACCTCCATGTAAAAAAAGAATTCTTGAAAATTTAAATCCTCAAATTCAAGATGAAATGTCTCATTCGAAACCATTGACAAATACTACACCCGACAAAGATGAATCTGATTACAATTTAAATTGGTCAGATTTCGAAGAAGAAATCACTACGAACAATTTCAATTCAACTTCAGGTAAGCATAAAAAATACTAATGTATAGAGTCGATGCCACCTGTACTACTTTTCATTCGTAACAAACTTTATTTCAGATCAAAAACCTACTACGACAACAAGCAATATGACAACTCTTCAACCGCAAACCAACTCCAATGAATCAAAAAGAATTCTTCAAAATTTAAATCCTCAAATTCAAGATGAAAATCAAAACCAAAATGAAAATAAATCACTGAATGCAGATAAAAATCAAAATCAAGATCAAAATAACTCATTGAATGATCAAATAAATTCAACTTTAAACAAATATATTAAATTTAAAAATTGTACTATCAACGGCAATATCATTGTGAATATTAACAATTACAAATCTGATAAAGAAAATCATTTGTAAAGAAAAAAAATCAAACAAAAATTTATTTTATATTGAGATTAATATATTGAAAGTTAAAATTGTTAAAACCAAAGTTTATTAATTTAAATGTAAATCTTGTATTAATTATTGTATTAATACTTGATGTTAATATATTAAAAAAGTTTAAATTATTAAAATCAAACTTTATTGTACTTATTTCATCACCTTATTTCTTTCTTTTTTTAATGAATGTGTTTCTGATGCCCGCCCCGACCAGCAAATGTCGGGCGGGCATCAGACCATCTGTGCAACAGCGAAAGTAGCAGACGCCCAAAATACCAGCTTTCCACGCCGGGCCGAAAGAAAAAACAGTCGGTAATATCGACCGAGCTACCCAAAGTGGCCGACAGAGGCAGTACTATCGAGCGGGCCGAAAGAAAAACTAGCACTCAAACACAGCTAGCAGACGACAACGCAATTTTATCAATTATTTAACAATTACAGAACGTACTTTCGGCCGGGGAGTAAGAAAAATAGTATACAATACTTGGACCGGAAATTGGATGCCCTGACCGTGCGTCATGACGCCCTCGGCTTCGCCTCGGGCGTCATACCACGCACGGCCCGGAAATCCAATTTCCGGCCCACGTATCGTAATATACTATAATTTCAAATGATCGGTGACATAGGCATGCGCGGACCACCTGATTTGAGATGGATTCGGTCATCTACATTTACATTTACATTTTATAAATGCCTTTTTCAGATGGTAGTAGTAAATATAAATGCGTTTTAGTTGAAATTATTACCAATCGTAAAATGGTTGTAGAAATACAAAAGTTATGTTAGTACAAGTACTACCGATTACACTATTACGTTATTTCTAGTACTTACCTTTGACAGATAATGCATTTAAACGATGATAAACATCACGGTGTAAATTCGCTGCTTCCTCGATGCGAATCTTACCAATTGTGGAACGAAGCTTTTTCACCTTTAATTTTTAATTAACAAATAATACACAATTCTTTTCTGAATGTCGTACTCTCACCTTAATTATCCATTTTATGTCAGTATACTTGAGCATGCACAAGCGGGAACAACGACTACTACAGCACGGATCGTGACGCCCGAGACTACACTTTACAACTTCTCAAATCTTGTCCGTTAAAACTCCAATCGACGCGCAACAGCTTATGGCGCACTTTTATTAAGATTTAAATTGTAATATTAACATAGTTTCTATAATCATAAAAAACAGAATTAATTAATGGCAATCAAATTTTCATACGTATTATTTATTTAATATACTAAAAATAAGTAATAAATTATGAAGTATAAAACATAAATTATTACAGATAAACTAAATTTAGTACGTTAATTGCAAAAACTATTTACACTTTATGTCGCATATAAAGGTTGTTTCTTAAGAAGCTGATTGTAACTGTAAAAATTGTATGTACGTGAATAACGTGTTGTTGTGTAGCTGGAGTGCCCTACTGTTCATTTTATTTTTGCAAACGAGAGAATACTTGTAAAAATATACATGGCATTAAAGAGAGTAAATAGATAAAATATATACATAAAGAATAACTCGACATAAATTCCGCAAATTATTAGTATCATAGCTAGCTACTGTACACGATTTACGGTGCCTCTGCCGCTCTATTAATCTGGACGTTGAGTACGCAGAATCCTTGCTGAAAAATGGAAAAAAAGGGAAATTTGAGGAAATCGTATCTTTTTCAACTTGCAGTTTTCAAAGGAGGTCCAAAGGGTCTTTTTTCTAAAAATAGTATAAATTTTCAGAAAAAAATATTGATAAACAATTTTTTTTTTAAACAACCATTGTTTAAACAATGTTGTAGCACTTTTATGAAAAAAATATTTTCAGATTTAGATTCTGCAGGCCAAAGTACGTAAGAAGTCACAATTATAACCTCGATCGACAGCGTAACGCATATGGGAAGGTATCAGCGTCCCTATATCGACTTAAGCGCGCGAAGACGGCAAAGCCGCGTTCGTTCACCCTAATACGCGCGGTCTTCAGGATTCCCCAGGACCCACCGCTATTGGAACCTTAAAGTCCAATAAACATATTTACAAAATTCAATATTCGAGGAACAGCTTGAGCCTAGAAAATTAAAAATTCGCTTCTTTGTATCGAAGTTATAAGCGGTTGAATTCTGTAAAAAATATGGTTTTCCAAACTTTAAACGCGATTATCTCAAAAACTAAGGGTTTTAAGACAAAATTTGTAAGGACTTTTTTGTTCAGAAAATGACAATTTAGCTAAAGCAAGTGTTTTCGGGACGAAAATTTCAATTTTACAATATGTTTGAAAAAAATGTTAATAACAATTAATGCAATAAATACATAAGAATAACTTTGGTGTAGCCGGTCACATAAAAGTGCCACGAACTCCTATTGCGACAGCTGGACTACATCTTTTTGTACATATTTTCTAGAATATCTTTGCCAAATTTCAGCCACAAAACTATAGCGAGTTTTTTTACGGCTACTAGCAAAATCAAACGCGCTGCGCGCGTACTATTATTCTTTCTGCGGTTCAGAATATATTTTTTTATTATGATTTTACTTTAAATGATAGGATTATCAGATAATTTTTCAAAGCATGAAAAAATGTATCTTTTTATTCTATTTTAGTTTTTAATTATTTAGATATTGAAATGTTTTAGAATAAAAATTCATTTTCGAAAATTCAAATGTTGCGGAAGTAGCGAATCTTCGCGCCTATTCCGCACAGACCAATCAGATCATTCTTTAAATGCTTCACAACATCCGGCCATAATTTTTTAAAGAAGGGATTTGAAAACAGTAAAAATTTGACACGACGCTTCTCCGTCAATTCTTGATATTTTTAAAATTCATAAAAAAGTTTTTTTAGTTTTTGAAAGACGAAAAAAATCCTTTTTTGAATGCTAAAAAATATTGAAAGTTGAAAATGCTACTTAGCTTTGAAAGTGAGTAAAAATGAAAAAAAGGCTTACCAGTTTGACGTTATGCATCCGCTCAAAAATTGCGTAATTAACTTTTCCTTCCAGTGAATCAAAAGCTAATTAAAAAAAAAAAGAAAAAGGTTTTCTGATGGGATGAAAATGTTAAAAACTCGAGATTTGGCTCGATTCTGAAAATTGACATGATATAGCTAAAATTAGCCGATTTTTCAACAATCAAATGGACAAATCTCAACTTCTAGGACATTTTGAGAGCTGAAATCATACAGAGCTTACTTTTTTACGGAGTACTCAACATATTAACAAAGCAGCAAAATCGAAAAACCTCTCGAGCACACTTTTTAAAAAAACTGTGTAATGGAACGTCCCATCTATCCTTTTATTTCTTCGAATCTCATCTATTCAATAAGCACCATCTACAAATGGTAATAATTTTTCTCATATCTGTACGAATAATGATATTGTTAATACAAAACTTTCTACGAAAGTATAAAATAAGGCAACCATATAGACGTTTTTCCTGTATAATCTATAAAATAATAATATTTATGATTTTTTAAAAGAAATAAAATAAATTAGATTATTAAAACAATATTTAGGAAATATTTTAGAAATTATTAAAATAATCTATTAGGAATTCTGTAGGAATATCTAATGATTAAAAAAAAAAAAAAAAAAAAAAAAAAATATATATATATATATATATATATATATATATATATATATATATATATATATATATATATATATATATATATATATATATATACACACATATATTTTAGATACTGGAGACACATAAGAAATAATTAAAAATCTTGTTTAAAACAAATGATGTGGAGTAATAATTCAAAATGATATTGCAGCATCATAAGGAAAGATAAATTGCTTCGTACGAAGCATTTTAAGAGTGTGCATATAGTATATACAATACATGCATACTGAATTAAGAAATTTGTTGTCTAGAGAAGTACAGTTATATATAATAAGTTATACAGCAAAGGAGAAGAGAGTAATAAATACCAGTGAAAAAGTCTTTTACTTCGTTGAGTCATTGTATGCTGAACAAATTACTCTCTCCCTCGCTCTCTCTCCCTCCCTTTCTCTCTCTCGCCCTCTCTCCCTCTCTTTCTCCCCATCTCTCTCGACCACTCTCCCTCCCTCTCTTCCCTACCCCGCTCTCTCTCATCCTCTCTCCCTCTCTCTCAATATCCGTAAAACTCTGTACCAAAAACTTTAATGAGAGCTTAAATATTTTTTTAATACAATCAACAGGTTTAAAAAAAAAATAATTTTTTAAGTACGTTTTAACAATACAATTTTTGTGTGGTCCTTTTATTTCTTCGAATCTCATCTATTCAATAAGCACCTTCTGCAAATGGTAATAATTTTTTTCATTTCTGTACAAATAATAATATTGTTAATATAAAACTTTCTACGAAAGTATAAAATAAGGTAAGTATAGACGATTTTTCTATTTAATCTATAAAATAATAATATTTATGATTTTTTAAAAGAAATCAAATAAATGCCCGTGAAAAAGTCTTTTACTTCTTTGAGTCATTGTATGCTGAACAAATTATATGTCAGTAAGAACATACAAATTGTTCACTGCAAATCAAACAAAAGAAAGTTGTAAAATCATTTATCGATAGTCAAGTGATGCAAACAACTCCGGAAACATCTGTATGACTGCTCTCAGAAATGTATTAAAATTTGTTCATCATTCTATACAAACTAAGCACAAAAAAGTACTGAAATCAATTTATTGTAGTCAAGTACCCATAAGTTAACTTGACTGACAAAATACAACTTTTTGTACCTACTCAAAAATATATTCAGCCAGTGGGCATAAAGTACTACTTAACGGCCAAGAGGCGTAATTCACTTACTCCTACAAAACTTTATAGAATTTACGCACTTATGCTCGTGTGGGCAAAAATTATTTTAATTATATAACTAATTTTAATTGTATAACTATCTTTTACTTCTTCGAGTAAATGTATGCTGAACAAATTACATGTAATTACATTCAAATTGTTCATTGCAAATGAAACAAACGAAAGTTGTGAAATCAATTACCGATAGTCAAGTAATGCAAAAAACTCTCCGAAACAACTGTATGACTGTTCTCAGAAATGTATTCAACTTTGTTCATTTTTCTATACAAATTAAACACAAGAAAGTACTGAAATCAATTTATTGTAGTCAAGTACCCATAACTTGACTGACATAATAATACTTTTCGTACCGTGGGCTTAAAAGTTTACACCCACGTGGGATCAGAGATGACGCAATTGTGTAAAGTATATCGCCCGAGGTGCGAACATTGTTTTTCGATGCTGAAGACGTAAAATTGCATTTTTCAAAATTGGTACAAGGCCTAAAATCCGATTTTACGCCTACTGCATCGAAATAGAACTTTTTGTGCCTTGCATGTAAAAGTAAATTTTACGCCCATTGTTGTAACTTCAAAAGTATTCAGCCAGCGGGCATAAAGACTACTTAATGCCTAGGAGGCGCAATAACTCACATAATCCTACAAAACCTTATAGAACCTACGCCCTTTACGCCCGTGTGGGCGAAAATTATTTTAATTATATAATTTTAATAACTATTATGCCTTCTTTATATTTCTAAAATTCATAAGAATCTTTTCAGATATTTACGAAAACTCCAAGCCTATATAAAAAAATTACATAGTTACCAACACATCCGTATTTTCCATTATTCTTTCTTAATTTTGAACTTTCTATAATATTACGCATCTTGGGAGGACAAGAGAAGTCTAGCTGCTCTAGCAGGGGTGGTCCTCCAATCTCCCATACATACTTGGCGGGCCCGAAGGTTTGCAGTTCAAGGTGCAGACATGGTCATTTTCATGTAAAGATTCATATGTTTAAAGATCAGAAAAAATGTATAAATGGGTTGCTTCTGCATATTAAATACTGATCAGTGAATCTATCACTCTGTTTTTAAATAAAATTGCAAACACGCGTGAAAATATCATATGAGATTTCATAATATACAAAATTGCAGATATCACATATATGAGATCTCATATGAGTCTGATGTCTGAAATACTCATATGAGATGTTATGATATTTACATGCGCGAAAAGGATGAAAAATAGGTGGCTTATAAAATGGTTAGTAAAATCTAAAGTACCGTAGACTTTGGAGTAGAATTTATATGCATTTTTTATTTCATTCTCGTTTAAAAATGACGGACACAAGGAAAATATTTTTCAGTAGGATAACGAAAGTAAATTATGAGATTCTGCACATGTAGAGATCATATATTGAAACACTATCAATGAAAAATTAGAGCCAATGTAATTATTTGTAATAGTGGAATTATAGCTATAAACATCTTTAATGAATTTATGCAAAAATCTAGAATTCTACATGTACAAAGCCCACCGGTAAACTTCTCTTGTCCTCCCAAGATGCGTAATATTATAGAAAGTTCAAAATTAAGAAAGAATAATGAAAAATACGGATGTGTTGGTAGCGGTGTAATTTTTTTTTATATAGGCTTTGACTTTTCGTAAATATCTGAAAAAATTCTTATGAATTTTCGAAATAAGAAGAAGGCATAATAGTTATTAAAATTATATAATTAAAATAATTTTCACCCACACGGGGGTAAAGGGCGTAGGTTCTATAAGGTTTTGTAGGATCATGTGAGCTATTGTGCCTCTTAGGCGTTAAGCAGCCTTTATGCCCGCTGGCTGAATATTTTTGAAGTTACAACGTGGGCGTAATATTTAATTTTACACGCAAGATACGAAAAGTTCTATTTCGATGCAGTAGGCGTAAAATCGGATTTTAGGCCTTGTACCAATTTTGAAAAATGCAATTTTACGTCTTCAGCATCGAAAAACAATGTTCGCACCTCGGGCGATATACTTTACACCCTTGTGTCATCTCAGATCCCACGTCGGTGTAAACTTTTACGCCCACGGTACGAAAAGTACTATTATATCAGTTAAGTTAACTTATGGGTACTTGACTACAATAAATTGATTTCAGTACTTTCTTGTGTTTAATTTGTATAGAAAAATGAATAAAGTTGAATACATTTCTAAGAACAGTCATACAGTTGTTTCGGAGAGTTTTTTGCATTACTTGACTATCGGTAATTGATTTCACAACTTTCGTTTGTTTGATTTGCAATGAACAATTTGAATGTACTTACATGTAATTTATTCAGCATACATTTACTCGAAAAAGTAAAAGATAGTTACATAATTAAAATTAGTTATATAATTAAAATAATTTTTGTCCACACAACCGTAAGTGCGTAAATTCTATAAAGTTTTGTAGGAGTATGTGAATTACGCCTCTTGGCCGTTAAGTAGTACTTTATGCCCACTGGCCGAATATATTTTTGAGTAGGTACAAAAAGTTGTATTACGTCAGTCAAGTTAACTTATCGGTACTTGACTACAATAAATTGATTTCAGTACTTTCTTGTGTTTAGTTTGTATAGAATGATGAAAAAAGTTTAATACATTTCTGAGAACACTCATACAGTTGTTTCCGAGAGATGCTTGCATTACTTGACTATCGATAATTGATTTCACAACTTTCGTTTGTTTGATTTGCACTGAACAATTTGAATGTACCTACCTACATATAATTTGTTCAGCATACAATGACTCAAAGAAGTAAAAGACTTTTTTCACGGGTATTTATTTGATTTCTTTTAAAAAATCGTAAATATTATTATTTTATAGATTAAACAGAAAAAACGTCTATACTTGACTTATTTTATACTTTCGTAGAAAGTTTTATATTAACAATATTATTATTTGTACAGAAATGAAAAAAATTATTACCATTTGCAGAAGGTGCTTATTGAATAGATGAGATTCGAAGAAATAAAAGGACCACACAAAAATTGTGTTGTTAAAACGTACATAAAATATTATTTTTTTTTTATACGTGTTGATTGTATTAAAAAAATATTTAAGCTCTCATTAAAAATTTTGGGACAGAGTTTTACGGATATTGAGAGAGAGGCAGAGAGGAAGAGAAAGCGAGCGGAAGGGAAGAGAGGGAGGGAGACAGAGTGGGTGAGAGAGCCGAGGAGAAAGAGAGGGAGGGAGAGAGTGGGCGAGAGAGACGGGGAGAAAGAGAGAGAGAGAGAGAGAGAGAGAGAAAGGGAGGGAGAGAGAGTAATTTGTTCAGCATTCAATGACTCAACGAAGTAAAAGACTTTTTCACTGGTATTTATTTGATTTCTTTTAAAAAATCATAAATATTATTATTTTATCGATTATACAGGAAAAATGTCTATACTTGCCCAATTTTATACTTTCCTAGAAAGTTTTATATTAACAATATTATTATTTGTACAGACATGAAAAATATTATTACCATTTGCAGAGGGTGCTTATTGAATAGATGAGATTCGAAGAAATAAAAGGACTACACAAAAATTGTGTTGTTAAAACGTACTTGAAAAATTAGTTTTTTTAAAAACGTGTTAATTGTATTAAAAAAATATTTAAGCTCTCATTAAAAGTTTTTGGTACAGAGTTTGACGGATATTTTTTTTATACTAAATAAATAATAAAATGTACTTATTATTTAATGATACTAAATTTTAATGTAAAACTATTAAAAGTTAAAGTAATGTTTCTTTTTTATTTACTAATTATAAATTTCATTCAACACCTAGCCATAACAGTAATTTATATAAACGCTTCATGCACTATAATCTTCACAGAACAGATGGATTTAGCGTCCTACACCATGAACCAATCATTAATTACATTATTCTCAACACTTGGATTTGTTGAAATTTTTACACAAAACCACTTGAATTAATAGCTGATCATTGCTACACAACTTGTGAAATTAAAACAAACAGTTTATGAATTAAGAAAAATTGAGAACAAAAGCTTTCACGATATTATTTTATATACATAACTTTCTTGAAATTCTTATTAAAAGTACTTGAATTAATAATAAAAGCTTTCTCGATATTCTTTTATATACATAACTTTCTTGAAATTCTTATTAAAAGTACTTGAATTAATAATAAAAGCTTTCTCGATATTCTTTTATATACATAACTTTCTTGAAATTCTTATTAAAAATACTTGAATTTATAATCTATTACATAATAATTTAATTGTTCCATGAGCAAATATGTACAACAGCTTAAGTGTATAAAGCACTGACATCGACTAAATTTGTTGAAGTAGAAATAATGCTTCTCAAACCAAAGGCTCAGATTAATATTTCAAATAAACGTCATAAACATCAAAGGCTTGCAAAGATCGTAGATCCAGATACACAGGAGAGAATAAAATAGCCGACCAGTACAGTTCATGTGTTTCACGGCTGTCGTAATAGTTGAGTTTTGGTGTGTGTGCGTGTAAAGTGCTGAAGTGAGTGCCCGTGTATGGCAGGTGCATAAAAAATAAAAGAAGTAGAAGAAGAAATAAAAAAAGACAGAAAGTTAGCGAAAAAAAGCGAAAAAGGAAAGAATAAGCCGATGGCAGTGAGTGATAAATCATAGACTATATAGTAATAGTGTATACTCGCGGGAGTGAAAGTGAACCACAGAGTATATAGAATGAGTGGACATACACAAGTGAGTAGAAGCAGAGCACTGAACATAGCGGATCGGAACTACTCTAAAGCCAAAGACACAAGCACCGCGCCAGGAACGGAACAAACAGAAAACGACCCGACAGAAACGTTTTACACACCAAAGTTTCAGACGCCAGAGGACTAGTAGAGTGGAAGACAAAGAAAGATAGAAGGCTAAGAATAAACAGCCTAACGGGGATTATCGATCTAGAAGAGGGAGAGGAGACAGAGGAAAAGGAAGAATATAAGACAAAGAGGAAGCTTTTGTCACCAGCCTCAGAGGTGAGAGAATTAAAAAGAACAGTACAGATAGAGGATACAAGGCACGAAGGGGAAAAAGCACCGCTAGACTCAAAAGCAAGTCCCTTCATCAGAAGTTCAAAGACCCTAAGGTCACCAGAAGAACGGAACAAGATGCCGGTAGCAGAGAACAAGACGGAGGAGAAGGAACAAGAAACAGAAGAAGAGGGCATAAAAAGAAAGAAGTGGAACGAACTGATGAGTCTGGTACAGAAAGTTGCGAAGCACGTAGACAATATTAAATTGACCAACGAGAGCATACAAAACGAACAAATACTAATAAGGAAGGAACAGACGGAAACAAGAAAAGAAATAGAAGATCTCAAGATACAAATGGAGAAGAACACGAAGGAAGCAGAAAAAAATTACAAGAGCTTAGAAAGATGAACGGAAATACTGGAAAAAGAGATAAAAGGCCAAAGAGGAGGTATAGAGAAAGATATAAAGGACATAATAGAGAAAATATGGAAGAAAGACTAAGTAAAGAAAACGTGAGCAGACAAGGAAAAGAATGGAAAAAAGAACTAGAAGATTGGAGGAAAATACAGGAAGAAAAATGGGAAAAAGATGAAAGGTTTAGGAAGAGAAACAACGTGATAATTTCAGGTCTGAAGCAGGAAAGGACAAGAGGCAAGGAAGGGATAGAGGAGTGGCTGGGAGGAAAGATAGGAGAATCAATTAACCTAAGAAGAATATGGAAGGTACCCGGAAACAGAGGGAAAGTAGGAGTGGAGTGTAAGGACACAGAGCAGAAAGACAAGATAATGAAGATGAAAACACAGTTGAAAGGAACAGATATCTACATAGATAACGACAGAACCTGGAAAGAGAGAGACAATGAAAGAAGGATCAGAGCGTGGGCTAAAACACAAGCAAAAGAATAATCAGTAGTATCGATATTCGGGACAAGAGTGAGAATAGATGACGAAGAATGGAGACTAGATGAGAAAAGCGACAAAATGAAACCTTTTTTAAAGAAAGGGAAAGAAACAGTAAGAAATGCAGAATCAGAAATGGAAATAAGACAAAAATGATAATGTGAAACATAGCAGGCGCCAAGAAAAAGACAGAAGAAACATGGAATTATATAAGAAGCTTTGACATAATAGGACTAACAGAAACATGGTTAGAAGAGAAAGAAGAGAGTTGGATACGCCAAAAGCTCGAAGGCTTCGTAACCGCGAACATACCAGCAGTGAAACAGAGAAGGAGAGGTAGAGCAAAAGGAGGGATGATAATATAGGATACTAGAGGAAAAGAACGAACTAGCAGCAATAAGAATAAGAATAGAGAGAAAAGAGGTAATATTCATACTTACATACATGAGGGAAAATAGAACGAACAACTGGAAAGAAATAGAGAACATCGTAGAAAGGAATATAGAAGGAATAGTACTACTAGGAGGTGACTTCAACGCCAGAACAGCAGAAGAAGGAGGAAGAACAGAGAAAGAAGATATACGTAGGAAGAGCAAAGACAAGGTGATAAACAAAGAAGGGAAAGGCCTAATCAAGAAGATTAGAAACATAGGGATACACATTGTAAACGGATACACGGAAATGGACAAAGAGGGAGAATGGACATATATAGGCGCGGGAGGGAAGTCAACGATAGACTATCTGATAACAAATATGGAAGGAAGGGAAATAATAGAAGACATGAGCATAGGTAATAACGAAGACTCAGATAATCAACCGATAGAGGCAGTGTTGAAACGGAAAACGGATAAGAGAGTAAAGGACAATGGAACAAGAACAGACTGGTCAGAGAAAGGAATAAGGCAGTACATAGAAAACCTAGAAGAGATAGAAAAAGCAAAGACATGGAAAGAACTAAAAGAAAAGGTAAAAAGAAGCACAGTAGTAACAAATTACAACACAGACAACAAAGCAAAACTGGAGAAATGGTGGGACAAAACATGCCACGTGAGGAAAATAGAGCTGAAAAAAGTTCTAAGAGACTGCAAAACGGGAGTGAGGAGTACCTCGGAATATATAGAAAAGAAAAGAGAATACAGAGAGTGGATAAAGAAAAGAGAATGGAGCGAGACGATGATAGAAGAGATAGAGACAGAAGCGCGAGAAGCTTCTGGAAAATAATAAACGGAGAGAAAGACAGAAACCAAGAAGTAAGTGAAAAAATAAAGAAAGAAGAATGGATGATATACCTGAAAGAGCAGCTAAAATGCACGGAAATACAGGAAGGACAGATAGAAAACATGGAAAGGAAGCAAGAGAGGTTGACGTGGGAAGAAGATGAGATAAGCGAGGAGGAGGTCCGAAGTGCAATAAATAAACTAAAGGGGAGGAAAGCTGCCGGAAAAGACGAAATACAAAACGAAGAGTAGATATTTGGAGAATAAGAAATTGTGGAAGAACTAAAAGGAATACTACACGATATATGGAAGAAAGGTGGGATACCAGAGGAGTGAAAAGTAGGAACCGTAAAGCCTATCTTTAAAAAAGGAAAGAGGGACGAGGTAAAGAACTACAGAAGACTGACGCTGATGGATACAGGGTACAAAATGTATGCAGAGATACTGGGGAAAAGATTAGAGGACTATCTGGAAGAAGGAAAAAAGCTAGGAGACCTGCAGTTTGGTTTCAGGAAAGGAAGAGGCACCATAGACGCAGTGTTTGTGCTAAAAAGTGCAGCAGAAGCGGAATTGAAGAAAGAAGGAGGAAAGGCCTGGGCATGCATGGCGGACACCAAAGGAGCCTTTGACAACATAAAAAGAGAGTCGATATGGAAAGAAATGGAGAAGATGGGAGTAAATACGAATTTGAGAAACAGGATTAAAGAAATATACGAAGAAACGAAGTGTGAGGTAGTACTGAAAGGAAAAAAGCTAGGAATGTTTAAAACGGAAGAAGGGGTGAGACAAGGATGCCCACTTAGTCCGACACTTTTCAACGTGAGTATGGCGGGACTGGAGGAAGAATTGGACAAAGTGCAGGAAGGAGGAATAGTGATAGGAAAAAAGAAGTTGTACTCAATGGGATACGCGGATGATGTATCCTGCTGGCAAATAATGAAGTAGGTATGAAGGAAATGATAAAAAGATTCATGAGGCGTTTCACGTCAACTGCCCCAGATCGGCGCGCGAGTACCAAATCGTGCTATTTCCAACTCATGTTTATGATACTAAAATGTACTTAAAAAATGGTTTGATAAGCGTTTTCAACGTGTTTTTTCCTCAGCTTTCCAATGATATAGGCAGTTTTTTCGAAATTTTTCATTTTCACCTTTAAAAACTACAAAACATCTTATATCTCAAAAACCGCGCTGGGGCAGTTGGCGTGAAACGCCTCATATATTCGAAGAGTGTGAGACCACAAGAGTGCAAGGAAAGAGATGGGAAGAGATTGTCAACGGTGAAAGAAAGAACCTGTCGAAACTGATGGAAACGCGATGGAAAAGCAGGAGGGCAGAACAAGACAGGTAAAGAGAACAGAATCAGAATGTAATGAGAACAACAACAAAGACCGAAAATGTAGAAGAACCCTAAGGAACGGCACAAGAAACAAAAGATGAGAAGTAGAAGAGGAAAAAGAGACAGTAGAAAAGAGAAAGCAGATAAGCAAACGCAGAAGAACACAGACACAAACACCACACACACATTTATACACATTAATATTCAAAGAAACAATGTAGTTTAACATATTATACTTTAAAGTTTTATATTTTATACTTTTATATATGTTTATACAACTAAGTCAAAGAATTGTATTCATTTGTTTACACAAGAACAAAAATAGTTACACAGACGCAAACACAGAATTGAGACGGAGGGGGATTAGGATTAAGAACAAGTTGTTAAAAATGTACAAAATATAGCTAAAGCTAATAAAGCCCTTATTATTATTATATAAACGCTTCATGCACTATAATCTTCACAGAACAGATGAATTTAGCATCCTACACTATGAACCAATCATTAATTACATTATTCTCAACACTTGGATTTGTTGAAATTTTTACACAAAACCACTTGAATTAATAACCAATCATTGCTACGCAACTTGTGAAATTAAAACAAACAGTTTATGAATTAAGAAAAATTGAGAATAAAAGCTTTCTCGATCTTCTTTTATATAAATAACTTTCTTGAAATTCTTATTAAAAATACTTGAATTAATAATCTATCATTGGTCACATCTTGTAAAATTAAAAATAAACAGTTTATGAACTAAGAATCACTGAGAGAACAAAAGCTTTCTTGACATTTATTTATGGGTATAACTTCTTGAAATTATTATCTTAATCTTGTGCAGAAAGAAGTTTACTGTGGTCTTTTTATTATTTAAAAACTTCTGCCCCGCTAGTTTTTGCGTGAAATCCGCATTCTAGATAATAAAAAAATCTAATTTTTGAATATATAAACTTCAACTAAACTATAATGATTCTTCTTTTTGTACAATCACGTACAAATTCGGATCATATTCCTTATAAAATCTGAAAAAAATATAAAAGAAATCAACACAAAGTGTCAATGTTCATCTGTAACTGATATTTTATATTTTTAAAATAGATATTTAGACATTTAATACTTATCTGATTATTTTTGTTGTTGATATACACAAATCTTGTAGTTAATATAGCACAGCCAAATTCATCAGCTAATCTAAGCAATAATCAAAGAAATTAGCCTGGCTAAATGCATTTGGCGAGCTGCCAATTCTCCTCTTCCAGCAAAATCTGTCCTGTATAATGCATCAGCACTGTCTACTATCAGTAGCCCATATCTAGATTCTGACATCATAGCACTGGCTTTTATCAAAAGCTGAGTTTGGTGGTCAGAGTTGTATGCACGGGCAGTTGAAACATTGCCAAGTACACTATCCCCACTGATGTTATACCTTTCAGCTACAGCAATTAATCTTTCAAGTCTGAAAGTACCTTCAGTATCAATGTATATGCACTTAGACTCCACATCTCCGATATCAACAGGTAGTTGGCAGTTAACAGCTAAAGTGTGACAAAGCTGTGATTTTCCAGTCCTAATTTCTCCAAAGATTTCTGTAATAGATCCTGTTTCTATTTCACCTCCTAAAAGTCTGTCTAACTGTATTATATATATATATATATATATATATATATATATATATATATATATATATATATATATATATATATATATATATATATATATATATATATATATATATATATATATATATATATATATATATATATATATATATAAAGACCTATAAACGTTATTTCTGGTAATCTACAGGGTCCTATAGTTTATCTCTTCAGAGTTCCCTATATAAGCGCGTGACTAAAGAAATAATATCCCTGGGGTGTGGGACTAATACCACGTCCCGGAAATAACAGTTGCAGACACAGATTTTCCGGGACGTCCCGGAAAAAACAGCGCGTCCCGGAAATAACAGCGATGTACAGTGTAAACGTCCCAGAACGAACCGTTGCAGATAAATATATATATATATATATATATATATATATATATATATATATATATATATATATATATATATATATATATATATATATATATATATATATATATATATATATATATATATATATATATATATAAAAATTTCGCAAACCCGTACTTTTGACGATCTATAGTTTTTTTCTCCAGAGTTCGTATATGCTTGACTAAAGAAATAACTCCCTCTCTGCGTTGAAGGTATTAATATAAATCCTCAAAAGTACCGTTTCATATCGAAGGAATTTTGAGGATGTCCTCAAAAGTCCGAAAAATCCTCAAAGTATCGAATCCGTGCTGACATAGATCCTAAAAAGCTGCATTTGATGTATATATATGGGATATTTCATGGGAAGTGAGCAGCTCAAAATTTTAAATCCTCTGAAACCTAGTTAAATTTGTTCAAAATAATGAAAAAAATACAGAAACAAAATTTTAGTGCGATATATGCAAATGTTCAAAAGTTATTCTACCTCTAAATTTCGAAATTTTGATTTTTTTCACAAAATGGCAATTTTCAAGATTTTTTTGGGTAAAAATTTGAAATATTTTGTATAGCACATTGATTGGGAAAAAGTTTGCATTTTCTCTGGAGAATATGCCAGTATTTTTTGTTGTGACTATTTTTAAAGTGTCTTATTGATTCATTCATAATATACCTTCATATTAGAAAAAAAAAGTGTGCTACACAATATTTTTTGTTCGTCAAAGGATTTTTTATTTTGTTATTTAACAAACTTTAAAGCGCGCCTTCAACTTAGACTGTTGCACCTAATTGAAAAAAATTACATGCTTTTAAATATAAAAAAATATCAAAAATTGGTATTTTTGGCAGCTTAGTGGATTTAAGAAGTTAATATTATTCATAAATTCCATATGTTATGTATCGTGTCACTGAATTTTGTCAAAATATATATTAAAAGTATTTCAAACATCTATTTCCAACAGTATTTAGTTGGCTTATTATTTTATTCATATTTATTTTCCAGAATATTGAATGCAAGCGGCACATACTGCTACATACACTATATTCATATTTTTCATGTCTTCTTAAAATTAAATTCAATAATTAATCTATTATTATGAGTATAAAAATATAAAATAAAGATGTAAATTCTAAGTAGGTGACAGTCGGATTGGTAATATATATTCTATCTTTACTCATGCTTTTTTCATAGCCATATATGGTGGAAATAGTGTTTAAAGAAAATTAATTAGGTTCAACTTAAGATTATTAGTCAATCAGCTTGACCAATGCGTTAAGCTTGTTTTACTTCCATTACTTAATGAGATTGAAATTTTTATTCTATTAAACTCCAAATTACTAACTTCACTATAAAGTAGAAATGGTTTCTTTAATTACTTTGCCTTAAAAACTATTTCCACCATATATGGCTATGAAAGAAGCATGAGTAAAGATAGAAAAATCTTGCTAGAAGTACGTAATTCAACAATTTAAAGTGTAATCAGCCAAATCATTGTACGTATATTGCCTATATCCTTGCTATTAAATGTCTAGAATAAATTACTTATCAAGTTAATTTTGCTGCATGGTTTCAGGATACATCTCAAATGAGATAATCCAATTACGTATTTGAGTAATTTACAATATTAAATAGATTGATCTTTAATTTGTAAAATTTTATAAAGCATGATCTTAATAAGAAAATAATGTTATTTAAAATCCATTGTGTAATAAGTACTTGTCTCTATATTCGAATATACGTATTACCAATCCGACTGTGACCTACTTAGAATTTACATCTTTATTTAATATTTTTATACTCATAATAATAGATTAATTATTGAATTTAATTTTAAGAAGACATGAAAAATATGAATAGAGTGTATGTAGCAGTATGTGCCGCTTGCATTCAATATTCTGGAAAATAAATATGAATAAAATAATAAGCCAACTAAATACTGTTGAAAATAGATGTTTGAAATACTTTTAATATATATTTTGACAAAATTCAGTGGCACGATACATAACATATGGAATTTATGAATAATATTAGCTTCTTAAATCCACTAAGCTGTCAAAAATACGAATTTTTGATATTTTTTTATATTTAAAAGCATGTAAGTTTTTTCAATTAGGTGCAACAGTCTAAGTTGAAGGTGCGTTTTAAAGTTTGTTAAATAACAAAATAAAAAATCCTTTGGCGAACAAAAAATATTGTGTCGCACACTTTTTTTTCTAATATGAAGGTATATTATGAATGAATCAATAAGACACTTTAAAAATAGGTCACAACAAAAAATACTGGCATATTCTACAGAGAAAATGCAAACTTTTTGCCAATCATTGTGCTATACAAAATATTTCAAATTTTTAGCCAAAAAAATCATGAAAATTGCCATTTAGTGAAAAAAATCTAAATTTCTAAATTTTGAGGTTAGAATAACTTTTGAACATTTGCATATATCGCACTAAAATTTTGTTTCTGTGTTTTTTTCATTTTTTTGAACAAATTTAATTAGGTTACAGAGGACTAAAATTTTGAACTGCTCACTTCCCATGAAATATCCCATATATAATACTTACCTATGTATAAAGGTGTGCACATGCCATGCCATCAACTGATTGAAATTAATAATCTCGGTTTTGTTTACCTGATTACGTATAAAAATACCATACGATATTTTGAGGTTATTGTAGAGTCATAATTTTGTTGTTATATATTCCTCTCTCTCTCTCTCTCTCTCTCTCTCTCTCTCTCTCTCTCTCTCTCTCTCTCTCTCTCTCTCTTTCTCTCTCTCTCTTTTCAGTATACATGTACTGTGTGCGGGCGTGCGTGCGTGCGTGCGTGCGTGCCTGCGCGTGAGCGTGTGCGTGCGTGTGTGCGTGTGTGTGTGTGTGTGTGTGTGTGTGTGTGTGTGTGTGTGTGTGTGTGTGTGTGTGTGTGTGTGTGTGTGTGTGTGTGTGTGTGTGTGTGTGTGTGTGTGTGTGTGTGTGTGTGTGTGTGTGTGTGTGTGTGTGTGTGTGTGTGTGTGTGTGTGTGTGTGTGTGTGTGTGTGTGTGTGTGTGTGTGTGTGTGTGTACATAGCCATTTAGAATGGCCGGAAGTGACTTTTAGAAAAACGGATGTACGTATGTATACTAACTGAAGAAAAGAGCGAAGAAAAAAATTCGGATCGGAAATGACCGTAAAAATTTTTCTATGTCCAATATCTTTTCATTAAGACATTCTTTTCGAATGAAACTTTTTGATTTAGATAGTAAATTAAAATAGCGTTTAATCAAGCCATATATATATATATATATATATATATATGCATATCAAGTGATACATTAAAAGATGCAATAATCTAAAAAATCTGGTAGCCCATTTCAGTGAATGATAGGAACGCGGTCTCGCTCCTTCAGGCTTCTTCTATACTTGCCTTCGGAGCGCCCCGCGCTCCCGCGCTCTTTGATATGGGTAACTTCTCGTCAACTGTTAAAGAACAAAATTTTAAAATTGGTTCAAAGTTTTTTACTCGTTCCAAATAAGCCTCAAAATACAAATATAAAATTTTAGAGCAAAATATGTAATTGTTCTAAATAAAGGTGCAATAGAAAAAACCGCTGCCAATTCATTGGCACATAGCTTCCTCAAACTTAATTTACTGATTAATTTTTAATTCCCGTATTTAAAATTTAATACTTTATTTTGTACGGTGAGACTATGTTAAATGGTTTGTGACTTTTTATTTTTACTCTTTCTATTTTTTATCATTAAAAGGCAATTATTATTATACAATTTTATATTTTACAAAAAAAATTCATTGCCGATAAAAACACAAAAAAAATGATCATCATGGCCAGATATTCGAGATTAAAATTTTTTTTTTTATGTTTTTTAATAATGATCTCTCAGAGAATGTTTCAGAATACCACAATATTATGAGGACATGCTGTGGGTGTTTAGAAAATAAACTGAGATTGAAAAAAGTCTAGAAACTATAATCACTATTACATAATTACAATAACTGATTTACATAATATTCAATGGAACAGTTGTTTTAAAGGATTGATATAAAGGATGTGTGTAAATGATACGAAATTATGTTCGAGTATATGAGTGTCCCAATAAATAGTTGAGTGTAAGAGTGTTTATGGTTGAGTTTTCCTGTGTGAGTGTAGATGAGTTTTGCTTATGGATACCGTTGAGTCTCACCGTGAATGCATTGCTTGCTCAAATTTACCCAACCAAATATCATTGATTTGTTGGGGTGTGAGAGTTGCCGAAAATTCCATGTGCAGAGTACATTCACGTGTATTACCACTGCTTACGTATATACCAAATGGTTGTGCGTGTACGAGAGGCTGTGTGTTTTACTTTAGCTTCTTGGCGATTTTATTAATCTGGAAGTCAGCGAGAAAGCTGATTGCGATGCACAGCGATGATATTGAAGCCGAATTAGATGAGCGTGCGGATGCAAAGCAGCCGATGAGAAGCCAGATGAAAAGCCATGTGAGAAAAGTCAGTTGAGAAACGTCAGTTGAGAAAAGCCAGTTGAGAAAAACTAGTTAAGAAAAGCCACTTGAGAAACGCCAGTTGAGAAAAGCCAGTTGATAACAGCGAGTTGAGAAAAGCCAGTTGAGAAAAGCCAGTGAACTTTCTTCGCTGAGAATAGCCGTCAAAATGCAATAGAAGTTGCGTGAGATGTTGCATCGTGGCGCGCTCGAAGCATCGAGCGCCGGTGAGAAGATGCCATATGAGTAGCCCACGCAGCTTAGATGCAGAGAGCCGGTGAGAACATGCCGTATGAGAAGCTCCCGCAGATGCTGTATGAGTAGCCCCCACCGCTTCGTAGCCAACTAGATGCAGAGAGACGGTGAGAACATGCCGCATGAGAAGTACTGCTGTATGCGAGTCACTGCCACACGAGGAGATGCCATGCGGCAATACATCAGCACTGCCGTATGCCAAGCTGCCGTGTGAGACGATGCCGTCAGAACGACGCCGTATTTATGCTGGAAGAGAGTGACCAAACTTGAGTCCTTTCAATGAGAATTGCCGAAGGCGCACAGTGAGTTTCTCTACGTGGCAGACCGTTACTGAGAGAGTTTGACTGAGAGTGTTTTTGAGTGAGAACATTCGTCTCCTTCCTCGCTGAACTTGTCACCGAGGCGAGGGTCAAATCAGCGTCTCTCCCATTTACAGATGGAAGAGTGAGAGAGACATCATGAGTTCGTGCGCACCGCGATAGTCAGTACAACGTCTCAGCTGTTCCGCAACGACGATGCGCTGTGCTGCTGCGCCGCGGCGAAGCAGTGAATATAGCAAATTCGCGCCGCGGTGAAGCAGTGAGTATAGCCAATTCGCGCGCGATCGCGATAAGCTTGAAAGTTACGTAATTCCCAAACAGAGAATATTTGATCAATTTGAAATTTTAACAAATTACTACAATTATTTAATACAATATTTAGTTAAATTTTCAAGAGATTATCTTTATTTCTTTTGATAAGAAAGTTATTTAAAAAAGAACTTGCGTTTTTATTAAAAAATGTTTGGCATCGATAACGGAAACCACCATAATGCTAGCACACGGTGAGAAATTCGTTACAATCAACGCATGGACTTTCATCATGCGTATTTTTTTATCGTACTCATTTACTATAAAAGTAACAATCTTACAGATGTTCGTATGCTCCTGGTGCACGTAAAAATCTCAAGACGCGCATATCTTATGCACATGAAACTGTTACTATTTTAGCACCAATTCCATGACAACGAGGCTGTGTTTCCATCACGCGCACCGCGTCGCGCGCACTCGCTTCTTTCATTGGTCATCGATCACGTACGCGCTTGCTCCCGCAACTATTGAGAGAAGTGAGAGCGTGCGAGGCGGTGCGTGCCGTGCTCTATTCACATGGAACTGTTGCTCTTATGGCAACAGTTCCATGTGAATTCGGTATAGACGAAGCAATGCTTTCGTAGCAGCAACCTCAAAGCAAGATAGCAGCAGCGGCGTACTACAATCACAATATACAAGTTGATGCGAAAGTAGCAATGCCTTTCACACTATAAAGTCAAGGAATTTCTCTCCGTGCAGCGATCGATACATTTTTATTCATGAAATGTGAAATTTGTCTATTGGAATACGTTGTTGATATTCAAATAGCTTAAAGAGAACAGGTAAGTTATCAAACTAGAGCTCAGACTTTCAAATTAATAAAATATTTATTGATCTAGAAATGATCAATTTAATTTGAGATTGATATTTCCTGGAGATCACAGATATTTCGACCATCGCAAGGTCTTAAAAATATAATTTATTCTAAATTTAAGTTTGTAAATTTTTACTAACATTTTCTTTAAATATATGAAAATATCAATTTTTCTATTTATTGTTTATCTAACATGACGATAATTTTCTAATACTTTAAAATTATTATTTCATTTTATATAAAGATTCTGCATAAAAGACATTGTCTTTTTAAGAATAAAATCGCGTGTTCATTTACTTATTTTTATTATATATTTACATACTTTTTAAAAAAAATTCTTTATAGTTCTATTCTTCTTTTATATTTTTTATACTGACGTAAAGTTATAACATTTAAAAATATTAATCAAAAAAGATTTTTGCTTTTAATCCACTTTTAATTCTCTTAACTAAATAAAAAAATTGAATTTTCCTTATTCGCTCATTTACTGTTGAAGTCACCCTAAGTAAAGATTCCAATTTATGTTATTGAGCAATATGCATTTTTCAGATATTAAATTAAACACAAACGATATTTCGTATGCTTGAACGTACTTACGTACAACCGTATAACTGACTTCTTCAAAGGCTGTTTAAAAAAATGCTAGTTTATGTAAGTAAATCTCATTGATTAAAATTTTAATCTCATATTTTCGCACTCTTTTATACATACGTATGATTGTACGCGTAGACATGCACATATCATCTCGCGGTACGAAGAAAGGCCAACGTAGAATAGCTAGACGAAGAAAATCCATTTTTGCGCGAAAAAAGCCAAGGAATGGGCACATTTTTTGCTTTTTTTCGCGCAAAAAAAGTTTTTCTTCATCTGTCTCTTCTAAGTTGGCTCTTCTGCTTACCGCGCGACGATTAGATAATTTTTACTCTTGTTATCGTGCGACAATGAAAACGCAAATTTTTTCGCCTGCAATTGGGAAGGTGTATCGGGACGGCAGCGCGCAAGCAGTTATCGGCCTCTCCGCTTTGTGCGAATCTTCGCACGGCCCGCTCGCCACAACAGCAACGCGCAGCGAAGCCGGGCCTTTCCACGGAACACTGTCTTATAAGGCTCTCCCGCCCCAAGGCTGTCTAAAAGCTCGCAGCCGCTTCCTTACGTCGGGATTGAAGAGGAGAACGGTGGCTCGCGGCAAAATACCCAAGACATAGTAGATCCGCTCGTGGCCAAGTACGGACGGCCCTTCCCGCACTGGTCCTCATCATTGCAATCCGAGCAACTCCGTCCGTGTCCCATCAAACACAGTCGACCATTAACGGTGCGAGGTCGCAATCCTCTGCAATCGCGAGCCAAAGTTGTGCCAACCGGGTACGCGGGGATACCTACTATTGGCGGAGAGACCCTCCCGGGCTCTGGGGGTTATCTTTGGCGTTTCTCCTTCGTCTTATTAACGCTCGTGAAGGGATTAATTAACTACCTTGTGGCTCTCAAGGGCACGAATCGTACCCTGGCACTGATTGAAATACCGTGATCACCCAACCTACCTAGTTTATCAGAATATGGGTAAAACTAGATACGCTTAGATTTGTATTGAATAAGACTATAGAAATAAATTACGCTTTGAATTTGAAGGTTGTATATTTGCTTTCTCCCCACCTCCAGTATATAAAAAGATACCGAAACTAATAATCATAAGAGAGTAGATCTGCCGCACTCTTACTCGTATGGGAGTGTAAGAGTGACCAGGATAGCGGCCAGGTACCTGCCAGGTAAGGGTGAATTGATACCCTTAGGGGATCAACCGAAATATTTAAAACATTAAACAAGTCGCGTGACAACATTTATCAGTTGTCACGTAACATGGGCAATGAACACAATCTGAAGATATGTAAAAGCTACATCTATGCCAAAGGGTAACCCACGTTAAGATAGGCAAATTGCTACTGTTCATTAACAGTCCTTAATTAAGTTAGTCATGTAGATATAAAATAAATTAAGAAAAAATGAATTTTAATTATATAGTACAGTTCTGTACTACCTCGACTCTACTGGTATATCTTACCAGTATCGACTTAGCTATTTATAGCCTGAAGAGGTCAGGGAACTTCCTGATGAAACGTTGGAATCTAATATTCAAGATTGTTTCAAAGTTATTTCTGGGAATTGGCCCTCACGAGGATCCTCATAACATGTAAATTATAATAGTCTTTAGCCGACGAAAATCGGTCAATTCGTTTCCGAGATATAAAGAGTTTACACACGCACGCACGCACACTGACAAACCCACATCCACACGCACACGCACACACACACATATATACATATAGATACTTAAATATATGAAACGCTAGTATCTGGGACTTTTCGTGTAAGTAACGCAAGCTTCTGGGATTTTCAATTGAGTTCCAGGACTCCTGGAAGACTTCTATATACACGGTGACTCATTTTAATCGCTGCACCCGGATTTCTCGGAACCTAAGCCAGGTAGAGAAAAATGGTTCGGACAAAAGTTATAGGGGACAAAGTGGGCCACATAATGGCGCTAACGTCTTTGACCTTGAGATTGACCTTTGAGGTTATTTCAAGGTCAAAGTGGTTTTTTCATATGGAAACACCTAGTTTTGACCCCGGATTCGGAAAGAGCGAGAAATTTTACCTCCAAATCATATTGAAAAATTTTTTCCAAGTCAAATCTAGGTCAAACTCAGAAAAGTCCGTTTAAAATCGTTTTTTTCCATGAACCACAGGCTAAGCTGGTTCAAATTGATCGTAGGCCTAATAGAGGAACCCACACACCCAAAACTTACACATCCTAGTAAACAAAACTCAAACTCGCACATCCTAACCCCATACACTTCATTCCCTCACATGCTGAACTATTACACCCCGGTCCCACAACCATACCCCACACCCCCCACTCCCACACATCCCGACCCCACGCATGCTAATCCCATACACCCCAAACCCACACATCCAGAACCCTGAAAAATTTTTCTGAAGGGCAAAATGATTTTTTAACGGAAACTTTAAGATCGTTAAAGATTCTGTTATAAATGTATTAACCTTACTTTTTGCGCTACCCAGCAACAACGACGTGGACGTAGTAAGGATTGTTTCCTTTGGGGTGCTTAATTAAAGTGAGTCCCCTTGCCTCTCACTGGTCGGGGTGTTTGATTATAGTGAGTCCCCCCGCCTCTCAGTAACGTAAATAAATTTTTATTTAACCTCGAAGCAAGTGTTCGAAATTACGACCATTTGCTTCACGGCACATAGTCAAACGCCTTTGAAAATGGCGAACTGTGTTCTGCAAAGTTTGTCTCGGAATGGCAGCGCATGCTCGACGAATCCTATCCTGCATATCTGCTCTTGTAGTGGGTTGTTGCTCAAAAACAGCATTTTTTAAATACCCCCATAAATAGAAATCTGGTGATGTAAGATCGGGTGAGCAAGCAGGCCAGTTAATCGGACCTCCTCGACAATCCATCTGTTACCATAGTGCTCATTGAAAAAAGCCCTTACAATTCCAGCGAAATGTGATGCTGCACCGTCCTTCTGGAGCCACATTCTTCGTCGCGTTTCTAAATCAACATCTTCCATCAATCCAGGTAGTTCATCTCTTATTAGCGTCAAATAGGTATGTTGATTTACATTTGCTTCAAAAAAATAAGGGCCAATCAAATATCCATTGATAATCTCGCACCATACCATAATACAACAACGTCTTTGATGGTTTACAGTTCTGACACAATGAGGATTCACATCAGACCAATAATGGCAATTATGCCTATTCAGTTCCCCATCACTTTGAAATTGTGCCTCATCAGAAAAAAGAACAAAGTTAAAAAAGTCTGGATCATTTTTTATCATTTGTAAAGCCCATTGGCAAAACACAATACGCTGTTGGAAATGCTGAAACTGTAGCTCTTGAACCAAAGTAATATGATACGCGTGATGTTGAAGCACCTTCATAATTCTTAAAAAAGTATTTCTTGAAATACCAATTTTCCTTTCGACTCGACGAGCGCTAATGTGTGGGTCAAGATGAATTATTGCAAGGATAGTTACAACTCGATTATCATTTTCATCATACTCATTGCGCCTACGTTGGCGAACCATGTGTCCACCACGAGCTCTTTGAGTTAAACGTCTGATAGCTCTATCATCAGGATGTCGTCTGTCAGGATAGCGTTCAGCATAAAGTCTTGCTGCACCACGATAATTATTTTGGCTTGCTCCTAAAACCAAAATCATATCAACGATCTCGTTGGGCGGATAGTCAGCCATTTCAGAGCGAGCTATTAATTACTATTAAATTTAAATAGTAAAATGGTATCAAAAATATTAATAATTATAAGGCTCGCCCGTATACGGTCGCGCCTAAAAAGGAAAAACGTTGGAAAATTACGGTAACTTTAATTAGCTAACTGTAATTGCCATAAATACTTCGTTTGTCACACTTTTTTAATTTTAAATTTTAAAATAAAATAATCGTTAAAACATTAAAGGTATTCAATTCAATAAAGCATTATTTCTTATTTTAATTGCAAATAAAACTAAAACGTCCTTTTACTTTTTTGTTTTATGTAAATAATGTCAATTAGTAGCGTTTGAATGTCAGAAATACTAATTTTGATAATGTAATCATTAAAAACACATCTACCAAGAAAATAGGTTCCGTCAATGGTTCTTTTAAATTTATTTTTCAGGTTCTAGCAGGATAGTGGAGCACCACATTTCACGCTCATAATAACAGCATTTTTTAATAAACACTTTAGTATTAGATGGATTGGTTGAGGAGGTCCGGTGAAATGGCTTGCTTCTTCATCCCACACTTCACCATCAGACTTTTGTTTATGGGGGTATTTGAAAATGCTATTTTTGAGCAACAACCCACTACAAGAGCAGATATGCAGGATAGGATTCATCGAGCATGCGCTGCCATTTCGAGACAAACTTTGCAGAACACAGTTCGGCATTTTCAAAGGCGTTTGACTATGTGCCTTGACGCAAATGGTCGTAATTTCGAACACTTGCTTCGATGTTAAATAAAAATTTATTTACATTAGTGAGAGGCGAAGGGACTCACTATAATCAAGCACCCCGAAAAGTGAGAGGCAAGGAGACTCACTATAATCAAGCACCCCGAACAGTGAGAGGCAAGGGGACTCACTATAATCAAGCACCCCGAACAGTGAGAGGCAAGGGGACTCACTATAATCAAGCACCCCGAACAGTGAGAGGCAAGGGGACTCACTTTAATCAAGCACCCCGAACAGTGAGGAGCAAGGGGACTCACTTTAATTAAGCACCCCAAAGGAAACAATCCTTACTACGTCCACGTCGTTGTTTCTGGGTAGCGCAAAAAGTATGGTTAATACATTTATAACAGAAGCTTCAACGATCTTAAAGTTTCCGTTAAAAAATCATTTTGCCCTTTAGAAAAATTTTTCAGGGTTCAGGATGTGTGGGTTTGGGGTATATGGGATTAGCAAGAGTGGGGTAGGAATGTGTGGGACTGGGGGGTGTGGGGTATGGTTGTGGGACCGGGGTGTAACAGTTCAGCATGTGAGGGCATGGAGTGTATGGGGTTAGGATGTGCGAGTTTGAGTATTGTTTACTAGGATGTGTAAGTTTTGGATGTGTGGGTTTGGGGTGTGTGGGTTCCTCTATTAAGCCTACGATCAATTTGAACCAGCTTAGCCTGTGGTTCATGGAAAAAAACGATTTTAAACGGACTTTTCTGAGTTTGACCTAGATTTGACCTTGAAATGACCTTGGAAAAAATTTCTCAATACGATTTTGAACGTAAAATTTCCCGCTCTTTCCGAATTCGGGGTCAAAACTAGGTGTTTCCATATGAAAAAACCACTTTGACCTTGAAATAACCTCAAAGGTCAAGTTCAAGGTCAAAGACGTTAGCGCCATTATGTGGCCCCTTTGTCCCCTATAACTTTTGTCTGAACCATTTTTCTCTATCTGGCTTAGGTTCCGAGAAATCCGAGTGCGACGATTAAAATGGGTCACTGTGTATAACGCAAGCTTCCAAGACGTCTTAAGCTGACTGTCACATCATGAAAACATTACTTTTTTAGTTATTTTCTCATATTTCCGGTAGTAGAAGCGGGCGCAGCAGGCCCCCTGCGAATCACAACACACTTAGGGTCATTATTTCTTTAGTCAAGCATCAAATTCCCTCTTTTAGGCTTTTTTCACAACGTATGTATAGATGCTATTGTGAAACCCACTTTACTTTTTCTTATGGGGTCCCAGAAATTATACATACACACATTTATATATATACATATATATACATATACGTAAATATATGAAACGCTAGTAATGCAGACACTTTCCGGAATTGAAATAGACTTATGCAGACAGAGACCGACTTATGCAGACGTCAGCATAAATAGAGAGATTATTTCTTTAGTCACGCAAGACTTGTGCAGACACATATAAACGGTATTACACTTATGCAGACGGGTCACGTGGTCTTATACATTGCTGTCAGTATAAGTCCATGTTCATATGATTATATATATATATCTATATACAAGTTAATATCCGAGGTGGGGACTCGACTCGGAACGGGGATGGAAAAACGTGCGTGCGCCTACTCTTCCCGAGTACTTTTCTGTGACGGAGAATACACCACCTCACACTCCTCCACCCGAAAATGAAGTTGTCGGTTGACTATCTTCGATCTTACCACGATTTATCCTCTCTACATATCATATGTCTACGTGTGGAGTGTATAGCGTGGTCTGCATCACTGCTCTCCTGGACTGGATTGTTCTCAATAACTATGTGAGTGTACGCGCTGTTCGTGTATAATCTATCTAGCGCTACCTGGCTCCAAGACGCAAAATACAAAAAAAGTTTCGACTTGCCTGCCTACCGACATTCTCTCAGCATTGTGACATAACTCAATCACCCCGGAAAATGACAATTTTAAAGTAAAATTTTAACGAACTCGTCTGGCCGCTCTCCCACTTAAAGCTCTAATGAGCGACACTCTGTCAGACCTTAAATTCCGAGCAGCTGCTGAATATAACAATTATGAGTTGTATAACCCGCATGCTTACAGACTTTTCTTTTAACGTTCGCCCCTGTCGCATAATTCGTGATCCTACAACTTACGGGTTTATAAATTGAAATACGAGTTTGAGCTTTAGCAAGGTAAGGTAGGATCAGAAACAATGAATAGGAAAATAACTTTAACTCTAAGAACTTAAGGTTGTACTTCCTTTGACAATAACTACCCTGATCGCAACAGAAACACGAGATACGTATTTCATTCGCTGCAGCTTCCCGAATTTAGCATTTGATGAAATAATAACAATTTTTACCTGATCTTATTTTCGAACTGGCTCGATACCCTCTCCTGGTGAAGTATCTGTACCTATAGCGAAACTGAACCGTTTACTAGGTTTCTGATAGCCCTCCCATTGTGCTTTAGTTACCTTCTCCGCTATATTACAACTAACTAGAGATGGCTTCAACTCAACTACTTTAACGGAACCTACCGCTGCTATTCTCTGAACCTTACCGATACGCGAGAACTCGACTTCCTAAAACTCGCCTAGTGCTACCTTTGCCTGACGACTCAGCTTAGATGGAGCATCACCAGACGACAGAAGAGACGATTCATCTGGCGGGGTCGGAGTTACATATGTCTTGTTGAGCCTGAAGAACATTTGTGCTCTGTCGGAAGTACCACGATTCCCAAAAATAATCGCCATCGACCCGTTCTGTACTAGTGCAAAAATATGTACGAGACTTCCGACTTATTCTAATTCTCGACTCCTTTGGACAGGACAACGTCTCAGAACTTGGCAACCCTTCTAAGAGACCTGTAACGGGTTGACTGACCCACTGACTCTCAACGAAATTATATCCCATACTAACTAAACTTCGGAACGTGGATGCGACTGGAGCTGAAAGATGACTACAACTCGAACTTGGACAAAACCCTTCAGCTGTAGCTACATCTGAATGTGGATCACACTGATCAGGACTCGGCAGATCAACCTCTCCGATGACCTTTTAGGGCGACAATGTTGGTACAGCGACGACGAACTTACCATTGAAAATTGAATTGCTACATCCACGTTCTCCTATAAAACTCCATCTAGAAAGTATGGATTGTCGAGCGTAAACTATACCTCTCAAATCCATACTATTTTCTCTCAAACAACAATACTCATCAGTCCAACGCGGACTTACCTAGACGATTGCTCTATAGATTCATGAACAGACCCGCCTTCTTCTTGGATATTAATCGGAGCGACTATACTAACTCTCCTATCTACTAATTCATTCGAATCTGTAGTTACAACGAAACAACCGCTGTCACTAATTCCACCGGAGGCACTCGGCGTCCCGATGTCAAACGGTATTGGCGACGACAAAATTTCGGACGGTTCACGCAACACCATTTTTAATTTCCGATCATGATTAAACATCTGCTCTGTTGGGTACCTGCTACGTACTTCAACAAGGCGAAGATTTCTAAACAAAACATCTCCGTAAACGCCAATGATTCTCGCCCCGGCTCGTGTGCGATAACTTGCTCGCCTCGTAGTGGGTCCCAAGCAGCAGCGTCCAGTCCGAAACGCAATCGCATCTCACAACACTCAAGCCTATCTCGCATCGTGAACTTGTCCGTCTCGATATTCAATTTAAGCTGATGGCCCCTCATACAAAACTTCGCCATCGCTCATTTGATGGATTGCTTGATGTAACGCCTGCGCTCCAATCTCTGGATCAGCGTACATCAGTCTTTAGCGAGCAGCTCGTCGACTGAAAAACTATAGTTACAACAATACATTGTCTGCGTACAATCTTGGTTAGCACCCACTCACTAACTCTGCGAGTTCATTAATATTTAGGTAAAAGCTGAATTGATTGACTAATTTACAAACTAATCCTTAAATTTAGTATGCCATAAATCCATAATTTCAATAAAAAATAAAGCATAACAACCCACATTTTATTTTAAATATATGTATGATCTATAAGACGCTATATTCCGTAGAATTTCGTCAAACCCAAAACACAACTAATGTCGAAAACCCCAGAAGAAATTCGCTAAACTACAATTAATAATAATACTATACTTTTAATTAATACTTTTAACTTCGCAAAATTATGATAACGTAAGCAAGTAATACAAGCTAGGTCAATTGCGTTCGAAATTAAAGGTTTCACCCAATGCGGTGAAAGGAATTTTTCATTAATCAAATCTTGAATTTCAACTCAAAACTAATCAATCCAAGAGAAATATCTAAATGGAATATTTTGCTCGAAATCTAAAGCAAAAATTCTTGCAATACGACCAAAAGAAATGTAACTGAACTAGCTCACCGAAATAGCAAAACAACCTTTCTCCAGCAGCTAAAAACAATTTACAGTGGCCTTGGAATTCCACACCAAGCAATGGCCACATACCCAGGAAGGCATTTTTCGGTTTGGATGGATTTCAATTTAAAATCCAAGCGCAACCTAAATTTATACTTGTAACGAGCATTAAAAATTAATTAAAGGAATCAGAAATTTAAGTTTGAGGAAGTCACGTGCCAATGAATTGGCAGCGGTTTTTTATTCTTTAAGTGATACAACAGCTTCTACATATTGCATTTTGAAATATAATTAAATTTACACACGTTGATATTCTCCTTTCTATAGTAATTATTACACATGTTCAAATAATATTTTTTTTTTTTTTACAGACTTTTTAGTACTTCAAAAAATTGTTATTTATTGTAAATTGACATACCATTTTTCTGTTTCCTTTTGCTTTTATCTATTTTCACTCTATGATTTTCAGGCAATGTACTATCTTTATCTGTCTTTTGACCCAACAAATCAAATAATTGCAAATCAATTTCATGTTTAATTGTTTTTCCATCTGCCCATTTCAAAGAATTTCGTATTTCTTGCATTAACACACCATTATTAAAGTAATATCTGCAACAAAGTAAAATAAGTATAAATGTTTTTAATGGAAGTCCACTCAATGGTTATGAGAATACTTATAATTATTCTAACAAAGTATTACTTTCTCGTCGCTAATTAAAAAAATGAGGATAATTGCGTAGGCGACAAATGTAATAGGCATATCACGAAAAAGAATCGTCTACCTCCTCACTCACAAGCTCAGCCAACGACTCGACGCGAAACTTTCATTTCCGAAAATTATATCTTTATTTCTAACATTTATATTTTGATTCTTTTTTCCATTTTCTGAAAGGTTTTGAACATACCTATCTTTCCATATTATTTTCGGTCCAATCGCATAATATTAAGGTCATAGACACATAGGCCTTTGAAGTCAAAATCACCTGAAAAAATTTAATAAAATCTAATTAGTTAGTTATATATACAAATAATATATTATAAGTAGGCACAATTTCTGATAAAATCGCCCGATATATAATCTGTAGACCAATTTTACTCACAAGGGAAGGATACTTGGTGTCCGCCTCGGATTTTCATGAAACTTTGCAGATGGTCAGAGTATCGAAAAATAATCGACACGTGTTTTTTTCATCGGCGGAGAACGACATCTAGGGAGTGAAAGCCGCTGTTAAAGTTCACCCCCCAAAAACGGTTTTTTTTTTTAATAGCTCGAGATGGAATCGGAATTTTTTAGTGAAACCAACGTCTACTTGTTTCTTATAAAAAGACAAGTATTTGGGCACAGTTTTAATGCTGCGGGGTTGCATCCTCTATTTTCTATAAGGGTAATTATGATTTTTCCCTTGTATTTCTGATATAAAAATGTTTTAATGAGATAAATTTGACTGAAAATTGCCATGTTATAAAGAAAATTAAAAATTATAGTTGACCTATTTCAGGGTTTAAAAAAATAACACGTGAACGTGGTGAGTTACCCCTAATTCAATTAATTACTTTTCGATATTTCCTTGGGATAGAACGCTTGATACACACCTACGATATTCATGAAACTTTGCATGTGGGTAAAGTAAACAAATAGATTTTACCCATGTATTTTTTCCATTGGAAAAGAAATCTAGAGGATGAAAACCACCCTCGAAGTGAATATATGCATATCAGGCGCATTTAACACTTCATTGCGAATTACGTTTTTTGCGGTGGTTCTTTCTAAAACTTTGTATACCAAAATTTTTTGGTTGGTCATACCAAGTATATTAGAATCTGCAAGTTCAATATAATGAATCTAAGATGGCCGCCATCGCTAGTAAATTAGTGAAAATTTGGATATTTTACAGTAGACTCATCGTTTATCTATGTTTTTTTGGGTGGCTAATTCCTAATCGAAAGACAAAATTCGTAAATTCTATAATCGCAGATCCAAAATGGCTGCCTTCAGTTAGTTAATAAAAATTTCGATATTTTACAGTAATGTCATTGTCCTAAACATAAGAATTAAAGAGTATAAGGGACTAGAACGACTGTACAATCATATGTATTCAATTTATTAACAACATAGTACTTCAATAAATGGTATATGCATATAAAGAAGCGTAATAACAAACATACACACACACATACACACACGCACGCACGCACGCACGCACACACACACACACACACACACATATATATATATATATATATAGTACATAAATTGATGAATATTCAAATTTTATTCAATATACGTCTGGCAATAATGATAATCAGTAAAAAAGTGTTTAAAACATAGTTGCTTTTTGCACCATGCTCATCGTATTACTGCAATATCTCCACATATGTCACATATTGGTTCCTCTTGGGTATGAAAACAGAAATCTACTGGATTTTGAAATGTTGGAGACTTTTTCGTTATGTATCCACTTTTATACCATGCGTATTTAAAAGTATCTTGGAATCTTGGTGAAGAAAATTGATTATGCGTTAGGGATTGTATTTTTATTATATTATTTCTCTCATGTAAGTTAACATCATAATTCATAAAAAGTATTATGTCTGATAATTTTCTGATAAAGTCTTTCCAAAATCGAAAACCATATACATCAAGAGGCTGAATATCACCAGTTGTACCTTTCGGTATCGTTTTCCATACAAGATTTGTCTCTTTCGGTATGACTTCCTTTACAGCAGTTTCACATTGTCCACTCCATGAATCTAATAACAGTACAGATGAATTCCCACTGTGAATTAAAAATACATTTTGTATCCAAATTTGAAGCAGTTCTTTGGATAATTTGCCGGAAACTGATGCTTCCACGTATACATTTGATGGTCTGGATAAAGTTTCCATTACTCTAGGTTCAAGTTGTCCATGGGTCTCGTTTAAAACTATCAATAACGGAAGCAGTTTTCCCTCTGCTGATATTGATGATGGTTGAATAGTATAACTATGTGTTGTAGAAGATATCGACTGAACAATGTTTTCTACCTTATTAGTCCCTTTATAACAGAGCATGCGACCACTATGTAACTCTAAATTGAATACACTCTGATCAGAATTATAAAGGCTTTGAGCTCCATATACCTTAATTAGATTTTTAACATCGTTAACAAAATTTTCTTTGTATCCTTCTAATTCTGTTGCATTTTGTGTTGACGATGTGGTAATGAATTTTGTTATTTTACGTGAAACAATGTAGTGTTTTCGTTTAAATATTTGTATCCATCTATGTGAAGCTTTAAACCATGGAATATTTACTTCTGCGTTCTTTTGTAGAGCCCATCTTTTTAAATCAATATCATGCAGAGTCATCATCAATTAGTAATTTCCACCGTCGCTATTGACGATCGGATGTAACTTTTCTATACATCGACTTTACACTTTCAAACGTCAACGTTTTCTTTTACCACTTTGCCAATACTCCACTGCTCGTTTCTTATATTCAAAATCTACATCTTCTTCGTTCAGTAAACAAGCAGGAATCTCTGCATAATCTGTATTTATTTCATCGTCTTCTTCAATATCTTGTGGAAGTCTGGCACGGTAGCCTTCTTCAATAAGTAAAGTATATTCGTCTTCTGTACGTAAGTTGTATATTACATTATCTTTTATTATATTTTCTATAATGTGATATAATATTATCTCTTATTGGTTAGCTTCTGATTGCTTGATTTTAACATTATTAGGGTTGAAAGTTATAGATAATAAAGATATGATAACCAATGGATTAATAACCATGTTTTTATTGTATTTAAGACGTAGATTATTCTACACAATATAAGTAACTGAAAACATTAAATTTAATTATCATTCTACTCGAAATAATACTGTTTTTTCAAAAGAGATAATTTAACTTAAATTTATATTTTTACTTTTTGAAGAATATAATAAAAAGTATAATCACATGAATTTATGTAATTTAGTATGTTACCAGTATAAAGAATAACTATGAACTGACCACACTCGCATAAAAAAGTCTTTTGACGATTTCTCGGGATTTGGCGTGCATCCAAAGTCTTTTTTTAAATTGTCAATATTTTCATGTACATCGTTGAAAAAGAAATATTTATAGAGCCGTGATGGTTTGGCAAATAATAGCGTGAAGCTGATAAAATCAATTATATTGCATATTTCATTAGGAATAAAATTTTTGTTTTGAAATGAAATTATATTTTTGTGACCTTAAGTTGAATTTGGTTTAAATATTATAGAAAAAAATGTATCTTTATTAAAAAGAGAATTTTTCAATTTGGCCCTTTAACATTAAATTCTACAAAATATTCTCCTAATGATGTAAAAAAACGAGATTGTTTATCAGAATATTCTAGATAAATTTTTTATTTATAAAAAATTTTGTAATTAATTTTATCAACAAAAAAATTTGTAAAAATTTTAGTTCAATATATTAAATTTAAAAAATATTTATAGACAACAGTAAAATAATTTTAATACACATTGCTTTTGGTGTGATCTATATTTTTATTAATATTATTATTTTGAGTAGGTCCTTGAACATTAAATTTTGTCAAATATTTTCCGAATACCGACGAGTAATATGATTTTTTGCAAAACTTTTAGGATAACTAACTCCATTAATGTGATTTTCTTACGAAATCTAGAGGCACAGCAATATTAATTTTGAATTTTATGAACATTGCAAAATTTTTTTATCAGCGTAAGAAATGTGCTTATATATAAAATTCTTTTGATAAGAAACAAACAGGCGTGTGGTTCATTAAAAAATGAAGAAAAACTATTTTTGGAAAGAACTTTAAGGGTATTTTCACCCTCTATAAAATACCCAACATATCACCTAAACCCTAATTAGTAAAAAGATCTCAAAATCTATCACAAAATTCTTGTATTCTATCCAATTAATTCAATTTCGTAAAATTTGCACGAAAATAGAATTTTCAGGGGTGGGAAATGAATCAAAACAGTGTTTGCAAATTCAAGGAACATAACAACTGTTGTATTAAAAAATGTTAGATTCATCATATTCACTAGTAATGATAAAGTTGATAGGGGTTGCCACCCCTATAAAAATTAGAACACTTTTTATTTATTTCACATTTAATGATAAATATTAGTCAAAATAAGCATTTCGAAATTAAAATTCAAACAGAATGTTGTGATTAATTTCTTTTAATCACTAAAGGGTAATTAATTAAATTAGGGGTAATTCACCCGGCCCACGTGTTTTTTTTTTAACTCCGAAATAGGAAAACTATAATTTTTAATTTTCTTTATAACATGGCAATTTTTAATCAAATTTAGCTCATTAAAACATTTTTATATCAAAAAGACAAGGGAAAAAATCATATTTACCCTTATAAAAAATAGGGGATGCAACACCGCAGCATTAAAACCATGCCCAAAAACTCGTCTTTTTATAAGAAACAAATAGACGTTGCTATCATTAAAAAATTCCGATTCCATCTCGAGCTATTAAAAAAACGGTTTTTGGGGGTGAACTTTAAGGGCGGCTTTAACCCCCTAGATGTCGTTCTCCGCCTGTTGAAAAATAAATTGAAGCAGGGAGCGTTCTTTAAATAGACAATATATTTAGCAAAAGGAATAATCATACAAACGAGAGCGCGCGGTCCTGTCCGTATGACCACCGGACGAGTTCTGACCTCTCAGTCGCGAGCCCGTATCACTCTGACTCTCAACTTCAGATAGCGCTACATAAAAAAAAACTACACGCAATATACTTATAATAAATATACAATGTACTCTTATTTCCAACACAGCCGATAAAAAAAATACGTGTCGATTATTTTTCGATGCTCTAACAACCTGCAAAGTTTCATGAAAATCGGAGGAGGACACTAACTATCTTTCCCTTGTCAGAGATATTGCATTGCCAAGATTTTTGCTTTGGTATAGCTTTTTGAAAAAAGTATTCGATAGATTTTCATGGGACAGGTCTCAAAATATTTGAAATTCATACAGTTATGGATCTAACAAGGAAACCGAGCGAGGTGTCCGCCTCCGATTTTCCTGAATTTTTGATATGATGTGGAGGACCGAAAAATAAGAGACTCGCAATTTTTTTATCGGCCCAATCCCTTATTAAAGGGGTGCAAATCGGCCTTAAAGTTTACCCCCGAAAACGGTTTTTTTCAATATCTTAAGTTCTAATCGATATTTTGAAATGAAACAAAATGGAAAATATTTCTCTTTGAATTATGTAACCATCAAGTATAGTTTGGTCCTCGAGGGTGGCAACCCTTACTTTTTATTTTAGAAAAACCTTATTTTTTAAACTATTTCTGCATATAATATTTGCAATAAAATTAATTAATTATTATAAAAATCATTTTTTGACTTAAAATAAAAAATAAAGTTTACCTGTTCCAGGGTTTTTGCAAATAAACACGTCATCAGGGGTAAACAACCCTTTAGGCACAAAATACTTTCAAACTATTAAAATTAATATTTTAAGTTATATATAATGCATAATTTATTTTTATTTGGGCTATTTTTTCTATGGGCCCAATTTCCTATTAAAGGGGTAAAACGCACCCCTAAAAATCACCCCTAAAATAGGTTTTATTTGAATATCCCAAGTTCAGATTCAAATTTAAAATGAAACAAAATGAAAAATATTTCTCTTTGAAATGCCAAATTAGCTACCCTTATATTTTATTTCGGAAAAAATTTTTTTTTTTTTTTTTTTGTATACAATATTTGCAATAAAATTAAATAATTATTATTAAAATTCAAAATCAAAGTTGACTTGTTTTAGGATTTTTTCTAATAAAAGCATTATCGGGCTTTAGCAGCCCCTTGGACAAGTATACTTACAATTGAACCATTGAAATAAATATTTTGAGGTGTATGGTGCGTATAATCAGAATAAATAATCATGGATATTTTATTTATTGCAGATTGATTTGTCTATAGGCTCAATTTTCTATTTAATGAATAAAAATCACTGACAAAGAATTTGACAATTTCGTTATTTTAATGTTAAATATAATAGCATAAGATAAATAGAGGAATAAATAATTACATGACCATATTTTTATTATTTCTGCATAAATATTTGTATGCAGAAAAGCTTTTAAAAGCTGAGCCAGGATTAAAATTATTTTCATGGTATATTTTGCAATTAGTTTCTTTTTATATATCACTGCTTGATAATTATAGTTTACTTATAATTTTAGAATATTTATGTTTGCGTATTTAGGCATATCACATTATATTTCATTTGTACTTTTTCATAAATACTTATTTTTAAGTAAATATTTTCCTGATTTCTATTTATATATATGAATAAGCGATTTTTTGTAAGCCCATCTTGTAAACATGCATAAGCAAAGATGACGCAAGTGAGCTTGGAGTCCACGGCTGCCTAAAAACGGATTAGATAGTATATTTTTATCGGTTCTGTTACGAGGTACAAATTTTCGAGAGTCCGCTATTTGTTTTTTTCCTACAATAGAATTTATTATTTCATAAAAATCAAAGAATAAAAAAAATGAAGGTAAATCCTATCAACGCCATAAATTTATTATTGGCAGCATTCTCAGGGCTTCAGATACCAGAAAGTCCTGTTAATCTTGTTGAAATGGATTTAGCTGAAAAATTCGAAAATATTTTATACGACAGTATGAATAATTTTAATGCGATTGAAACAATGGAAGAAGAAACATTAGATTTTCAAGAGCAATTTAAAAATTATGAAGTACAAGCCATTGAAGATGACGCAATTTTCAATGAAAAAAAAGATTATGATGTATGTTCATACGATGATGAAGAGTTGAGCTTCGATTATAAAAAAAGAGCAGTCAAATATTGGAGATCAGGTAAAACTAAAAAAAATCGCAGTATAGAAAGTGTTAAACATCGATTTAAATTAGTTAATTCAGAACGGCAACTGCGTCGATGGACTAGTCAAATTAACAAAGGTGGAACTTACAAAGAAAAATGATATCAAATTTCTGAATTTGTTTTAAAAAATCTCAAAGAATCTCTCGAAGCTGGCCATATTATTCACGATACTGATATACGTAGGTGGGCCTTAGAAGCTAAAAATAATTTAGAATTTAATGATGTTAGATTCAAAGCAAGTGATTTCTGGCTGCGAAAATTTAAGAAAGCTCACAGAATTGTCAGTAGAAAAATCAACAAATTTATAACAAAAAAAACTCTTGAGGACAAAGAAACTGTAAATCAAGAAGCCAGTAAATTTGTAGCCGACATCAAACTACTGATTTCAGAAGTTGGAACTGAAAATACCTACAATGCTGATCAAAGTGGATTTCAATTAGAATTACATACTGGTCGTACATTAGCAGAAGAAGGAACAAAGACTGTTGAATGTGTTGTTCAATCTGTTTCATCAACAACACATAGTTATACAATATTACCTAAAATTAATGCTGCTGGAAAATTGCTCTCTCCATTATTTATAGTTTTAAAAGAGACTAAAGATGAATTTGGGCCAATAATACAAAAAAATTTATTTCAGCCAGATAACGTATGTTTGATGGCATCTAAATCTGGCAAAATGACATCATGTGAGTGAAATTAAATAAAGTGCACTTGTATTCGTAAACTTGTAGCTTATATCTATTTTAAAGATTTTACTTGTAAACTTTTAATTTCAGTAGACACATATTAAAAAAGATTTACAATAATTAGTAAATTATTTTCAAAATAAGGTATTTTAACGTAAACTCCCAAAATTATACAAAAGTTCTTGTAAATTATCAATGAATTTCATTATTTATTTTTGTTAATTTGATTTCATGTAATAAATCGATAAATATATATATTTCTGTTCACCGCTATGTTTCAGGACTTTTCATTGGTTTACCGCTATGTTTCAGGACATTTGCATGTTTTCAGGACTGTACTGAATTAGGAATATGTTTACCGCTACCTTTCAGGACATTTTTGTATTATTCAGGACATTTAGGGTTTCTTACACAACGTTTTTTTCCGTAAAATTTTTCCGAAATCAACGTAAAATACTGCGGAACTGAAAGTGGGCGCCGCAGGCGTCGTGGTGTTAGTCAACACCCTGAGGGATATTATTTCTTTAGTCACTTATATACTGTTTAACGTTTTATACCTACTTCTATTGCAGAAAACCTGTAGGTGTCCTGGAAGGTAGCGGTGTACTAAGTTATATATATATATATATATATATATATATATATATATATATATATATATATATATATATATATATATATATATATATATATATATATATATAGATACATATATATATATATATATATATATATATATATATAGATATATATATATATATAGATATATATATATATATAAATATATATATAGCAATAGTTTACTATAATGACCTGCAAAATTTATTTGTTTACAATTTATTTTTAGATCATATTCGGAAATGGTTAAGGGATGTATTTTTCCAAATGTTGGAAAAAATAGTATATTATTGCTAGATTCTTGGAGTGGACATTGCACAGAAGCAGTCGAAAGAGAAAAACCTGATGATAAAAACATCAAACTTTTCAAAATTCCTAAAGGTACAACTGGAAAAATACAACCGCTGGATGTGTTTGGTTTTCGTATATGAAAAAATTTTGTGAGACACTTTTCCGATAGTGTAATTTTGTTGGATAAGGATATAAGTTTGCACGTACGAAATAATGTAATTAAATTGCACTCTGTGGTGCACAATCAGTTATCTTCTCCTCGATACGTAAATCTTTTTAAATACTCTGGGTATAAAAGCGGTTATATCGATAATAAACCAAATGAATTTTTAAATCCGGTGGACTTTAGCTTTGGTGGATCCCAAGCTCATTGTGAGGTACCAGGATGTAAAAATACTGCTATTATAAAATGTTCATGGTGTCAGAAATCACTCTGTTTAAAACATTTTTTTGAAGATTTTCATTATTGTTCAACCTATAATCCTTAAACAAAATTAATTGCGATAAGAACTAAATTATAAGCTCATTTGTATAGAGTTTCTTTGAATATTTTTTGACTATTTGTGAAAATATACCTATATTTTACTTTTAATAAAAATTAATTACATAATAACAATTAATATTTTATATTATATTTTTCTATTTATATTTTTATTTTTTTATTTTTATTTATATTTTTCTATTCGTTAGATTAGTCAATCATTTAACTCACCTATTTTTTTCCCAGTTCCATCCTTTTTATTTACCTATAAATACGAACAAAATATTCGAAAATAAATTGCACAATAAGTATAAGAGTTTATAAGTGACTTCATTAATTACGCTATCTCGATAAAAAAAAATGACACAAAAATAAACTAAATCTGCATTATACACCTCAAAATATTTATTTCAATGGTTCAATTGTAAGTATACTTGTCCAAGGGGCTGCTAAACCCCGATAATGCTTTTATTAGAAAAAATCCTAAAACAAGTCAACTTTGATTTTGAATTTTAATAATAATTATTTAATTTTATTGCAAATATTGTATACAAAAAAAATTTTAAAAAAAATTTTTTCCGAAATAAAATATAAGGGTAGCTAGTTTGGCATTTCAAAGAGAAATATTTTTCATTTTGTTTCATTTTAAATTTGAATCTAAACTTGGGATATTCAGATAAAACCTATTTTAGGGGTGATTTTTAGGGGTGCGTTTACCCTTTTAATAGAAAATTGGACCCATAGAAAAAATAGCCAAATAAAAATAAATTATGCATTATATATAACTTAAAATATTAATTTTAATACTTTGAAAGTATTTTGTGCCTAAAGGATTGTTTACCCCTGATGACGTGTTTATTTGCAAAAACCCTGAAACACGTAAACTTTATTTTGTATTTTAAGTAAAAAAATGATTTTTATAATAATTAATTAATTTTATTGCAAATATTATATGCAGAAATAGTTTAAAAAATAAGGTTTTTCTAAAATAAAAAGTAAGGGTTGCCACCCTCGAGGACCAAACTATACTTGATGGTTACATAATTCAAGGAGAAATATTTTCCATTTTGTTTCATTTCAAAATATCAATTAGAACTTAAGATATTAAAAAAAACCGTTTTCGGGGGTAAACTTTAAGGCCGGTTTGCACCCCTTTAATAAGGGATTGGGCCGATAAAAAAATTGCGAGTCTCTTATTTTTCGGTCCTCCACATCATATCAAAAATTCAGGAAAATCGGAGGCGGACACCTCGCTCGGTTTCCTTGTTAGATCCATAACTGTATGAATTTCAAATATTTTGAGACCTGTCCCATGAAAATCTATCTAAGCAAATAATTTGTAAATGCTAAAAGCAAAAAAAAAATTAAAATTCATAAAATTCATGAATTAAACGTAGTTTTCTCTTTAAAAAATATTTGCTTCAGGAAATATTATATTTCGAACTCTTAGATCTATAAGTGCATACATTTTAAGTATGTTAAGATCAGTCCCATGAAAATCTATCCAATACTTTTTTTCGAAAAACTACAGCAAAAATCTTGGCAATGCAACATCTTGGAGTAAAATTGGTCTACAGATTATATCTTGGGCCACTTTATCAGGAATTGTGCCTACTTATAATACATTATTTGTATATACTACTAATTATATTTTATACCACTCTAACCTCAAAATCACAACTTTGGTATGATTTTTCGGCTCTCGTGGTATAAAATACCGTTCGAAACGAGTGCAGAAGTTCATTATTTACTTCGTGTGATTTTTCGCACTCGCTTCACTCGTGCGTAAATCATCACCTTCCGCACCAGTGTCGAAATGTACTATTATAATATTTTATCAGGTGATTTTCCCTGAAACCTCTTAAGTCGATTTTATGACGGAAAATTATTCTCCGTCATTTTCCTATATCCCCGTAGAATCATTGTACTAATCCCTTTAAGATATTACAGGTGCAGACGACGTAGAAGGACGCTCGGCCGAGACGCTCGGCCGACAGAGGGAGCCAGAGAGAGAGAGGGAGGGGGGGGGAGCGAGCGAGGTACGAGAGCGGCACGCTTTGACACGGGAAATTCGTCTTGTTTGGGATAGCACTCGTGCTCCTTGCTTCCGAATTGTTGAGTATTGCTTCCGTGCGAGAAACGCCGAGGAATGTTGCCCTAAGTGTGAGTGTGTGTGCGAGCGTCGGTGCCCGCCCTGCGGCGTCTATGTAGCCATCCTGTAGGTAACCGACAGCGAGCGACGCACCAGGTGCTTACAACGCAACCTGTAAGTGCCGGCTTGATCTCTCTCTCTCTCTCTCTCTCTCTCTCTCTCTCTCTCTCTATCTGTCTCTCTCTCTCTCTCTCTCTCTCTCTCTCTCTCTTTCACTCACGGTGTTGCGGACTCCCTTCTCGTGCCTGCTGACCGTGACATGCAAAGTGTTTCCCGTTTTCCCCTTCTTAATCAATAAACTTTATTCGGTTTCTTTAATTATCGCGAGTGATTACTTACGCTACCCCGTTCTCACCTCTCCTGTATTCTATAAAGCTGAAGCTACCCGCCACACATTCTATCCGCCGGAAGACCCGTACTGAAATAGTGGGGCAAAATGAGACACGTAAAAATTTCGCATGAAATATTGTTTACAAGCATGCGAGTCACATATAAGTGATGACAACCCATAATAGCAATGACAAAATATATAAACTTGCAAAATAAACATAGAATAAAATATTAATAACATAATTGCATAAACAACATTTAGGCGGCTTACAAGCATAAACACATCGAATATACGCCTAGCCTCGAGTTTTCATGCCAATAGTTTTTCAAATTTTAGTGGCTGTACCTTCGTTTCAAATTATGACAGGATAACCAAACTGGGGGAAAATATTCTTCTGATGTAGACGAACACATCCGCGTAGGAGAATTAGCGGCACCAATTATTTAAATAAATAATTAAGCAGCGTACTTGCATAAAAAGAAAGAATATTCGTGGTTTTTCGAGTTTTGGTGGCTGAACTTCATTTGAAATTATGACAGGATAACAAAACTGCGGGAGAATGTTCTTCTGATCTTGACGAACACATCCGTGTAGGAGAATTTGCGGAACCATTTATTTAAACAAACAATTAAGCAGCTTACTTGCATAAAAAGCACGGTTATCCGCGGCTTTTCCAATTTTGGAACTGTAACTCCGTTTCAAATTTTGATAGGATAACGAAACTGCAGGAAAACGTTTTTCTGATCTAGACGAATACATCCGCGTAGCAGAATTTGCGGCACCATTTATTTAAACAAACAATAAAGCAACTTACTTGCATAAAAAGCACGGTTATCCGCGGCTTTTCTAATTTTGGATCTGTAACTTCGTTTCTAATTAACATGAAGACGAAACTGCGGGAAAACGTTCTTCTGATCTAGACGAACACATCCGCATAGGAGAATTTGAGGCTCCAATTATTTAAATAAACAATTAAGCAGCTTACGTGCATAAAAACCAAGGATATTCGCGGTTTTTCGAGTTTTGGTGGCTGAATTCCATTTGAATTATAAAGGTATAACAAAACTGCGGGAAAATGTTCTTCTGATGTAGACGAACACATCCGCGTAGCAAAATTTGCGGCACCAATTATTTAAATAAATAATTAAGCGCTTACTTGCATAAAATCACGAATATTCGCTGCTTCTCAAGTTCTGATAGCTGTACCGCCGTTTCAACTTATGACAGGCTAACAAAACGACGATGAAACAATCACGAAATCACGAATATTCGCTGTTTCTCAAGTTGTTCCAAGAATATCCTTGCTTTTTATACAAGTAGGCTGCATAACTGTTTATTGAAATAAATGGTGCCGCAATTTTTCCAACGCGGATGTGTTCGTCTAGATCAGAAGAACGTTTTCCCGCAGTTTTGTTATCCCGTCATAATTTGAAACGGAGTTACAGCTCCAAAATTCGAAAAGCGGCGGATATCCCTGCTTTTTATGCAAGTAAGCTGTTTAATTGTTTATTTAAATCATTGGTGCCGCTAATTCTCCTACGCGGATGTGTTCGTCGACATCATAAGAACATTTTGCCGCAGTTTTGTTATCCTGTCATAATTTCAAATGGAGATCAGCCACCAAAATTCGAAAAGCGGCGGATATCCCTGCTTTTATGCAAGTAAGCTGCTTAATTATTTATTATAGAATTGGTACAGCAAATTCTCCTACGCGCATGTGTTTGTCTTGATCAGAAGAACGTTTTCTCGCAGTTTCGCTATCCCGTCATAATTTGAAGCGGAGCTACGGTCACCAAAACTCCAAAAACCGCGAAAATCTGTGCTTTTTATGCAAGTAGGTTGCTTAATTGCTTATTCAAATAAATGATGCCGCAAATTTTCCTATGCGGATGTGTTCGTCTAGATATGAAGAACGTTTTCCAGCAGTTTTGTTATCCCGTCATAATTTGAAACGGAGTTACAGTTCCAAAATTCGAAAAACCGGGGATATCCTTGCTTTTTATGCAACTAGGATGCTTAATTGTTTATTTAAATAAATGGTGTCGCAAATTTTGCTACGCGGATGTGTTCGTCTACATCAGAATAACATTCTACCGCAGTTTTGTTATTCTGTCATAATTTGAAATGAAGGTACAGCCACCAAAATTCGAAAAACTGCGAATATCTTTGCTTTTTATGCAAGAAAGCTGCTTAATTGTTCAGTTAAATAATTAGCACCAAAAATTTTTTGACGCTGATGTGTTCGTCTACGTTTAGTTCATCAAACTATTGGCATCAAAACTCAAGGGACGGCGTATATTCGATGTGTTTATGCATGTAAGCCACATAAATGTTGTTTATGCAATTATGTTATTAATACTTTATTCTATGTTTATTTTGTCATTTCTACTGTGAGTTGTCATCACTTATATGTGACTCGCATGCTTGTAAACAATATTTAATGCGAAATTTTTGCGTGTCTCGTTTTGCCCCACTATTTCAGTACGGGTCTTCCGGCGGATAGAATGTGTGGCGGGTGGCTTCAACTTCATCTGTATTCTCACAATTATAACTCGCATGCGGCGCGTATTGCATGAGGCGCGCTAGTCTCACCGTCGCATGCGTTATTTGTAACCGGATAATCTACGAGCAGCCGGAGAGCTATTTTTCCGTTACAGTTTAAAAAATTAAGAAAAATATGAAAAAATCGAAAATAATGTTTTTCGACGAGAGGTTCAAAAATTGGTTAGAAGTAAGAGCATTTTCTAAAAATAATTTTGATTCCCTATCTATTCCTGTTATTTTCGTCCCAATCGGATAAAGTAAAGTCGGTTAAACTCATACAAGTAGGCGCGTGTATATGTGCATTACTTACCCACGCACAAAGATAAAAAATTTTGTATTGATTGTTACATAATTGAGTATATGAGGGAGCGTCCACTATCACAGTCAGTGGGTGCGCACGGCGTCTTTTTCGAGTAAAATGCGCTTTGTCCTCTCGCTCTAATCATATGCTGAGTCTCTCGAACAAACACAAAAGATCGATTTTAGATATTGATAAAAAATTTTCCCGCTCTTTCTAACGGTACTATTGTTTTTTCTCCGAAATGCTTTCTTCTAATCGAAAATTTAAGATGAAAGTTCAGAGCAATTTTTCTCGAAGTATACTATATTTTTTTCCAAAATAAATTTTACCATTCGAAAGTACATTAAGTCTTAAGCTACCGTAAAGTTGCAAGTTGGAAAAATGAAGGGTTCATACGTAATAAAATTGAAAACACAGCGGCGTGCGCCCTGGCGCGCTCTCCGCGCTGCACTGAAACGCACTGTTACATCAGTACCATAGATCACTATGGCACTATTTCGTTGTTTTATACTTAAATTATATCATATAATCAATTTTTTAACATTATTTTTTATAAAAGTCCATTTAAATTCCAGATCATTTTAATTTTTTGTTTATTTCTTAATTTTTGCTTTGCATTTTTATCTGAAATAATTTGGATAGATCTTTTCTTGGTACTTATTTTGTTTCCTTTTGATTTTTACATTCCTTCACTTTTTTGATAGGAAAGTATAATTCGTAAGTTTCTGATGCTGAAAACGTTTTAATTCTAGCCTTTTACTGTCGGCTAGCAATTTAATGCAATTGAATTACAGAGTTCCAAACACTATTTTTGCTAATTCCAATCTTTGTTTTAATTTTAATTTAGTTTCTAAATATTTGTCTTTTGATGAAAAAAGCAAACAATATTTGCAAAATATTTAGTTGCCTAGTCGTAAAGATCTTGTGGTGTCAATATATAATTATCAGATATTTTACGCAAACTTGCTCGCCTAGCATTGTTTTTTACGGAAGCACCAACCCCACCGCATGCATTTTTTCTATGAGCCGTTGCATGAAAATGCCACTCAGCTTCAACAGAAAAATCTTCATAATGATGAAGAAGATTCTGGAAGTTGTGTTTATTTTTGAAATGTTGTGCAGCTCCATCAGTAAAATAAGTGACTTTTTTAACGAAATCAAAAGACATTTTAATATAATTCATTATAATTTTTTAAATTAGGTAAACTGCTACATGATGAATCATGAATTAAGTTGTCTGAAAAAACTACCATGCATTTTTGTTCAGTTTTAGAATCTAATCTTTATTGTAAATGACTATTGTCGCTATACTACATTGATTATTATGATAGTGGAATGCTTGTACTGCATCTTGTGCAATAAAAGTATAGTTTTCTGAAAAATCTAGTGAAATTAAAAATTCTCCTTTGCATAAGAATTCTCTCAAAATTTGAAAATAAGATGACTGTTGTTTAGAGTTGAAAGAATGAGTCTTGAGTTTATGTAAAAGAGGAAAAAAGATATCAATAAATTTTTAATTAGAAACAGTTTGAGTTTGTCGATCTGATAGTCGTTTGCCGTATTTGAAACATAATTTCATTAACGTCAAAACTCTCAAGAAATCATTCAAAATCTTTTTTTAGTGATTCGACACCAGGACAGTTTTAGCACTCATTTAAATAACACATCGGTGTTGGATTTTTACAGACTATTTCAGCTATACAATCTTTATAGGTATCCATTTTATCAAAAGAAACTCCTGAGTTTTCTAAACCAGCTAACAAGAGTTTGGCATTTAGATGGTAAACGCACACACAGACCGAATGAGTGCCACTAGCACCAGCTAAAAGACAATATTTAGGACGACATTCGGAAAATTTACTGAACTCTATTTTTGATTCGGGATATTGTTGTTTATACTTCAAATATAATTCTCTAACAGTGTATAAAACAAGTCGTTTCTGAATATAGCTCTTTGTACCATCATTATTTTTTTACAGTTACTGTCTTTATAACCTGGCATAATTCTGCTATTTTCGTCATTTTCATAGAAAACTTTTACTTCATGTAGAGTATCACTTTATAATTTCCTGTTTCCTCTTCTGTAAACTAAAATGGGCTTATCATTATCTACTAATTTAGATTTAGTAGCCAGCCAACGAGAAGTATTTGAAAATTGAGACACTTTACGAGCTCCAATTTTTCGGAAGAAATTTCATAAGGATCAATTTTTCCTTATTTGTTATAAATCTATTGGCAATAAATCTTATTCTACAAGAGTCGCATATTTTATCTTTATTCTTCAAAAACGGAAAACAAGGTTTCATTTCTACTGAAATTGTTAGCTTAGATGAATGCTTTGTTTCATCAAAGGGATTAAAACAACGACTGAAACTCATAATGAGTACAGTAAGTAAAGTATTATCAACAAATTATTGTAATAATAATTTTAATAATTTTTGTATTTCATTAAAAATATATTGAGGAAGAACACATTTTTCATTAGACGTGTAACAAAGCTGATGTGCCTCGTTACTAACCTATACCTATACGCTATTATCAGAGCACCGAGTTAGGTTAGAGTTGGAACGTTTATTTCAGAGTCAGGTCAAGCTAGTTAGGCTGGCCCCATCCCAATGCTGCATTCTCAGCAAATTCTCTGCCTTGAACTTAGTACTGGTCGAAAATAACTAGATCTAGTTATTATTTCCGGTTACCGAACTCCGGGGGCCCATCACTGCTTCCATGCGTATGGAGAGCAGATCTATTATGTAAGTCCCTCTATCGACGTCTAAGTGTAACACAAACTGCGGTAGTGCCAGTAACAGCGCGTTTCAGCGCAGCGCGGAGAGCGCTCCCGGCTGCACGCCGCTGTGTTTTCAATTTTATTACTTATGAACCCTTCATTTCTCCAACTTGAAACTTTAGGGTTTTGTAGCTTAAGACTTGTACTTCGAATGGTAAAATTTATTTTGAAAAAAATATGTTATACTTTGAGAAAAATGGCTCTGAATTTTTATTTTCGACTAGAAGAAAGCGTTTCGCAGAAAAAAAACAATAGCACCGTTAGAAAGAGCAGGAAAAAATCTATCGATATATGTCTTTTGTTTTTTCCGAGAGACACAGCGTACGATTATGAGCGACTTGAACAGAGCGCATTTTACGCGAAAAAGGCGCTGCGCGAGCCCGCCGTCTGGTTAATGGTAGACGCTCCCATAAGTGTTAAGCGTGAAAATTTTGTTTGTGTTTTATCTCATTAGTAATCGCTTTCCCGGCCCAAACCCTCGAATCTCATATAGATGTCTAGACAGATATTTACATCCTCTATCACCACAAAAAAATTGAACAAAAAACAAAATGTTGTTTTCGAGAAGGATGCATTTTTCTAAAAAGTGCATTTTTCAGTAAAAACATTTTTCAGAAAATTAAATTGAAAAAACTTATTTCTAAGTAAGGATTTTCTCCGAATTTTTTGGCATCGCTGAACGCATGCAATTTTGATGCAACAAAAAAATACGTGTCAAATAATTTTTTGAAGAACATACTTTAATTTCAAAATGATCTGCTTATGTATTAATATCATAATATTTAGTAATAAAATTACAATTAATTATTGACAATTATAACTTACACTACCACAGGATAAAATCGTTTCATAAATTATAAAAAGACTAATTATAAATCATTATTTTTCGCTTTAATTTGTTTCTCTAATTTAGAATCAAACAAAGTACAATTAAGGGGGATACCAACGAACAGGGAGGATTTAGAAGACGAGATAATAGATTTTGATAAATGGATATTGAATATAAAAAATAAAAAACATTAAAAGATATTAATTCATGAAATTCACTGTTATCGTTATTTCACCTATTAAAAAAAAAAAAAAAAAAAAAAAAAAATCATTTGAGATGCGAATGAAAAAAATCTAAAAAATCAGTTAAGCATTGTCCAAATAGGGGGGCAGAAATACAATAAGAATTAGATATAAAAATAATTATATACGATGATAAACGGTAACGTACAAAGATTCAGTAGTAGGGTATTTGTTGTAAATATATTTAACAGACGACTGGACTTTACGGTATCGAAAAAAATTTCGGTTACACTTTAATTTTGTTCGAGGGGGGCGATGTAACAGTCCAGTCCATGCACATATCATGTGAGGGACATATCGTACGAGTATGCGCGTAGAGTTTCTACATACATGAGATAGGAGAGAGAGAGAGAGAGACGGAGAGCTGGCAACACCACTACTCCGCGTGAGTGAGTGAGTAGAGGGGAGCAGCGCGCGGCTTCTCTGCGAGCAGGTACACTTAGGATGTTTCTTATCGCGCTCCCCTCTTTTCGACTATCTCTTCCCTTTTCGAGCGAGCGAGCGCGCTGGCTACCGACTTGTACAGTGGGAGCTTGGAACAGCACTCTTACTCCGGCAGACCTCCGAGACACTTGTCTACTCCCGCCGACGTACAACGCAAGGCGTACGCCGAACGGAAAGGACAATCCAATCCCATCCAATCCCTAACTGCTGGATATCGAGACGATTAGAGTGGAAGAGCCCCGCCGTACCACAACGCAAGGCGTGTTGCGAACGGGCGAACCACCAATAAAAACCAAATATCCTTTCCTTACTCCAACCCACTTAGCAGTGTCCGCGGCGTATCAAGGCAAGGCGCATACACGTACAACGACTAATCTTGTGGGATTTCCATTCCGCGAACTATTTTGCCACTCGGATCACAAAAACCCGATCTGTCGCTCTCCTCCAAAGTGACAGGTCACAAGTCATCCAAGATGGAGGATAGTGGGCTGCCACCGGAGGCAGTCCCTCCCGATATATACTATCGATGTCACATAACGCAAGTGGTTAAAACAGTAGTCTGTATATGGTGTTGTAACGTTTTTCATAAAAGTGACTTTAATAGGAAAAAAAATGTAAGATACATAAACAGTGTGTTAGTTGTGTGTGATGAACATGATTTGAGCATAACCTCAAATCAAGATCCCACATGTGCTGTGTTACTAAAACTACAAGAAGATCTGCAAACCAAAACTAAAGCGATTGAGAATCTTAGTAAAAACTATAGGAAAATAGAATCAGAGTACAGTAAACTTAAAGTCAACTATGAAGGCCTCCTTCAAGAAAACAGAATGCAAGTTGATGAGCTGGATGAGACTACATGCGAAGACAAGGCCAGTGATAAAGTAAGTGCACTAATAACAGAAAACCAACTGCTTAGGGAACTAAATACTGAATTGAAACATAAAAATCTGCTTTTAAACGAAATTCTAACGAAAGAAAAGGAACGACCGAGTAAATACAAGGAAACATATGCTGATATAATGTCAAGAAAGATACACATACCACAAACCAAAAAAGTGCCGAAAATTGTAGTGATAAGAAAAGACAAAGAAGAGAAAATTGTGATAAAGGAAAAAGTATTCCACTATCTACTTAAAGAAAAATCAATCCAAAAGAAAAAAATTGATATGAAAAGTAAAGATGTAATTTCAATAACATGCATGAACGAGGAAAGTGCCAAGACAGCAAAAAGAATATTAGACTCCAAGCTCAACCACCTCTACAAGGTCGAAGAAGAACAGCTTAGTAAGCCCGTCATAAGAATAACTGGCATTGAAAATGAATCCAACTCTGATCTAAAAGCAATCGAAAATGACATAAACCAAAGAAATTTTTCAAATTTAGATAAAAAGGGTAAAATATTACAAGTAGCTGGCAATGACAAAATCAGTAAAATAACGGTCATCATGGAAATAACGGCTGAAATGCACAAACATATTAAAGAAAATAAAGACAGATTATTCGTTGGTTATCAGAATTGCAAAGTTTACGATATAATAAATGTGAAACCATGTTATAAGTGTGGTAGATTGGGTCATAATGGCCAAAGGTGTAAGAACCTGCTTAAAATGTGCGGGAACGCATCTAACAGAAAATTATACATCAGAGAAACAGTGCTGCGTCAACTATAGCTTCTCAAATAAGACATTTGGCAACGACTATAATACTGATCATGTTACCACTGACAGACAAGAATGCAAAATTTTGAATGCTAAGGTAAACAAGGCTATGAACACTACTGAATATATAATAAAACCTGACTTACCGAGATACCTCGATAAGGTAGATAACTTCAAGAAACGGACGCAAGAGTTAACTAATTCACCAACTACATTACAAACTCAGGTGGGCGCAACCGAATTAATACTGGCAAAACCCAGGCTTAGAAGTTCGTCCTCACTTACATCGGCAACAACAAGATCTAGATTCTACTCACAACAAGACCTCACCCTCAGTTTGCCTACCAATAATACGGAAGATGGATCAAGACACTTTTAATTTAAGTGATACAAACTTTGACAGTGAGATTAAAAATTTTATACAATCGGGAAAAGAATGTAGTGACGTAAGAATTTTGAATTCTTTCCTAAAAAAAAGTATAAATTTTATACCCTATATGTTAATATAAGAAGTTTAAGCAAAAATCTAGAAAAGCTTGAATTGCTAATAAGTAGAACTAATACTAAACCGAATATAATAATATGCACGAAAACGTGGACGCTCGAAAATACTGGTCTTTTCAATATTCCAGGTTACAAACTGCATTATAAGGAAGGTAATATAAACAGAGCAGATGGCGTTTCCTTGTATATTAGAGAAGATATCATAGAAAATACCGAAACTATAGTTATTGATAATCTAAATATTATTTGTACGGATATTCATATAAACAATAATGAAACCTTTCGAATTTCTGCATCTTATAGATCTCATAGCTTTAAGAAACTAGAATACATTCAATTAATTAAAAAATATATTGATAACAACAAAAATACTAAAAATCATATGATCGTTGGCGATTTTAACATAGACATTATGAAAGATGATAATGCTACCGCGGAATTTTTAAATAATTTCACTGAAAAAGAATATATCCCATGCTTTTTAAGTATAACTAGACCGGTAGAAGGCGGCTACGGTGGTACGTGTATAGACAATTTTTTCTTCAAATCAAATTCTATTGCTCCAAAAGCATATAAACTCTGCACCAACGAAATTAGTGATCACTACCCTTTAATTGTTGCCTTAGATCTTATACTAAAACAAGAGAATAATAAACAAACTAGGATTATGAACTACAATAAATTAAAAAATAAAGCTACTTTGACAGACTGGAATCCTATTTTGTTAATACAGGATCCAAATGAAGCAGTTAATTTACTAATAAGTAAGATCCAAAATTGTATAAATTATGCCTCTTCCAATAAAACAACAAAAAAGAGAGATAGGGGCAGTGTCCCAAGGAAAGATTGGATCTCACCAGCATTAATTACATCGTGTAAAAAAAAGAAATGCTTTATAAGTTATATAAAATGAATCCAAATTGTACAGTCCTAAAACAAGACTACCAAAAATATACAAAAGTATTGGATAGAGTGATAAAAGAAGCTATATTTAAGTAGGAAAGAGATAAGATAGAAAGAAGTAGAAATGACCCAAAACAACTATGGGAAATCATTAATAACAAGCTAGGAAAAACAAAGAAAGACAATAAGACAATTCAGCATATTTGTATAAATAAACAAAAAATCTCTGACAAAGAAACCATTGCAAACCACATGAACTCATATTTTTGTGAAGTTGGTGCTACCTTAAGTAAAAACATCATACAACCTGTGAATGGTGGTACAAAAGTAATTGCAAGAAATCCAAAAACGATCTTTATTTGCCCTACCAATACTGTTGAAATAGGTAAAATTATACAAAACCTTAAAAAAAAAAAGCCGGGTGTTGATGGTATCAATTCCAAAACATTAAATATAATTGCGCCATGTATCTTAGAATCATTACAGCACATTTTTAATACCTCGATTGAACACGCGACATGGCCAGATGCACTAAAAAGTGCTGAAGTTGTACCAATACACAAAGCGGTAGATAAATCTAATATATCTAATTATAGGCCTATCTCGCTAATCTCAAACATAACAAACATTTTTGAAAAGATAATTTACAATAGATTATACAGTTCTCTTAAAGGCAGTAACATTTTATCAGAATCACAATTTGGTTTCGTTAAAGGTAAAGGTACGACCGATGCACTTAATATAATCACAGATATTATATATAAATACTTAGATAAGAGTAAACCGTTAATAATCACCTTTTTGAATCTTGCAAAGGCTTTTGACACTGTCAACCATAAAATCCTAATAGAAAAACTTAATCGTTATGGAATAAGAGGTAAAACTCTAGACTTAATGTATAGCTATCTTTCTAATAGAAGTCAAATAGTGAAAATAGACAATAAAAGAAGTACTGAACAAATAATAGAAACAGGAGTTCCGCAAGGAACAATACTTGGCTCACTGTTATTTATACTATACGTTAATGACCTATTAGTAGATATGCCGAGTAATACAGTTCTTTCCTATGCGGATGACACTGCTGTCATATGGGGTGACAACACGTCGTCACGTGCACAGGATAAAATGAACAGTTTTTTAGACAAAAGAGCGAATTGGCTAGCGGTGAACAGACTGTCTTTAAATACGAGCAAAACTGTCTTTATGGCGTTAGGAAATTATTGTGACAGTGTGCCAAATAGAATTAAAATTGAAATACATAAGCAGGAAATTAAAAGAGTCTCAACGTACAAGTATCTTGGAATAGTTTTTGATTATAACATGAAATGGGACCAACATATTAAATATATCATAAATAAAACTAAATATCTAATTTTTATCTTTGCCAAAGTAAAAAATTATATGGATATAAAATCATTAATGATTATGTATTATGCATTCTTTCATAGCCATATAAATTATGGTATCATTGCATGGGGAGGGATCTACAAAAATAACATGAACCTATTGCAAAATATACAATCAAGAATACTAAAAATTATACAGAAGAACTCCTACGTGAGTAATATACCGTTAAATATAAGACAGGTCTTTACTTTAGAATCTTTAGTTTATCATTACTTAGACCTCAAAGAAATTTATGAACAAAGCACATCTGTAACCCGATCTAAAAGTATTCAATTGCCAAAAGTACAAAAGGCTGTTAGTGATAAAAACAGTTTCAGGGTAGCAATTAAAACCTTTAATTACTTACCTAATGATCTAAAAAAGCTCTATTGCAAAAGTGTTAATAGGAAACATGTACTAAAAAATAAACTAAAAAAATATATATAATAAACAAATGTATACATATTGTTTTTCTTGCGTTAAGTTTTGACAATTCTATTGACAATATTAAATGTTTAAGATTTAAATATTTAATACCTAGTATATAAGCTTTAGTGTATAAGTATAGTCTTAAGTATTCATGTACCAGCCCTTGTACAGGTAGTTTATATCTACCTCTGAGGACTTTACTCTATGTAATTTTGTTCTGGTTTAATAAAATAAAAATAAAAAAAAAAAAAATCGTGATTTGATTTCAGAGCTTGAATGTGGAAATTTGGGCATCAAAAACAAAAACTTTTCTCGTGGACTAATTTGTAATTGAAAATTTTAGAATGGTATCATTACATAATGTACCAGAGGTCTAAGTTTATTTTATTACCCAATTTCCGAATGGTTCATTTACTACTATTACTTGCTATTTTATTTAGTCTCCTGATTTCCATATTCCCAAGTTTACCCATTCTCCAATTTCTCTTACTAATAATATTGCCATTACTCAATTTCTCTATTATCAATATTTTCATTTGCTAATTGTAACACAATTTTACATAGAATATGACATGAGTTATTGTGGAAGAGAAAGAGCGAGATTAATTAATTACAAGCGAAAAATGCATTTTTTTCTATGATTAACTTTTAACGAATAAGTGCAAAGTATGCTTTATGTACCATGCATAAGAAATTGTATTATTCAAATGTTATGTTATTTTATTTTCTATTATTCTATTTCCGACACCTAAAAAAAGCGGACTAACGCCCAAAGGACGATGGAAAATGTGCAAGGTACGAAAAGAAGCAGATTAATATTATAGAGGATTCAATTATTCCATTTTTGAGACTCAAAAAAGTTGTGCTAACGTCCGAAGGACGATGCTAAATGTGCAAGATAGGAAAAGAAGCAGATTAATATTAGAGAGGATTGTTTTTATTTTATTTTATTTTCTATTGTTTTATTTTCGACACTCAAAAAGGAGGCCTAACGTCCCAAGGACGATAAAAAATGTGCAAGATAGGAAAAGAAACCGATAACCATTATAGAGGATTGTTTTTATTTTATTTTATTTTCTATTATTCCATTTTCGACACCTAACTAGAGGGGCTGTGCCCCCCTGCGTGCCTTCGGCGTGCCGACCCCCCGCCCCCACACACACCTGCTCCTCGCTTCGCTCGTCGTCGTCCCCCCTCCCTATGTAAAAACTTCGTTTTTACATAATAGGCACGACCGCATTACTCAGGAGAACCTTATAATTTTACAATTGTGAAATTTGTGACATTTTGTTTTCATAATTTGTATCATAGGTATAAATATAGTTGTAGTAAATCTTAAATGAAAATAAGTATGCGTGTACTTTCACACAGTTCTTGCTTATGTATGTTTCGGCATTCAAAATCGATTTACAGAATTAGACGATTACAACTAAAAACGATAATAATGCGTGCTCGACTCTCGCGACGCGGAGTCATCTTGAAAAACGCATCACACAAAACTACTGTAGAATTTTTGGGCGCACACGACAACTTTTACATTTAACATACTTGTGTAAAGTCAAATACTATTGAATAATATGAAAAAAACGAGCATTTTATCTGTATTTAGGCATTAAAATTCGTCTTTATTATTATAGATCTATCTCACCAAGAATTGATTGTACATAAAAATTTTAAATGGAAGAAAGTTTTGTTTGAATGTTATTTACAACTTCTGTATTTAACATTTTTGTATAAAGTAAAGTCCTGTAAACTAATAGCCAAATATCGGTATTTTTTGGTACATTTAAGCGTTTAAAATCGTTTTTAAGGGTTTATTTAATCAGAATTTGATTGTACAAAAAATAGCATTGTACAAAATTAATACAAAACAAATACTAGGTATGGTAAACTTTATTCAGTTTTAACGAAAAGTGGACGCTAGCTGCTCCCGCGACGCGTTGCGTGAAACGTTAACTATAAGGAAAAAAAACAATTTTTGCGGATGTTCTTAACTATACATGATGTATACAATTTGATGTATTTTATTACGAAAAATACTTGCGGGACGTGGCGCACACACATACACTAACACGGCGAAAGGGAGAGGAGCAGAAGGAAAAGGCCCAGCACTAAGACTAAAGCGGCATTCTCAGCCACAGCAATGTAGCTATTCTTTTCTACCTTTGCACCTTGACGTTAGCGCTGCAAGCATCAGCGGCCGCACGAAGTAAGTACCTACTAACGCAGCTGATGACTGCTAGCCCGCTATACCCATGTGGCCGTGTTGCGACGTCCGCGTGCGCGCGCGCTTGTATGTGATATAAACAATCGCACTGCCTGCAGGCTCCTGGCGTTCCCAGCGATGACAGCGGCTGCTGCAGTACGGTCTCCTGGTGGATGTCATCCCTCTCGTCGTGTTCGTCGGTTGATGGTAACTCGTAGGAACGCAGCAGAGTCGGTGGCGGAAGCAGATTTCTTGATAAGCCCTTTCTCGTTCCTAACCTCTCTGATGGGTGGACTGATGATACTTTTCTCTTGTCGCAGGTATCTGGGCCAGCAAGAGGAATAAACGACGAGCACTGCTGCAGACTGTCTCTTGGCTGTGGTAATGTTGTTTGGGTCATGTATTTATTAGCCATACGTGGTTTTTAAGTGCCCAATGCTCGCTGTTTGGCTCCCAGATTAGTAACTGTGTTATCTGCTGCTTTTGCCTTGGTCGACCATCAGGTTGAGGATATCTCTAGCAATGAAACAAGTGAAGGTCTCCACCGGTTCTTCCCGTCTACCAGATGATGTGGCCACCAGTAGTTATATCATCCTGGCCAACAGATCAGTGTTCTTGAAGTAGCGCCAACCTGGACCGGCCAGCCCTACTTTATTACCTCTGTAGTTCCAGCAGGGCTTTAAGAGTGTCAGTGCTTTAAGATATGAGGGGATAGGTAATAAGAACTGGGGAAAAATTTTAAAAGTGCAGTGACTGTGTTTAGATACGGTAGGGAAAGGTAGTTATTATAGAGTAAATTAATTTATAAGTTTAGCTAGGATACAAAAACTCGCCTCAGGAGGTTTATTGTATTTTAATACTTCTTAATATATTTACAAAAAGAAACTCTTGTGTACGTTCTGTATTTAATATAGATATTGTAACATGGCAAATTGTTCTATACAAAAAATGGAATGTATATACCAGCGGACTCTATCAGTCTTAGAGTGTGCTAGAAAACAATTAGATAGGTAAGTCTTGCAGACTACTTAATGAGCCTTCCTATCTAATTATTTTGTAGTTTATCTGTAATAAAGCATTAAAAATCGTTCTTATTGTCCTAGCTCATCAGGAGTTGATTGTACATGAAAATCTTATATGGAAGAAAGTTTTGTTATAATGTTATCTACAACTTTTGTATTTAAAATTTCTATGTACAGTCAAATCCTGTTAAGTAATAACTGAAAATCGACCATTTTAGGTACGTTTAGGCGTTAAAAAATCGTTTTTTTTTTTATTAACTCGTTAGGTATTGATTTTACATGAAAATATTAAATGGGAAAAAGTTTTGTTTAAATATTATCTACAACTTTTGTATTTAACATTTTTGTATAAAATCAAATCCTGTCAAGATATAGCCGAAAATCGTCCATTTTTTGCTTTTTTGCCGTTTTTTGCAGTTGTCTAGGCAAATATTGCTCGTAGCAAAAAATGTCCAACAGAAAAAAAAGTATCTTTTAATTAATTTTAGCAGATAGGCCTGTAGATATTAGCGCAAAAGTAATTTTTCAAGTTTGCATTTGATTTTGCATTTTGTTCAACATCAATTTATATTTTATATCTTATTATTATATTTTAGTAATTATATGATCTTTGGACAGTTTTATTGATTTTTTCGATCTTATCTATAGCTATTTAATATTGCTGTGTCGAATTAAATACTGTTAAATAATAAGTGAAAATTGACTATATAAGATGTATTTAGACGTTTAAAATCATTTTTATAGATCTAGATTATCAGGAGTTGATTTTACATAAATATGTTAAATAGAAAAAAGTTTTGTTTCAATGTTATCTGCAACTTTTATATTTAACATTTTTGTATAAAGTCAAATCCTTTTGAAGAATATACGAAAAACGTCCATTTTATGTGTATTTAGGCGTTAAAAATCGATTTTATAGGTCTAAGTCGTCAGAAGTTGATTGTATATTAAAATGTTAAAAGGAAAAAAGTTTTGTATCAACATAATCTACAACTTTTGTATTTAACATTTTTGTATATAATCAAATCCTGTTGAGGAATAGCCAAATATTGATCTTTTTAAAGGTTTTTAGCTGTTTTTAGCTGTTATTTTTAAAAATATTGGTGTCAGGAAAAAGTGTCCAACATGAAAAAGATGTGTATTTATTAGTTTCAGCAGAATCATTTGTGTTTTTTTTTATTTAAATTTAATTTTGGGCACATTATGTCCAAAAATCGTTTTTATCAAATTTTTATTTGCTCTGGCGTTTTTGTAATTCGCAACCGATCCAGCTCAATATAGAACTAGCTCTTTCCTATAATTAGACGAGTATATAAAAGAATTTTTGAAATGATCTGTTCGTTTTTCGCTGAGATAATCCAGAAACTTGATTACATACGAACGTATATGAGGAAGAAGCGGCATGATTGGCGCACCTAACCTTTGTCCTTAAAAATAGTTAAAACATAAAATGAACTACACGTGAAGATAGCCAAACATCTACTGTATCAAACTAAAAACTTTTTTACAGCATAGCATTTACAATTTATTGAATATAAACGATTTATTAAAAAAAAAAAATTTTGCGCCATTCAAGCCGCCGCTTGCGGATTGATTGGCGCACCCGTATAAAGCTTTAGATCTCTTGCGCAAACTAATGTGCTGCACTTGCCCGAATAGACTTTCCATTTTTAACATCATTTATAGCACTTTCCAACTTATCTTTGTCCCACTCGTTGTATTTTTTACAATCTTGCCCATCTAAATAATCATACCCTCAAAATATTTTCTCAAGGACGATATTACTTTATACACACTTGCTGCGCGAGTAAAAATATCAAATAATGTACTTAATGCGTAAACATTATAACAAGAGAATATAAGAATGCACTTATTTTGATAAATAAAAGCTAGGCGGTGTATTTTCATGCCTGCGCCAATCAAGCTGCTTCGGACTTTTTTATTATTTCAACTAATTTCCTAATTATAAATAAATGAATGTAATAATCGAGTTTTACTATATGAAAGTAAATAAATTAAACTATTTTACGGCGTATTTCTTTTTATTATCATAGCATTTCAGATTTGTCAATTGATCAATTTCGAACATGATACTAACCACACTCAAAAATACTTTTCTTAATATTTTATCAGAATAGGCTCCAATAGTAATGGTTTTATGTGTTTATTACTTTTGTACTTTTAATTAAGAAAAACTAGCTTGCATGTCGAAAATCTGAATAATAATTCTAATAATCAGGTGCGCCATCGAAACCACCGCACCAACCAAGCCGCTTCTTCCCTACATACATATATCCTGCAAAAGGCTTAAAATGAACTAATTATGAGTAAAAAATAACTTTTATACCGTCAATTGTTAGTTTTTGAGGTGTTACAATTTTCGCTCTGGTGAAAATATAAGGCTCTCCCGAAAATCGGTCGTGCCTAAAAACGCCTGGCTAACGTCTAAAGGAGGATGAAAAATGTGCGAAGTAGGAAAAGAAGCAGTTTAATATTATAGAGGATTCAATTATTCCATTTTCGACACTCAAAGAAGACGGGCTAACGTCGAAAGGACGATGAAAAATTTGCAAGGTAAAGAAAGAAGCAGTTTAATGTTATAGAGGATTATGTATATTCAAGTTGTTTTTGTCTTTGATCTGATTCTGGGGCCAAGGTGTTAATTAAATAAAACTTATTGTCTTATTTAAAAACTTGCGACGTTTCGTCGACCTGCATTGTCTACCTCTTCAGGGACTTTATTACTTATTTGTACAAAGATAATTGTACAATATTAGTTGAATATCAAGGAGCGCGGGAGCGCTCCGAAGGCAAGTATAGAAGAGCCTTAGGAGTGACCGCGCGATGATATACATTGAAATGGATGTACGAGAAAAAAAATCAATGCACTTTACCTATTGCGTTAGTTTCAATATATACATATCCTCTTAATCGAAAGCCATTTCATTGCTCTACTCAAATCAAAAGATTTTATTTAAAAAGATTATCTCATTTAAAAGATATAGAGAGCTGAATTTTTTTATGTCCACTTTCCGATTCTAAATTTTCTCCATAGTTTCAGACTCTCATCCGGTGTTGCGACTTCCTGTCACGTGATATTTTATATATATATATATATATATATATATATGCCTATGTCTCCAGTCTCCCCTATGCTCTATTATCTCAACACGTGCGTCACTAATTTAGGTTATGTTTACCATATGACCCATATGTATTGGAAATGTAAACAGGAGTGGTTATTCTGTGTGGTTCTTCTTTTCGTCTTTTTTGACAATATTATTGTTAAATAATTAAAAATTTCTATACGGTTTTACGTAAGTTTTTAAATAATAATACAATGCATAATATGATTAATTTTTATCATAATATAACTTTAAGTAATGAAATTCACGGCCACTAATAAAATCACATATTTTTAGAGCTTTAAATAATTTAGAAAATTAATAATGACCCGTTTTGCGAGAGCAAAGGGATCAAAATCTTCTAACGAGCGATTGCCAAACGAGTCAACACCATGGCACGTTATGAAGCAGCAACTAGAAGCTGCTTTGGAAAGAGAGCAAAATGCAACTGGAGAAGCACAAGCAAAAACCAAGACTGCTAAGCAATTGCTTAAAGAACAAGAAGATCGTTATTATGCTAAATCTCTAGGCAATGTGTCCACTGATTGGGCAGAATTCAACACTCCTAATAATAAAAAAATACTATGAAAAATGGCAAGGTTGAAAGAAAATCTAAAGACCAAAATAAAAAATTAAAAAAGGGTTTACAGAAATCAGTTACAGAGGAGAACGTGAATGAAATTTCCAAAGTTAAAGAAGAAAATTTTGTGAAACCTTCCAAAGGTGACACAAATTTAAAAAAGAAAAATAACAGATCTGTTAATAATGATTTAAATACAGTAAACAAAAAGAAAGTAAAAGTAGAAAATATTATTGAACAACCAGCTAAAGAAAAAAACAGCAATATAAAAAAAGAGAAAAGTAAAGATGAAAATAATGAAACAGTTACTGTCCCTGATTCTAATCAATTGAAAGGTAAAAGACAAAGAAAGAAAGAAAAAAGAAAAATTGCAAAAACAGAGTAATGAGGGAGAACCAAATAAGCAGTCTGAAAACAAACCTGAAAATAGTTCAGACTCCAATAACATAATGAGTAAACGTCAAAAGCGAAATCAAAAGAAACAAAATCAGAAAAATGAAAGTCAAAATAAAGATGCTAAAGCTGGTCCTTTTAATGCTGAAGGCAATGAGTGGAATAGTTCAGTTCACTTTGGCAACAAAAACAAATTTGATAACGATAGGAAATTCATGGATAGAGATGGTCAAAACAATTTTAGGAACAGAAAATCAAACTTCAGCATTGAAGAAAAGAATTTCTACCGATTTGGTAATAATGTACCTCGAAAGTACCAAAAGAAACTGCCAAACTTCGAGACGACAGAGAACATACAAGAAGAAAGCCAGAAATGAATTCAATCAAAGTTACAATTAATGGAATGGATGTTGAAATCGTAAAGTATGATGGCTTTCCAGTGAAGAAAGAAGATGCTGAAAGATTAATTGAATTACGAAAGGAGATGGTAATGAAAGGTAATTAAAAAACTTCTAAACTAATTTACTTTAATTCTTGTTCTATATATAAAGAATACATTTTTCTTTTAGGTATACCAAAATCTGAAATAGATGCAGCAATGAAATTAGAAAGAAGGAAATGTGAAAAAGCTTTAGCTCGTATTAGGCGACAAGTTTGCTTCCATTGCAGAAAAGCAGGTCATAATTTATCCGATTGTCCTGAACTGGGAAAAGAAGAAGCAGGCACAGGAATTTGTTTTAAATGTGGTTCAACTGAACACACTCACTTTGAGTGTAAAGTAACCAAATCTGATGATTATAGATATGCCAAATGTTTTATTTGTCGAGAACAAGGACATATTGCAAAATAATGCCCAGATAATCCAAAAGGTTTATATCCTGATGGTGGGGCATGTAAAATATGTGGTGACGTCACGCATTTGAAAAAAGACTGTCCAGATTTAATGAAAGAAAAAGAAGAAACTGCTATAACACTAGACACGATAAAAGATAAAAATTTAGAATCATTGGATAATGAAAATAATATAGTGAAACCACAAACTAAACCAAGTAAAAAAATAGTAAAATTTTAAAATAAATAATTTTTATAATACGTGAATAAAATTTTTTATTTTTGTTATTTTATTATGTTATTGCTACACTAGGAAAACAACACATATATCATAAAATCCCAAAATTTATTAGTATTGTACATATGATGAGATTAAAATATCTACCCATACACTATCTCATAGACACTATGTAGTAATTGTACATACTTTTTTTAAGTAAAATTAAATTGTTAGACTCTTTACTCTACAAAAAGAACATAATATTAAAATTTATAAACACTTTCATCAATATCAAAGTATAAATCACACTATCACATAAATAAATTGATAAAACTGTTTAAAAATTTTCATAGTATATATTACATTTTAATTCTAAAGAAAAGTTTCCACATATTTGAAAACATTACCATATTTATTTTTTATACTAATAATTATTTAAATACATTGTACCTGACATAATGTTCAGATATTTTAGATTTTCTGAGTGTGATGTAAGAAAGGACATAATAACTTTATCAATATAGTATATAAAACAAAATTTAAAGTAAGCGAATCAACTTGTGAATATTTAATTATTTAAATTTCATATTTATATCTAATTTACAATTATTCATTCCACTAAAATCTTGTACAATCTGCTATTTTAAAGTCTGGTATTTTACAGATTTTACAAACACTTTACGTTTATTTATAAATAATTTAAAAGATGAGGGCACATTCTTTGCAAAAATTTGGATGCAACAATCTAAGAAGCTGACTATGTATGAGCCTACATGGCATAACTATTAAAATATACATTTTCATTTTTAAATGATATAATAAAGTTTTGCTATATTTGATTACATAAATACAAAAATTAGAATTTGTATCAGTTTTGAACTATATTTTCATGTGTAGATTATAAATGCACAAATAGCATAATTTTATTTCTTAATAATTATTTTTAGTCAGATTGTACACAAATTTGTATCATCAAATTAATTTATAATTTTGAACCCGTACTGTCCAAACATTTCAGTATATAGTAATTAATTTTTGTTTCTTCAACCTCTCTCTCTCTCTCTCTATATATATATATCTCTATCTCTCTCTCTCTCTCTCTCTCTCTCTCCCCCCTCTCTCTCAATATCCGTCAAACTCTGTATCAAAAACTTTAATGAGAGCTTAAATATTTTTTTAATACAATTAACACGTTTAAAAAAAAATTCTTTTTTAAGTACGTTTTAACAACACAATTTTTGTCTAGTCTTTTTATTTCTTCCAATCTCATCTATTCAATAAGCACTCTCTGCAAATGATAATAATTTTTTTCATGACTGTACAAATAATAATATTGTTAATATAAAACTTTCTACGAAAGTATAAAATAAGGCAAGTATAGACGTTTTTTCTGTATAATATCTATTAAATAATAATATTTATGATTTTGTAAAAGAAATCAAAAAATACCAGTGAAAAAGTCTTTTACTTCTTTGAGTCATTGTATAATGAACAAATTATATGTAAGTAAGTACATTCAAATTGTTCACTGCAAATCAGACAAATGAAAGTTGTGAAATCAATTATCGATAGTCAAGTAATGCAAACCACTCTCGGAAACTACTGTATGACTGTTCTCAGAAATGTATTCAAATTTGTTAATCTTTCTGTACAAATTAAACACAAGAAAGTACTGAAATCAATTTATTGTAGTCAAGTACCCATAAGTTAACTTGACTGACATAATACAACTTTTCGTACCTACTCATCAAACATATTCAGCCAGCGAGCATAAATTACTACTTAACGCCCAAGGGGCGTAATAGCTCATATATACAGCTCTTACAAAACTTTATAGAACCTACGCACTTTACGTCCATGTGGGAAAAATTATTTGAATTGTATAATATTATATATAAGTACATTCAAATTATTCATTGTAAATCAAACAAACGAAAGTTGTGAAATCAATTACCGATAGTCAAGTAATGCAAACAACTCTGCGAAACAATTGTATAACTGTTCTCAGAAATGTATTCAAATTTGTTCATTCTTCTATACAAATTAAACACAAGGAAGTTCTGGAATCAGTTTATTGTAGTCAAGTACCCATAGGTTAACTTGACTGACATAATACAACTTTTAGTACCTACTCATCAAACATATTCAGCCAGCGAGGATAAAGTACTACTTAACGCTTAACAGGCGCAATAGCTCACATACTCCTACAAAACTTTATAGAACCTACGCACTTTACGCCCATATGGGCGAAAATTATTTTAATCATATAACTACTATGCCTTCTTTTTATTTCTAAAATTCATAAGAATTCAGATATTTACGAAAAGTCAAAGCCTATATAAAAAAAATTACATAGTTACCACCATATCACCATTTTTCATTATTCTTTCTCAATTTTGAAATTTCTATAATATTACGCATCTTGGGAGGGCAATAGAAGTCTATAGAGCTGCTCTAGCAGGGGTGGTCTTCAATCTCCCATACATACTTGGCGGGCCCGACGGTTTGCAGTTTAAGGTGTAGACATGATCATTTTCATATAAATATTCATATGTTTACAGATCAGATAAAATGAATAAATAGGTTGCTTCTACATATTAAATACTAATACGTATTGAATGTATTACTCTGTTTTTAAATAGAAAGTGCAAACCCGCATGAAAATATCATATGAGATCTCATATAAGATCTCATGAGATCCCATAATATGTAAAATTGCAGATGACATCACATATATCATACCTCATATGAGATCTGATGTCTGAAATACTCATATAAAATCTCACATGATATTTACACGTTGGAAAAGGATAAAAAATTAGTGGCTTATACAATGGTTAGTAAAATCTAAAGCACTTTTGAGTAGACTATAAATTTGATGTATTTTTTATATCAGATTCCCGCTTAAAAAAAACGGACACAAGGAAAAATATTTTGGGTAATGGAAGTACATCATGAGATTTTGCACATGTAGGGATATTATATTTAAACGGTATCAATTCAAAATTAGAGCCAATGTAATTATTTATAGTGGACTTATAAGTATAAACATTGTTAATGAATTTATGCAATAATATAGTATTCTACATTTACAAAGCCCACCGGGAAACTGGAAACCGTCCGGCCCGCGAACTATGGATGGGAGATTGAAGACCACCCCTGCTAGAGCAGCTCTATAGACTTCTATTGCCCTCCCAAGATGCGTAATATTATAGAAATTTCAAAATTGAGAAAGAATAATGAAAAATGGTGATATGGTGGTAACTATGTAATTTTTTTATATAGGCTTTGACTTTTCGTAAATATCTGAATTCTTATGAATTTTAGAAATAAAAAGAAGGCATAGTAGTTATATGATTAAAATAATTTTCGCCCATATGGGCGTAAAGTGCGTAGGTTCTATAAAGTTTTGTAGGAGTATGTGAGCTATTGCGCCTGTTAAGCGTTAAGTAGTACTTTATCCTCGCTGGCTGAATATGTTTGATGAGTAGGTACTAAAAGTTGTATTATGTCAGTCAAGTTAACCTATGGGTACTTGACTACAATAAACTGATTCCAGAACTTCCTTGTGTTTAATTTGTATAGAAGAATGAACAAATTTGAATACATTTCTGAGAACAGTTATACAATTGTTTCGCAGAGTTGTTTGCATTACTTGACTATCGGTAATTGATTTCACAACTTTCGTTTGTTTGATTTACAATGAATAATTTGAATGTACTTATATATAATATTATACAATTCAAATAATTTTTCCCACATGGACGTAAAGTGCGTAGGTTCTATAAAGTTTTGTAAGAGCTGTATATATGAGCTATTACGCCCCTTGGGCGTTAAGTAGTAATTTATGCTCGCTGGCTGAATATGTTTGATGAGTAGGTACGAAAAGTTGTATTATGTCAGTCAAGTTAACTTATGGGTACCTGACTACAATAAATTGATTTCAGTACTTTCTTGTGTTTAATTTGTACAGAAAGATTAACAAATTTGAATACATTTCTGAGAACAGTCATACAGTAGTTTCCGAGAGTGGTTTGCATTACTTGACTATCGATAATTGATTTCACAACTTTCATTTGTCTGATTTGCAGTGAACAATTTGAATGTACTTACTTACATATAATTTGTTCATTATACAATGACTCAAAGAAGTAAAAGACTTTTTCACTGGTATTTTTTTGATTTCTTTTACAAAATCATAAATATTATTATTTAATAGATATTATACAGAAAAAACGTCTATACTTGCCTTATTTTATACTTTCGTAGTTGTCACTACAAGAAAAAAAAATTCAAACAACTAAGGAAAAAAACTCACTTAGTGTACCTTTTTTAATACATGTTGTACATTTTAGAGAACGATTGGACGTTCCCAGTCAAATTGTGGATTCAAGGTGACAAATTTGCACGGTATAGACGTGTATTGAGCCGTCAAACTCTAATCAAAACATAAAGAAAGATCATTGAACTTTCAACTAAAACATAAGGAAAGAGCATTGAACTTTTAGTTATTTAGATATCGATAATTTTATTGTACATGGGAACGTCCGCCAGTAACCAGCCAGCCGGTGAACCCGACGCATTTTTTGCGTAAAATGCGCTCTGTTCAACTCGCTCGTAATTGTATACTAAATCTGTCAGAAAAAAATAAAAGACATGTGGGCAAATCCATAATACCTTTAACTATTGTGTAATACTTTTTTAAAATTTGTTATCGTTGCTATTAGCATGGCCTGCGAAGCAAATACACGAGACAGGCTGCAAAATCTTTAATTTTTATGTAGAAAACCGGTCCTGTAATCCATATTAGTGTGCCATGCAGGCAGCAGCCTGAAGATGTACAAAACTGTCTAAAAAAGTCGCTAAATCTATTACAACGACTTTTTTAGACAGTTTTGTACATCTCCAGACTGCGGCCTGCGTGGCATACTAATATGGAGTACAGGACTGGTTTTCTACGTAAAAATTAAAGATGTTGCACCCGGTCTCATTCATGTGCTTCGCAGGCCATGCTAATAGCAGCAATAACAAATTTAAAAAAAGTTACATAATAGTTAAAGGTATTATGGATTTGCTCATATATCAATAGATTTTTTCCTGCTCTTTCCAATGGTGCTACTGTTTTTAATCCGAAATGCTTTCTTCTGGTCGCAAATTCGAGTTGAAAGTTTGGAGTCATTTTTCTCAAAGTATATCATTCTTTTTCAAAATGCATGTCACCATTCTAAAGTACAACTCTTAAGCTACAAAACTCTAAATTTTCAAGTTGGAGAAATGAAGGATTCAAAAGTAATAAGATTAAAAAGAAAACGGCGGGCGACCGCGGGAGCTCTGCGCACTGCGCCCGAGCGTGCTCTTATAAACGCACTATACCGTTTTGTTCTTTTATACTTGACAATAATATAAAACTAATGCACTGAACACAATTTTTATATACACAATATTTAAGTTTAAATTACGTTAATTTCTCATTTAATATTTAATTCTTTTATTTTTATTTGCATTTAGTTGAATTGGCCTTATCGCGGTTCTTACTTTTTCCTTTCTTTGATTTTTACATTCTTTTAAAAAAAAATCGTGAAAATTCGATATTTGAGGGCCAATCCGTGGAATATGGAGTAAAATAAAAAAATCCATATAAATTACATTTAGCAACGTTTCGCCAGCAAGGTTCGCTGGCCTCATCAGGCTATTATTTATTCCAAACAAAAACAACAAATAAATATTACAAACACAATACAAGATTTTCGATGAAGAGCACAAACTTTTCTCACCAGTAAATTTAATTATTAATTATATAACATAATGATATTCGGAAGTGGAAGGAAAAACGACTTCCACTGCCACTGTCAATGTTTTAAACTGCGAATGAAAACCAACCGCCGTTGTCTTATATACAGTAAACGGCGTTAGTGTGTTTATTCTGGAAAAGGTTATTAAGCTTCTTGTACGTGTGGCTCAGTGATTGTGTGTCTTCTTTTCTATTGAGAGTGTGTTTATACATGTTAATGTGAAGCATCTCGGAAATAAGTCGCTTATTATAATTCTTTTCTCTATCCAAAATTTTTACATTATTCCAATCAAACTTATGGGTACTATTTTCAACAATATGTAGTGGAACGGTTAGTAATTTATTTTTGCACTTTTCATGTTCAGATATTCTTTCTTTCAATTTTCGTTTTGTTTCGCCAATGTAACATGCCGAACAATCCTTACAATTAAACTTATATACTGCACCCGTTTCATCCCATTTTTCCGATTTATCTTTGCCGAGCTTAATTATGTCTGCGAGACTATGATTGACCAAAGGCACAGTGCGAATATTGAATTTTTTTAATGAGCCAGCAACCTTATTAAAAAACTTATCATGATAAGGAATTGCTAAAGAACCTAACGGCTCTTTATGATTAATATTCCGTTTTAGAGTTGGAATTCTTATTGAACGGAGTCTATTGTTTATGCAGGAAACTATACATTTTAAAGGGTAATCATTTTCTAATAATGTTGTTTTTATTCTGTTTATATTTTGAGTATGAAACCTTTCATCTGAAAGTAATATGGATCTATCTATTAAATTTGAAATAATATTCCGTTTTTGCTGGATTGTGTGGTTCGACTTAAAATTCAATAATCTACCCGTACATGTCGGCTTTTGGTACCAATTTGTGATTAGTTTATTTTCAATCTTAATAATTGATACGTCTAAGAAATTAATTGAATTATTTTCTTCAACCTCATGTGTAAACTTTAAGTTCTTATTGTATTCATTAAAAACTTTTAATACTGTTCCCACCTGCTCATTATTCACACACATAATAGTATCTTCTACATATCTCCGGTAAAACAAGAGCTCGCAATTATATTCAACTTTTAGTTTTTTTATACATTCTATTTCTAAATCTTCCATTACAAGATCAGCAAAAATTGGCGAAATCGGTGATCCCATTGGTGTGCCGAAAATTTGTTTATAAATTATGTTATTGAAAGTGAAATAAGTGTTGTCGAAAAGAAATTTTGTAATATCGACTATTTCATCAAACAGAATTTTACTCTTTTTATGTATCTGTGTATATCTTATATCTAAACTCTTCAATACTAACTCACAAGGTATATTAGTAAACAAAGAGCTGACATCGAGTGAAAGCAAACTAAAGTCAGCTGGTACGTTTATATTCGAGATTGCCTCTTTAAATTCAAAGCTATTATTAACGCGTGACATAGGTGGTTTGATACATTTTTTTAATTCTAAATATACAATTTCTGCAAGAAAATGAGTGGGACTATTGACTAGAAAAATGATTTGTCTTAATGGGGCATCAGCTTTATGGATTTTTGGTAATCCATATGCTTTCGCCAGTGTGGTATCGGTTTGTGTAAGATCCTTATTATAATAGTGTCTATTTAAAAATTTATTTTCGTTCAAATTAGACAGGATTTTATGAACTTTAGATTGTAACGATCTAAGCGGGTTTCGTTTGACAATATTGTAAGTGTGTTTATCATCAAAGAGTCTATTCATCTTTTCTTTGTAATCAATTTTATTCATACAGACTTGTCAAGTTTCCTTTATCTGCGTGAGTGAAAAAGATATTGCTGTTCTGTTTTAAGAAAATTTTCGTATCACCAATTTTTTTTACATTCTTTTTCTTGTTTGATTGGTGGATAGAATTGAGAATCTTCTGCTGTTGAAAATGTTTTAGTTCTAACTTTTTAGTGTTAGCTAATAATCTAGCACCGTGAAACGATTGAGTTCCAGGCACTGTTTTTGCTGAATCCAGCCTCTGTGTTAATTTATCTGTGGCATATACACTTATAACCACAGTTTTGGATTCGTCGCTCGAAATCCTACAAGTAATTAACTGTAGGATACTAAAATGCGTGTGGGGTAGTTTGATAATGTGGTTTATTAAGTCTTAAGTACAAGGTACATATGTAGCAACGAGAGCACTCGTTTACACGTGGTTACTCTCTTACGCACGACATACGACTGCCGACTCTACGCACATGCCGTAGTCTAACTTACCGGCCGGACTTTCAGTACATTACAAATCTCCTCTCACTTCAAAGTTGCAGATTGATTATTCTGCTTCTTATCGGCCAAGCGCTTCGAGAATCGCCTAGGGACACTACCCTCAGGTTGAATTTTCACTGGAACATCATCGACATTATCTACACCTTTAACTTCGGTATATTTTAGTATTTGGTCAACATGCCGTTTCCATAATTTTCCAGGCGAAACTTCAACCTCGAAGTTTACAGGTGACAGCTGCGCTGTTATAACCGCCAGTATTCTTTTATCTGAATTGGTTGAATAGTCATTTACCCATACTCTCTCCCCTTTTACAAACCTAACATTACGTGATGCTTTGTGACCTAGTGTCTGCTGCAACTGTGCATTTTCTATTTTACTTGCTATATTCGGCTTTAATAAATCAAGTTTTGTTCGCAATTCGCGCTTATATACCATCCATGCTGGCGATCGACCGGTAGAGCAATGCTCTGTACTTCTGTAGTCCAATAAAAATTGATTTACAGCTTCATTAAGTTACTTACCGGATTTGATCATTTTAGTAATTTTATCTTTAAAAATCCCAACAAAGTTCTCCGCTGCACCATTTGTGGCCGGATGATACGGTGCTGAACACGTGTGTTTAATTCCATTAAGTCTTATAAAATTTTGAAAATCAATGCTCGTATACTGTCGACCATTATCGGTTACTACGTGATTGGGAAGCCCATATCGTGCGAAAAGATTCTTAAACAGTGCTATTACAGTATCGGTCTGTGTATTTGTGTTCATATCGAAAATCTCAGGCCATTTGCTGTACGCATCAATAACAACCATGAAAAATTTCCCATGAAATGGTCCCAAGAAATCGCTGTGAATCCTACTCCAACATTTATTGGGTGATGGCTAGGGATTAAGCGGCACTTTTGCCGGTGATTTTCTTTCGCACATACAAATTTTACACGTAGCCGCTAAGTCTTCTAATTGTGCGTCGATTTTAGGCCACCATACATACGAACGCGAGCGTGCTTTCATTTTTATAACTCCGAAATGAGATTCATGTAGACTTTCCAGAATTTGTGATCTCAGACTTTCCGGTACAATTATACAATAGCCCCATAAAATACAATCTTTTTCGACATACAACTCATCTCTTTTTGTATAATACTTTTGTTCGATTTCATTTAATTCCTCATGCTTTGGCCAATCATCTTTTAAAAATTTGATTATTCGACTCAAGATTTTATCTTTTAGCGCTTCTTTAGCAATGTCTTTTGCTGTTAATACTTTTAATTCCTGTTCTATGTAATTAATTGATACAAAATCGTTATTGAAAACCGGGGTATCATCCTCGACCGGAAGTCTAGACAATGCATCACAATTTCCGTTCTTTTTTGTATTAACATATTCGATTTTGTACGTGAAATGTGACATAAAATAGGTCCATCTTTGAAGTCGACTAGCTACCGTTAACGAGATTTCTTGATTTGGTCCAAATATATATACCAACGGCTTATGGTCCGTTCTCAAAATTATCTCGCGCCCGTATACATAGTCGTAAAACTTCTTAAAACCGAATATAGTTGCACCCGCTTCTTTATCAATGATGGCTCTATTTAATTCCCTATCCGGAATGATTTTGGACGCAAAAGCAATAGGCTTTTCAGTTCCAGTATCTAAACGATGTGATAGTATAGCGGACAGCCCGTACTGCGATGCGTCGCATGCCAGTATTAGTTCTTTCGATGGATCATAGTTGATTAATCAGACTTTATCAGACGAAATTTCTTTTTTTAACCAATTGTACGCTTCATCGCGCTCCGCATTCCATTTATATTCGACATTATTTGTTAAGTCATATAATGGTTTTAATCGTAATGCGCGATCAGGCAAAAATCGTTCATAAAATGTTACCAGTCCCAAAAAAGATAGTAACTGTTTTTTTATTCTTTGGCACCGGGACCTTCACAACAGCTTCTACTTTTTTCTCCGATGCACATAATTCGCCTCTCCGAATAACAAATCCAAGAATTTCTAACTTCTCTTTCATAAACTCACATTTCTCAACGTTTACTTTAAACCCGTAACTTTCCAATTTCTTTAACACGTCATATAGCGTATCCCTATGCTCTCTATCATTTTCACCTGTAATATATATATTATCAAGGTAGATAGCAAATTTCCCAGAAATATTGTGTAAACAATCTTCCACAATTTTTTTAAATGCTCCCGGCCCCGACGCTACACCTTCTGTCAATTTTGTATACCGATACAGACCAACATGTGTAATAATCGTTAACATATCCCTTGATTCCGTATCTACCCGCAGGTACGCATGCTTCAGATCAACTTGGCTAAAATTCTCACCACCGTACAACTTCTCGAATATATCATTTATTGTCGGTAACGGGTGCCTATTTATAATTAGGCACGATTTTGCCGTCAGCTTAAAATTACCACATATATGCAAGGATCCATTCTCTTTAATAATGGGTACAATAGGCGTAGCCCATTCGCTTATTTCGACGCGCTCAATGTGACCTAAGCTTTTTAACCGCTTCAGTTCCTCTGCTACCTTACATTCCGTACAATGACATAGAGCTGTGGTTGATTCATTTGATTCAACAGAAACGTCATAGAGTGTCTTTAACTTAGCATCGAGAGTACTAGAAAATGTTGAAATTAGTTTTGTTTTCTTTCGGTTTACGTAATTTTCAGTAGATTTTTCACGTATAAGATTTTTTCTTTTAAGTGTTGATACATAGAATAAAAATGACGTACTCATTTCATTATTAAATTCTTGGATGCGTTCTGGAGTACTTGGTAAAATATCTCCGTCTATATCAACTTCAATATCGCCAACTTCATTCTCAGTTGCTACATCGACTACGACATCGGCAAATTCATCGTCAGTGCCATCCAAAAATTTTAAAGCAAACTTATAACAATCGTTACATATACTTGTAGACGGTGTTAAAAATAAATTAAGATAGCGACATTTCAATGGATGAACAAGATCATTGTAATGCTTGAATCGTGTTTTATTCGATAGATAGTAGGTTTTCTTATGTCTCCCAAAGAAATTGGGACATTTAATTCTATCTTTTGAAAAATACTCAGACATAATGGTTGTTATAATATAATACAGATATGTAATAAATTTCAAAAAACTGTGTATTGTATTAAAAAATACAGTTATATATAACTAAAACCATACAGTTATTGGCAAGTGTTAAGCTCAACGTTCGCCATCTAGCGTACAAATGTATAAGTAAATAAAAAGTTCATACAAGCACGCACATATGATTCTGTATTCCGCCTATACTGTATACTGCCTAAACGTGTGGGTGTGCATTCGCGTGCGCACGCGTGTGTGTGTGTATTCTTTTACATATATACAAAAATCCGTTTATATTGAATTAATAAAATTTTATTGTATTTTATTTTATTATTTTTTTCTTATTCTATGGGCACAACTACAATATCCGACAAACACGATTTGGTAGGTATTAACACACCCTATCTTCTTCTAAATTTTCATAAAAAAAACATGGGGTTTTTGAAAAAAATGCATTTTTCCAAAAGTGCATTTTTTAGTCAAAACTGCATAACTTATGCATTTTTTTTATTTTTATGCAAATGTCATACAGGACATGAAAGAAGGCGCTAGTCTGAGTAAGATCGCGTATAGTTTACTCAAAAACATAAAAAACTCGTAAATTGGCAGCTGTTTGAAAATAACCTTGAAAAACCCAATTTGAAAGTTAGGATTTTGTAAAAAATTTTTGACACTGACAACCGGATGTCATTTTAGTGCAATCGAAAAATGAAAAAATACGTTTCGAATCATGTTTCGAACAGAACAGCAATACATTGATTTTACAACAAATTATATGTAAGTACATTCAAATTGTTCACTGCAAATCAAACAAACGAAAGTTGTGAAATCAATTATCGATTGTCAAGTAATGTAAACCATTCTCCGAAAAACTGTATGACTATACTGTTCTCAGAAATGTATTCAAATTTTTTCTTTCTTCTATACAAATTAAACACAAGAAAGTACTGAAATCAATTAATTGTAGTCGAGTACCGGCCATAAGAACTTTTCGTACCTCGCATGTAAAATTACATTTTACGCCCACGTTGTAACTTCAAAATTATTCAGCCAGCGCGCATAAAATACTACATAACGCCCAAAAGTATATCATATATTTATATCATAGAATTTCAAAAACGAGGCCTTTCTCATGCACATATTCTTGTAACATTACACCCTAACAATAAATTACTATCACCTGAAAAAATTGATAAATATATATCTGCAAAAATTCCATCTATAAATGATGACGAAGAACTACATAAATTAGTTATTAAACATATGCTTCATGGCCCTCATACTAATAATTCACCATGATTTGCAAAAATAAACCAATATGTAAAAAAAAAATTTCCAAAACCATTCACTGATTTTACAAAATTTCAAAAAAATGGTTATCCAGAATATAGGAGAAAAAATAATATTTCAGAAAACAACATACAAAATTAGAAATAACCAAAAACCAGTTCCCGTAGAAAATTCTATGGTTGTACCATATAATAATTTTTTATTAAAAAAATATAAATATCACATAAATGTTGAGTATTGTGCTTCGATTCAAAGTATAAAGTATATTTTTAATTATATTCATAGAGGTTGTGACAAAGCACTTTGTAAATTAAAAAAAATAAATACAGATAATGAAACAGATGTACATCATGAAATTACTCAATTTATAGGTGGTATGTATTTGAGTCCAATGGAAGCAGCATGGAGATTACAAGAATTTCCTTTATGTGGTAGAAGTCACACCGTAATACGTTTAGCAATTCATACCGAAAATAAACAAAATATAATTTTCGAAGAAAATAAAGAAGAAAAAGCTTTAGATAACTGGAAAACTACATTAACTTTGTGGTTTGAATTAAATAAAAAAGATGAAAATGCAAAAAATATTAAATACGTTAATATACCAATATATTCTATTTTTAAGAATAAATCTTGGACAAAACGTCAACGGAAACTGAAACATTTTGCTATAGGACGTTTAAATGTAGTATCCAAGAGATATTGAAAGATTTCATTTAAAATTAATTTTAAATCGTGTTAAAGGGGCAACATCTTTTGAAGAATTACGTACATTTGAAAATAAAACATATAATACTTACAAAGAAACAGCAATACAAATGGGTCTAATTGAAGATGATTTACAGATTGATAAAATTTTTGAAGAACCTTGTAATATAATGTTACCTGTTCAATTGCGTAAATTTTTTACTTGGTTCTTAATAACAGATAACATTAATGGTAATACTATTTGGACAAAATTTAATAAATATTTTACAGAAGATTTTGACAATAATAAAAATAACCGGGCTCTTCATTATATAAATGAAATTTTAAAAGTTGAAGAAATGTCTTGTAAAGATTTTGGGTTACCTGAACCTGACGAAATTTTCGATACAAATAATGAAAATAATAAAGAAAATATTTTATTCTGTAAACAAATGTTTAATAATTTCTATAGTCAAACACAGATCAAAAAACAATTTTTACACAAATATTAAATAATGAACATAAAATTAACTTTATTGATGGTCCTAGAGGTTCAGGTAAAAGTTTTTATATAAAACTTTAATTTATTATTTTTTGTCAATAGAACACAAAATTATATCAATGGCTTGGACTGGTATAGCATCTATACTATTACCAAAAGGTATGACCAGTCATAAAACTTTTAGATTACCTTTAGATTTAAACAATATTGAAAGTGCATTTTTAAAATTTGAAACAGATAAAAAAAAGTTTCGTGAAGTTTTTGCGATTATTTGGGATGAAGCGTCAATGATTCCACGTAAAGCTTTAGAAATTGTTGATAAAACTTTACAAGATGTTTGTAATAATAATCTACCATTTGGAGGAAAATTATTAATTTTAGGAGGTGATTTTAGGCAAATTCTCCCAGTTGTTAAAAATGGTTGTAGAAGCACAATAATTCAAGAAACAATAAAATATTCAAATCTTTGGTCATTATTTAATATAATGTATTTGAAAAAAAATATCTGTTCAAAAGATATCATGTTTGCTTCATTTTTATTAGATATTGGAGAAGGTAGATTTAATTCATTTGTTGTACCTGATAGCTTTAAAACAAACGATGTTTGTTTAAAATATATGAAAATATAAATTGTAGTATATCAATAAATATTGTTATATTAACATCACATAATGAAGATGCAAATATTTTAAATAATAAAATTTTAAAAATATTAAATACTGAAGAAAATACGTATTATAGTTTAGATTATGCTACACATAAAGATGTAGATTTATCTGATGATAACATCCATATTAATTACCCGATTGAAACTTTAAACAATATACGTGAAGGACTACCACCACATATATTAAAACTTAAAATAAATACTATTGTAATGTTAATAAGAAATTTAAGTATTAACGATGGGTTATGTAATGAAACACGATTAAAAATTACTAAATTATTTAAATACAACATAGAAGCAGAAATAATAACAGGTGAAAAATCTGGAAATATAGTTTTTATCCCTCGGATTACATTAAACACTGACAATTCTTCATCATTACCGTTTATTTTATATAGAAAACAATTTCCTTTAATATTAGCGTTTACTATGACTATTAATAAATCACGAGGTCAAAGTTTTGATAGTGTTGGAATATATATTAGAAGACCTTTATTTTCTCATGGTCAATTATATGTAGCATTATCAAGATGTAGAAACCCAGATAAAATTTTTATTGAAAATAATTCAGAAAATAAAGAAGAAATTATAAATATCGTTTGGAAAGAAATTTTTGATAATTAATTTTTTTTTTAAATTACATAAAATTAATTAAAAACAATATAATTATTACAAAAAATATATTACTATTAGGGAATAAAAATAAAAAATGTCTTTACCTTTAACTAAAGAAATAATTTAAGTCTGAAACATTCTTTATTTTCACCCATAATGTATATATATATATATTGTAACGAAGTTCGGAATCCGCGGGCGAACTACCAATCAATTAAGGAAAATTATTAACAATAAAAATTAAAAATTATTAGAATTGCAAACTAAAAATTATTAACTTAAAGGGATAAAAATTATTAATAATAATAACTAATAAAAATTATAAATAATAATAATTAATAAAATTTTTTTTTTTTTGTGTTTTTAGTACTTTTGAAAATAAATTTAAAATTTTTTTTTTGTGATTTTGGAAGGAAATTTAAAATTTTTTTTTGGTTTTTCCTTCCTTCTTTCTTCAACCATTTAATCTCTCTCCGCCTTATTGTTTTTTGGAAATCAGCAAGTTTTCTATCTTTCGTGTGGCCCTTTATTATAGCCTCACGTGTGCAAGAAAATTTTTTTTTTTTTTTAGTAACGGTTAAATAAAGCGTCGCCGTATTTTGACGAGCGACGCAAATACCAAACGTGTTCTCGTTCCACAGTTTATTTTATTATTTTGTAGTGGAAGGAGAAAACGAACGTCTCGCAAACTAAAGTTTTGCGAGAAGATTTTGGTTTTGATATATTCGCTGTTATATAGGAGCAACAAAATCAGGGGAAAAGCAAGCGCGATTTCTTTCTACGTCTGCACTTTTTGTAGAATACCCTGCAATTTAAGGCACTCAAAATTCTTTTTTCGAGTGAATTGTTTTCTTTCAACGACTTTTAAACGGGGTGTCGCCGAATTTTATCGCGCGACACAATTGCCGAACGCACCCTCTTTCCACAATTTATTTTATTATTTTGCGGTGGAAAGAGAAGGCGAACTTCTCGCAGACTAAAGTTTTGCGAGAAGATTTTGGCCGCGTGGACGAAAATTATTCTCGTTCTTCAGTGTAAATTTTCGTAAAAATAAATACAACGCGAAGTAAATATTTAAGCGTAACACTCTTTACGTGTTTCGCTGTCGTTTCTGCTCGCGAATTTACTCAGTGCGACAGATTGAGAAACAGTTTAGTTTTTTTTCTTCTGTAACTCGCGATTGTAAGCGCCCAGGGATTAGGGAAATACGCGCACTCAATCGACGCACTGAGTAACAACACACTGTAAATTGCGGAGCGAACGAGCCGAAAAATCTACTTGCGATCAGTTTTTTTTCGCTCTTCTGTTTTATATATTTTTTTTTTTTTCTTTTTTTTCTTTCGCATAAATATTCCAGTGAGAAACCAATATGGCGGCACAACTAGCACTCGAGAATTGGTGTATGTGCCTCTCACTGGAAGAGATAGATAGATATCTCAAGGCGATGGAGTTGAAAACATCTGGCGCGCGATTTCAACAGTTAGATCGCGCGAGCAGATGGCTGCTCGGGGATTACTCGGCAGACGAGTTCATCGCCACAAATGCAGACCTCGATGAACACACGACGTGGGTAGCGAGAGCAAACCTCCGCCAAACGTTCATCGATAGAGTCTGCAACGGCGAAATCGAGACGCCATGGGCACGCGGTTCAGACGAGAATGAACCGCATCCACTTGAGTATGTCCGCGACGATAACGTCGTAAAACTCAAGCTGGAACGGACGCGTCTCGAAATCGAGACGCGCGCAGCGGAAAGAAGCTCGATGGAACAGGAACCAGCGGAAACAACGGAGAACGAGACGGATCGAGAAGACGGATCTAAGGAGAGGGAGACAAGTACAACCCTCCGCCCACAACAGCACACCCTAGCAACGGCGGAAACGCAGGATCTGCCAATCCCTGCGGAATTGAGGTCATTTTTAACGCAACTCACGCAGAAGGTTACGCAACTCTCGGACAATCAGTCCAAATTGCAATTAGCAATGGAGAGCTTCACGCAGCTAGCGACAAAAGGAGCTGCGTGCAGCACGCGATTAGACCAGGCGCAGAGCGGGCAACGTCAGGTGGGCTTCCAGGATACCCTGACATTCAGATATCCGGAAGAGCAGGACACCTATCTGCATACACCACCGACGTCTGGCCAACCGCTCATTCCCCCCCAAGGGACGCCGCACAATCGTCTACTAGGCGGAGCCTGGGAGGGGGGGCGTCTCCCGAATCGGATGAATTCGAGAGATTTGCGCAGCGACCTAAACGCGCTTGATGCCAGCACTCCGCGACATACGGTGCAAAACCGAAATAATCAGCGAGACGTCGGCAACATCGCACGAAAATGGGGGCTGAAGTATACCGGCGAGAAAGGGCAGAGCATCGACGTGTTCTTAAACCGTGTCGATGAATGCCGAAGCCTCGCGAAGATGTCAGAGGAAGAGATGTTAAGTTCTCTCTCCGAACTCTTCGCGGGAGTCGCCGCCACGTGGTACCAGAATAATAAGACGAGCTGGTCCACGTGGAACGAATTCTGCGCGTCAGCACGTAAATGGTACGGCGCGAACCGCAGATTCCAACAACGGGTGCTGCAGGAGGCAACAGCGCGCACACAGGGGAGAGAAGAACCGGTGCGCGACTTCATCACCTGCCTACTCTCGATCATGAAAAGATCGAGCCACCTCTCCCACTTTCTCACCAGTTGGACACCTTACATCGCAATTTGCGGCCAGATCTCCAACGCATGGTGAGGAGAGTTGATTTCGAGGACATCGACACGCTATTGGAATTGAGTGTCGAGGCCGAGCTTACTCTCGAGGCGGAAAAATCTTATCGAGAACCACCGCCTCCAGAACAGAGCCTCCTCCCCGAGGCTGCCTATAACCCTCGGGGAAAGAAAGAAAAACATACGCCACTGAAAGTTGCCGCACTTCCAGGGCATATGAACCCGCCGGTAACGGAGGGAACTGGACAGAATTGGATCGCAGCTCTGTCCAAAATGCTCGCGGAAGAGGTGAGGCTGGCGCTACGGCCAGCGCTGCACCCGAAGCAGACTCCACCGCCCGCTCGAAAACCTTCTCCCGCCAAGGGGAAAAAGAAGGGAGGGAGAGGAGAAAAGAGAGAGTCAGCAGGCGGCTCGCCGAAGCGTGACCCGCGGCCTCGGCAAGCAGAAAGGAAAAAATCGCCCGATAGCAGCGCAGTGAAACCGAAGGGTAACGGTGAGGGTATTCATTGTTACGGCTGCGGTCTGCCTGGCTATCGTACGTACAATTGTCCCACGTGTGCGGGAAACGGGAAATCGGGTGCGTAGTAGGAGTCTATACGACGCCCGCACTCAAGAAGACTCCCTCCGAAATCGCCGTCGCGGCCTCCACCGTTCAGGAGGAGCCGCGCGACGAATCAGCTGCATCAGCTACAGCGATCAGCGTAGAGAACGCACCGATCGCTAACCCCGACGAGGAGGCCAGATGGTGGCTCCAAGTTAACGTCGGGGGTTTCCGAATACGCGCCTTATATGATACGGGCGCGGCACGAACAGTGATGGGTTCGATCGGGTTGCAATTAGCATCCGCGTGCCGTAGCCCGCTATTATCAAGCCACGGAAGGAAAGCAAAAGTCCCCGGCGGTCATACAGTGGCGATCGCGGGGTATGTAATGCTCCCCTTCGAGGTAGCAGGCATAAAAAAGGAGATTCGCGTCGCCGTGCTCGCGGACGAAACCTTAGAGTGCTACCTCGGCGCTGATTTCATTCGGACATTCGGAATGATTCACGATGCAGTGAAAAATCAGCTGACCGTGGGCGCGTCAGGGCAAACGGTAGATTTAGAAGTAGCCAGCGTTTCTCTTGGCGAAACTCTGGAGCTAGCTTCGATCGGTCTCGAGGAGATGTCGGAGGTGCAGAAGAAACAACTCCAAGAACTCCTCGACCAGTTGCTTGTCCAGACGGATGAACCTCTCGGCCACACGACGTGGGCCGAACACGCGATTTCTGTTGGCTCGGCTCGGCCGGTCAAACAGAAATATTACCCCGTCTCCAAGAAACTCGAGGAGATCATGCACTCTCAGGTACGAGAGATGCTGGCGGCGGGTATAATCGAGCCCTCGACCAGTGCTTGGTCGAGTCCAGTAGTAATGGTGCGGAAAGCGCTCGAGAAATATCGATTCTGCATCGACTTCCGGAAGGTGAATGCCGTGTCCAGAGCTGACGCATATCCGCTCCCATATATGGACGCGATTTTGCGGAAGCTACAAGGCGCAAAATATATTTCGACTCTGGACTTAAGCAGCGCATATCACCAGATTCCGCTGGAGGAAGAATCTCGCCCATTAACGGCGTTCACGGTGCCTGGACTGGGATTATTCCAGTTCACGCGCATGCCGTATGGCCTCTCGCAGGCAGGTGCAACATTTCAGAGGTTAATCGATAAGGTTATCGGTCCTGAAATGGAACCCTATGCCTTCTCCTATCTCGATGATATAATCATTGTCACCGAGACCTTTGAAGAACATGTAAAGTGGCTTGGCCACGTTCTCAAGCGAATAAAGGAGGCTAATCTCACTATTAACCGAGAGAAAAGTGTGTTTGGCCAGACGGAAGTTCGCTACCTGGGCGTACTCGTTAATCGGGACGGTTTTCGTCCCGATCCCGAGAAAATCGCGCCGATAATAAGCTATCCTGAACCACGGAACCTAAAACAGCTTCGGCGTTTTCTAGGAATGGCCTCGTGGTACAGGAAGTTCCTAAAAGATTTCGCTGCTATGGCTGAGCCACTAACCCGACTCACCAAAAAAGACCGCCGATACGATTGGACAGAGGAACGACAAGTAGCTTTCGATCAGATTAAGGCTTTTGTTGCGTCTGCTCCAATTCTGTCTCGCCCGCAATTTGAAGAACAATTCGTTCTTCAAACAGACGCGAGTGATACAGGCATCGGTGCGGTACTCTTCCAAATAATCGATGGCGAGGAAAGAGTACTGGAATTTGCGAGTCGCACACTCTCATCCGCGGAGCGTAACTATAGCGTGACGGAGAGAGAATGCCTCGCGGTGGTCTGGGCCATTGGAAAATTCAGGCCGTATATCGAGGGCTACCATTTTCGAGTGATCACCGATCATAGTAGTCTTCGTTGGTTACACAGCCTGCATAGTCCAACTGGTCGGCTCGCGCGGTGGGCGCTCGAACTGCAAGGGCATAGCTTCGAGGTAGAGCACAGGAAGGGCGCACTTAACCACGTCCCCGATGCTCTATCTCGCATGTTCGAGGGCGACGAGGAAGATGCGTCACTCGCCGCAGTCGATCTGACAAACGAGACGGACGATACATGGTATACCTCGTGGCGAGAGAAATTGCAGCGAGAGCCAGACGCATACCCGCGCTGGAAATTATTAGGTGGACAGTTATTCTACTATCGCCCCGACGAACTCATAGAGGCGGCGGTCGGGGACGAAGAAGCGTGGAAAACTGTCATACCGAAGGAGGGTCGTCAGCAAGTGCTCGCTGAGAGCCACGACGATCCGACCTCGGGACACCTGGGGCGAGACAAAACGTACGATCGCGCTACGAGATTTTACTACTGGCCACACATGTACAAGGCAGTACGTAAATACGTGCGCGAGTGTCTCGTCTGCCAGCAGTGCAAAGTCGAGCAACGCGCGCCTGCCGGTTTAATGGGAAAACGCGACATATCGCGCCCATGGCAGGTGGTGGCGGCCGACATGATGGGTCCTCTACCCAAGAGTAAACGCGGCTTCGAATATATTCTTGTATTCGAAGATTTATTCTCAAGATGGGTAGAGGTTATTCCGTTGCGGAAGGCGAACGCAAAATCTATCTTGAAGGAATTGAAAGAGAGAGTGATTTTACGTTTTGGCACGCCGGAAGTATTTCTCAGTGACAATGGAACGGAGTTTAAAAACCGCGCCGTCACTGAGTACTTACGGAACTTGGGGTACACCACACGGTGACACCGCCGTATCACCCCAAGCCAACCCGGTGGAGCGAGTAAACCGGACGCTCAAAACCCGGTTAATCGCTTTTGTGGAGGAAAAACACGCCTCTTGGGACGAGAATCTGCCCGAGCTGGTGTTTTCGCTCAATAACGCCGCCCATAGTAGTACCGGACTCTCGCCCGCAATGTTAAATTACGGGCGGCGACCCCTACTCCCAGGAACGGCCAAAAGAGCTCGTGACCGCGTAGCGGAAGAACGAGCGAGCCAGGAGAGAGTCGAGGAATGGGCCTCGAGGATGAAAGGCCTCAATCGATTGAATAGAGCCGTCGCCGATCACATCGACGGCGAACAAGAGCGGCAAGCGCATTATTATGATTCAAAACACCGCGAGCCCCTCTTCCAAGCAGGAGACTATGTTTGGAAGAGAAACCGGATCCTATGGTCTGCCGCACAAGGAATCTCGGCGAAACTGGCACCGAAATTCGCGGGGCCGTATGCGATAATAGCCAAAATAGGCACTAACACTTATCGCATACGCGCGCTCGACGCAAACGATGAGGAATTAGTTCACGCCGAGCATCTGAAGCCTTACGTGGGTGTAACGCCTTCAGATGAGGAGCCGGAGGAAGAACCTCAACCGCCGAGGGATAGCGCAGCGATTGTGGCGATGTGCGACCCGCCAGTAGCGAGCGACAGCGAGAATAACTCGCAGGTAGATCGCGGGAACGACGGCGCCGCAGCCATCTCCGATCGCGTACCGCTTGAGAACCCAGCGAGCGAAGCGGAAAACTTACGTGCCCCTACTCCTCTCCCCAGGCGTAACCCGGGTCGTCCAAGGAAGGCGGTACGGCTTGTAGTAAGGCCGACTGTTATACGCGTGATAGCGGCGAGCCCATCAAAGAACCTCGCTGCGAAATCGCGCGGACGACCCAAAGGCTCACGCAACGAGGCGAATACTCTCGATCCGACGACTATACTACCCTCGCGGACGCGGACGCAGTCTCGCGCGGCAGTATAAGGCCTGGACGGGCCGTATTTTTTTGATACTAGTTTCGCCTTATTTTTCTTTCTCCCACCTCCGCTCCTAACCTAGCAGGCCCTTACCATCCACGCGTGCGAACTTCGCATGTTACGTGTCCAGAGCGCCGACCAGGGGGTAGTACGTCGCGTCTGGGAGGGGGGTGTAACGAAGTTCGGAATCCGCGGGCGAACTACCACGCGCTCGAGCCATCGAGGAGCGAAGCGGGGATGCGCAGGCGCGAGTAGGGCGGATCGGCAACGGTGCGCGCGAGAAGGAGTCAGTCGATTTTCTGCCGATTCGGTGCGCGCACGCAGAAAGCAGAGAGAGAAAGAAGACAGAGAAAGAAGACAGAGAAAGAAGAGAGAGAAAGAAGAGAGAGAAAGAAAAGAGAGGGAGCAACCCAGATCGCAAGGCTCCGGAGGAAGTCCTCATCGTCGTCGTACGCGAGAGATTGCGGACGGATCTAGCCCGGACTCCGTCGACACCTGAGCAAGGTCAGTGCCTGCAGGCCCCCTACGCGCGAGCGAAACTCTACCTCGACGCGCGAGGTAGAGAGCGTCGGAGACGAGTGGTGCACCTCGTCTCCGGGAGTGTATCTGTGCGCGACATCCGCGACGCGTGCGACTCGCGAGGCATTCAGACCTCGCGAGAATTAGAGACCGCGGCGCGCTCAATATCCTTTTCTTGTGTAAACCCCTTTTGTGATTAGATAATAAAACGGTCTTTTATACTTCTTAATTAAGAGTTCGCGAATTGTTATTTCGCCCCCTTCCCTTCCGCCGTTATTCCTATGAGTACCTCGGATACCGCCGCCTCCGCGGGATCGCCGACTTCCTCGGCGATCATCTGACCCCCAGGTACTCGCGCGTGTTTTCCCCTTCATTAAGGAACGCGTAGAGTCACACACACGATATCAAAATTCCCGGGTAACTTCTGAGTTACCCGGTTGTACACAGTCAGCGAACGGCACTGCACCGAGCGCGCGCAGAGCCGGCAATTCTGCCAGGGCGCCGCTCGAGCCGCAACGTAGGCGAGCATCGTCCTCGACGAGCAGCGCCGAGGAAGGCATCGTCGTTGCGGAGCAGTGTGAGCGAGAGAGAGAGAGAGCATACAGGTAAGCTTTCGGCATTGCCGAAAATATATATATATATATATATATATATATATATATATATATATATATATATTTTTTACTTAACAGAAAATACAAAATTTGCGATCAGGTTAAAGTAATACTTTCAGTCGCTAGACAAACAAAAATCATTAAATTGAAAGTATTTAATTTACAACCATTTTTCATTTTAGAACATGTCGGCTACATATAACGAAAGTAAATTATAAATGACAACAATATATTTTTTTATTATTCAATAATAATAATAAATACATAATAAATTATTAGTTTTAGACTATTTAGAATATGAAAAAAATTTTATGGAATACATGATTAATTTAGAATCAGATCAAATTATTGAAGAAGATAAATTAAGGAAACTAAATCATCAGTCAAAACAATAGAACAATAAAAATACAAAACTCAAAATTGGAAAAGTTAAAGTTGAATAATTTTTAGAAAGATTTAAAAATCTTTCTTTATAATAATTGAAATTTTGTTTTTTAGGTAAATTTTTATATAATTATTAATTAATTAATTTTTTGAATTAACTTTTAGTTAATTAAAACAATAATATTTTTTCTTTCATTTAGGACAATGGAATACATAAATAACGTTTGTAAAATTTTAAATCGTGAATCAAAAAATTGTGACGTAACCGTCTACATTACTGCATAAACAAATTTTTCTTTTTTTTATTTTTTATTGAGGATTAGTTAAAAATATTTCGTAGTCAATGAATCAAGATCATAACCCTGAACCGCTACTACCCTACCGACACTGCTGCACCAAGGGTTGTAGGTGTGACCTGCGCTATGGAGAGTTTCCCAAACTGCCATAAAAACGACGACGTAGTAAACTATGTTAGAAAATCTGTTACCAAAGATTATTACTTTTTCTTATGCAAAATAAGTAATTCACTCTAGAAGAAATATTCACCTGACATTGATTATTAACATAACAAAATTATGTACTAATCTAAATAAGAAAATTGTATTTATATGCCGTAAAAATTGAAATAGCGAAACCTTTAGTAGAAGTATAATATTACTGCATCACGATTGTCATTAATAATACCTTAGTTTGCATTAACGCGCTAGTTATAAATTAAAATTAAGTTCCTACAAAATATGTACTAAATAATAGCTTAAGTACAAATCGCCAATTGAAATTTTACTTTTATATGTTTGACTGAGTGTTTTTGTATTATTTTATATATAAACTAAGTTTCGTCTGACAATAAGTACAGTACGCATTAATTAACAACCGTTCGGGTGTGGAATGAAAAGTTATAGGGTACAGCATTTGTGAAATTAGCTTTAAGGGACGCTTGCCTCGAGTGGATGCGTAATCTTGGGGCTGTAAAACACATGGCCCGCAACTAAATATACACGGAGAAAAATTTGATTTGGAAAATTACCATTAATCTTATCAAAGCGAAGATATACTCTGATTCTGACGCTTTTTACTACTATTATAGGATTTTCTACCATTGTAATGTATTCCTTTTACAACTTTCATTTTAAATATTACAAGTGTCGAGATAACTTTCTACTATATTTATATAGCAAAAAATATACATATTGTAATATACTATTAAAAGTATCTTCTTTTTTTATAAAAAATATGAAACATTACTATATTTTATGGCAAAAACTGCGAAGACTTGATATTCGAATGCTGGAGTTACAAAAATTTTGATATTTAATTCTAAGTTTTACAATGATTTATGGTAAAAATTATGATGTGTGAAATGCGCATGCGCGCGGCGAACACGCGCAGTCTGCTGCTCTGTCTTACCAACGTCCCTAATTTTCAGGTTATCTAGATCTCACACAATATTTTTTGCAACACAAAACTGGTCGGATATAATAAATTCCTATTTATTTTTACTTTTATAAATACATTATCAGTTGCTAATTTTCCTTTACGTTAATTATAATGCCATATATTAATTGAAATTCAACAACACGTCTAACTCAAATCTGCCATACATCTAGCGATAGCTAATGTACAAGTTCCAAAAATTTGTAGTCTAATGTTGTTATGGGTAAGTGGTTAGAGCGTCCGACTGCCGTGCCAAGGGTCGAAGGATCGAATCCGGCCTCCGTCGAAAAAAAATTTTTAATTTTCTTTATTCTTTACTTTAATTTATTTCTTGTATTTCTTGTATTAATAATACATGTGTGAGCAACCTTGAAATATATAGAATATCACGAATAACCACGATAACGGAAATGAAAATTAAATTTTTAAAATTTTTAACTCGAAAAATATTTCCTATACGAGTTGTTATAAAATTTACCATATTAAATTGGAAACATTAATAGGAAATTTGTCTGTCTTCATTTTACTATGAAAAATTGTAATTTTTCCTATAGAAATTTGTAAATTTTGCTACACGATTTCTCTCCGTGTAGATACGATGCTTTCCCACGCAGAGACGCGCTTTTCCGAATTTTGAATATGCGACTTATATTATACACTAAAATATTATTTTACATTATTAGACAATATCTCTCAAACCGTTAAAGATAAAATTGTTTTAACAACTACAAATATTAAATATAGCAGTAAGAAAACTAAGAAAAATAAGAAATTCTATATTTCTATGTTTCATTGCAATCTACAGCCTTTGTTTATTTCCGCGTTAATAATATAAAGATTTAATAACCAAGCTCAATAATATAACTGTTTAAATAACGACCTGCACTTTTGCAACTACAACTCTTAAGCATGAAACGAATTATCACTAACAAATAATAAATAATTATTATAATAAATACTATATTATGTAAAGCAACAAGTTATGTTAACCATTAGCTTATAACCGACTATTTTTTTTATAAACCTATCGAATACAATTTCATTGTAATTTAGATTTTTAAGTATTAATAACTTTTTATTGCGAATAACTATCGTTATACTAATCATAGCACTTTCGTTCAAAATTGTAATAGTTGCTACGCACAATATCTAATAAAAGAGGAAATTTCACATTTGTAAAACATTCAGGATTGTTAATAATAAGGAAATGCTGAGACAAAGAGAGAGTTTATCTGTACCCTCTGTCGCATGCACGTGGCATGCATAAAAATAGATTTCCTCAAGTCCCTCCGCGTGGTGACGCATTTTCCAGCATCTTTTGGGATCCAACATACTATGGCACAAGAATATTATTTTAGAATAACACTAAATATCTCAATAACTATAAGTAGGAAAAATAATTTTTTTAAGATAAAAGTTGTATTATGTTACGTAAAAACTAGGAGATGATAAAAACCGTTATTATAATATGTTTTTATAGTAATAATAATCCATTTGTTTATTTCTACTAGATTAATTAACTTGACTTTAAATTTAAATAATAAACTGTTTCGAATACATTGTAATTCATACGTTCCCTAATAATAATGAATTATTACGACTATTTATAAGAGATTCTCATTTGTTAATGCAAATTTTATGAACTGTACACATTAGATAAAACATTTTACTATACAACAGTTGTATTTTAACACATTGTTATTTACACAAATTAATTGAATTTCAAATATTTTAAATAAATATTAGAAAATCTAAGAAAAATGAATTAACTTAATAAGATAACTTAATAGTATGATTGATATATTAGCTAGAATGAATAGTCTAATGTTTTTTATAAAAATTGCATAAGAAATCTCATCAATAAATTTATATTTAAGTTCAACAAATTGTAATGCGTTTAACTCCTGTTGTAATAGACCGATAACTTCCGTTCAAATTGGTATTTTCATTTTAAAACAAAATGCAATAGCATAACATATTTTATAATTTATAAGCTGCCAACATTATATAATTTTTAACAAGTAACAGAAAACCAGTCATTTTTGACTCAAAAGAAAGAGAAGGATATCTTTTATCTCTCTCATCTCTCTTTCTCTGTCGCACATATAACGTTCTCTCTCACTCTTCAAGAAAGATACGAGCCGCCGGAAAATACCCTAGAGAAGGGATGACCGACCGCTCTCTGCCGCTCTCTGTGTTAAAACATAGGATTTTTCCCACTATCACAAAAATTGACGCTTGGGAGAGAGGCCACCCTCACACCACTGGACACCGCTTTCCCGCACCACTCGCTTCATTTAACATTATGGATATGCAAGCATCAACAGCCGCCGAACAACACCATCGATGATTCGATGACTCAAGATGACGCAACCACCCGATTCGACACCGCAGCTTTTCCAGCCGAAGAAGAGGAGGAGCAATGTATTTAAATACGCCGAACGCGCACTGCTGCTCAGTCAGTCAGATCAACACAAGCCTCACAAGCTTTGCTGACTGCTCCAGTCAGATCAACACAAGCCTCACAAGCTTTGCTGACTGTACAGTCAGATCAACACAAGCCTCACAAGCTTTGCTGACTGATCTAACAGATCGACACAAGCCTTACAAGCTTTACGATACTGTACAAACTCAGAATTCTAAGAATAAAATCAAAATTTAAAAAGAATTTCAAACTTACTTCAAATTTATTTACTAAAATTTTCAAATTACTAAAATTTACAGAAAGGTACAAGATTTTCTCAAATTCGTTCACGTTCCTAGCTTTACGAGCTCAGTCTACTGCGATTTGAGAAATTAAATATTATTTCAAACTCACTTCTGTCAGCGTGGTTTTACGAGTTTACCGTCTACTTGAGTCTGAATAATATTATTGTAATCTTTACTATTTTTCTAAAACAATTCAAACATACAAACTATACCCTTGAGGAAGATTGTGAATACAAGGGTAATAAT